>JASGLE010000015.1:755000-1497500 GCA_030179965.1 Cyperus esculentus | reverse complement strand
TTTATAATTAATAGCTTGATATATAGAAATTTGCACATATTTTGAACTTTTTTGTCAAAATGTGTTTATAATAATATACCTCTCTTATCATTAATTAATAAAATATACTTATTTTATTGTTGAATTAATAAAATATCAAAATTGTTTAACCATGATTTATTATTAAATTAATAAATATATAGATAATTAATTTATAATACGAACAAGAAAAATAATATACCTATTTTTGCTCCAACGATTTATGGTAATATGAAAAATAAATTTAAATTTATAATAATTAAGCTCATCTGGATTTCAGAGCTCGAACTAGTTTTGTTTGAATTAGCTTGAATTCAGTTTAGCTCCAATTTCATTCTATTCAAATTTAATTTAGATCAAATTCAATTCATTTATAGCCCAATGACATGAATTTTTTTATAAAAAAGGACAGTCAAATTCATTCCGTAATTTCGACATCTTTTCATATGACAAATCTATACTCTTGTTTACCGATCAATGGCAAAAAAAAAAAATGGACAATGGAGAAGATGGGGGGAAATGAAATAGTGATGCAATTTTACAGCAGTGTTACTTATTTCTTGAAGGCAAAAAACGGAACAAGCAAATCGTCGTTTCTGATTCTGACTCTACCCGTGGCTAGCTAGCTGGTCCGGTCCCAATCCATGTCCCATGGCTTGTTCTTAGTTCTTACTTAGCACCCGTTTGACTTGTAATAAAGTGAAAGTTATGATCATGATTCGACAACCCCACGAGAGCTAGAGCAGCAGCCGAGGATGTGAAAGAGAGAGAGAGAGGGGAGGAGATTCTCTCAACGAGGCGAGAAAAATTAAAAAGAAAGAAAGAAAGAGAGAGCCTACGGGCATTTTACCCTCAAAAAAAAAGAAAGAAAGAGAGTGCCACTGCCATCCATGGACATGGACTGTGTCTGTGTTTGGTTGGAACTTGGAAGTATTGTAACAGCAGGTCTTCAGGCTTTAATTAATCTCTTTTCTTTCTTTGCTTGCTTTACTAAGGTCAGCCACGATTGACGACGATTCTCCCTCCCCCTCTCTCTCTGTGTCTTTCTATGTCACGAAACCCTAAAAAAACCCTTTGACAATGGTACGTTTAGTATAGTAATAATAGTATACCTCCTCTGCGGCTAGCTCTGCGTGTGCATTAGCATACCCTTCGCTTTTGCTTTTTCTCTTTCCTTACTTGCTCCTCGGTAGCTAGCTAGCTGCTTCCCTTCTCATTTTTCTTTCTTTGTTTTTTCTTTTCTTTTTGTAGCATTTCTCAAAGTTGGTTTAACCTTTGTAATACAACATGCTGCAGCTGGCTTTTGCTCATGCGGCCTTTTGGAAGTTTCAAACAATGATCGTTATCCTTTTTTCTTTTTTTTTCATATTCATGTGCTCAAATAATGTTTCATAATTCATAATTTCATATTGATTGATATATAATATATATTTTAGGAAACAATTAATCTTCATTTTTAATTTCAAAAACTGAGAGAACACTTGGCAATTTGGCACAGTGATAGTGTTGTCAGTTGAGAACTGTAAAGTGGGACTAGTACGTACCCACCGGCCTAATTAAATTAGGTCAAGACGTGCATCAATCCAATCCAGATCTGAACAAAACAAAACAAAACAAAACATACATCTGTTAAAAGTTAATAAAATATATATATATCTGGGTTGGCTTTACAATTAATTTGTTTGTTTAAAAATTACTCAAAAAGAAAAATAAAATAAAATAACAGGGCTTTAAAGTGCGTGAAAGATTCCCTGTTGAGGTCAAACCCCACTGGGGTGTTTAATGTTTTGTACCTTATTATTGTTCCTCTTGGATGTTTCTTTTGTTTCTTATAGTTTTTGTTTTCCTCCCACACTGACCCTGACACTGACACTGTTGTTCAATGGGACCCCGGTATTTTTTGCTTATATTTTTCCCGAGGGAGTTGATAATGCAGCCTTAAAAAAACCTCTCAACTGCAACCTAATACATTTTTAGTTAAATTTTTTTTTAAACACAACAAATCACTTTTACGGGTTGCAATTCACATCCTAACAAAACACTTATATATATACAGTAGAAAGATCAAGAAGAAAAATAAATTCACTCAAAAATTATGAAAGTATGAGAAAAAAAGAGAAAATATTACCAATTTAGTTTGGGTGGATAGGAAGAATAGTTAGGGGTAAAGATTTATCTTTTCCTAATATATAATCCAAAGTTTCTGCTTTGGCTAATTCAATTATTAAAATAATCAAAAGCTGTGCAATTCGGCGGTTTCTGTATTATCTCTACATGTAATGTAATTAGCTTTAGCCATTCACACGTGTCACGAAGCATACTAGGAGGCTGCTCTAATTAATTAAAGAGTAAATATGGCTGTAACTGTGAGTGGCGTAAAGTTCAATCCACTGCACTTGTGAGCGAGTTTGGGGGTTGAAAGTTAAATTAACCCGTACAGTAAAAGATGGGTATCCAATGATAATTAATTATTGCCACCTTCAAAAAAAAAATTTTCTACCTTCAAAAAAATGATAATTAATTATAGAATTGAAGTAATAAAACTTGTTTGGAAGAATTAAAACATAAACTGCATTAATAAAAAAATAACGTTTTATGTGTCACTTTTAATAATATTAATCAAATGCTTGAAAATTTTCAAAAATGGAATATTTTTGTATCCCCAAGTTTTTTTTTTTTTTGAGATAATTTTGTATCCCGAAGTTATTGATATAACAAATTTATCTCCATATAAATCGAAATTGAAAAATATTTCATACAATTTTTAAGCTGCACTACAAAATAGCTCCATGAGTTTAAGCTCACAGTAGCTTTACTCTTTACATATACCAGTGCTGTTTTCCGGGCTTCGCCCCGGAATTGTTCCAACCACAGATGATTTTTTGAAACATGATATATAAAAATTAAAAAAATAAAAGTTGAAACAATATACAAAATTCTTATAATTTATTTTTTTAAATAATATATCATACATAACATATAGTCTTTTGTTAAAATAAAACGACACAAAAATTATTATGTATAAATAACTATAACATTATAATGTTTATGTCACAATTTAAAGGCGTGTTCGGTTGTCATGGGATCACGCGAGATGGGATTTTATGGGTACGGGAACCCAAAATCTCATTTATGGGAACCCACACACATGGGTGTACACCGGGAAGATATTCAATGAGATGTTCGGTTGTATTATGGAATAGTTGCAGGAAATCTTAATTTTTGTAAGAATATATATTTATTCAATTTGCTAATTCATACATTAGATGTCTAATTAAAGTGTAACGAGAAAATAAAATAAATACAGACCTTAATTAATACAATATAGGTGGATAATTATTTATTACCATAACTCGCCAATTACCATGATTAGCATATGGCACTGCATAAAAAGTCTACAACTTTGATATATAAATAAATAGTTTAATTTGTTATTAATTAGTATATTTTTTTAATATTTTCTACATTTTTATGTTATGTGATGAAATTTTACAAAAAAAAAGTAATTAAGCAATTATTTTCATAAATTCTTCATATAAAACAGGTCCAAAACTACTAGAACACATGTAACCATTGTATGTTAATAAATGAAATTGTTAGATACAAAGAGAGAGCCAATGTGGTCGGAAAGAAAAAAATCAAGTATGACTTGATTATTTTGAACCCATAATTTTATATATGAATGGGAAAAAATATGGGAAATATGACTCATCCCATTTCCCACAAATGGTCATCCGGACGGGTGCATGAAAATATTTCCAATTTGTATAAAATCTCATTCATTCCCATAAAAAAAAGTCCTTCCGAACAAGTCCTAAGAGAGAGACTTAAATAACATTAATCGTAGCATTTCTTGGAAAATGTTTGGATGATAGTCTAAAATCAAATGACCCTTCGTATCCATGTTTTGATCTCAGCAATATATAAAAACAATTAATCAGGCCTAGTGACGTGGCATAGCTAAGGAGACCGAAGACTTTAGAGCCTTTCTGAAGTATAGATTAATATATACATAACAACATCTGCAATAATTAATCGGATGTCTTAATAGTGAGTTAGTGACAGAAAACAAATATAGCTAATTAATTGAGATTGGCTGGAGAGAAGTGAATGAATAAGATAGTGCATTACAATTTTTATATATAATAATAGATGAAAGATATCAACACATAATTACAAACTCTAAAGAACAAAAAATCGAGTATGAATTATTTATGAGGTATAATAGTTGACAGCCGCTGCGACTTATCACAAAAAAAAATATATATATATATTTATGAGGTATCGTATTAATTTCTTGGCTCCCCACCTTTGGTCCAGAAAAGTATCCAATGATATTTTCTTTTTTGAGTAAAACTATGATGCTCCTAGGAGTACAGAGGTTTCTTGTACTCCTAACTAAAAAATCATGGTAAACCATCTCGAAATTTTGATTTATGGGTTTCATTAAATTCTGTGTATCAAAATATCTTAGGATACAAAATTTTTTTATTTTTTGAGATTTTTAAGTATTGTTTTGTATTTTTTAAAGATAACATAGTTTTATACATTATTTTATTATTATTATTTTGAGGTCATTCTTAAAAATTTCAAAACATATACTTAAGAAACTCAAAAAATAGAAAATTTTTGTATCCTAAGATATTTTCATATTAATAATTTAATGAGAATGATAAATCAGAATTTCATAATGGTTTAGTATGATTTTTGAGTTAGAATCATGGGAGGCCTCCGTGCTAGATTTACTTTTTTTTTTCCTTTTTCACTTCTATATCATTTTATTGTAAAAGTATCATACAAGAACGGTAGAATACTAGATTACATTGAAAATATTTCCTTTTTGTTCTTTTTTCTGCACTCTCCAACAGTAAAAAAAAATTATCCTTAGACCTCGATAGCAGAAGAACTTATTAATAAATTCCCAATGAGAAGGATCAAATGACCATAAGTTTTGGTACTCAATTGAGAACCACAAAATAAAAAATTTAAATAATTACATTTTTAAATTTTGAAATAACAAAACTAATTGATGAAATGTTTTGTAATATAATTTTGAGTTAGACTATCATACCAACGTTAGCATTTCGAACCGAAATGCTAACGCCTCAAAATTTATGTTATCGTGTCCGAAATCACGATTTATGGTGCTTAATAAATTCTTTGCATGAAAATATTGGGGAATACAAAAATTTTTCATTTTTAGAGTTTTTTAAGTATAAGTTTTGCATTTTTGAAAATACCATGTACAAACATCAATATTTTATTAATATTTATGAGTTTTTTTTTTTAAATTCAAAATAATACTTAGAAAACTCTAAAAATGAAAATTTTTTGTATTCTTTAATATTTTTCATATGAAGAATTTATTGAGCACCATAAATTATGATTTCGGACACGATAACATAAAATTTGAGGTGTTAGGATTTCGGTTCGAAATGCGAACGTTAGTATAATAGTCTAACTCTATAATTTTTCATGTGTACAAAAAAAAAATTGTATTATTTTGATTTTGTTTATATTTGCTTCAAGCACTAACAAAAATCAACATCTACAATTTTATGATTTTGTTTTTCTATCTTGATGGCTATCTAAACAAAATTAAATTTTCATCATTTACAACATATATAATATTGAGATGATTTACAATAAATCTAACTGCTTAGACTTATCAATTTATGTATAAATAATTTTCAACATATATAATATTGAGATGATTTACAATAAATCTAACTGCTTAGACTTATCAATTTATGTATAAATAATTTTGTATTTATCAAAATACAAATTTTGTGTTCTTGGATTCCCTGTCATTCCCAATTGGAACAAAAAAAAAGAAAAAAAGAAAACGCATAGTCGCACGTGATTTCGGCCTCGCACGCACCACACCACACCACACGTCTTAACCAAGACACGGGTGCACCATCTTTCTCTTCCTCTCGCTTTTGCTTTTGTTCCGGCCTACCCTTCCCTTCGCACACCAGCGGCTGGCCGGCTGTTGTTGTTCCCACTCCCCTCCCTTCCCAGCTATAAATACTACCAATCTCCCTTCCTCACTCTCACTCTCACACGCTCCTCTCCACTGTCAACGTTCCCCTATTAAAATTAAAAACCCACAAAATAACCGAAAAAGACAAAGACAAAGCAAGTATCAAAGCACCAACGAAACCCACAAGGCCTTCCTCAAAAAAAAAAAAAAAACCCACAAGGCCACAATATATACAAAAGCTCTTCTTCTCACGAAGTTTCCCCCTCCTCCAAATTCCCACCTTTAACACTCTCGCCCATTCCCAATTCTGCTACCAATTTGGAGCCAAAATGGACCCAATTGATGGATCCCCAAGACCCAATTTGAGGAGGAAGAGGAAGGCGGAGGTGGCGGCGACGTTCCCGCTTGATGATCTGCACCAAGACCTTCTTGAACGGGTTCTTGCAAGACTACCGCCTTCCAGTTTCTTCTCGCTCCGCTCCGTGTGCCGGAGATTCAGCTCCGTCGTGACGTCTCCCTCGTTCCACCTCGCGTGCTCGCAGATCGTCGCGCGAGAGCCCTGGTTTCTCATGGTCGACCAAGAACTGCACCGCGCGTCGCTGGCCTTCGACTCTTCCAAGAAGAACTGGAGGAGTGTCAAGGGTTTGAACAGTTTTGACAAATCCATCCCTGTTGCCTCGTCCGGCGGCTTGGTCTGCTACAAGACTGAAAGCGGCGAATTGGTTG
This sequence comes from Cyperus esculentus, assembly GCA_030179965.1. Classification (NCBI taxonomy): domain Eukaryota; kingdom Viridiplantae; phylum Streptophyta; class Magnoliopsida; order Poales; family Cyperaceae; genus Cyperus; species Cyperus esculentus. Next base: position 1,490,770 of record JASGLE010000015.1, on the reverse strand, counting down.
TTTCCAACCCGGTTACCGGCATGTGCCGTGAGTTGCCGAGTGTGAGCCGGCTCATGGAAAGCGATGCGGTACATGCAATTGCCATGCGTTCTAATTCAGCAGAGGATCGTTCGGCATACCGAGTCGTTTTGGTCTGTGGTGAAATGCCTAATCTCTCTTTCTTGGCGTTCGATTCTGCCAAGAATTTGTGGGAGGAAGAGGTTTGCCTAGTTCGAAAAACCGACAGCTCGTCGGAGGTCGATGCGAATGGTGTTGAAGAAGAAGAAGAGGTTTATTTCCTGAGCAAAACAGGAGATGTAGTAGCTACTAACATGCAACGGAGCCCGTCGAAGCAGTACTCATCCGTCATAACAACTGAGAACGGGGAGGAAATTCTCTACTTCCTCAGCCACTCGGGCACTGTCGTATCGTGCAATCTCTCGCAAAGAAGTTACCTTGAGCTGCCGAGGTTGCTCCCGGTGTACTACGAGTACTCCATCGATGTGATGGAGTGCGGGGGAGAGATGCTGGTGGCCGTGCTCTCGGAGTTCCTCGAGACATCCAGTCTGAGGTTCTGGAAGTACAGCAGGAGCGACCGGTGTTGGGTCCAGGTCGCCGCCATGCCGCCTTCTCTGTCGCACGGATTCTACGCGAAGAAAGTCGACATAAACTGCGTCGGTCACGGAGATGAGGTTCTGTTGTGCGTGAACTCCAGTGAGTGCAGCAGCTGCCTGATGTTTGATCTGAAGAGGAAGCAGTGGAGTGAGATGCCCAGGTGCCTTGCTGGTGGCAGGGAGAAGGAGTTCCTCTCGGCATTCTCCTTCGAACCTAGATTGGAGGCCATTGTTTGATTGATTGATCAAGCCTCTTCCATCCATCATTCCTTTTCTTCATGTTTTTAAGTTTTTTTGTTGGTTTTGCTCAGGATTTACTGATCATTGTTAGATTGTTGATTAGCTAGATATTGTTTGTAATTGTAATTGTACCAGATTGATTGATTGATTGATCAAATTAGCTAGGTCTTGTGGTACAGCATTTGTATGTAAAGCAGAAGACTTGCTGAGATCGACTGAGAGTGATTAGTTTGTGTTAATTAAGAATCTAATCTCTGTCAGTGTCAACCGTTTGTTCCTTCCTGCACTTTTTTTTTTTTCAGTGGTGATTTGATGTGTTGTGTAGCAACTTGGCAAGTTTGTGTGAGCTTTGTCTGTGTTTGTGTGCTGAGTGGTGAGTGCTCTCTCCTTTGGAAGAAAGAAAGAAACATGGCTTCCACTACTCCAGAGAGTCAGAAGCATCTGTAGCTAGCTAGCCAGCCGGAAAAATTATACGGATGCCCTAAAATATAAATTTATCTCTACCATTGTTTAAAGCACTAAATTTTATTTTTATGGATGCCCAAAATATAAGATGTAACTTGTAGTCCTATAGAAAAAAAAGAAAAAGAAATAAGTTAGGGAGCTAAAGAAGGAGAAGGGTTTAATGAAGGGGCGGGTTTGTAAGGCGTGAGTTCACGTCAACTCACGCTTTACAAATCCTGCTTTCAGTGATAGGCGGGCCCTTACTATACTTTTATTTAGAAAAATGGTTATAGGGCACGGGTTTTAGTCACGAAATTAAGTTAGTGATTCAGCTAAGTTTGTGTTTTTGGCATTTGTGAAAATTTTCCTAACTGGTCATACCATTTCATCAAATCATTTCCACTTCGTTAGGTGTATGTATAATCCATGCCAGTATATGTCACATTCACATACACATTTAACATAAACAATTTAAGATGATAAGAAGGAAATCCGTGGATATATATTTGAGCTAGCATTATGTCACATTTAGCACTTACTATTTATATGATATGATCAGCATGGTCATTTGAAAAAAGTTATTGTAAATGCCTAAATGGAGAAAAGAATGTTAATTTGGATTAACTATTTTGATTTTAATTAGGCTCATGCAAGCTTTGTCAGTTTGTCTATATATATATCCCACACAGTTAACAGTTGTTTTGCTTTGTTTCATCACCTATTGGCTATTGTGCTTGTGCGTGCCTATTGCAAGTCTTTATTGAGTGCAAAGAAGACTTTGTAACAAAGTGCTTTATTCCCAATTAAGTACATTTAGTTACCCTGCATAGGATGCGAGTCCGTATATGCTACGATTTGGATCGGATTGGAGGAACCAACTGATCCGACGATTGTGGATTTTAGAGAGATTTTTTTGAAAGAATCTCAACCGTTCAAAGTGGGATTGGAGGGTTCTCCGATCCAATTTGAATTGTAGCAGATTTCAGCGCCAAGGATGCATATGCTAGCTCCCCAAATAACGTATTTTAATTCTGAATGCCTGACAATGGATAGAGAATATATAAAGATTTAGGTGCAGTACCTGGTTATGAATACAGATCATCGGGTCAGAATCTGCTGCCATAATTGTGATGGCAGCATCCTGCCATAATCAATCTAGACGGTTCAGATTAATATGGACGGCTGAGATTTTTAGATGATAAAGAATTATTTTTTGCGGGTCCCACAGTTATAGAAACTATGGCAAGCGGATAAAAATCCCAGATCATCTGTGTTACTGAACGTGTATTTTCTAATCTCGTCATGAATATATATATATATGACTTGTCTGTTCTGGCTTTCTGTGATAAAGATCCTACGATCCGTATTTTTTGCTGTGTAATACACATTTTTTGCTGGACAAGAATTACTGTTACAAACTATATTGTTTAATTAACATTAATTATGCTGTTGCAAACTTTTTGACCATGGACAAGAATTACTGTTTCCCTGGGAATGGGATAATTATATATCCTTTTGAGGCTTCTCAAGTAACACGCAGTGCAAGTAAACCTCGATGTACTTACTTTTAAATCAAGCTTAATTAATTAATCAGCTGATTTAATTTGGTTTAGATGTGGATGGTTCTGTTGGGGGGGCACACAGAGGAGAGCAGACATTCTCCGAATTTTTGCAAATGGTGGGGACCCAAATATCACCAAGAAATGGCCTAAAGATGAAATAAAAGGTTGAGGAAAAGGAAAAGAAAATGATAAAAGGTTTGACAATGGAGGGCAAGTGCAACCCCTCTTTGTCAATGCTTTAAGGGTATTAACTATTAAGAAATCGGCTCTCTTTATGCAAAGCAAAGCAAACGAACCTAGCTACCACTAGTACTCGTATATTTTATTTTAATGAAATTTTGTTTATAAAAGGATGCTGCTATATAAATAATTAATATATATATATATATATATATATATATTAGGGCTCAAGGAAGAACCCGAATAATTAATATGGTAGCAGTGTTGATTTGCTTAATTAATCGATGAAAAACTTTTTGTAGGCTCTTTAATTGCATGTACTGATCAATTTTAGTTATTTGGTTCCCAATTAATAAAGACAACAATTTACTAATTTGATACTTTCTTTATGAAATTATTTCTCAATTAAACTATTTTATTTGCAACACTGAACAGTGTTCGACCCCCCATGATACATATATACTTTCTTAACAGTTTAGCACTGTATGGAGTCACTTGCGGACTTTCTTGTATTCCTATAAATAAAGATATGTATACAAATTACTTTTAGTTATTCTAGTATACTCAGAGGTGGCAATCGGGTCGGGTCGAATGGGGTTGCGGGTCACCGATTGTTGGGTTTTATCGGGTCGCGGGTTGGGTTTCATGTCATCAAGTGTGGCATTTTATCAGATATGAGGTTGCAGGTGGGGTTAAGTCGAGTTTTGGGTCATCTAGTCTTCAGTGGCCTGAGAGATGATCTCAGGTAGTGTTATCTCGTGTTATTTAATTATCATGCTGCGAGTTGTCCCGTTTTGGATCAGATCATGCCAGATTTCGGGTCATCTAATTTCGATTTGTCTCAGAATTCGGGATGGCTTGGGTACTGAGTTTCTAATCTAGGGTCGTCTCGGGTTTTGGATTGGGTTCAGGCCAAGTCGGGTTAGATTTTAGATTGCCTAGTTGTTTCATGTTGAGTTTCAGATTGTCTCGGGTCTGGTTTTGAGTTGCTTAGTTGTTGTTCATATCGGGTTTTGGGTCGGATCATGTTCAGATAAGTTTGACTTTTAAAAAATCGGATCTGGTTTGACCGAGTTTGTCGGATTGGGTCTGGTTTTGCCACCAATTTGAAAATAATAGGAAGGAAATATTTGCTTTGAAATACATTATTATAATATTAGTGAGATAATATCACATAATAAATATGAATCATGACAAAATTGCCATTACATTTCTCTATAATTCGAACAGCTAGCATGGCATAACTATCTAATCAATTGAATAACAGTAAACCATGTATGATGTATATGTTGGAAAATATTAAGCCTAATTAAATAAAAATACATAAATAAATAAAGTTTAGAAAGATCAAACAGTGATTTGAAAAACTTGTCGGTTGCTCATTCTTCTAATTAGCATCCATTTATAGTCGAAGATCATCAAACCATAGTTGAGCATCGAAATGCACCCGTAATAATACGAGTACTAACTTTAGAGAAGTATTTGCCCCACATGGTGCAGTGGACTCATGGCAATATCCTCCTAAGATACTTCCTCCTGCCTCCATTGATGCGGTGCACCCCGCATAAGGAGCGAACCCGAATTTGATTACAACAATAGCTCAAAAATTTGTTGAAATATTAATTTGTTCTCATATATTCTAAGTATAATATATTACTTAGATCTTTCTTAATTTCTTTTCTGCTCAAGCACTCAAGCAATACACTATTTGTTGGTTTTCATTCTGTATCTTACTCTCTCAATTGTGCTGCATATATAAGAATTACCATCATTGAATTTCATTAATTCTCTTTTAATGAGACAACGGATCTATTTGACCGAGTAAAAGAATTACACTCTACCGCGTTAATTAGTGATTGATTTTAATTCTAATACCAACGTTTCTACTAGGGTCATTTCCAGCTAACATTGTATCACTAAATTAGTTATAGAAACTGTTACATTTACATTAATATTGGAATTCAATTGATGATCAAAATATTAATAAGAAATAATGGGTGGCCAGCCCACTATTCCTAACAACCGAATATATTAAATTGATGTTTTGATTAAGTTGAAGCTTATATTATACTATACTATACTATATTATATTATATTAAAATCTTAAAATATATATAAATTAATTTTTTCTAATTAATTTTCTAACAGTATATACTAACCGATCTTCCTCATTCCTCAATATTCATACTTTTCAATCTGAAAGGAGCAAAAATCCGGCGACCGTACGTATATACAACCAAATCTCAACCGTCCGATAAATCAAGGTTCAAGTGGCATTGAAATCAGCTGAGATCCAAAACAGATCTCAAGACCTTGAGATCCCACTTTAGACGGCTGAGATTATTTCAAAACCCCCCTAAAAAAACTACATTCGTCGGATCACAATTACAGAGTCCTGAGATCCACTTTGGATCGCACGAGAAACGGACTCGTTCAAGTGAAACAGGTCTATATATATATATATATCTGTACAACCAAAGCCACCACCATTGCTGGAAACAAAAGCAAAGTGTCAATGTACGACCCAAGGATTATCACTCCTCCTATAACAATAGTCAATAGATGAGCTAGGTTGCATGCACTCGTGCTGTCGCGCATTGAAACAAGGTTAAGAAAATTAAGAACTAGTTAATTAATTAAGCCAAAAGCAATCAGAGTAGTAACTAGTAACAGACAGTGTACAATTACAAGGGAGCATACACGTGAGAGTGTGCGAGTGTGAGACAAAGATTGAAGCCACACACACATATACAAGTACTATATATATAGCTCCTTGGTTTTGCCACAAGCACTACTGGCTCTATGCTTTGCTTTGCTTTGCTAATACTCCCTTTGTTATATGTCTTCGAGATGCAAAGAAATAAAAAAATAGGAGAAAAATTAAAGCTGACTTCGAGATATAATATGGGGTTTTGTTTTATTTATTTAGTTGTTGTGGTTTTAGAGTCTAATTTTGGGGTTTAAAAGTCAAGGGCGTAATTAAGAAAAGGGACAAGTAATGAATTATAAATGTAGATAAAATGAGTTGACAGTTCAGATACTTTTAAGTTTTAGAATAAACTTTTGACGGCCTTGAATTGTACATGTACATACTTTTAGTATATACGAATTTTAAATTTCAAGAATCAACTGTTGTTGATGTTTTTGTAAAAATGAAAAATGTTGCATTTTTAATTACAAGATTTTTAAATAAAAAAATACTATATTAACTGACGGCAGCTTTCGCAATAATTAAACCATATCGCATTTCAATTTTTAATGATAAACAAAAGCTCTCACAATATGTATTCTTGCACAAATCGTTTTTCTCCATTGAGTTAGTTCTTAACTCTTTTTAAGATTTTGAAAACAACATTAAATATTAACTCGTCAGTAAAAAAGCAGTGATTATTTCGCAAATTACAACGTCCGAATTTTTTCGTTAAGAACAAGGAGAAAACATCGCGCATACAAAATTACAAACAGAGCATACAAAATTACATATAGAAAAACCGGTTGTGGGTTTGACCTTGAAAAGAAGGAATCTTTGCTCGGTTTCCTATGAGAAATAGACAACGCAAAAGAAGAACACACACATGACAACTACATGAGCATATTATATTCTGGAACAGAGTAGGATGTAGCATGCACTTTCAACAGAAGGGAAGTGAGTGAGCCTATGTTGCACGAGTGCGGGTGCGGGTATCGTATCCGATACAGTGCGGGTGCGGCGATACGGTAATTTTCAAAAATCTTGGATACGGGTGCGGCAATAAATAAAATAATAAAAACATAATTAAATAAATAGTTAAAGATCTTTTCATTTCTTTTGTTTCTAAAATAGATATTTTTTTCGTTTGAGCAAATGGCCCATATAGCCCACAAGCTGTAATGTCATTTCCAACTCATTTGTCAAGTAAATAATTGTTTTACATTGTCTTATCCGAATCAGTACAAGTATTGACCGCTTCAATAGTCCCATATTGCCTTTTTGGAAGTTAATTGCTCCGCTCCTCGTCTTATAAATAGAGAGCGTTGCTCTAGAGTCCAGACATTATTTCATTTGATGCCAGCGAGACCCAGCGACGTCGTGTCTAAAATGGCACTTTAAGGTCTGATACGCGTATCGAAGCCGTATCTTGACCGAATTCTTCAGTCAAACAATTATAAATTATTAGGTGCGGCATTTGGCGTATCAGATACGCACCGCACGCGAATCGTACGCGAACCCGTATCCGATACGCACCAGATACGGGTGCGGTGCCTATTTTGCCGTATCTGAGTAACATAGGAGTGAGCCGATGGTTTAATATAATTCTGCCTCTATTTTTGCTGATTTTTCAGCAAATTTTAACTTTAAGCACTCGCATTATTTTTTTCAGAAGTTTAATTGAAGTATAATTCGCATTTGCCTTGCTGTAAAGCCTAAAACCAGAACAATTCAAATTAGTAGAATTTGTTAATAAATTGCTCAACAGGATTTAAGAGATAAATGCTAAGAAAATAAAAAAAAATCATTTGTATATTTATATAGAAAAAAAAAAACATGGATTTTTAAAAGAAAAATTTGAGGAAAAGGACAGAAATTAAACAAGTACAATTAATTAATTAAATAAGAAAGAAAGAAAAAGCAAAAGGGGTAATGTAATGGTGCAGCTGCACACGCCTGTAAACAAGTACCATGGTTTCCCTGATTAAAGACGTCTTTGTTTGTTTTCTTTTCTTTTCTTCTCTTCTCTTCTCTTTTTTTCCTTCTTTTTATTGTTGCAGAAGAATGGAAGGGAGAGCTCTCATTGCATTTCAGAGTTAAATCTATTCTTCCTTCTTTTCTCCTCGCAAACGGAATCCCAACTCCTGTTACATCATTATGCTCTTTTGGTAATTTTACAGCATCACTAAGCTATTATGTTCTGTGTAGTCGTTGACTGCATTGCAGACATAATAACGGGTTTGATAACACTAAGATATTATGTGGAATATACAACAGGCGGACATTTGAGATGTATGTTTAGAGTAAAAACAAGAGCACGGATGTATCCTGTACTCCTAACTCAAAAATTATACTAAATCATCACGAAATTTTGATTTATGGTTCTTATTAAATTCCTTATATCAAAATCTCCTAGGAAACAAAAATTTTCCATTTTTTGAATTTAATAAGCATTTGTTTTGGATTTTTTAAAGATGACATAATTTTATACATTGTTTTATAATTATTTTGAGTCAATCCTAAAAAATTTCAAAACATATACTTAAGAAACTCAAAAAATATAAAATTTTTGTATGATAGGAGATTTTGATATAAAGAATTTAATGAGAACCATAAATCAAAATTTCGTGATGGTTTAGTATGATTTTTGAGTTAAGAGTACAGGACACCTCCGTACTCTTAGGAGCATGCTAGTTTTACTTGTATGTTTAGTCATTTTAGATTTTTCATTGAGCCAACAAATGTTACTATTTGAATATTTTTTACCAAATTGTCAAAATCATTGAAAGTTTCAAATAATTTAGATACTTTTAATTTCCGAAAAATATAAATTGTATCAGTGAATGTAAGTGAAGTTTTTATTTTAATTTTTTTTAATTTAAAAAAAAATCAGGATCGTTAGATTCGTTAGTGGAAACACATTTTTTATTGTTACTTTTTAATAGTTAATTCATCGTTTTTACCTAACGGCCCAACGCCTTACTTACTGTGACTATACCTATACGCAGTATAATTTCATAGAATATGTACTCCATAAATAGGAGTAAGTTTCCAAACACTTCAACTATGTCATATCATCACTGTTATTAACTATTGATTTTGTTTGAAACTCTTCATCTACTTTGATCCAATGGCTTGTATTTTTCTCTCCCCTCATTAAATAAGATGAAAGTGACATGTCTAAAACAAATTTTAACTCTTAAAATGGTTCAACTTTTATATATATTCTTATTTATAAATTATTGTATTATTATTATTATCATTATTATTATTTATATAGAAAAATTACAATTTTTTTATTTTTTGTTTCATATAAATATTTGGAATTTTATAAAATTTTTAATTATTTATTTGATACTATTTTTTTTTGGGAGAAGCCCGAGTTACAAGCTGTAGTTAATTAATTGTCTGTTCCAATCGGCAGCCACTGCCATTTTTTTTTTTAAAGAATTAATTAATTAATTGTTAATAAATTGAGGCAATAATTATTTGCTGTTTGTGAGACCGCAGATCTCGAGACAACCGGCACTGTCCTGTCCTGTCCTGTCTGTCCTGTTCTTACCAGTAGTAAATGTTTGGCAGTATATGTGTGTTGCAGTGTCCGTTGTCGACGTCTGCTCTGCTCTGCTCTGCTCTGGTCTGTTCATGATGCGCTTGATCAGAGGCAGGCAGCGTCAGGCTGTGTTGTGCGCATGATGGGGTTTGAATTTTGATGATGGTCTCAGAGCGTCGGAGGAAGGAAATAATTCAACGCTGGTGCCGTAGGTACGTACGTACAGGCACAGCACAGCACAGCACAGCACAGCGCATATATATGCTGGTCTGGTCCCGAATGACTGATTGTGCTGGTCTCAGGCTCAGGGTCAGGGTCAGGCTCGCCTCGAGAGCAAGGGAAGACTGTCCGGTCCGGTGGACTCCGAGTTCCCCCGGAACAGGACGAAACTACGGATAGTGGATTTGTGCTTGTAGCATTGTATATTTGTATGTTGTATCCAGTTTGAAGTAACCAATTTAATCAAATTAGCTGGGTCATAAGTTGATACAGTAATGCTATCAGAGCGATATATCAACTTATCAAGACACTTTTAAATTTTGATTAATATGGCTTAAGAATATTTTATATCAAAATCTTAAAATTGAAACAAATACTTATAGGATACAAAAATTTTCTATTTGAGTTTTATCACGTATTTGACCACATTTTTAGTATTAGTTTATGAGTAATCTGCATCTTAATACAGTTACCGTCATTAACTGTTTTAAGATGCAGATTACTCATAAAACAACACTAAAAATGTATTTAAAACGCCTTCAAAATGGCTTCACTTGTGTTTTAAATCAATTTTTGCTCAATTTCAGCACATTGCAATGCTAAAACCATTCCAAATGATTTAATTTACATCTCATACCGGTTTATGTATTTGTTTTAGCAATCTAAAATCTAAAATGAGATGTACCTTTCTTCATGTAAAATGCTCCTTAATTTTACATAAATGTGTAAAGAGGTCGGAGGCTAGTAAATCAAATTTAAGGAATGAGTTTAACTTGTTGTAATTGATGGTAATAAAGGTTTATGGTTGGATGCTACCACCAGATAGAATTCCACTTAATTAAAATCAAAGTTAAAAAAAAAGATTGGTAGAGTCGCATGGATAATATGAATTGATACAACTTGATACATGTCATTTTCAATTCTAATTTAATCAAATTTAAATGCTTATAGAATCGGGTCGGGTCAGCTATAGAGTTTGGCTTTGGGTTGTGTTATATGGGGTTTGTAGGCCCTACCGTTTCAAGTTTGGTCGAGTTTTGAGTCATCTAATTTCGAGTTGTCTCGGGTCATTCAGGTTCAACTCGGGTTTTGAGTTGCCTAACTGTAGTTCAAGTCAGGTCTCATATCGGACCGGATATGGTTTCGGTTTGTCTAACTACCATTCAAGTTGGGTATTGAGTCGAACTGAGTTGGGTCGGGTCAGGTTCAGATAAGTTTGACTATTAAAAAATTGGGTTAGGTTCGAGTTTGGATTATGTTGGGTCGGGTTTTGCCAAACTCTACTGCTACCCAATTTATACACAATATATATTGTCAAAAACATATTAAAATTTATTTTTAAATGTTTCCTCCACATTTGAAGTTAAATAATATCGGTCACGACACCAATTATGCACAAATCCATAATAGCTTAGCGCCTTTTATTTAGCTTGAACGAAAGCTCCAATACGTAGCGGGCCCACATCATTTTAGAAGTTGTAATACCAAATTGAAAGGTCGAGCTTAGAAAATTAACCTAAATAAAATATTATTGTAGATATTAAAATCTTATAGTGACTTAAAAAAGTAAATCTGGCGTACTCTTAGGAGCAAGGAGACTTTCCGTGTTTCTAACTAAAAAATTATACTAAACCATCATGAAATTTTAGTTTATGGTTCTCATTAAATTCTTATATCCAAATCTCATAGGATACAAAAATTTTCTATTTTTTGAGTTTTTTAAGCATTTGTTTGGATTTTTTAAAAATGATATAGTTTTATAAATTATTTTATTATTATTTTGAGTTTATTCTAAAAAATTCCAAAACATATACTTAAGAAACATAAAAAATAGAAAATTTTTATATCCTAGGTGTAAGAGATTTTGATATCAAAAATTTAATGAAAACAATAAATTAAAATTTCGTAATGATTTAGTATGATTTTTGTGTTAAGAGTACGGGAGGCTCATATGCTATTAGAAGCATGCTAGATTTACTTGTGACTTAATTCTCATGACTCGTCTTTTGTTATAAGAAAAGACGACGGGGCACATCACACAGAAGTTGGGATTTAGCCATTTTGGACCTTGAAAAGAACTTGAAAAAGAACTTGACAGTAGACAGTTGGTACTCAAACAAGAGCTCGCGCGGCAGTTCAACCGGAGTGCTTATCCTCTGACATATGGTACGGTGCCGTTCGCCACATGAACCGTTGGATCACCTCGACATTCGGATCAGCGTTCATGTTGAGGAGATCCGACGGTTCATGTGCCGAATGGCACATACCATATGTCAGAGGATATGAAATCGTTCAACCGAGGTCCGAGGCAGTACCGCAGTAGCCACATCCGTAAAGAAGATATGAGACGGTTTTTGGGGCTCCACTCCAGTCTCCAGAGCAGATTCTGAAAACAAAGTATTTTTGTGTGTGTGTATCTCTCTGCTTCCAATTGCTATCACCTACTGCGCAGTACCTTACGGCACAATAGGTGAGCCGTCCAATCGCTTTAAGATTCGTGCTAACTACAATCTCAAAAAACCCCCCTATAATCTAAAGGTCGTCCGTCCGCACCGTACCGTACTGCGCAGTGGAGGACATTCACGCCTCTGCTTCCTCCTGTTGGAGTTGGATCTTGGTTTACTATTTTTTTTTTAATTAAAAACCCGTAGGCATTGCATTCATAAATTAAAACATCCCATTAGAATACTTCCTAACTTAAATTAAACTACCTAAAATGAGTTTCTGATTGCGGTACATCCGGTAATCAGTCCTCAAAATTAAAATTACCTAAATTTAATTACAGACTATGCTCTTAATACAAGATGAAGGAAAAAAAAAGGTTCCTTGCGGAGAATCAGTTCCACTCATGCATTTTTGAAGCCAGTGGTACGTGACTTCTGCGGTCTGATTACTAGTTTTTAGATTGCTCAGAGGTGTCATGGAGCAACCCGAGAAGTAGAGGGCCACAGATATCGACGGGAGACAACCACAGATGTCGACGGCTCGAGAGATAAGCGGCCGGGGAGATTTGATGGCCAAATAGTGAGGCAAAACACGCATATTGTAGTGAAACAACCGAGAGAGAGTTAACGGCGGAGATGTCGACGGGCCAGAGAGTCGACGGCCAAAGAATCGGCAGGCCAGAGAGTTGACGGCTGAAGAAGTCGACGGGCTAGAGAGTCGACGACCATAGACTTGATGGTCGGAGATATCGACGGGCTTGAGAAGCTCAGTTGTCTACCCAACGACGCATGTTACACTCTTTCTCCTAAAGGTCAAGGTATACAAAGGTCAAGATTAAGCACTAAAAATGACAGCAACAAAGAGAAAGAGAAGAGAGTGAGGAGAAGTAAGTGAGGAGGGAATGGCGGGGGAGGCTAGATGACCGGAGGCCTCCCCCACTGAGTTCTCTCTGTTTGGTGTTTTCCTCTAGGCTAGGGCCCCAGCCCCCATTGTCCTCTTTCGAATCCTTGGTTTACTGTTAGTAATCCGGCCCATATCAGGAAATCAAGTGCATTGTGAGAACTGACAAAGAGTACAATTGAAACAAGTCTTATATAAAAGTAAGGCCGATGCAATATGCGATATTTGGAGCAACATAGACATCACTGAACATGCAAAAAAACAAAAAAAAGAGACTTCAATGGTCCTCTTAATTCTAAGTCCGGATCGTCCAACGCGCTGCCGAATTGGCAGCGCAGATTCGACGGTGCAGGTTACGTCAGAATCCGGACTCATTACTTTTTTACGGATCCCGACTAAATCCGACGGTCCGGACCGTACTGCCAATTCCGCTGCACGTCGGATGATCCCGAATCCTTAATTCTTAGGGGGATTCAAATTCATGTCATAGACTTTGCAAGGATAAAAAACATACTTGTAAGTTGTGACTCTATTTTCATTAAATTACGTCTTTCATTTAATTCCTTTAGTAATACAAATTTAAATAAAGAGCCTAAGGACACTTTGTTCTAAGGCTACTCTGAGATAGCACAAATCTTCTACTGAAATTTTATTCACAGTTTTGAATGGGATGAACAAAATTTTGCACCTACGCTACATCAAAAGGAATTACATACAATTTACATGCAAAAATTACATATACTACATGCAAAAAATGACCGGACCGGACTAGGCTAAATGCTGATAGATAGAGGCTTGTTATTCAAATCAATAATACCCAAAACTTCGTCGGCATTTCTATTTCTATGCTGTTATAGCCGGCAAAGATAGCTAGCATAGATATGCTGATCGTTTCACGACTCGTTCGCAAAATGGCTCTCTTCAGACTGGCTTCCTTCACTGCCAGTATCACTCTCTTGTTCACTGGTGAATGGGACCCAGTCATCAGGGATGACGAGAAAATACGACGACATGGCTTTCCGGAACCGCGACTTGTACTCCTTCGGTGAAATAACCGTCGGAGAGACGTTCTTCGGACCACCTAAAATACCAGAAGCTTTGACCCATGTCTCGAGATGCTTATCCCAAGTGTACTGCCTCATGAAGTCTATTATTCCTACTATTAGTTCATGCTTGTTCTCATCTATGCCGACCAGGAGAGAGTAGTCCATCACATCGATCGACTGCAAAACGTAATTATCAGATAAGTCATATTTAATAACACATTATAAGATTAAAGTTGACCTGCGGCTTCGTTTTACATGGCAGGCCATTAATATGAAGTACCTAAAAGCATAATAAGTAAAAGATCCCAAGCCCTTCGCAACTCGAACACATTCAATTGTGTTGATAACAGGACAAGCCAGTATCAAAAGCGAAATCACCTTCATGATTCGATTTCTAATCCTCACATTCACAGTGTTATACATTTAAGTAAAAGTTTTTGTCCCAACACAAATGAAACATTATATCAATAAGCTACAGTTACATGGATCTGATAATCTATACTAGCAATTTGAATAAATGAATTTACGTTTCTTTATTGAGTTTTTACTTATCTTTTTGTTTTTTGGGGGAAATGCTGCATAAACTTTGATTTTCCGGAAGTCATGCTTCAAATGAAGAGATATACCTTGTGATAGTAATAAAAAAGCAGAAATGTATGTATTGTTTATAATCGATTAGATTTTACTTACAGAGAGAAAAAATGTATCATTCCAAACAGCTCTTTCTAAGACCCTTTTCGATTTCTTGGCCACAAAAATAGGTGATGTGGGCATTGATTCGATCAAGTTCTCGTCAAGAAGCACTTTGTTCTTTCCAGATGTATCTGGATTGTACCGCGATCTTGTGGAACCTTTTAGATCGTACAGCCTAGTTATATGCCGCCCAAACAAGAGATTTTCCATGACGAGTACATCCATTTTTTGCTCCTTTCCTGTTTTTACATTCCTAGAATTTACCTACGAAACGATAGATTTGGTCAGTGACGTCGGTAATTGAGACAACAACACTCAACATTCTTTTTGAGAAGTGTATTTAAGACAGAAATTACCTGATAAATACCATAAATCTTGGCCAGGCTAGTGGGGCTATTGCAACCGATGGAATCTGATACGTATTTGAAATAAGCAGGGCCGAACTGAAGAAAGGATTCCAACTCAATTCTCGTAACCTGCTTTATGACAAATCGATCGTCCAATGATTTTGCGAAGAAGACTTTGCTCTTGCCTCCATGAGCCTTCCAGTTCTTGCATCTACTAAGTGACCTAATGAAATCCTGCTCCGATATGGAGCTCTTATTCCTTAACTTATTAAAAAGTGCTGCGTAGTAGCAAACTACGCTATAACACACTTTCCCTTGAGGGTTATCGTCTGTGAAATTAATCATCAGATGTGTCCTTTTAGAAGGTTCCACTGAAATATTTCCGGCTGTTTGCGGTAGTGGTATATCAATCCTAGGACAAGGTTCGTGGTGACTGCCATTCAATAGTTTGTCATGATACTCCTGCGATGCCAGCGCATAAGAAATCACACTCGTTGGTTCGCTTTCAAAAACAGGAATCACCATGTCATTAGCCCCTATAGGAAGAAATATCCCGGGGCCACCCCGCCCTCCGAGCCATTCTGGCGCAGTGATATTATGTACTGGCATGTAAGAATGGAGAGTAGTGAACTTGTTTTTAGACTTGTATAATTTTGAAAAGGGCGTCATTATCCAAGACGAGGTAGTACTCAGACCATTGGCTTCTGTTGATTCATTCGAAAGCGGTAATATATCTGAACCTGTATCACTATTACCGGTCCATCTTGCATCAAAATCCTTGATACTGGTAAGTTTTGTAAAGTGACCATCAGACATGGTCCGTCTTGACATAAGACCTGATTCTGCTGGCACAGAATCTTCACTTAGACTGATGCTAGTACAAAGCATGTATTTGGTATCTTTCCCTCGTGTAGATTCAGATTGGCCTGTTTCTCCTGACTCGATGTTTTTTTCAGAAGTAAGTCCGTTGAGCGACTTTGCAATGAATAGAAACCGGTGATCCCATAGGCGGAAAAAGAATAAAAGTTTCCTTCTTAATTTGTTTATCTCAAGAATGTCGTATTGCTCTTTTATCTTGAGAACAACATCTAATTCAGCCTGCATAATTTGAACAACCAGAAAAAATACATATGTTGAGTAATAGTTGGTACTATTATTGCAAAGTTTCACAATAATTTTGTGAAAGAAATGGAATTGCCTGAAACTCTGCTTTCTCTTGTTTAAAGATCTCTTCCAGTTCTTCAATTTGGATATTTCGATCGAAGATCTGATTCAATTTTGTTGATATTTCTTCAAAGAGTCGATCCGATGTATTAGCTAACTACATAAGAAAAAATAGTTAGAACACTCTTGCTTGGACAAACAAAATCTTTGCATGTATCAATGTCAAAATTCTAATTGTGCTCAAGAAATTACCTCCATTACTTCAATCTCAACCCAATCAAAATGCTGATAACCGAATTCAAGCTTTAGCGGTGGTAGGAAAGCTGAATTAATAGCAATTGCCTTGTACTGAAAGCAAGCAACCAAATTTCCGGTCCTAGCCAAAGTCAATATATAATAAGCGATATCTTCATTTATAATTATAATTAGTGCATCTTTTTGCAAGGAATAAGTAAATACCCATAGAATCGTAGGCAGTCTTTGTGGACAGAATGCCCGCATTCGGCAACTCGAGTTGCTGCGTTGTGGTCAGCAAAGCTGAGTTCCAAGAACCGTCCAAATGAAAGACTCATGGTGTCACTGGACAAGATTACCCTTTTATTTGATGGCGGTAACCCGTTCTCTCGAGGGCATTTAAGGCATCTCTGCCATGTCCATATCTTCTTCTCTCTTTCACCTGGCAAATTAAAGTCAATACGTCGCATGGAAATTGTTATAGTTCCCTTTTGGTTGATGTAGCAGTGTGCGTGTGCCTCGGGCGGAAGGTCACAAAAATAACACAAGCGATCCTACACAGAAAAATGCAGAAATAATCAATACAAAAAAACAAAAATGATATATGGTTTTTAAACTCTTGCTACTATTGATTATAGTCAGTATGACAACATTTATACATATTTGGGAGAAACTTAAATTTGAGCTTCTTCAGCTGTGCTTCTGGGATTTTGTTATGCAATGGAGGCACTGAATTTATATGCACCTAGTATTTATATTTGTCCTAACAAGGAGATACAAATTGACAAGTAAATTATGACTGTTATCTCTTATTTATAAAAAAAGAAACCAACCTGATCAAATAAATTCTCTCTCAAATGCTGCTCTAGAGGCTTATCAAAATTGCCATAATATTTGATTCGGTACACCTGAAAACTTCCACAAATTCTTCGTTTCCAAACACACCTGGTCGATAAAGAA
Source organism: Cyperus esculentus (assembly GCA_030179965.1). Taxonomy (NCBI): domain Eukaryota; kingdom Viridiplantae; phylum Streptophyta; class Magnoliopsida; order Poales; family Cyperaceae; genus Cyperus; species Cyperus esculentus. Next base: position 1,473,501 of record JASGLE010000015.1, on the reverse strand, counting down.
ATCAGTATGCTTCTATTGTCATCAAGTAACAAATTTTCCTTTTTAGCCAATTCACTTTTGGATAATTGGTATTCTCCTTGGAAATTATCTTCGATCCAGTCTATATTTGAATTCGAAAATGGAGTGCCTTCACTTAATGGAGATAAAGGCGGTTCATTGAAAGAGTCACCGGTTGGCGAGTGGAAACCGGGTACTGTTGAGATGGAGGTATTGGTGCTTAGTGGTATGTTAGGTAACGGAACTGTCAGTGGGGATTTTGTGATGGCTTCTGGTATGTATGCACGGTCATCCTCGAGGAAAGATTTTTCCAAAGAAGCATGATATGCAACAAAAATGCCAACTTGCATTACATGTTTCACTTTCTTGAGTACTTCAAGACTAGCTCCTTTAAGTAACACCTAAAAAGACACAGAAATGAACACATGCAAAGATAATATTAGACATCAAGAAAGAGATACAAAAATTGAACTCTCCTTGGAACAAGCATATTGGAGTTCTTATATATCAGACAGTGTTCTCTAAAATGTACTCTGAAATGTTAGAAGAGAACATGACCAAATTCTTGTTAATTATGTACCTAATTGTTCAAACTGCTTTATTGAGAAGGGCATGCATATTTATGTCCCATAAGGATTTATGCTTTAGAAATCTGGCCTAAATTTTAACTCCAATGAGGAACAATAAATGAAACTTTAGAAGTTACAGTGTAATTTTCTTTATCTACAAGATATCAGTATGGAGATATCAATACATGTTGTATCTGTAATCCTAGATGTGAAAATGAGCGCTTCTTGAGTAGCATTATTTAAAATCATACTATTTTCATTTATGTAATAACACTTTTTTTTTATAATAAAAAAAATTCAATTTTTATGAATATCCATTGTGAGACTCTTATTCCCAACTAGGACTTACCGTGCAAGCTTCAGGCCTTGGGCATCCTTCAAAGAACATCATATTCTTTGTGGGTATTTTTGTTGTTTGATCGGGGCATTCATGCGTCTCAATAAACTTGTCAACATGAAACAGATCACAAGTTCCCATTTGTTCAGCCGCCAACAAATCAACTGAAGGCGCAATGATGGCATTAATGCATAGAGCAATGCGCTCTAAATGGGCCCTTTTGATATTCAAAACAAGCGGGATGTTCTTGTACAAGAGCATATCTTGTGCGGTCCGGGAAACGCTTTTTTCCACCAAAAGAAGGTCAGGTTTATGTGCTTCTATCTTTGCAACAGCCATTTTCAAGTGTTCTCTTTCCTGTAAGCAAACATGCACACATGAAGAAGGAAACATAAGATACATACATAACACTGGTACCGGAGACATCTCCATGCCAGTAGAAGGCAACTAAGGTATCCATACTTGACTTATGTTATTATAGTTTTGCTATTACATGTATGCCAAGACTTAATACTAGAATTAATTACTTCAGTCTTGTATGTTGAAAAAGTATTTAAATAGTTAAATTAAATAAAAGAAAAAAAAAAAAAACAGGAAGCAACCTGTTGGAGTAATGTGTCAATACTTGAAAGTGCATTGTTCACTCTATGATACTCAAGAGCGCCGCCAAGAATCAAAATGCGGGGCTTCTGGAGCCGTGTTGTCATACGTCGGTGAGCCATATTTTTCTTGCATACAATTCCTTTAACAATCATGCTAAAGAAACAAAATCAACTATCAGAAAGACAACTTTTTTTTTTTTTAAATTTCTAATAGCTTAAGGAGAACAAACATTTCAAACCGACCTTTCATTCTTATCTCCGCTGGCAATGCACTTGATCTTCACAAACCCAACAGGATCCATGATGCTGCCCTTGCTCGTCTGATCTGGCCGCACAAAGTCAGCGACCTCCTGCGCCAATTCTTGCAAAATATCAACCCAGCTTCTCTGGCCTTCTCCCTCATCTATAGGAATATCCTCAATCTGCAACAATTGTTCCAGAAGTAACTGAAAATGGTCGTCAGCAGCATGTTTCGAGACTTCCATTTGATCGCCCATGGGGTCACTGCTACCGAAGCTCTTGAAGCTGCTAGACGGAACCAAAGCTTTCCAGCTTCCAGTTAAGCTCTCTGGAAGTTCTTCACCCTCGTCCACGTCCTCTTCCTCTTCCTCCTCGCTGTCGTCTGGTTCGGGAGGAGACCAAATAGAGATGTTATTTTGAAAATCATATATGTTACTTGTGCTCTTGATTGCGTACAACGAGGAAGTTGATTGGTAGTCGTAGCTATTGTTGGCATCTGATTCGTCATCCATTTTTTCATCCGTCGAGGAACAGACATCTTCCACAGACTTATCGTCATTGCGTGCGGGTGACGAGTTTAAATAAGAACAATGATAAAAATCTCTAGAATAGTCGGTATAAGATTTGATTTGACCGGAGTACAGAGGCTCCGGTCCCTGCACCGGCGAGATGCGCCCATCTTCATCTTCACTCCTAAATGGTACAACAGTCACAATTGCATCTTTTAAAAATATATATGCATGAATGGAACCATAAAATATGTCAGAAACCATAAATTTTGGTAGTGCTTGTATTTCAAATTCTGTAATTTCTTTTTTCACTCTGTATCAACTCTTTTTCAATTTTATTTAATGGAAAATTATAGTAGGCTTTTCACCTGCTACATCAAAAAAAAAAAAAAATGTCAGAAACCATACCTTGAGCTTAAAAATCCATATCCAACCGAGGAATAAGTTTCCTTTTCTTCTTCATTTGCAGTCATTTCACTTTCTGATCGAGTAAAATCCCGATTGCTATAAGAAATGTCGTCAAATGGTTTTCGAGGACTAGATTCTGCAGAGTTATGCGCACCACTGGCAAAGTGTTGATCAGGCATATCGCAAAAGAATCCAGCTAAGCCGACTAATCCTTCATAATTTGAATTGGATCGAGCACTGTATATTGTTGACGAACAGGTCGAAGAAACACACATTGTACTTTGCTTTGCCACCTCTTCCTCCCATTGTTTAAAGCAATACCGACATGCACGCACCCAATTGGAATTTTCCTTGTAATTTCCTGCGTTGTCATCGCAGCTACTCGCAGAACCGGTGATAATCTTTGATTGGTATGGAATGGAGCTGGCTGTGCATCTGCCGCAGAAAATCTTCCCACACACGCGGCAATGGTGCCTACGGTTGATCAAGTTGAAGGGGTTGCCGCATTCGAAGCACTGGTGGCAGCTACTATCCGGCATCCAGAACTCTCTGGAGATATTGTCGGGGTCACACCGTCCCGAGAACCAGGATTGTAGATTTGTGAAGAATGCAGTGAGTGGCAAATCTGGATTTCCCATTCCAAGAGCACATGTTCTTCATGCAGCAATGGCGTGTTTTCCGTCGCAATCCAAAGCATCTGAGCTAACGGATGAGTCAATTTTCATAACCGATAGGCGAATTCCAACAAAAACTGCCTCAAATTTATGCAGGTTCTTGCTTTTCTATGCAATTTTCTGAACAAACAGAAACAATAAGATTTCTCAGAAAACCAATTTTGTAAGAATAAAGAAGATAAATACCCTGAAAAAATTAGCAAGTACCCTAGATGTATATTGTTATTCCTCTTTTTTTCCTCAAGGTAAAACAACAAAATCAATAAAAACTTCCCACACACCCCCAAAAAAAAAAGAAAAAAAAAGAATGCATGGAGGAGGTGATAACAACCAAAAAAAAAAAAAAAATTAGAATGATAAAAACACAACCTGCTTCAAAACAAGAATATAATCATGATAATTAATTTGTGTTAAAATCTTGACAGAAACTATCCATCTACCTCGGATGAAAACAGGAAACTTAATATCATTTTTGCATTGTCAATGGCCTTGCATGCGTACAACCCGGCACTGTTCATCAAAGATAAAATTAAAAGGCACAAGCAGTGGATATGGAATCGTGGAGAAACAGGCGCGAAGACCCATTGATTGCTATCTGCTATTCTTAGCCTTGCTCATGTTCATTTTCAAATTTTCTTTTTAGGGGGGTTCGTATCCCCTGCTGCGCCGCATTATGCAGTCCACAGCGTCAGCCGTTGGACTGCCTCGAGATTCATTCCAGAGCGGATCTCGAGACGATCCAACGGCAGGAACTGTGAACTGCGCAATGCGGTAAGTCAGGGGATGAAACACTCGACTAGAATACTCTCCACCGCTTCCCCAAATGAACACCGCGTTCTCTCGTTCTATGCTTTCTTGGTCAAAACTCAAATGTGGTCGAGAGCCTACGTAGTTTGTGTTGAACTGTTGATCATTCTGACCCATTGCTTGTTATAGTGTTCTAATTGTAGCTATATTTATATATTTGAGTTTTGGACCTTTTGGTTCACCAATGATCTCACTGTATAAAATTTATTTTCGATCCGACGGTTATAAATAAATATTGTTCAATGTTAAGTTTGTTTGGAACCGATAAAATTGTTTGGATGTGATTCCAGGAACAATACTCATTTATATTATGGTAAATTGTCGTCGGTTCATGAAGTTGTCCACTTAATTTTTTGCTTTCTTTTTCTAAATAACCCAAATTTGAAAAAAAAAAATTATAAAATTATTTGATGTTTAAGCATTTATTTTACAATATAGCCAGCATTCCAACCAGATTAATTCCTTAAATTTAGTTTCTTTATTGGAATACGAAAAGATTAATATGTAATAGATGCATAATTAGCATTTTTCTAATTCATGGGCTAGTGTATATATAGAGATTTATATTATATAAAATGAAAATTTGATTCTTTTCTAAAGAAAAGTAATAGATCTAATTAATCAGATTTTTTCCAAGTTGGAAAACTGCTAGATTTTAGATACTTCTATTTATACATAGTCATACCAATACCGAAACTAATATACAATAATACAAATAACAAAAAGAGGAGAGATCAAATGACTACAAATATTGATGCTCCATCGGTAACTACAATACTAAATCTCAAATAATAATTATTTTTTGAAATGTTAATTAACAAAACTAATTGATGAAATGTTACGTATATATATTGTTTTATGCATGCACAAAAAAAATATATAATTTGATTTTATTTACATGTGCATCAAGCATTAACAAAAATCAACGGTTTAAATTTTATGATTTTTTATCCTATCTTGATGGCTATCGAAACAATTTTAAATTTTCATTATTTTTTGTATATATGTTATTTAGATGATTTAGAATACATCTAACGGTTTATATTTGTCAATTTATATATAAATAATCTCGTGACTATTCAGGGCACTACTTTTTTGTGGTTATTGGATCCCTCCTCATTTCTAGCTTTGTTCCTACCTTTATACCCACCCCCACCCCCCCGTTCCGTGCTTGCCCCCCTTCATTACCCGCACGAACCCGCCCGTAGACCAATCCCGTGTCCTCCTGTGCATGTTCGAAGGGCGGGTTTCACACGGGTTTAAGCTGACCTTTAAAATTTTGCCCGTGGAAGTCCGTCCCATACGCATACCCGCTCGTGCCCATGACCTATGCCCGTGACCCGTGCTTGCCCGTACTCGTGCAAACCTGCCAGAACTTATATTTTTAACAAATATTATTTTTTAATTCTGTATAATTTAAAATATTACTTAAAGAAAATAAGTTATACAATCAAAAAATAATTTACTTACGAATAAGTGTAATTAAGTTTAATATTTTTTATTCTTTCAAATTTGGAATTTTAATAAAAAAATGAAATTATTTGAAAAAAAAGAATTTTAATTGAATTTAAAATATTTCCGATTTTTTTGCAATTTTTTTTGAAATTTTTTAAAATTATTTTGAGTTATTTGACAATTTTCGGATTTAATAATAAGTATATAACCCATGACTCACCCGTGCTCGATCGTTTCCAACCCGTCTCATTTAACTTGACGGTTCATAAGACGGGTTTGGGTCATTACGTACCCATAAACTCAAGCCATCCCAACCCGTCCTGTTTGACCTGTGCAACTCGTTGAACCCGTGTCCGTATAATCCGTAATCCGCACAATCCGTACCTGTGCTTGCCCGTATCCGCCCGTTTGCATAACACTATATGCACACAAGGTGTTTGGTAAAAGTACCACGTTATTGATACCTGATATCGTCATATGTCATAATGCACCTGAGGTGTTTTATAAAATCTCCAAATAAACTATTTAACATATATACGAAAATCTGCTGCACAATAAGCTATATTACGCACCCACTTTATTACAGTTTATCTTAATAAGGTTTTACCTTCTTTTAAAAAAAATAATTCCAACTTTTTATTTACTCATTATAGATTTTGGAAGGAACGTTGTTCTTCGCTTTCAATTTTTAGATTTGCAACAGCCAATTTGCTTAATACTAGGATCATTAATTTACCATAGTATATTTTAGTACTAATTTTATTTATAATATGGAATTTATTTACTCATGTATTCGTAGAGTTGCCTTGCTTCTCGCACCGTTATCTTTTTATGGAAACTTTTAGTTATGCATATTTAGGGAGTGCTTGTGAGCTTATCCCCCGCCTTGGCAATGTGCAGTCAGGCACGTGAATCACTCAATAGTCTCAACTCTCAACATTCGTGCAATCTCAGATCTCGAGATAGTCCAACGGCCCACATTCATCACTACATATTGTCTTAAGACAAGGGATATGAAACCATATTTAGGTTGTTGTTTGAATCATAAGCAAGACCAGGGGTGTACAACCATAGTAACAAACTATATGTTCGGGAAACGTTCGGCGAGGTCAAAATTCGAGATTCGGAAATAATTCAGATATAATTCGGGAATAATTCGTTTTTAAATTTATAATACATAAACAAATCATCGTAGAAAATTTATCATATTCATACTCTAGAAAGAGGGGTAAGCTTCCAAACTTTTTAGCTATGCTACATCATTATTCATCTCAACCATTGATTGTGTTTCTCTTTCTTCATTTATTTTTTATTTAATCTAATGACCCAATTTAAATTTTTTATTAAAGAGATAATATCATGATGTACCTAAAAAACAATATATAAGACTCAAAATATTTGCAACTCTTTATATTATTTTATATAAATTGAGATGTAGCTAAACATATATTAAGTTCAATATTATATAATAATAAATATATTTATGAAACATATGTATTTATTTTTACTATTTTTTAGTTTACGTAATATTATTTTTTTTTTGGGGCGAAGCCCGATTCACAGCTCTAGTTTGAATAATTTAGAAAGCTGTTTGCTTGTCAAATACAAAATGTATCATGAAATTGTATATAAATTTGGCCACATAAGATCTTGTAGCAGAGAAATGGGGTTTATAATTGTGGGAGCTTGTGAACGTCTGTAGCTAATTTTGAGACGTTAGCATTTCGGTTTGTTCGCTCACTGGTTATGATGCATTGGTTCAGAAGGATGGAGCCTCTCCTCCACCAAACTCATTAATGGCGAAAGCACACATTTAATGGCACTTACACATCCTCTCAACCGCACCTCTATCTTTCTATTCACTAGATTCCTCGTATACTCGACCCGACAATACCTTCCCCACTATTCCTGACCTTGAAGATTACCCCTCATTCATTTCCCCAAACCTTAACCAGAACCTAACCTATACCAAACAAACAGAGAAAACCATGGCAAGCAACAGAAATTACCCTTTTCTAGACCAGCCTCTAGATCAAACCTCGCTATTTCTAGATGAGTCACACGTCCAGGGGCATGAGGCAAACTTCCCAGAGGCACTTTCAGTGACAATTCTATCAGGGCGGCCGAGGACAGTCCTGGCAAAGGTCGTGAGCTACCTAAAGAAGAATTGTTACGGAGGGGATGCTGATTTCCCTGTCATTCGAAGGAGTAGTAACATTTTTCTGATAAAACTGCCGCCTGGAGTGGATCGGCCTACCCTTTTCCATGCAGCCAACTGGTGGAGTGTAGACAAAGGGGTAAGGCTTACGATGTTTGATGGAGAGCTGGACAACACCAGACCAGCATTATCCTTCAATGTATGTGTCAGAATCTGGGATTTTCCACTCAGGATGTGGTCGAGGGAAACGGTAAACGGCATCCTAGAATCGTTCGGAGATCCATGCTGGATTGATTCAGACACGGTGGACTCCAGGAGCCGGGATCACTTGTCACGATCCCCGCAGAATCCCGCGCAGAATTCTCCTGCATGGCCCTGGGATATGGGAATTTGTCAAGATCGAAATTGTATGGTGGAGCTATGAACAAACCCCACCACATGAACTGCAAGCGGATCTCGACCATGGCCGGGACGGAAATGGCCCCTTTCCAGACGAAAACCAAGTCAGATCATCCCTCTACCGCGCGGCTGACAATTGGCGCAGATACCAGCTTTACCAGCGGGGGGCTGTGTCGCCTTTGGGCGGAGACGGAGTGGGAAGCTCAGGGAGTGATTGGGAACGGCGCGGGGGCCACGAAGGAAGCAGGGCGATGTCTGGTGGAAGCAAGGAACTCGGGGAGGCCCCAAAACATTTCGGCATGGCGGGGACTCTGGGGACCACTGGAAAAGGTGACATGGACAGCGTAACCGGAGGCACGACCCCAGTGCAGGTGACGGAGCCACCCACAGTGTTGAGGTATAGCACGCCACCGCAAGAGAAGGCCACAGCAATAACGGCCGCAGGAAATCAAGCAGCGCACCCAACTAGTCAAAGGGCTCAGAGGATGCTCTTTCTGTCCAAGTCTGATAGTAGGTCAGCAGCTATGCAGGAAAGGGAATTGGAACTAGGCACGCCACTAGAAGCCAAATTGAGAGACACAGCTTTTTCAGGAGGTAACAGTAGGGACAGGGAAGTTGCAAAAATGGGGAAAGAAAAGAGACGTTGGGAAGAAGGCACTTTGATCCAAATAGGCTCTATAACTATTTTGGATCAAATGCAATTGGCCCACAGCTTATTCCCATTCGGCTCTTTCTCTGGAGAACAGCTGGACTGGATGGAAAACTTGGGTAGAGAGTTAAGAGCCTGTCAGGGCATTGATGAAGAGGGCAATAAATCGGGCCTGCCAAGCCTTATTAATACAGGCCCAGTTAATGGCAGACTAGCCGAAAAAAGTAAAACCTTAACTGCAAATGGGCTGGAAGGAAAAGGAGAGTTGCATTTACCAAGTTGGGAAATAGCCCTCCACAATTTAACAGAAGAAGTGGGCCGGCCAGGGTGTTGTATTCCCTTGCAAACTCTTAACCAGAAACACAGTTTGAAAATGGAGCTCTCCAATGAAGAGCTGATTGCGAAATTTGCAGCAATGCATGCCATGGAGGGTAACCCGAATGAGGAAGGCATTGTCCCACAGGAGGCTTTCTCTGCTAGGAGATGGGACCGGTGCATGGTGGCAAAGGTGGTCTCTGATCGGGTAGCAATAGATCACCATTTCATCACAACCATGGCGCGAGCTTGGGAACTGGGGGAGGAAGCGTCCATAGTCACAGTAGCTAAGAACACATATCTGGTGGAGTTCCAGGAGGTTGCCGACATGCTATCGGTGCTGGAAAAGGGGGTGTGGGGGTACCGATCGGACGTGGTGGCATTACGACCGGTAAAGAGCCTCGCGGAGGTGAATGAAGGGCATGTTAAAGCAATGGAGGTGTGGGCGCAGCTACACCATATCCCCCCGGGCAGCATGTCGGAGCAAGGTATCGTATGTCTTTTCCGAGCTGTAGGGCCTGTAATGTCGGATGTGAGGGAATTCATAATCACTGGTAGGAAGGTGTACAAGGCAAAAATCAAGATTCCTATTGATCAGCCGTTGAGAGACCGAGTGAAAATATCACATCCAGAATTGGGTACCATTGAGGCGAAAGTGGTGTACGAGAAAATTTAGAGAGCATGTCTTTTTTGTGGGTTGGTTGGACATGAGCAGAGCTCGTGTTTGAGTAGAGCCCGTCTGGCTCGTTTGGCGGAGGACGAAGAGTACCAGGATAGACCCGAAATGGTGACCATTCTCGAACCAAAGTTCGGTCCCTGGATTGTGAACATAAACAAGGTGGGGAGGCCGGCAGCTCCAACAGCCTCCACACCACAGAGAGGTAATAGCACTGGAGGGGGCAGGAGACAAAACGACGAGGTCGACTCTCACAGCAGTGAGGTTGGCAATCAGCAAAGAGATGGGAACATCGATCTAAACAGCCTTGGAGATGTTACGGGGCAGCATAAGAGACATGGGGATTTTACTGAGGAGGAATGGGAAAGGACAGTGGGTGAGCTTGACTCGAGGGAAACCCAGACAGCTCTGGTGATTGCAGGTTAGAGCACAGTGACTGAGGTGCCCAAGAAGAGGCACAAGGCTGCGGGGCATTCCCCGCGGTCGGGCAAATGAATATCTTAGCTTGGAATTGCCGTGGTGTGGGGGGGCCACGGAAAAAACAATTCCTAACTTCACTCCTCCATTCAACGAGAGCTGATATAGTTTTCCTTTCGGAAACCAAAAGCTCTCACAACAAATCACTTAGGTATTTACGTTCGCTTCCTTTTCGAAATTTTGATTTCTTCCCGGCAATGGGTTTGTCGAGGGGAATTTGGCTCATGTGGGGTGACCATGTGAGATTGCGGGTGTTTGAGAAGTCACGATATTACTTTTTCGCGTGGGTGGAAGAGCAACATAAGCCCACATGGATATTGGCATGTGTATACGGTGATGCTTCCTACCGTAACAATCCAAAGATTTGGGAAGAAATATCCCGGATCAGTAACCTTAACATGGGGATGGTGTGCATCGGCGACTTTAATGCGATCTTAGAGATTGGAGAGAAATATGGCGGGAATCAACAACTAAATGCAAATAGTAACCGGTTCCGTGATTTCCTTTTTAATACCGGTCTCATTGATTTGGGGTTTAAGGGACCCGCTTTTACGTGGACGAACAAACCGCGCACGTCCTCAGGAATACATGTTCGTTTGGATCGGGCTTTGGCAAATCCGGGGTGGTGCAATTCACACCCGGAGGCATACGTGAATTATATGCACCGGATCCATAGCGATCACGCTCCCATCTTACTTCGAACGAGGGGAGTAGGTGCAAGGCAGAGGCAATTCCGAGTCGAAAATTGGTGGCTCCAAGAGGCGGAGTTTCAGAATGTATGGGAGAAAGATTGGCAGAAGGAGCAAGGAAGAGGGTGGAAACAGAAATACGGGCGGATGAGGGGGCAGATCATGGAGTGGGTTGCAAAAGTCGAAACTCCACAGCGTAAGGTGCAGCAATTACAGACGGAAATCCTAGCTTTCCAATCCCAGCACCCCGCACTTCAAGATGCTAATACTGAACGGGAGCTGATGACTCGATACGAGGAAGCCGAGATACAACTAGATCTATATTGGCGTCAACGGTCAAGGATACAATGGGTTGAACTCGGTGACCGGAATACTGCCTTCTTCCACGCCATCGCAACACAGAGGCGGAGACACAACCTCCTCACATCGATTCAGGATGAGAATGGAACGATGGTGCAGTCAGAGAAGGAAATTGCTAAGGTATTCATTCAATATTTCCAAGAATTGTACCAAACCGGTTTGGGCCTTGATGGATCAAGTAGAGTAGATAATTATCTGGGCCAATTCGTACTCACTGATGATGAGAGGATCCCGGCCCAAAATAAAGATTTCCTGGCCCGCGTTCCTGGAGCTGATGAGATAAAAGACACTATGTGGGAACTAGGCCAAGACAAGGCTCCTGGGCCTGATGGTCTGACGGGCCGATTCATTAGGCAGCACTGGGAGATAATGGGGCCCGATATCTGTGGCATTATCCAACAGGCTTTCATTACACGAAAGGCACCAGAAGACTGGGTTGCATGTCACATAGTACTCATTCCAAAGGTGGATGAGCCCAATAACCCGAAGCAGTACAGGCCCATTAGTGTGGGGAACACAGTGTATCGATTGATGATGAAGCTTATCACTAACCGCCTCCGCCCTTACCTGCACAAGATAATCTCCCCTGAACAAACGGCTTTCCTAAAGGGCCGCAGTATATCAGATAATACCTTGCTCATGAGGGAGGTCATACATTCTTTCAACACCAGGTCATACGAGGAAAAAGCGTTTGCTCTCAAGGCCGATATAAACAAAGCCTTCGATTCAATCGAATGGGATTTTATAGAAAAGGCGCTGTTACTCGTCAATGTACCGGAGTCCCTCGTGGAGTTAATCATGTCCTGTCAGAGGAGTAGCTGAATCACAGTACTGGTAAATGGCAGCGGGGGGGGGGGGGAGGGGGGGGGGGGGGTTCTTTAAACCAACCCGGGGGCTTCGGCAGGGATGTCCACTTTCTCCCTACCTATTCATTCTTGCCATGGAATTCTTGACCAAAAGTTTCTACAAGGCAGTAGCACAGGGTGTTGTGAAGGGAGTCCGACTTGCGGAAAATGCACCCGTACTCACCCACGCCATCTATGCCGATGATTTGGTAGTATTCGCACAAGCAGAAGGGGCGGAAGTTCAGGCAATCAAGGATCTGATGGATCGTTTTGGGGCATGTTCAGGATTGGTTGTAAATCCCGCCAAGTCGACGATTTGGTTTAGTAAGAAATGTGGAAAGCAAGTGCGAGAGGAGGTCCTTGCTAACATTAATGCTGAACTGGCTACTGATAAAGAGAAGTATCTTGGCATCTATGTGCATCATGGAGGGGGGTGCAGGGACCACACCCACAAGTTACTGGCAGAGCGGTTTTGGAGCAAAATGGCGGGCTGGAAAATCAACCTCCTATCGCATGCAGGACGGGAGGTGCTGGTTCGATCAGTCCTAAACTCGATCCCTGTGTACTACATGTTGGTATCAATCTTAACCAAGAAGACTACAGATGAACTTACGGCTTTGGCCAGAAAGTTCTTCTGGGGTAAAACAGACAAAGACCGATACATGGCGCTCATTAGTTGGGAACGAATCTGTAAACCAAGGGAAGAGGGGGGGCTGAACATGAAAGATTTGGGCATGATGAATGAGGCATTGGTGCTAAAATTAGTATGGCAAGTGGCTTCCAATCAAGATAAACCATGGGTTAAAATCATGCTAGGCAAATACTGTGGGCAGAATGGTCTCTGGGACAGTACGGTAGGAAGGGAATTAAGTCCACTGTGGCGGCAGATGACTAAACTAAAGGAATTTTTTTCGATTGGATGTGCGCTGGGAGATCGGTACGGGGGAGAGCATACCGGTTTTCAACCAACCATGGTTCCCACAGTGGCAAGCACCAGATGTACCTATGGCGGGAGACCGAGTGATCAAGGTGAACTACTTGATCAATTCGGAGTCAGGCGAGTGGGACGAGGAACGACTGATCGAATTAATGGGTCAACCAAGGGCACACAACATCCAGGCCGAGGTCGTGCTGAGCGAAGGTGCGCAAGGAAACGGCAGGGACACCCTGGTGTGGGAGAAGAGCACCAAGGGGAGATACAGTGTTAAAGAGGACTATAAATGCTTGTCAGAAAGGATGCGGGCGGCCATACCGGAACCAGATCCCATTTGGAATGTGATTTGGGGGACAGAGGAGGTGATCCCGAAAGTCAAGCTATTTCTGTGGAGAGTAGCAAACGGGGGCTTGCCAACTGCACAGGAGATGCACCGCCGGATTCCTACGATAGCCCCGTTATGTGGTCGGTGCCACCAGGAAAATGAATACTTAATGCACATGTTGTTTTTCTGCCAGGCCTCGCGTATGACCTGGTTTGGATCACACCTGTCACTTAGAGTGGACGACCTCCCACTCAATTTTAAGGAGACCCTCATAGAGCTCAACACCCGACTCTCGGCGGATCAGGTACCTTTTTGTTTCAATCTGTTGTGATGTATCTGGAAGGGCCGGAATGCCAAGTAATAGAGGGCACAAGGATGGCACCGAGAAAGACAGTGATGGAGGCTCAAAGTATGGAGGTGGTTAGGGGGCGCAGTGCAATAACATTTGGGGGAAGGGATCAGCTCAAAAGGCCAGCTCAGTACGAAATCCCGTGCAGATCAAAGGTGGCACTAGTGGACGCGTCCTGGGATCTGTCAAAAAAGGCAGGGTGGGGATTGATTCACTATGATGAAGATGGGGAGGTTATGGAAATCTCATACCAGCCAATGCAAACAGAAGATGCATTTCAAGCTGAGGCATTGGCCGTCGTGGAAACTGTGCACCAGTTGGATAGGCATCAGGGCATACAGCAGGCGATTGTGTATACTGATTGCAAAGTCCTGGTCAAGACAATTGTGGAGAGGCGACCAGAGGGCAGCCCGTCATGGAGGGCAGTACAGACGGTGGAGGAAATTCTGCAGATGTTGGATAGAATGATCTCAAAGGTGGAAATCCGGTATGCTGAGCGAACAACATTGGCTCTCGCACACAACTTGGCGAATCTGGCAAGACGGACGGGTGAAAATTTCAGGGGTCCACCAACTACACAGATGATCCAGTCCCAGGGCATCCCACTGAGGATAGATGGAGACCATTTCAAAAGAGCGCCCAGGATGAGGAGGAACATCAGAGCTGATTTGGAACCAGATTAGAGAGAATCTAAGTCAAGGAAGTAGTTATAATTTAGGTTTTAGTTGCTTTATGGTAATTTCTTATGTTCTAGTTGTTTGTTTCCTTTTGCCTTGGTTATTTCTTTTATCCAGTAGAGTAACTTAGTATTTAAGGTGTTTCTTGTTATGGAGAATGGGAGTCAACCACTAGTGATGCCAGCTTAGAGCATGGAATGGCATAGGTAGAATGAGGTCAAGATCTCTGTAAAACTAAACTTCTTTGAATGCATGCCCGCGGGCTTTTCTTCAAAAAAAAAAAAAACGTCTGTACCTTTTTTTTTTTTTTGATTCCCAACGTCTGTAGCTTAGCTACCTCCGCAGCAAGTGGTCAGAGTGTCAGACTCACATCTCTAGCGCGTGAGGAGTGCAGCTGTGCAAGTTCTAAGGCAAAAGTGTTTCAATTCTGAAGTTCAAATTGGCGAATAATTGGAAAAAAATACGCGAATGATTCGTTAAATTCGTCAAATCCGCGAATAATACGCGAATCAAGCGAATAATTCGCGAACTGACGATTAATTCGCCGAACTGTTCGTCTGTGGCTCAAAAACGAATTAATCGTATTAATCAAATGGCTCAATTTTTTTCATTAAAGATATAATATGATGTACCTAAAGAACAATTTAAGACTCAAAATATTTGCAACTCTTTATATTCTTTTACATAAATTGAGATGTAGCTAAAAATATATTAAATAGAAAATATATTAAGTCCAATATTTATCTAATAAAATATATTTTATTTTCAACTAGTAAAGAGCCCACGCATTGCTTTGGGCTGAAATTGTTATTTCTTATAATAATTTTTTAAGATAATATGTAATGGGCCTTATATTGAGAAAATTGATATGGGCCTTATATTGAGAAAATTGATATGTGCCTTAAATATTAATGGGCTGAGACATTAACGTCAACGGGCATTAAAGTAAATCAATGGTTCTGATCTATCTAAGAAAATTATCAATGGCTCATGTGGGTGGATATTTCATGTCATTTTTTCCAATATGCTTTTATAGTAAGGATATCTATTAAATTATGTAATATTATTTTTTCGGGGCGTAGCCCGATGCACAGCTCTAGTAACCTATAATTAAGAAAGAAAGATAAATCTTAAAACCTCCAAATTTCATCAATTTGTCTCCACATGGCTTTGTCGATCATCTGTTACACCAATCCCCTCAAATTATGCAAGATTCTCACTCGATCATGCATAAATGACATCGATCTTAAAACCTTGTTACTATGTGTACAACTGATTATTTTTTTTTATCAAAATTCGGATCCAATCCGGTTACACCGGGATAAAAAATATTGTTGCTTAACACGTCTTTAACCCGATCTTATTCGACTATTTTTTTATGTATGAGTTTTTGCATGTTGTGCGGTTATGCAAGTTAAGTGGGTTATAACTTCTGTTAAATTATTAATTATGCAATTTTTACTTTTTTTTTGTTTAATATTGAATATTAATGTCAATTTGTAACTTGATGATTACAAGCATAAACTGAAAAACATAATAAAATTCTTATATTGATCATTAAAATTTTTAAATAACAATCTAATTCTTAAATTATTGAAATATTAATTATTTTTCAATGAACCAATGATGAAGCCCGACCGAAATTTAAGCATAGGTCAAAATTGATAAATTGTTGATAAATAAGTACTTTATCTTAAGAAACAAAATTTGATAGATGTCATATAAATGCAAATTTGAATTTGTTGTTGTCTTACTAATGAAAATTGGTATGTCGTTTTAACAAAAAATGTATTTTATTATGTCCATATTCTCAATTCCTTAACAATTTTGCAATATAAAATAAGTGTTTCTTAAATGGATTGGAAATATAATAAATGAAATATATAATCACAAGTGAAGTCACCCATATATAAAAAAAGTATATTATTCCATGATTTCTCTTTGGTTTTATTTCCATAAAGAGTGGAGGGGTTTTTTTATAGCTGGCTTGCCAAACCTATCACAACCCTCCTCACTTTACTCGGGCTTGGGACCGGCTATATTGAAACAATTGCAACAACATAGGCGGAAATAATATTAATTGACTAATATTTTATCTATTGAAATATTCCATGATTTATCTATTGTCTTAGAAATATTTTACCAATTTAAGATAATAAAAATCAATTGACTAATTTCCTATTGAAAATTAAGGAGGATATAAAATATCCTTACCATATATAAAAACATATTGGAAAAAATGACATGAAAGGGCTATCTTCCCCAAATAAGAAACCTGAGCCGTTGATAATTTTCTTAGATAGATCAGAACCGTTGATTTATGTTAATGCCCGTTGATGTTAATGCCTTAGCCCATTAAAATTTAAGGCCCATATCGATTTCCTCAATATAAGGCCCATTACATATTATCTTAAAAATTTATTATAAGAAATAACAATTTCAGTCCAAAGCAATGCGTGGGCTCTTTACTAGTAATGTATAACATATTATTGGTGAGGCAAGGGGGGCCATGACGGATATAAAATATACTCTTCTTAGAAAAGTAGGGTGTGCCTTTTCAATCGGATTGTCGGGATTGGATGACACACCGATCTCAAAGTACTTTGGTATCTCTCAACTGTCGGATCAAGAAAAGCAGTAGTGTTTACTTTTCTTTTTAAAAAAGCAAGTGATCCCGATCTGGCCATGACCCCCCCAAACCTCCCTTCCTTCGTCAATGCAATGAATTGTATATGTAAGTTCATACAAAAATATAATATATAACTAGTCCCAAAAAGGTCCTGTTTGGATGGATTTCTTAAAAGCTCAATCCACGTTAGCCCAATCCAATATAATGGGCTAGTCAAAATTTCAATTCGACTCAACCCGATAGCATCTCTAACCCGATAGAAAACAGGATTGTGTCAGGTGGGTTAAACTTTTCTATACACCCCTAAACAAGACTCTTAATGTCATTATATTAGTATCATTATATTAATATTATCTTAATTTGGCTTCCCCTGAATTAGCCTCAAGCTCCACGACTGTGCATAACATTCATTCTCTATTTTTCTGGGTCCATAGCCAATTTTATGTTCATGATCGCCTCTACTAGAATACTGCAGTTTGTGAATACAATAACCTCGTTTGCTCCGCTTGCTCTGATCCATGTATGACTATCTGCTTGTATGCGTAGTGCCTCTGCTTGCATTGGATATATGAATTACCATGTCAACGGCAACTTGCCTTAATTCATCTATTGTAGGAACTCGATAAACAAATAATGTTCATTGAATCATTTCATCAAAACACTTTGTGTGAACCTATTATAACACAATGAGATATTCAAAATATTGAGAGAAATTACAAACTCGAGTTTTAGTTTAATGAGGAAACCGAGATACCCTAAACCTAAGACCTGCCATCTTGCACGTTGACACTTGTAGGATTCACTAATATAGAGGCTCAACTACAAGACTCGAATCATATATAACTTTGCATCCCGCAAAGGATTCCCAATTACTAATGAATTCCAGAGAGTAACGAGAATGTACCTTTGAAATCAGAGATCAAGATCCGAACCAGGTCGCGCGCCACTGTTGCTGCATGATCGGTACTTCACCACTCCGACAGTCCGACTGTGCGGCCGGCCGCCTTCTTTCTCCTTTTCTTGCACATCTCTCTCTCTCTCTCTCTCACACACACACACACACACAGATGAGATCGAACATGGAGCAAGTTGCTCTTATCTGTTTCCTCAAAAAAAGGTTGCTCTTATTTGCTCATGCTCACTGCTCACACAAGTACAACAGAGGCGCTGCCGCTGCCGCTGACTCTCTTCTTCAATCACGACGGAAACAAATTAAACACCCATTTTGGGTGTGGGCCTTTGTGTGGCTCCTCCTAAGTTTGGAAAGCCCAACATCTGTTGATCTAGTTGTCAGTATAATTTCAGTTCCAAGTTGGATACTTGGATGTGCCGCACTTCTAGTTTCGCTCGTCTTTGAGTCTGGTTCTGTACTTCTGTGGCAGGTCGATAGTTTTTATCGGCTCGTTTCTGCCTCTGTTTCGAGTTAGTACAGTCAACAGAAGCCCTTTCTGGTGAGAAATGGTTTCCATTCCCAGTCCCTGGTGCCAATGTTAATTTATTCAACTTACACACTCTTAAATTTGTGCAATGATACTATCTAGGTTTTTTTTTTTTTTTTAATATAAATTTTTTAATTCCTAATATAATGTGTTTTTGATCAATAGGCAATGTTATCTTTTGTTGTAAGCATTTTCAGTTTTTTTTTATCTTGCGGTACTATATTTTCAATTATATTAAGTAATTTGGTTAGAAAGAATATTGTTTCTATTGAATAACCTTATTAATTATTCCATCCATTTTTTGCTTAAATAGGGGTATCTAGTTATCGAGAATTCGGGATCCCTTGCAGTTTGGTTGGAAAAATCAAATATCCCAAGTATTTATTTCGGAATGCTAAGCTGTTAAAGTAAAATAGATTCCTATAATTAGGATTACGAAGAACCACAAAATTTACTCTTTTCTCATCAAATTTTGAATTCATTTTGAATATCTTTTGATGTTTTTAAGTTATACTTTAGTATATACGCAGATTAATTTGGGTTTATTTTACTTCTATAGACACTGGTAAAACCGATAAAATCATACAAATATGTTAATGTCAAACCAAGCTCAACAAGAATTGACCACAGATTTTGTTTCAGACAACAACGATTGAAGTAGTTACAAAGAAGGTAAAATAATGCACAGATTTTACAAGATTTTCTAGATAAAAATGGGAAAACACACTATACACATGCTTTCATTTTTTGGATAAGAATTAACAATTTCATATAACACATTAACACTAATATAAAATTTTCCTTAAAATAAAATGCTGCCAGCAATGCTGAGTTCATATAGTGAAACACTATATATATAAACATTGAATATATTCAACACTAATATATATACATTATAAATGTAGAAGAAAATCTTCAGTTTTATGTTGTAACTAAAGTTGAGTGGATCTTGTTGTATTCTTGTCCATTGATAAGTTCTATATATCTAGATAATGCTTACACATCCACTTTCAATTATATGCACAAATTAAGTCCTCCTTTGTGAAATTCATTCACTGGGAAGTTTGTTAATCTGTTATGTTATATGATGTAAAAAATTTTCTATTGTTAGGGAGGCTAAAAGAGAGATTCAAATTGAATTTAACAACAATGAACGGTGGACACGACGCTACCTAAATTTAGCAGTTCCTACAGCTTTAAATCCCTTTATTGTTGTTCGAAGGATGCAAAACTCCGACTCCAAATTGCTCTTAGAACTATCTCAGCGGCATCCTCCTGGGGCCGCACCTATATTGTATTATAGGTAGATGGAAAAGTCATTATAGGTTACAATTAGTACTAATTAAAATTAAGGGGCAGAAGAAGAGGAAGAATGGAGGAATCAATCCTGAATAGGGATGAAAGAATCCCAACTATCTCCCCTATTTCTTCCGATTCGGATGGTGACATGGAGGAAGAAAAGCAGGTGTACGTGGTGAGTGAACGACCGCCGGATTGGTGGTATTATCGGGAAGGCAAGACAAAGTCGGCTGCTCAGCCGTTAACAAAAGAGCAGATGTTTGTGCAAGCACTGTGGGAAAGGCGCTGCAAGCAGATGAACGAGCGGATGGAGGCCGAGGATAGCGGCCGGGAGAGGTCAAAGAGCTTGACTGATGAGGACTTCCTCGAGCTGTCCGGTGCTCTCCGTATGGGGTTCACTTTCGATGAGGAGAATTCTCCCGTGAGCATCCGCAGTTCGCTTCCGGCGCTAGATTTCTATTTTGCAGTCAAAGGACAGACCTCGCCGACTGCGCCACGGATTGATACATGGCTTTTTGATGCTGGTACATGCGTGATTTCTCTTTTCTCGATTACATGCTTGTCTTTTGCTTTTCATTCTAAATCTTCTAAATCATTAGTTTGAGATACTAATCACGTGTGCTATTGTTATCGCAGGAGACACTGAAGAGCGGAAAAAGAAAAGACTGAGGCTTTGGACAAAGGCGGTTGTTCTGTACGAGTACGAGCGCAAGAAGAGAGGAATCAAGCCTCGCAAATAACTGTACCTTTGAAGAATGACGACTCATCTTATACATCTTCCATGCAAGCAATATATCGTGCTCCCGCCAATTCTTTTTGGAAATTAAGATACATCTTATCATACTTGTTGAAAATTACATGCAAGGACGGTCTTTTGGTTCGAAACATAGTTTCTTGTTGGTGTTGTTAAGCTTTTTCTTCTTCACAATATATCAGAACTAGTTACAACATGTGTTACGTTTGGTGTATCTCGGTTGATCGTCAGCTGTAACAGAAAGTAAAGAAGGAAAAGCAATCTACAGTACTTTTGATCTACCTAGGATTATACGAAAAAGGAAGTGCGGTGAAGACATGCTCCATATCGATAATACAATTACTTGACATGATCGTATAATGTGTGTATATATATATATAATTTTGTAAACAGGAGAAGTTATTCTATTATCTAAGTACAAAGCCGATGATTGTACCTCTATCATCGTTGATGTATGTATGTAAATATGTATATATATAGTACATAGAAAGAATCTGGTCGTCGACCAAATTTTCGTAATTTTTGGCCTTTGAGAAATATGAATGCACTTTGTCAGAAAAGGAACTATATGTCTTATCAATTCTTATCGTCTACTACGTAGGATTTTTATACGCAGAGATCCAACCGTTCAATTTATTTTGAGATTCGTGCAACTCAATCCCAAAACCCCCTTATCAGTCTTCATAGTTGGATCTCTGCGCTGTAGAGGATGAGCACGCGTCTTATGATATATATAGCTTGTGAGCTGTAGGCTGTAATCCAGTAATCTTAAAAATAGTAGCGTGAATTTGGAGTTCTGAATTCTGAATGAATGAAAGCCTAAAATTCTAAAACCATATATGTAAGACCAGCTGGAAGCTATCTAGAGAGCTAACTCTCGATGACCCAGAAAAGAAAACAAATCTTAGTGGGTGTGTTTGGATGGACTTGGTTAGCACTACTTCCTGAGTAGTGCCACTAACTTGAAGTCTGCGCTATCCAAACATGTATTAGTAGATTAGGAGTAGCAACAAAATAGTGCTACTCTGCTACTCCATCTCATAGTTGGTTTAGCCAGATTAGCTGCTTTGGATTTGAAAAAAAAATTGAAAAAAAAAAGAAACCACTATATTTTATTATTTTCCCACCCTTTTCTCTCTATCCATTACGTCTCCCAAATATTAACATATTATTTTATGTATATTCCACGTCACTATTCCAAATATAACATCTAAACATCATTTTGTACTACTTGAGTAGCTAAAAGTTAGCACTACTTTTACGTTACTCAAGTTAGTACTAACCTCACACTACTCTCAATCACTAACCAAAATATCACTACTCTTACACTAATCCTTGCACCATCCAAATGCACCCACTCAAGTACAATAATTGAGGATCCAGGTGAGACTATTATATCTTTAATTTCCTTATTATGGACTAACTAGAGTCAATTATATATGTTTACAATAAGTTTCAACAGGTCTGTCTCATTATCAATCATTTTCAGTTCTGAATATAGATAGAGCAGGATTGTTTTCACAGCAGGAATTACGCGGATAGGCAACAACAACTGCCCATTAATTAAATGAGGAAACCTCTACATACCCGGTTGTTTGTACCCCGCTCCCATACCCCTGCTCAAAACCAATCAATATGATGCGTGATATAGATGATACATCTTCTCCATTTTATTTTTTTTATCACTCTCTCTTTTTCTATATATTTATTTGCATTGTTTTTTTCCAGTAACTCTTAACAAATAAGTTGAGCTGTAATTTTTTTTTTTTTTTTTTTTTACATAGAAAGCACCATACTATGCTACCATTCTATATAACTAATATGGTTTGGAGATGTATAATGAACACGTAAATCATAGAAATTATAAATACCGCTATGAAATTAAGGACACACAAGTCATAGAAATTACATACATCAAAAAATCAAAATATAAACACATATGTGCATAGTCTAATCCGTGGCAAAATAATGCACTGATTGAATTTCTAGTACAAACTCTGGGGTCTATTAGCTTAACCCTAAAAATTAAACACAGTTTATAAGAATATAAACACTGGTTATAAAATAATAAACACCTAATGCAAAAATATAAACACCGATTATAAAAATATAAATATCTACTGTAAAAATATAAACACCGGTTATAACAATATAAACACTTAATGCAAAAATATAAACACCGGTTATAAAAATATAAACACCTACTGTAAAAATATAAACACCGGTTATAACAATATAAACACCTAATACAAAAAATATAAACACCGGTTATAAAAATATAACATTACAAAGATATAAACACCTATCTTGTGTATGTACAGAATGATTTTGCAAAATATGAAGTTATAGACAGATATGATTTTGCAACAAAGTAAAAAAACAACTCAAATCAATGCGTCTGTAATAACACATAAAACAGAAAAAAAAATGTAATTAATAATGTGTATTAATGACACCTGTACAAGATGCATTGGACTTGGACACACATACCTCTCCTATTTTTTGTGACAGCGCCTCAGTTAACTCAGTTAATGATGACATGGCATTTCTATTTTTTGTGGCAGCGCCTGAAATAAAGCGTGATTTGCTTGGGGTACGGGAGCCCGGGTACGGTTAGCTCTACCCTAATTAAATTAAACATTTGAAAGGCACCTTCTGTAGGCCCCAAAATTGGTGAGAACAGAAGAGATAGGAAGGAAGGATGAAAGCTCAAGCCCACTAAAATGATTTATGTGATACATAAAAAAAAAAAAAAATTAATGGGTATCTCAGAAGCTAAAATAATTAATTATATGCATTCTGTACGTACCAGCAACAAGGCAAGGTGCTTATAAATTAAAGCAACAAAAATATAGATTTAACAAATATTAATGAAAATTTTTGAGTTTGGAATGTACATTAACTACATTCCTACAATCAAACATAAACATGGGACTCACTGTTAATTAAACCCCCATCAAATTATGATAAATTCCTTGCACACCAATAACCCACCAAATTTCTAAAATAGGACAGCGAAGGGGACAATTTGGTATACTTTAATTATGCTGGAGAAAAGTATATATAATCTGGTAATATATTTCAAACTGATGGGATGACTTTAAAATACTTATCTTGACAATGACATTTTAAAAATTTTAAGAGATTTTTAAGGTTCTTAATAATGGAAAAAAGTTAATAGATGTATAGAAACTAATAAATTAATTATGTTTCAATTATATTCAATTTAATTGTTGGATAGTTCATCAAAGATTAATTAAATTATGATATTGCAAAATGCATAAAATGAGTTATCAAGTGATATTCAAATTGTTTAAAATTTGAAACACTGTAAGTTTAAAAGATTACATCTACAAAAATATTTTTCATTTTAAAGATTTTTTTCATATTAATAATACGGTAATCATCCACTATGCCTCGTCAGAGAAAATGATCTATCAGTCTCTTATTGGATTAATTATGCATCCCTCCAATGAGATCCTTCCCAGTCATTTCACCCTCCATCAACAGCTGCTTCCCTATGAATCTTTTACAGATTGTTGACCTTGTTTCAGTCGTCTCTTCAATGCTTAATTAATAGAAGGAAAGTAAAAGAGTCAACATCACTTGAAATGAAGTTGCTTGTATAATTGCTCTGTCATGTCATGTAATGTAAGTGTTTCCTCCTGACTGGGTTCAGAGAACAAGAGATCCGAGTTCGGTGAAGAGACTTGGCTTAGATCGATCGAGCGGTATGTAATCCTTCACGCTTATCATGATTTCTTCGCCAATTCATTTTGCTTGAATTTTGAGTTCTTATGTTCTAAGCGCGCAGCAGTAGTCTTTGCTTCTATTAATTTCTGATGTAATTCCATTTTCTTATATTAAAAAGTATGTAAAATTTTCTAAGATGAACTTTATCTTGATACTAAGTTAGACATACCAGTATATATGTACCAGATTAAGTTCTCACTCTTTTTCTGGTAAGGAATTGAACAAGTTTATTTATTCACATTATTTTGCAGTTAAACCTTATTTCTTTCTCCCAATCTAAGGAAGTTCCTGAAAGAGGAGAGTATAATCAATGTCACGTCGATTTGATCCAACTTCCAATCCTAACATCAATGGTTCAAACACCAACTTTGACCCAAAGTTGCAGACATTTTACATGCCAACTCAGAACCCTCAACAAATTCTAAACTACTCATTTCAAACCGGTGAAGAATTTGCACTACAGTTCATCCAAGAAAGGACAGTTTCAAAACCCCAGTTTGTTGCCAAAAGTAAAAATGTAAACAAAACGCTTACGCCAATTATGTCTCCGGTCGGACCAAAAAGACAACTATCTGATAACGTAACAGTAAAGTTGGGCAATGATACCGAAATCTCTGGGGTTTTGGGGATGGATGAACTAGCAAACAGTACTTCCAAAAGTGCTGAAAGCTCTAGTAGAATGCACCAACGAATAATGAATAGTTACAATTTTTCCAAACGGAACACTATAAAGTTTCTGTGTAGTTTTGGGGGAAGGTTTTTACCGAGGCCAAGTGATGGTGCGATTCGGTATGTCGGAGGTGAGACACATATTCTGCAGCTAAGAAAGGACATATCATGGAAAGAACTATTCGAAAAGACTACGAGACTGTTAAACAGATCCCATACAGTCAAATACCATTTACCAGGAGAAGCATGGAGTGTCCTGATACTGGTATCATGCGACGAAGATGTTCATCACATGATGGAAGAGTGCGATGTTTTACAAAGTTGTGAAGAAAAACCGCGGTTGTTTTTATTCACTTTGACAGATGATGAAGAGAGTTACGAAGTCCACTCAACTGACACAGAGTCCGAGGCACGCTTTGTAACTGCTATAAATGCATCAATCAACGCTGGATATACTGATGCTGATTTGGGTTGGTCGTCGGGTAATAATGAAATTAAATCAAGAGGTCCTGCTGACGATTGGGATCAATTAGTTTTTGACATGGATAGTGATTCCACAAATGTCACCGATAACCACCCAGTAGCTATTACCATAAAGAGCACAACTGATACAAAGACATCAACCGGTGATGTAGCACAAGGGACCAAGAGAACAGCGTTTCGGAAACATTCAGCTACAAACCAAGGATCTACAAGGCATCATGATTCTGGTAAAATCCCAGTGCCATCATCAGTACCTTCTGAGTTTCTATTTAAGACCGTGGCAGAACAAACCCAAAAGGAGGTAAGGCCAGTAGATGGGGGTAACACAAAGTTGAATTTTAAAATGAAAGAAGAAACTGATGATGTAAACCCATTACTGGATAGTGGTATTAAAATCACTAGCAGCATTGAGAACTCCTTTGGGTCTATTGGTACACCGTCTCTTGGTTATTCGAAAAGCAGAGATGACCTTGATAGTTTAAGCTATTTAAGTTCCTCAAGGAATGACCCATTCAGTACTGTACCGATATCTGACAATTCCATTGAACCTGCTAGGGAAGTACTTAATGAAGTTGGCTCAAATGAGAGAGGTCATGTTGAACATGAAGTATTGGTAAGAAAATCGGAAAAAGGTACATCATTTGATGGAAAACAGAGGTCACTTGGTTCACATGAGGAGAGAGATATTGATGAGTTAATTGGAGAGAAAAACAATATTTTGAGGCAAAATACAATTGAAAGATCTGACCCGAAAAACTCGGTCAAATCCAAGGAACTGAATACTGTTAAATGGCATGACGACATGGCTCTTTCCAGCAGGGAGCTATTCAAAGACAACATTTTAGTTGAAAATTTTCAAATCAATCGTGCTATGAAATCAGATTCTGAATTTTCAGAGAACAAAAAGGATAACATATTGTCAATTGGTCATTTGGGTGAGGAAAACATGATAGAAATCAGTGACTCTGTGCAACCTGGGTATGATGCGCCGGCACTCCATTATTCTAATACTTCTTGGATAAATGAAGTGCTTACTACCCAAACTGGGTATTTTTCTCAAGAAATAGATGATAATAAATTGCCTTTATCAGAGCATGAGGTATGATTGTGGTCTAGAAACAAATCTAAACATAAAACATTCTATAGATGTTAATTCTGAATACTAAACATTTCAATGCATATGCAGGAATTTGAGCAAGAACCTGAAACAAGACTACCGACAATTGATCCTACAGGAAGTGACTTTGATCTAAGCAATGTCCAGGTATTTTAATCTTTTATAAACTGTGCATTATTTTGAAACTTCCAATTGGTTTGTTCCATTAAATGGTCTAAGCACTCTTAGTTTACGTCATTAAACAGTTTTTATGTTTTACAATGTCTGTGAATTTGGGACATTTCTTATATAGATTATAAGGAATGAAGATCTTGAAGACCTACGAGTACTAGGATCGGGTGCATTTGGGACAGTCTACCACGGGAAATGGAGAGGCACAGATGTTGCGATCAAACGAATCAAGAATAGCTATTTCGCATATCAATCATCTGATAAGCTTGTAAAGAATTTGTTTACTTTAAATTTTGCAATTTATGCAAAAATTATATCAATCATTATAAATTAAAATATAAATAATAAATTAGTTGTTCACATTAGTTGTTCTCTTTCTATAAAAAAAAATAAAACAATAAATTGTGTATCGCTTTATTTGGAAATTTTAGCTAGAAGAATTTTGGAGAGAAGCGGCCATTCTTTCCAAGCTCCACCATCCTAATGTACTCGCATTCTATGGCGTTGTGAAAGATGGACCTAGTGGTTCACTGGCTACTGTCACTGAGTTCATGGTCAGCGGATCCCTTAAAAGGGTCCTTACACGTCGAGACAGGTACTTTTATACTTATTGTTTTCTAATATATATATATAGCAATCAGCAATACAGTAATATACTAATACTCTTGTCATTGATGAGTATCTCTATAAACTTCAGCAGATTATAGAGTTTCAATGTCACAAATAGTTTGCTGGTTTAATTAGTATATACCTTTTTTTCATCAAACATAATTTCATGAAATTGCTGGTTATATATGTTGTCAGAAACTATTTTAATAGGAATATCGATAAAGCATCTTAAATCATTTAATGATTTTAATCATGCATAATTATCTCAAAGCATGTATTGTCTGGTAGCATGTTAATTTCTTGTGCCATTCTTACAAATATTATACTTGTTCTGTTTTCAATAACAAAGGTATAGACTTAGGCAATACCAATAAAGAAAGAGAATGAAAAATGCAAGGAAACACATTGAGAGATAGATGATCCTAGGCCTTCAAAAGAAAAAAAGAAGAATGAATTACAAGTAAATATGCAGATATCTTGATCAACGGAAGAAGATAATGCTAGCATGGGATGCGGCAATCGGGATGGAGTACTTGCATGCAAAGCAGGTTGTCCATTTCGATCTCAAGTGCGACAATCTCTTAGTGAATCTAAAAGACTTGTCGCGCCCAATTTGCAAGGTATAGTTATCTATCTCTGTACCTAATTTGATGTCAATTAAAATCATTCATTTTAAAGGGACTTGATTTCATGATCACTTTTGAAAAATCTGATGTAAGGTGGCTGATTTTGGATTGGCAAAAATGAAAGAGACGACGATGGTATCGGGCGGTATGAGGGGAACACTTCCATGGATGGCACCAGAACAGCTTGCCATTGATATGAGAAGCAACAAGGTTTCTGAAAAGGTGATTAATTCCAAATTGTTTTTCTTTCCATAATTTGGTTAAGTTTTTTTGATCCTTGAGGTTTTAGTGTTTTACACATTTTTAGTATTTTTGGCAATACAGATTGATGTGTATTCCTTTGGAATTGTGATGTGGGAAATTCTCACAGGCGGCGAGCCGTATGGTGATATGCACTATGCACAAGTTATAGGTACGCAATATACAAATATGAATTACATAGTTAAACACTGTGAAATCGGAACCTCATTACTAACTAATGACCTAACGGTTAATAGGTTTCAAAAAAAAAAAAAAATGAAATTTCCTAATAGTTATTGCAAAAATTTTAGGGTTTTTAAGCATCATAAGATAAAATCAACAAGGTGTTTTTCAATGAACAAATCATTATAAGAAAACCTGTTCTCGATTTAGCTCTGTTCACACAAGATCTTGACCATTATTTCAGTCTTCAGATATATATGTCAAAGGAGTAAATAAATATTCTTATTTAAACCCAAAATCAAACATTACCCTCGTTCATTTTCTTTTAAGAATTTGGACTGCCCTGAACTTGATGAATACCAGTAGTACCAATCCATACTTGCTAGTTATCTTGAAACATTTCATCTGCTAATTAACTACGTTGTGTATATTAACATGTATGCATGAATATTTTGACTGTACGAAATAAAATGAGAGATTTTCACATTCATCTTTATATGTAGTTGGTATCATGAACAACACGTTGAGGCCGCCGGTACCGAGCTCGTGCGACCCCGAATGGAGGCGGCTAATGGAGCAGTGCTGGGCAGCAGATCCCGATCAACGGCCTTCTTTCACTGAGATTGCAAGTCGCTTGAGATCCATGCTGGAAACTTGCCAGCAGGCGAAACAAACAGCTTGATCTATATATACATATATCATGTGAATATATTAAGTTCGTGTTTATGGTTAATTACCTTTGATATGGTTAGTTTGATTTCCTCCCGTACTTTCATGGACTTCATTTGTGTTGAACTTTGCCGTTACCTTTTATGTGGATCAAAATCCGCTGCTTTTCCGATCGATGGTCGGGATCGGTTGCAGCACCGATCTCAAAGTGTTTTGGTGTTTGCTGCACTGATCTCAACGTACTTTGGTGTTTCTCAACCATCGGATCAAAAAAGCATTGCAGGTGATCCCAATCCTCAAAATGTACGTATAAACATGTTTTATTTGGAACTTTATTTTTTACTATAGCGGTAAGGTTTTTCCTATAATTAATTACTGCGAAATTTAAATTGTCTGCATGATTGTTTGTCAATTATAATTTGTTTCTCCGACATTTTTGTGATTCAGAAAAAGTTTGTGCAAATTTACTGCGCATGCGCGCATAAAACAACTGGCAAAGAACAATACTAACAGGATGCAAACAAGAATTAAACGTCACTAAGGATCAAGAAATAGTAAACACAAATAAATAAAATGGTTACTTTTAGCCTG
Source organism: Cyperus esculentus (assembly GCA_030179965.1). Taxonomy (NCBI): domain Eukaryota; kingdom Viridiplantae; phylum Streptophyta; class Magnoliopsida; order Poales; family Cyperaceae; genus Cyperus; species Cyperus esculentus. Next base: position 1,443,818 of record JASGLE010000015.1, on the reverse strand, counting down.
TAGCGTGATATGGATCAACAAGTTAAACGCCACTAAGGAGTTATTGTTTGGTAACGTAGAAAGGTTAAGATCGCTGGATCAATTTTTGATGAGGGCTCGAGGTTTTGATTCTTAAGGAAGGTGAGAGATATGGATCAAGATCCATAGCTAGAGAAGGGTGCATAATCTCCCTCGAGGAAGGGTTGTTCGGAAGGATCAAGCAAGATCAAGGCATTGAGGAGGCTTGAGTCTCTTTGATCTACTTCTGTCGAACATGCTATTTATACTTGAATTACGGACTTGTTATAATTAAAAATGTATACGTGTTGAGTTTAGCTCCTTAATTAAATGTTGAAACTGCTAATGTGGCAACCTGGTTCGATCAGTTGAAAATTCAATTTTAATGGTTCTCATCGAGACTTCGGAAGCTTAACTAAAAGCATGACAAATATCTTCAAATTTCGATTTGTATGACTCAAATTTTCTATATATAAAAATTTACGGGACATGATATTTTTTTTGAAGTTTTAAATATTTGGTTCGGATTTTTCAAGATGACCTTAAATGATAAAAATAACCAATGTTTGCATAAAAAAATAAATTTTAAAAATTTGAAACAAATACTTAAATTTCAAATCTATGGACTATTTGTTTCCTTTTTATAAAAAAATTAATATTAAATAATCACAATTTGGAGGCTGATTTTTTAATGTAAAAATAAAAAATTTTGTTTCAATCTAAAAGTAACAAAAACCTAAAACCTATGTGCAAAAATAATAAAACTGCGTCCTGGGCCCGTGACCTGCGCATACTGAGTTGTGACCCCACTTTTGGGGACAGGCCGCTCCCCGAAGCCGCGACATGGAAGTTTTCTTTTTTCTTAGAATTTTCTCCAAATAGCTCTCCTTGATAGCTTTCTGTAGCTGCAAAGTTTGTTCTGATCGGAGTTTCCTGTCAAAAGCCATGACCATTCTAACAAAATCCAGTATATAATAATAATTTATACAATAAATTTTAAATACAGCCTAAAACCTTTTGCTGGTTTATAATAAATTTTACATATTTGTTTTTTTTATACCTTTAATTAAGATTTTTTATATTTTATATTTAAAAATAGGCCTAATTTGGATTGTTTGAGGTTGATTATTTCTTTTTTTCTGACAACCCCTCACTTCAACAAAATTTCTAGGAAGAGAAACCAGCATCACATTCAAGCAACAATTAAAATTTTCTTCACACGCAAAAATGCAGTCTAAATCTAAATAAATAAGAAAAAAAAATCCAACAACAGTACCAAAATGAGAAAAGTCAGCGATCATCACGAATCGTCCCCATCTGCATCTGGCGCACGGCGGTGCACTGTGTTCCACCTTAGACAAACAAGCCATCGTTCGTCAGGCCTTCACACTCCAGGCGCAGCTAGCTCTTCACATGCTTTCATCCCAATGATCCCATGAACAGCAAAACACAAGCGAGGAATAATAATTATAATCGCGAATGAGAAAAAAATTAAAAAAACAGAGAGAATAAATTGGCGATAAATTTTTTTATTTGCAAGGCTTTGCTGCTTTCATGCGGCGCCAAAAAATTCTCTCGAGTGGCGACTGCTGCTGCTGCTGTGCTGCCCCACGGTCCATGGATCATAGAAATCATAGAATCGAGCAACCCGAGAAAAAGAAAAGAAAAAGAAAGCAAGCAAGAAAAAAATAAAGCCGCATCATGCATCATCCAACAACCAAATCAAATCCGCGAGAAGCAGAACCAAAACCAAATTAAAAAAAAAAAAAAGAACAGAGAATAATAAAAACATTAAAACAACAATACAAAAAGGAAACAGAGTTGGGGTTTATTATTGTGTCCTATTTTCCTTGCGCATTAAATTAGATTAATAATAATTTTGAGAGCCGAATAAAGAAACGACTTTTTACACCTCGTTTTGTTTTGTTTCCTTCCGCAAGCCATCGAGAAGGATAAGAGGATTAGGGTTTGTTTGATTTCCGCCTCTTTCCTCTGATTCCTCGCCGCTGCGCAGCAATTTTTGTTCGATTTCGTTCGATTTTGTTAGATTTCTCCTGTTTCAGGCGCCTTTGCGGCGATTTGTGGTGCGGGGAGTGAAGATCTCGAGCGAATCAGGGAGATTATGTGAGCTTCTTCTCGGTTTTGGCATCGGGAGGTATGATTTGCGGGGGATTCCGGCGGGTTTTGAGCTGAATCTGCGCCGGGATTTAGGTTTTGGAGGTGTAGGGAACGGATTCGGATTGGGGAGGGTGAGATTTCGGGGGTGGCGAGGATGTCACAAGCTCAGAGACCGAATTGCAGACTGTTAGCTGTTCTCTGTGGCGAGTTTGCTGACAGTAAGAAGACACTGAAGAGATGCAACGGGTTTCCAGTGCCAGAGCTTGCCTCCACCGGCCGCCTCGAGGTCGATTATCCTCTTAACTTTTTTTTTTTCCTTAGAAAAGATAGTTGTGTCAGTCCTGGAAGTTTAGATCAGCTTGGTACTGGTAAATTTGCCTTGACCTATTTGATAATCGCTATGCTTCATTTGATTGTATAAAATTTTCACCTGTATCACAGTATCATGTATCACAGTATCCGTACTGATATGGCACCCAGACTTCCAGTATTATGGTATTAGTGAAATTAAACATACGCTTCGAGCTGCATCTTGGTAAACCTTGATATGGATATGATGTAGTATTACTTTTATTCAATATGGATCATACATGCAGTTCTTAGTTTTGACTGTAGGTGCTTTGTTCTTTTTTTTTTTGGTCATGATCTGATATCGTTTTCTCAATTAGGTTAATGTGCTTGTAAACCCATCATTGGATAAATTCAAAGAGGCCCAAACAATAATTCACCCGAGTTTATTATACTTTAGAGGGCAGCAATCTGAGGCTGAAGAAGAAATTGGTCCGCTGATATGGGGCTCTGTCAACTTATCAGAGCCTCAAATGCTCAGTTCCCTCATCGGTCCCTCATTACCAACAATAGTAAGTATTACTTTTAGTCTCAGAACTAACATTTTCATAAAAATGTTAAAATATGAATTAGACTGTTAGTTTTGTCCTTTTTGGGTATTTGTTGCACAATTTTGTTTTAGACTGTTAGTATTGTTTCTGTTTGGGTGTCTGTTGAAGTTAATGTCTATTTGTTGCAGGTTTACTTGGAGGTTCCAAATAGTGACAAAATAGCACAGGATCTTCGTACCAAGGTGAATAAACACTCAGGGTTTATCTGTTTACCATATTGACTTTGTGTAATCTTTGTTGGATATGTTATTGGGTATGAAAAGCGGCTTAATACAGGCTTGGCTGTTCTGGATCTGCTGATAAAATTTTATTCTTCTTTCTGACTTGTTTGTTTCTCTGACCTGCTTGTGCCTTGTAGGGGGTACCATATGTTATATATTGGAAGAATCCATTTTCATTCTACTCAGCTTCTCAGTTTCGACAAGCCTTGTTTTCTGTTGTCCAAAGGTAAGATAACACATTCTCACCAAGAACCTTTTCCTCTTTTTTAATTGAATCCTTATCATTTTCTGTTTACTCTTAGAAAATCGCAAAAATCAGAATCTCTATCTACTGATAAAACAAGATCTTATATTTTAGAACAAACCCACATGGAGTGCTTGTATAAAATTTTCTTCTTTAGAAAGTAACCAAATATTATCCTATTCTTATTTACTCTGCAAGTAGTGCCACCTAGATCAAGCTGCATTGTTAAAAAATATCCCTGCTACATGTTTTGACCAGTTCTGTGGTAGAGGTTCAGATTTCCACAGTTCTATATGAATGAATTCTGTAATACCAGGTGAGTACCAAACCTCAAGAGACAAGGGGTAATTAAAAGCATTGGCTATTGTTTGTACTCTCTTTTACACTGTAAAGCTGTATAAGGATAAACACTAAGTCCCTTCATTTGTTTGATATATCAACTATATTTCTGCAGTTTGATTAGTAACATGTGGGATGTTTTCGAACTTGCTCATACCTCATTTAAAAGTTGTAAGTTGTATGATCCCCTAACTTATAGTATATCAACCTTTTCTCTGCAGTTCGATTAGTCACACATGGGATGCTTTCCAACTTGCTCATGCTTCATTTCGTTTGTTTTGTGTGAGAAATAACTATGTACTGCCATTTAATTCGCAACAAAAGGCTAGCGGCAAGCTTGGACCTCGCTTGTCTGGGGATGCCCCCAAAATTAATATTCCGAAAGAAGTTGGTGGTGATGAAAAAGAAGATACGGAAACTCCTGATGCTTTTCCTGCCATAAAAGTGTATAACGATAATGTTGATGTGAGATTTCTTATTTGTGGACTGCCTTGTACCTTGGTAAGCCATAATATTTTTAAATGGAAAATTGTATTTGCTCAATGAATTAAAAAAATTGTGTCAACTGCATATCATTGTTAGTTTATGTAATTGTATAAACTTTGTGTTGGCTGACGATAGTTATGATGTTTGTTATTATTATTTATTTTATTTAGAATGACTCCCTGAATCCACTTCTTTTATTTGGTAATTCCAAATAGAAAAAGTAGATGTCAGTAAGTCCAAATCAGAAATCTTGAAAGCTGATAAGCTTGCTTACAGAGCATGCAAAGCAGTCATGTTCGCTTTCAAAGTATGCAAACCACCATCACTTCCAATTGTTACTGCCTTTATTAATTTACTTAAAATGGTTGCACCATTCAACTTGTTTGCATACTTTGAGAATGATTTGTCCCTTTATTAGAAATAAAAAGAGGAGATACAGATGTGCAAGGGCAGTAACATACAATAAATTCACATACTTCAGCAAAGCACATGATTCGCAAACTTTGTATGCGATCTTCTTAATTTGAGAATTTGCAAGTTGGGTTGTCCCACACATATCTTTATACATATGAATTACCATTATAAAAGAAACTTCCCTATTTCTATTATTCATTTATAGATACATTTTGTGGGAATTTAAGTTGTCTTTCCATAGAGAAGCAGGAACCATCGGCACCCTTGATAAACCTGTGGTTCCATATACATATTTCACTGTTTCTAATCTCTGCAAATCATTGCTTATATACGGAATGTTTTTTAAATATAGGATGCTTGCCTATTGGGTTCATTGGAAGATGGCCTGAATGCTCTTTTGAACATTGAAGTTAGTATTTTTCTTTCCCTATTTTGCCCACTTTTTTGTAAATAGTATTGTACAACGCTAATATATTTTGCTTGCTTTGATTTCAGATTCGTGGTAGCAAGCTTCAGAATAGAGTGAGGTACATTGCATTACTTCAATGAATCTTTATTTAACTATTGTGTTATATTTACTATTACATGCGAATTAATATGAGTAAATTCTTATAGTGCGGCCCCGCCTCCCTTAGAAGAGGGTGCCTTGTCACGTGGTGTGGTGACGATGCGGTGTGATTTGGCTACGTCTAGCTTGGCTCATATATCTTTATTAGTCTCTGGCAGCCCTCAGACTTGCTTTGATGACCAGTTGCTAGAAAGCCATATCAAAGATGAACTTATAGAGAAGAGTCAGCTAGTACATGCCATGACAGGTCATGATGAAGCCAAACTGAGTTCACTAGAACCAATCCGATCCACTTCAGTTGCTTGTGGAGCCTCCACATTTCAAGTCTGGATGAAGGTTCCCTCTTGGGCTGTTCAGGTTTGCATACTTCTCTTTCACTTTGATATTTGTTGGTATGGTAGGCGAAATACAAATGTAGAGCCGGTCCGTACACTGACAGTGGGACATATGGAATGTCCAATATAACTAATCTATCTATGATAAGGTCAATGCAAGTTTGTCCCCTATGTTTCGTTGAAAGAAAGATCAATATTACACATGGACTTTGATCTAATTATTATGTCAAGGTGGGCAATTGGTTTGCTATGGCCTCTAGTGACATGGTATTAGTAATTGACCTACTAGTCTCTTTTTACTAGGTTGCTCTACTGTCCCTTTATTGTTTGCCTGTTTAATATAACTTCTGCTTTCAAAATTTTAGATATTGCGTCATTTAGCACATGAGGTGACACACCATACTTTGGTTGCCCTTGGCATAGCTTCTGTTCAAGGCATCTCAGTCGCGGCTTTTGAAAAGCAAGACTCTGATCGACTCCTCTTCTTTTGTAGCCAGAATATAACAAAAAACCAAGATGAGAAGACCTATCTCTCTGCTTCTACATGGGCAGCCCCGCTCGTCAGAAAACGTACCCAACCTGGCCTTGATTCTGAGGCTGCTCCTAACAAGCGGTTCAAATTCAGTTCCCTAAGACCAATCCCACACTCACGAAAGCAGAGGATTGTGCCATTTGTTGGTGTCCGTGAGACGGAGATGCTCCATGATTTAGGTTCAACCCAAACGGAGGTGGCTAATCATGTTCCTGTTAACCCTGAGCCTGTTCATGTCAACCCTGTGCGTCCAAGAAAACCAGTTTCCACCTCTTTGCATGCAAGGGAGATTATATCTTTGAACTCAATGCCAGTTAAGAAGCACCAATGTGATAGGAACCCTATCAGAGCTTGTTCAGAGGTGTGCACATTCACTGATAAACTCGTGTTTTATATTATATAATTTATTCATGCAGTCTTCCTTGCTAAGTTTATAAAAACAGAGGAAATATATATCTCAGGATAAACATGTGACAATAGAAATCCTTTAAAATTGATTTTTTAATTATTTTTGTGGGCTTTAGGAGGAATTTTTGAAGGATGTGATGGAGTTTCTTGTTCAAAGGGGACATAATCGGCTGGTCCCACAAGGAGGTGTATCTGAGTTTCCTGATGTTGTGCTTAATGCAAAGCGACTCGACCTCTTCAATTTATACAAAGAGGTTTTATTTTAATTATCAATTATTATGTGAGTTGATCCGATGCATGAATTTGGCCTTTCTGAATCACAAGTCATGACTTGAAGGCAAATATACTTTTCAGGTTGTTTCAAGAGGAGGGTTCTATGTGGGGAATGGAATTAATTGGAAAGGCCAGGTGTTTTCTAAGATGCGAAATCATACAGCCTCTAATAAAATGACAGTAATACCTTTTACTCTTTTAAGAATTTAGAATATGAATTTAATAAATTTATTATTTATGTCTTATGTTCTTATGGAGCATGCATGAATTTGATAGTTCTATATTTGAAATTTGTGATCTTTTGTCAACCATTTTAGGGGGTAGGGAACACACTCAAGAGACACTATCAGACATATCTTTTGGAATATGAGTTGGCTCATGATGATGTGGATGGGGAGTGTTGTCTCCTTTGTCACAGGTTACTTTCCTCTTATTTTATTACATAAATTGTCACTAAACTGGAGGATATTAACACTTGATTTCTTGCATTCTACAGTAGTGCCCCAGGAGATTGGGTAAACTGCGGTTTGTGTGGTGAATGGGCCCACTTTGGTTGTGATAGGCGGCAAGGTCTAGGTGCATTCAAGGTTAGAATGATCTTATATTATATCCCTTTTTGCCTGTAATCTCTTTTGCTTCGCTTGTTTTTGTTATAAGATTGATTGTGTTTAGTATGTGGGGATGTATAATGCTGGACTTTGTTATGACATATAGGATTATGCAAAAACTGATGGTCTGGAGTATATATGCCCGCAATGTAGTCTGACAAATTCAAAGAAGAAAGCATCAAAAGTGGCAAATGGATTCTCAAGTTCGGTATTTCTTCCTCAACATGTATAACTTAATTTATATTTATTTTTTGCCTGTATTTTCGTTCAAAAAAAATAGAAAGTCTTAGGTAGAATCCCCAGTCTAGTAGGCCTGTTGATCTGTAGCTAATATATCATAATATTCCTTTCTATGGTAGCCAGTAAATGATTTATTAATTTCGTGCAAATCCATCTATCTAGTTTAGGGAGAGTATTAATGGAAATTACTCCTGCAGAATGGAGTAACCTGACAAATATGTACAATTTTCATATTTATGATATTTTTGCAATCATTGTCAGCGCCACCTTGAACATTTTTGTTTTGTGAACTGTATTGATTTCTGTTATTTTCGTTACTTTTTTTTGCGACACACCTGGGTAATCTTGTGCACGAATTGAGCTTTGGAATGCTGATGCAATGAGTAGAGCAGTACTGTGATTTTACATTGAAAAGCTAGTATCTGTTTCTTTGGCGAGATCGAAAAGTCTTTCTGGGCAGTTTAGTGGATAAAGGATTATTGCATTTGTTTTTGAAAATTAATGCCGTGTGAAGTACCAATCAATTGTCAAATGGAGTTCTTACCAACTTGTGTCAGTTCTGGGGCAACAAGCACGTCAAAATTATAGAAAATAGAGGACACCATTTGTGTGCAGGCACAGGGACATTGATACGGGAATAAGGAGCTGGCTTGGATTTGATGATGCATTATAATTATAAGTTAATCAATTTTCTCTAATTTTGTATCATTTTGTCAAAGTGAATGCAATGTTATCATTCTATTTTCAAATCTTCAGAATTTCATCAGCGTCTGTGACTGTGAGCACCAGAAAAAGAAAAAAAAAATTACACGGATCTATAGATCTGTTTTTCTAAGTTATATTAGGAAAGTCATACCGACTTAACTCGACCTGAGTTTTAAGAAAAGTCAAACTGACTTGAACCCGATCCGACTCGTGTTCTAGGGAAAAGTAGACTGACCAAACCTGACCTGACCTGACCCGACTCGAACGACCTGAAACCTGAGCTGATCCAGGAAAAGAGATGCAAAATCTGATCCTATGCTGCCCAGATCGCCGACACACCAACGTATCCAGTATCGAACACGTATCCGATACGAATTCGTGTGCGATTCGCACCCGATACGTCGGTCAACGTACCGAAGTATCTTGACTGACTTTGACCAGCCGATTCAGTCAAGATTCACGTTCCGACACTCCTCATTTTGCTGCCGATACGTTTCGACACGTCGGATTTGCTGCCAATACGTTTCGACACGTCGGATTTGCTGCCAATACGTTTCGACACGTCGGATTTGCTGCCGATACGTTCCGACACGTCTGAAAATCACTAGGACAATTAAATTGGCGGAGAGGGGAATCGCAGAACTGGGGTTGGCTCGTGGTGCAGTTGGGATGCTTAACCACTACACCAAAGCTTCGCTTATATATATATATATATAAGATTAGATTGACATTTTAATTTTTTTTTTGTTATGATCAATATTTTGTTATATAAATATTTATTACAAACAATTTATTATTATTATTATTTATAAATTTTTTTCCGTATATATACCAACTGCCATATCCGCGTTTTTTGAAAATTCCGGTATCGCCGCACCCGCATCGTATCGGATACGATACTCGCACTCGCACCCGTGCTACATAGATCTGACCAAATCTGAAAAATCCGCCTGACCCGACTTGAAAATTTATTGGCATACGTCAACCAGATACCCGAACCCCCGACAATCTACCACCTACCTCTAGAATTATGCAAAAGTTGGCTGCGTGCAGGATGCATTTTCATTATGAAAGCTGGTGTTGGCTCTCAGGGTCTACAAGGTAGAGCACCGAGTTTTATGGGATTAGCAAGGTGCTTAAGAAAAGTATAATGCTAATTAGTATGGCCATCTGAAATGAGAGAATCCAACCCGATCTTAGATTTGAGTCCTTTTGTAGGCTACTAGGCTTTGACCTCCTCAAGTTCCGGATCTCTTGTGGCTTTCAACGGTATAGGCTAGCTGTGTATATAAGGCTTTGCTTGACCTTGACTCTCCATCATGATGGGTTTAGTCGGCCCATGATTTCATTTTGGGTTCTATGCCTAGGGCCCTATCAAAACTCAAAAGCATTTCCAGACTATGTTGTCTTTGTCTCTCTATCAATTATTTTGGCGGAATAGTAAAGCAGAAATTAATGTTTTTGCTACATGCAACTATTATACTAACGTTAACATTTCGGACGGAAATGCTAACATCTCAAAATTGTTATTATTGTGTCTGAAATCACAATTTATAGTGCTCCATAAATTCATTATATGAAAATATTGGGGAATACATTTTTTTCCATTTTTAAAGCTTTCTAAGTATTTGTTTTACATTTTTTAAAATAGCAAGTACAAACATCAATATTTTATTAATATTTATAAGCTCTTTTCTAAAATTTAAAACAAATACTTAGAAAACTCTAAAAATGAAAAAAAAAATTTGTATTCCCCAATATTTTCATATAAAGAATATGTTGAGCACTATAAATCGTGATTTCGGACACGATAATAACAATTTTGAGGCGTTAACATTTCGGTCTAAAGTGCTAACATTAGTATAATAGTCAAACTCCATACATATATTATATTGCACCACGAGTACACGTTGCGCAACATTTTTTTTCTGGAAGAAGAAAATCATTAAGCCGACTTGGTACGTATTACGTAATAACACAATTAACAAGTCTGCAATAAAATCCGACGGGAAGGAAGAATATTCGGAGCTGAACATGTTCACACGTGCATAAGCGTGAGGGACAAACTACGCCTCTCTGTCACTCAAAAAAAAAAAAACAACTATACGGTATATCATATTTAGGAGTGGCAAAAAAACTCGTGGCTCATGGCTCGGCTCGACTCGTTATTGGCTCGCTCGTTAAGCTCGTTAAGCTAATGAGTCGAGCTTGAGCTTGGCATGGCTCGGCTCGTTAAACTCGTTTGGCTTGATAAATTATTACTAATTGCAATTTGTACTGCTCTTATCGTAAATTATTAATATATTATACAACATATGGTCAAATATATATGAAATTGTTATGTAAAATGTGTATGAACATATATTTATTAGTCCTTTTATATTAATTTTTATATAAATTTTGATATAACATACTTAAAATTTTATTATTAAAAAATGAACGAGCTTAACAAGCCAGCTCGTTAATTAAACAAGCCGAGCTCGAGCTCGTGTTTTTGGCTCGTTAATTAAACGAGCCGAGCTTGAGCTTCGCCTAGCTCGGCCGAAGCTCAAGCTCGGCTCGGATCGGCTCGGCTCGGCTCGTTTACACATATTATCATATGTGCAATGCAACTATGCACTGCACGTCCTTGAGAGCATGTGGAATCCACACGTTACAGGATAATAATATGTAACAGTGGGGGACTGGTCGCCCAAATTAAGGCTTTTCGACACAATCAAAGAAAAGAACAGACGTGAGTGACTGGTACATTTGCAGGAGGATTAAATTAAGGCACGGTTAGCTAGCCAATTAGGTGAGAAAATTGGAAATTCAAATACTAGAGAGAGTTTCAAATAGAGTAGTAGGTTTTTATCAATTAATTTTTTGTTATATGTGCCCGAACAATTATTGAATTGTTAAAGTTTGAAAAGTTCCAAAGAAATATTTGAGTTTATCCATACATTATATTAAAACTTTTAAAGGTGAGTAGCAAGGTTAATAGATAGAATTCAATCAAAACTTTTATTGTAGGAAGGAAAACAATTGTTTCTTGGAGGCATATATATATGCTGGTTCTCTTTCATTCAATCTTATCCTTCATCAATTATATGTTTATATTACACTTCATGTTTCAAATTTCTAAATGAATTTGGGAAAAAAATGTCCATAAGAAAAAAAAAAATCTTTTTGGTGGTAGTTATTACATATCTTACAAGGAAGTATTACCTCTTCAGATGGAATGCAATTTGCATGGCTAAAGAATTTGCGAGTTGGGAATTCTTCTTAACTTCTACGAAACGTGGAAAATCGTGTCCTACTTTGTAATTGGAGCTGAGAGTCTAACTCCCTCCCCATTTGGTAATGATTAATGTAAAGGTGTATAGTGAGGTGATTCAAAGTGTTTTAAGTCACCAAAAGTAAGTGATTTAAGGTGTATTAAATTAATGCAGCCATATAGGTGCAGTAAATAAACCAAATCATTAATATTTTACATTTTTTACACATTCTACCCACTTTACTTCATCTATTTATTTCACTACCACCAAACACCATTACTTTAAGATGATTTAGTGTTTTACTCTGCCTTAATTTACTACACTTATCAAACGGAGGGTAAAAGATATTTGAAAAGAATTAATTGGAATTTTGCAACTTATATACGAATTCTGTAACATTTTGTTTTACTACTACTAATTGATGTCCCTTCGTGTTGTATTGTTAGTTAACTATTTCTTAGTTCTTATTACTAGAATCTAGATCAAGTAAGATCCTTGGTAATTTATGCATCTACGAGTTTTTGGCATGATACATGATATCTCAATTACCCTTCGGCTTCGGCACTTCAATCTAGTTCTATACCACCTAATGGGAGGAAAAGACAAACTCCTCATTCATTTTGAGGGCCATACAATTTGACGATTGAATAAGTTTTCGTCATTTCCATTGTTGTTCGAAATGGATAGAAGTTTTTTCGTAAATAATCTCACTAACAAAATTATTCCTTTAATGGCTAAACAATTAACTTATTTTCAAAAATGACCTAAGACTGGAATACTATTATTTCTCCTTTTTTTGTTTGAAATTCCGCTTTGCATGATTTAAAAATTATTTAACAACCCATAGTCACATATTAAGTCTATAGGACTTGTATTTGTAAGTGATTTTCTTATAAAAAGCTCAAAAAAATTAATAACCTTTTATATTGTTTCGATACCAATTTATGTATATTAGTGTTTTTTTCTAAAATCAGTTGGAGATTATGTTCTCAATATTTTTGTTAGTTGGGACGAGAAATATGATTAGATCATAGCACTTTTTTCAAAAAAAATTTTCTTATAGGAGTATTCATTGAATAAAGTTAAAAACGTTTAAAGAAAATTAGAAAAATGTAAAAAACAATTTATTGATGTACTCCAGGTTCAATTCCTAAAAAAGGTAAAAGATGGATTTATTTTTTGCTTGACACATCCATTCCATCATTTTCTCTATTGGTTTGATCTGTCTTACACAATTAGTTTGTACATTTTTGGTAACTTGTTGTCTAGTCCAAATAAATAAATTTTACAATAAAATTGAGAAACGCCTACAAAGTACACATTGTCCCTCTGCGAAATGTGAGAATTCTTGCCCTAGTCTGTACCCCTTAAAGGGTGAGGAGAACGATGCTCCCATATTAATTTGGAGTTTGAACCATCCGATCAATGTCTTCAACGATTCAGATTTGATGGAAAGAATTTTACGTTTCTTTAAACTTTTCTAAGCCGTTAGATATGTACCGTGATGTGCTTTAGTTGTAATGTGCAGATCAAATATCATGAGGTGCATTTAGTACAACCATGCACCAACTTGCAGTTATTTGGTCTATTGTGTATGATATGAACCAAATATAAATATAAACGATTAATTAAACTCTGCAATAGTATAATTATTTCTATCATCTCCCACTTTCACTTTTACTTTGTTCATACAATCGAGTTTCTATAGTGTTGATAAAAGTGTAAAATTTATCTTTTTATTTACCATTGAATACACTTACAGTGCCGTTTTACTAAGAGATAAAGCATTTTTAAGGTGACTATTAAATTAGAGTGACAAACTTCTGCAATTTTAGAATCGCCTTCTAAAATGGTTTTTTTATTGATCCTAAGAGGCAATTTTGAATGTATTTCTACAAATAATATTAATTTTGAATAATGTATTGCTTTATTTTTTTAAGAGAAATTATTCTCATCCCCTTATCCACACCCTTTAACTAATGAGGAGGGATCCATTGACAATACCTATTTTGACACTCTTGACAATGCCAATTTTAAAAAATTTGAATAAAATCATATAAATTTCTAAAAATGAAAAAAAGTTGATGGATGTATTATTTAACTTATAGATTGATAGTATTTTAAATTTCATTCAATTTAGATATTGTTTGATAGCTTATCAAAATTTCATACATTTTTTAACGGTTGTAATTTAACGGATCTTTGAAAAGCTATCAAACGTCACTTAAATTAAATATAATCGGAACCATAATCAATCTATAACTTAAACAATAGTTCCGTAAACTTTTTCTATTTTTGAGAATTTCTAACTATTTTTTTCAAATTTTTGAAAATTGGAATTGTCAAAGTTGTTGAAATGGACATTGTCAATAGATCCCTCCTCTTAACTAATACCCCAAGAATATTCCCTCCCTTCTCTTCTCTTCCTTCCTCTCCCAACTCCCAACTCGCTTTTTTTTTTTCTCTCAATTTCCTTCTTCTCCCAACTCCCCCACTATCATCCATCCCTCTCCCTTCGCTTTCCCTTCCTCTCCCTCCGCCCTCCCTTACACACTCTCCCACTTCGTTCTTCCCCTCTCTCTTTCACATTCCCTTAGAATCTATACCATGTTTCTCTCATTTTTATTTATTTTATCAAGTTTCACATTGAAAATAATGGATTTCTATATGACACACAATTTGTTGTATGCATATTGCATATCTAATATAAAATTTTTAGGTTTTTCTAGCTGGTATGATCACTTTGCTAAGCTTTGTATAATCACTTTTTCTGTACGTTTTGTACGAATATTTACTAGCGTAAATCACTTTAAATACAAGGATTTAGTATCAATAATTTGTATAAACACTTCTGATTTTTGATATGATAAGTATGGATATTTAGTATAAACCTTTTTAACATATAAATAATTCATTTTCTATCTTTAAAAACAAATTTTTTTCATAACTATAAATTTCAAAAGTTAGAATACTTTTAGTTTTAAGTATAAACACATTGTACTCTTTGTATAATCATTCCGTATACTTAGTATAATCACTTTTTTATGCTCAAGCGCTGCGCGTGGGAAAACGCGTGAATTTGGGAAAATGCGTGGGAAAATGCGTGGGAAAATGCCTTTTAAAGGATATTAATTGCAATTGGCTATGGGGTGCAGTTAAGTGGTGCAGATTATGGGGGCAGTTATCACCTCCGTTTTTTTAAATCAAGTTTCAATATAAATGAGGTGATTGACATTAATTCATAAGGAGTATGACCTTGTTGTGAAGCGTGGGTGTTTTACTAGCCTCCCTTAAAAGTTAGGAACTATGTTTTTTTTTTTTTTTATTTCTCAAGTCTAAAATTTAGGTTCCATTAGGCACTATCTATCTCTCTGGATGTGTGAGCATAGCTATATGGCTATACTAGTAAAGAGTCCAAGTGTTGCTTTAAACTGAAATTATTAATTATATATTGTAATAAAGGGCTGGAAGCTCATTCCTTGAGGGGAAACAATAAAGTATTGCTAGACCCACTTCATTAAGTAACATCGTTAAAATAATAATATCTCTGAATTAGCAATTAATTTGATAACTTTGTATAGATATTTATGCTCATCTCATCAGCGAGTGTAATTGAGATGCAAACGCGATAGATATTATTTTTTTCCAATCAATTCTATGCAGATTTTTTTAATTAGAAATTTAGAATTTAAAAATATCTTTTCGAAACCATATTAATTAAGAGAATGGATCAAATAATCATGTTTTTGGTGACCGATCGGTGACCGTGAAATTAAATCTTAAATAACTACAATTTAAATTTTTAAATAACAAAACTAATTGATAAAATATGTTGTATATATTGTATTTTATGTGTATACAGAAAGTTAAATCATTTCGATTTTATTTACATGTGCATCAAGCATTAACAAAAATCAACGGTTCAAGTTTTATGATTTTTTCTCATCTTTTGATGACTATTGAAACAATGTTAGAACTTTACCATTTTTTTATGTATATGTTATTAAGATAATATAAAATACATCTAACGGTTTAGATTTTTCAAATTATGCATAAATAAAAAAATGGTTACCATAAACACCAATGCCTATAGTTATTGGATCCCTCCTCATTAATTAATTTGCCCTGCATAGCAGGTACCAACTTCCCAACCTCTCAAACCTAACAAACTTCACTGAACATGGCCTTATTTTTGGAAAGTCAAGTTGGCTATAACGTTATCAATTACGTATCCATCCGAATTGACGAATTCACATCCGCTGTTATCCTAACAAGGATAACATGACCCTGTTATCTTAACAAAAAGCCATCGGATCAAAATCAACGGATGAGATTAATTTTAAAAAGATCCCTATAATCTAAATTAAGTTGATCGGGTCCGTCCGTTAAGATCTAACGGTCCAAATCAGAATAACAGATCCTGTCATTCTTAAAGAATAACATCAGATTCGGACTCATATCCATCCAATTGACACACTGATCCTCCAATATTTTTTGAGCAATTTGCATCTTTGCTCCTCGGTCGGGCCTCGGTCGGTTCATGCATGCACCTTGCCTCTTGCTAGCCAAGATCCACTTATCTGGCTTCAACCTGGTTGTCCTTGTATCATTCCCAACTTCCTTCTCACACAAAAATACAACAAGTTGCTCATATAAAAGTGAACCAGAAAGGGAAAAGAAAAGGAGACGTCAGACGTTGGTTCGTCTATCCTCTCAATTTCTACACAACGGAGAGTAGGGAAGGTTACTAGTAAAATTTACTCTCCGTTGCGGATGGAATTGGAGTGATAGGAAAGTACAGCAATTTGCCGACATTGCTTGGATGACAATCATGACATGCAATGCAGTGGCAATTTGCAACTTGATCCTGGGACCCATATTTTGCAATTTGCTATGCTGTGCCATTCCTAGTTTTTGGTTGTGATTCCGGATGAGAACGTCCAGATAATGGGGTGACGTGGAACACGAGTGATTTCAATTAGGGCCAAGTGGCAAAAAAGTTCGTAGCTTGTAGCTCAGTCTTGTTCAGTTCGGTCTGAGTTCGACTTTAATTTTTCTTAGTTCAATTCGTAATAGCTCGATAGATATATAGTAATCTGCACATATTTTCAACTATTTTGTCAAAAAAAATTATAATAATATACTTATTTTATTATTTAATTAACAAAATATATTTATTTTATTGTAGAATTAATAAAATACCAAAATTTTTTAACCATATTTTATTACAAAATAGTAAAATATAGATATTTAATTTATATTATTGAAGAATAATAAAATAATATACTTATTTTAGCTCTAATTAATATGAAAAATAAACATAAAATTATAATAATTGAGCTCGTCTGGAGCTCAGAGCTCGATTCAAATTCGAGTTAGTTAGATTCGGTTTAGCTCTATTTTGATTTGGTTCAAGTTTGGTTTAGATCAAATTCGATCCCATTCGATTTAGTTTACAGCCCTAATTAGGCCTACGCATTTTATCCAAAAAAAAAAAAAAGAAGGTAAGGTCAATTACTTAATTAGCAAAAATAATCATTTAATTCGTATCATATCCATGCTATGATCAATCACAATATAGTGCATATCAGCGACATGCGGCTTAATATATATACGTGCACATTCTAAAAAAAAATGAAACCCACCAAAAATATAGTAATATTTTTTTGACGAAATTCCAGTAAATTAAAAATCTTAAAAATGAAAAAAGTTTTATGGATGCATTACTTAACTTATAGATTGATAGTGTATCAAATTTCAATTAATTTGAACATCATTTGATGCCTTATCAAAATTTTGTACATTTTTTAACGGTTATAATTTAATGGACATTTAAAAAACTATCAAATATCATTTAAATTGAATATAATCGGAAACATAATCGATCTATAAGTTAAATAATACTTCCGTAAACTTTTTTTCATTTTTAAGATTTTTAATGAATTTTTATAAATTTTTTAAAGATATCATTGTCAAAATTGTCAAACTATCCATTGTCAATGGATCCCTCCTCTTAATTATAAGTGGAAAATGGCAATTCCATCGAGCAGTTATATCTATCTTTTGAAAAAAAGAAAAATCTGTGTTATTTGATCTTAATTCGAGTCAATTTGAGACTGGTCAGGTCAATTTAATGTTTTGTATAATTTTATTTAAACAAATTCTGTTCCGGTAAAATTCTATCAACTTCTAAACTTTCCCACTCTAGATCATAGTATCATACATACATATTTATATAATCTAGACTATTTCATGAAAGATAAATAAGTATAAGAGTATTTTTTTTTCTAATGCTTTAATTTGATCAAAGTCAGATTTTCCTTTAAAATTATTGTTGAACTGAGAACACGATGGCATAGTATACTATAAATAAAGCAGGCTGTTTTTCATATTACAAAAAGTTAAATCTGAACCACATACTACTACAGGTACAGACTGTACAGTCATTATCTAGATCATATATGCCATATATATAGAAGATTATGGATAATTTGAAATCCTGAACAAACATAGTTATATGTTTGCACATTTAAGTATGCATAAGAAATTTATCTGGAGGACAAAGATGATAGGCCAATGGTGATTAACTATATTACTATATTATTTGATGTACTCCTCTTGGATTTGTTGTACTATATTATTTGATGTACTCCTCTTGGATTTGTTGTAAGTTGTGAAGTTTTTATTAATGCATTTTGGTTTGCTGTTAGTAGGAGAGAAATACATTACCCTCGCGATTTTCTGTGGAGAGGTGTTGGTTACGCCTCAGACTCTCTACTACTAAATCCAATGCGTCAAGGCACGCCTCACTATAGTCAGATCCGGTGGGAAATATATCTCAAAATCTGTCTATTATTTTTGTAAATATTTAATTTGATATATTATTTTACTGGCTTAAAAAAATTTCGGTTCATAACACTCAATTATCCAACTTCAATAAAAAATGTTGTAATAATGATAAATTATAGAGATTTACTCTATGATCTCACCTTAACCGATTGGAGAGTATAAATAAAGTTTAATTCATATAAGGTTATTTATCTATGGTTTTGCATTATATGCAACTAATATATTTTTTTAATTATAAAGGAATCACGGGAGCAACCCTAAATTATAAATAATTAAACGCTTGCCCTTGGGCAGTAGGTCCGTGATTACGTAGGCCCACTGACGTCATACTCCTCATAAAAAAAACAACAAACGGTGAAATTAACTTTGATCTAATCACGTTTAGAGATTAAAAGACACGGCCAACGGGCAGATTAAAAAAAAAATAAAAAGATCAATAGACATAAATAAATATTCGACGTTCTAGACGCATGATTTTAAAATTCCAAGGGACCCAAACATTACTACGAAAAGTATCAGGGGCATCTTTCTAATTCGTCCACCATGAAAAAAAAAATAAAATAACAAGTATAGTGCAACCTGTGAGTAGGCCAACCATTCAACTCCCTCTCACAGTCTGACATACGTGTACTCATGTGCTTTATACAGTTGCATAAAATATTCATTGGAAACTGAAATATATATATGTGTTTCCCAAAAAAAATATTTATTAATAAAAAAAATATAAATGTAAACTGAAAAAATAATATTTGTTAACTAAAATAAATTGGACGGATAAATACAAATGTTTGTGGCTACCTACTGCTCAAAAATAAAAATGATATTGCAAAAAAAAATTCCAAAATTTGCTTGATCGACGCAAGATTCTCCCCAGTTGGTTGGTCTGTCAATCTCTATCCTGTACAAAATCAACGGTCAAAGAGCGCATGGCAGTAAAATCCCCTACAATTCAAAATAAATCAGAATACCCGAACATCCATTTCCGACCGTGCGATTTAATCCAACGAGTTATACATCTTAACCAAAGTCCTCTATAAAGATTAACAGAACACATCTCAACCGTCCGTTTCAGATCTCACGGTCCCGATTAATACCGGAGTGCCCCCTTTGACAACGAGGCCCTTGGAACTGTTACTAATTCCAAATGAACACTTGCAAGTTGCTTGATTGCTTCCCACCTTCTTAATCTCTTCTCTTCCTCCTCCTTTTATAGACCGGCATTTCATAGCTACCAAGGAATGCTATGCTGCCGTACAAGGCACTAAACCAAACATAACACGCTTACAGAAAGAAAGGAGGAGACTTTGAAGCTAAGAAAACAAGATGTGTGGTGGTGCAATTATTACTGATTTCATCCCCACGCCGGCGTCCCGACGTGTCACGGCAGAGCACCTCTGGCCCGACAAGAAGAGCAAGTCCAAGAAGGGGAGTAAGAGCAGGGGGGTTGACTATGAGCACGAGTTCGAGACTGATCTCAGGGAGTTTGATGACTTCGAAGTCTCTTTTATGGAAGACGAGTTCGAGGAATTCGCTGATGATGATGATGATGATGAGGAACTCTTCGGGTTCGAGAGCTCTCTTTTGAAAGGTGAGTTCTTGAAATTGGTTTATATGAAAGTTTGTTTGGAATAGAAAACAGGAGGTGGAATTTGATAATTGGTCCTGAATTTTGTTGATATATTTGAACCATTTTTGTTTAAGAGCACAAATTGAAACTGTTATTGTTCATCTTGTTGTTCTTCTTGGTACTTTTCTTTTTTTTTCTTTTTTTGAAGAAAGTATGCAGTGAAAGGTGAGTTCTTTTTATTGGTTTATATGCAAGTTTGTTTGGAAAAGAAACAGGAGGTGAAATATGATAATTGGTCCTGAATTTTGTTGATAAATTTGAACCATATTTGATTATTTGTTTAAGAGCACAAATTGAAACTGTTATTGTTCATCTTCTTGTTCTTCTTGGTACCTTTCTTTTTGTTTCTTTTTTTGAAGAAATATGCAAAGAAAGTAAGAAAATTATTTCTTTTTGTTTCTTTTTTTGAAGAAAGTATAATTAAGCAAATTATTTATTTTTGTTTCTTACATGTACAAGTTTTTTGTAATCTTTCCTAATTCAGAGGGGTCGATCAGCTTTAGATCATCGGAGCTGAACGAGAACAGCAAGAAGAGGAAGAACCAGTACAGGGGGATAAGGCAGAGGCCATGGGGGAAGTGGGCTGCTGAAATTAGGGACCCGCAAAAGGGGGTGCGCGTCTGGCTCGGTACCTTCAACACAGCCGAGGAGGCTGCACGGGCCTATGACGAAGAGGCCCGGCGCATCCGCGGGAACAAGGCCAAGGTGAATTTCCCTGATCCAAGCCGTCGTCGTGGTGCCAAGTCCAACAAGAAATCGGCGTCACGCAAATCCAGTTCAACAAGGTGTTTTTACATTATAATCTTGTTTTTATTTATTAGTTATCGTATTTAAGTCGACAGTAAATCAGAAATAGAAGATTTGCTTTGATCCAAGTATAAGAAACCAATTCAATAGATGAAGTAAGATTGCTGCATCATAGATCAAAGTTTCTAAAGAAAACATAAAGGAAAACAGTATAAAGGATATAAAGAAAAAGGGTGGCTTATCGTAATAGATATAACAGAAAGAAATGTTCTGAAATTCCTGTTTCATAAACAGTTTGTTAATTATTTCTTAATTATTCAAGGTCGTTAAACAACTCCGGCGTCACCTTCAATGAACAAATGATCCCTAAGAAGCCTGAAACCTTCAAACCTTTAACTCAAACTCAACCCGCTTCGACTACCAACTCGTCCTCCGACCAGGATAGCAACTCATATTCAGAGGAATCAGAAACCAAAACCCCTGAGACCATGTCTGTCGTTCTCCCTAAAACAGACCAAGACGAACTTTTCGACTACACATTGCCTGTTAAGAAGCAGAAAACTGAATTGGGGGAAGCGATTGTGACCGAAAACTTGGAGGTGAAGGCCCAGGAGCCTTATGAGCAGGAATTTGATCAGTTTTTCAACTATCCGATGTTCCCGAGTTTTGAAGGGAACTTGTTCGAGTCGATTGACGGGATATTTGGTGGCGAGATAGTTCAGGAAGCAGTTGGATTGGCTGACCTCTGGAGCTTCGATGACATGCCTGTTCAGGCCGGTTTCTACTAACGAGCTATCCGTCGGGTTGCATTATGTTTCTTTTTTTTGTTTCTTTTTTTGTAAATAAAGTTGCATGCGACTGCCAATTTAGCTTTGTTCTGTTTTCTTCTTCTTTTTTTCTTCCTTGGTATGTAGTGTTTTGTTTCGGAGAATGAGAGACTGAGTAATTTCCCTCTGAAGTTCCAAATTAAGAGGAACAATATTGTTCTTATTTCATAACAGTAAAAGCAAGGATTATCACTCTTTGAATTTGAAATTGCAATTAACTTTCCTTCTAAAAATTCTTTGATGTCCTAACTATAAAGCAGCTTTGCTGAAAATAATGATCTAAGCTGAGAAAAGTCACATCCTTTTATATCTTGACATTCTGCTTCTTGTGTTCATAGTGAAATCTGATTCTTGCATCACTGCATTTAGAATATGCTCACAAGTCACAAACCAACCTTGTACAGTTGCATTCATTGGTAGGTGCAGCAACTCATCCAACATGATTACACAAACCATTGTTAGATTCTCATTAGACTTAATCACCAATTAGCATCAATTAGGAGTGGCCCACTTAATTAATTAACTTAGCCATTTGGCAAGTAGCCAACTTGTAGCAAATAAATACAAATTAACATCCTTTACATTTTTGTATTCATCGGAGGTCTCAAATGGATCTAGATGCTTTGAATTGGAGAATCTAATTACATCTCCTATACTGCCCCTCATGTAACCCTCCATGATGCTATTTTTGAACCAGAAATATCATGCACTGGCAGGAGCCTTTTATTGGTATATATATATAGAGGAGGGATCCATTGACAATGCTTATAATGACAATCTTGACAATCAAGATTTTAAAAAATTTGTAATAATTCATAAAAAATCTTAAAAATGAAAAAACTTTTATGGATGCATTCTTTAACTTATAGATTAATAGTGTTTTAAATTTCAATCAATTTGAACATCGTTTGATAGTTTATCAAAATTTTATACAATTTTTAACGGTTGAAATTTAACGAGCTTTAAAGAGCTATCAAACGTCACTTAAATTAAATATAATTTGATATATAATCAATCTATAAGTTAAACAATATCTCTATAAACTTTTTTCTATTTTTAAGAATTTTTAACTATTTTTATAAATTTTTTAAAATCTTGATTGTCAAGATTGTCATTTTAAGCATTGTCAATGGATCCCTCCTCATATATATATGGGTTATATATCTTTCTTATATATCTTTCTGTAGTAATTCCAATTGTTGCATCTGTAGTACTTAATTTCGTATTGAACCAGAACAACAAAAGTATATATCATGTGCACATACACATACCTGTGTAAAGTTAGATATATACAATGTATTGTTGATATTAACTAATTGTAAATAGCGAAAAGAAAAACAGATCGATGCTCTATATTCACATTTTTTATTTTAAATAGAAGTAACTATTAACTTGTTACCCGCTTACATCTCTTCTTAAAATGATACATAAATCATCAAAAATATAAAAAAGAACAACCTCGGTTCTCGAACAACTCATCATGTTGCTTTCCTAATATATTTAGGATAGAGTAATAGCTTGTGGCCACCCCTTTTATCTATCTATCGGTCCACCATATCTGTAATAAACAAATATAATTTTTCAGTGAATATTTATATCTTTCCGATCAACATATATCATTTTGTAGTAAACAGATACATTACAATTTCCAGTGAACATTTATGCAACAGTGACAAGCACATAGATGTATATGGGTGTGTCATATTTTAAGAGAGGTGGATCGGTGACCTACTTTATAGGGTGGACTGTACATATTTTCCTTTAGGATATTAGTATCTGAAAATGAAATAGCTGTATAATTGCCGCATGGAATGGGCTACAAACAAACATATATAAATGACCAAGTCCGGAGTTAAATGAGCCTAATAAAATATAAAAGTTAAATGCACTTAACTTAAGCTGATAAAGATAGGTAATATTAGATATATAGGTCGTTCATATCCAAAAGTCATCCTGTTTAACGAAGTAGAAAATAAATAAAAGAAAGAAAGAAATTAACGTATGCATTAATTTCTTATTATTTGCTTAATTAGTTGCATTATAAATAAATATGCCAGTTGCTTGTTTTAGTACGTAGAAAATTAAAGTAGGTGGTAGCAAACCAAATTTGAAATTTCCGTGACCTCATAGTTAGATATTAGTAAAATTTCCTCCACTTACATATAAATATAAGATTAAACTTTAGTGCAAGTGTTAACAAGGTTGTATATATATTATTTACTTTTGCATAGTGGGTTGGTGGGTCGACTACAAATTGGGTTAAAAAATAATTACCCTCATTGGTGATTAGTGATTCTAATTACTCTCTAGCTAATTAAACAAGGGAATCGCAGTTAATTAATACCGCATTACAAGTCTGAAAAGCATCCGGTTGTTATCAACCTTTCTCCATTAATTTAACTACTAGAGTTGTTACTCGGGTTTCGTCCGAAAAATAGTATTAAAAAATAATCAAGATTTTATAAAATTTAAAATATATATTAA
The DNA here is from genome assembly GCA_030179965.1 of Cyperus esculentus. Lineage (NCBI taxonomy): Eukaryota > Viridiplantae > Streptophyta > Magnoliopsida > Poales > Cyperaceae > Cyperus > Cyperus esculentus. Next base: position 1,419,640 of record JASGLE010000015.1, on the reverse strand, counting down.
ACAAATTTAAAGTTTTGAACATAAAATTTAAATCTTTTGATGTAATTTAATAAAAATAATGCAACAATTTATAAATAAAAACGTATAAGTGTTAGATCATTTTAATATACTAGTAAAGAGCCCACGCTCAAATGGTAGCTAACTAGGATGACTTCCAAGAGGTCATGGGTTCAATCCTCCAAGGGCACGAATAAAAAGTTTCAATGAAACTGGTGGAGTATTCCACTTTCTTCAAAAAAAAAAAAAAAAAAAAGTAAAGAGCCCACACGTTGCTTTGGACTAAAATTGCTATTTCTTATAATAAATTTTTAAGATAATATGTAATGGGCCTTATATTGAGGAAATTGATATGGACCTTAAATTTTAATGGGCTGAGACATTAACGTCAACAGGCATTAACGTAAATCAACGGTTTTGATCTATTCAAGAAAATGATCAATGGCTCAGATTTCGATTTTGTAATAGATGTATTTGATTTTGTAACTTATGGACGGATATTCTATGGACGCTAGGTATTCCTCATTAATTAACTTTTGGAGTTTGACTGTTTACACACGCTTCATGGCTAGCTGCCAGTTGATGACATTATGCTAAAAATCAAAGCCTCTTTTTCTTTTTAATAATGTACGGAAACACCACAATTGCTAATTATTAAGATTACATTTATTATTTATATCAATACGTTATTGTTTAATTAATTAACAATTTTATTTTAAAACTTATCTTATACAATATTTTTATGGCCCAACTTCGATACCACTTATCTGTCGACCAAAATAAGATCTTTAAGTTAAATAATTATAATGTATAACGTGAGTTGAATAATTATAATGTGTAATTAGTATAATAAGTTAAATAAAAGAAGCTATCAATTTAATTAATATAATTGTATAGTGACATTGACGATAATATATGATTACTATATACTATCAGAATCAAGAACACGAAAAGGTATATTCAAAAAAATTATAAAGATTAAGGGAATGAACTATAAAGTGACGTTGACTATACTACGTTAAGTAGATTTAACTCAAAAATTAAGATGCGTTCGTCGAAATTTCCTTTTGAAGTATAATCAAAATTCGTCCCTTTTGAAGTTGGAAACGAAATTCCCTTTTCTAATTCAAATTCAAAGTTAGAAATTCTGCAGCTACTTTCAAAACGCAATATATATCAAAATTATAAGAAGAGAAACATATACCATCTATATTTGGTTTGAATTGAAATAGAAAAATACCAGATAGAACACAAGACCAAATATGAACAAGTTCAATATCGATTCAACATTTTCTTACAATTTACGCATGATAATAAGGAAAAACATAAACGCATTTATTTGCACTATTTTTTTTTTCAATTATCCAACAACAAAAATGTCAACCATTAGATTGTACAGATTATTAGAAATGAAGAGGATCAAATGGACAGAAAAAAAAAAAACAAAAATGTCAACCATTAGAATTTTTTTAGTGCTTCGAATAAACAAAATTTATTATCCTCTTGAAGTGAGAAAAAAACTTAGTCGGAGAGTACCTTATCCTCTAAATTAGACGTGGTACAGGAAATGGAAGAATTTTTGTAAAAAGAAATACGATATTATACTATATTTATAAAAAGATATTGGGAAATCTTAACATGCTTCTCTTTTATTGTTCGTTGTTGTGCTATTAGTTATCACTTGTCAGACTATCACCGATTCAACCCAAAATAAAAAAAAAAAAGGAAAAAGAATTATTTCAATGAAATTGAGGAGCAAGCACTTGGGGCCTTTTGAGAAAAAAATAAAAAACAAAAAAAACAAAATGACCTGAGTCCTGACCCATGTTGATAAATACTTAGTCCCAAACGAGATGACCTGAGTCCAACTCAGGATCCTCCGACGCGCTGCCAATTCGGCAGTGCGGTCCGGACCGTCGGATTTCATTGGGATCTGTGAAAGAGAAATGAGTCTGGATTCCAATGTAAGCCACACCGTCGGATCTGCGCTGCTGAATTGGCAGCGTCTTGGACGATCCGGACTCCCTGAGTCCTGACCCAAGAAACCAAAACATTAGAGAACAGACGATCCCCTTGTCCTTCTACCATTGAAATGAGAGGGGTCTCCAAAAGTCCAAACAAACCACAAGGATGGTTCAGTTTATGGAATGAAGAATGGTGCCTCCATTGAAAAGATGAAGTCATATTTCTTTGAGACAAGATGAGGGTATACTTTTTTTTTTAAGATAAAGATGAAGTCAAGCCACTCAAATTTAAATGTCTGTAAAAAGCTCCTATCCGGATTTCCAAATCGCGACAGAGAGCGTTAAATGTCGGTAAAAAACCCCATCCGGATTTCCAAATCGCGACCTAGAGCGTTGCCCTAAAACAAAACTGGTTCTTTATATAGCCTATACTTAGCATGGTATTATCTCAATTTTGGATTTATTATATGTACATTCGGTTCCTTTTACTTTCCGTTTTCTATTATTATTCTGTAACATACTAACATGTCAATATGTCATGTAAACATCAATTTAGTCTGTAAAAAAATAAATATCATAGCTCTAAGACAACAAAAACTTGGAACCAAACATGATGCTAAATCTTATTAAGCTAACTGGCTCACAGGCCTTATCCATAGCATCCAGTCAGGTACATTAACACACCATGATGAAAGATCATTAAGATTTTCCTACATACTGCTACACCAACCATTCATTGAAACCCTAACAATCCTGAAAAGTAAAGCCTCTCTCTTTCTCTCTCACAGCTTACTAAAATGAAAAATGATTCAAAGAAATGAATGGCATAGCTTGTTGTTCATAACTCATTTTGATCCATTGGATGCAGCATCTCCCTCCACCGCCAAAGGAACCGACTTGGCCTGTGCATGAATAATGTAAGTTGTCAATTTGAAACACAATACACAAAAGGGGAAAAACATATATACACCCCGTTTTGTAGTGTAGTAAAACTGTAATAAGGTGCTTTAAGTCACTACACAGAAATGATTTAATGTGTAATAAGTTAATGCAACTATACAGGTGTAGTAAATTAAAAATCACCAACTTTTCACATCTTTTACATATTCTATCCACTTTACTTTATCTATTTACTCCACTACTACCAAATACTACTGTTTTAAGGTGATTTAGTGTTTTAATCCGCTTTAACTTACTCCGCTTGCCAAACGGAGGGATAAGTTATAATTAGTACATACCAAATTGCGGTACTTGAGAGCATAGAACATCTCAAGGTAACGGCGGGTCTCACGCCTGTCTAGGTTGGATACATATTTCCAGAATCCGTAGACACCAGCCAGTGTCATCAACCTCTCAGAGTACAACTTCCAGGTGTACCTAATAAATAAAACAAGAACAGAAACTTAAGATCGATATTGGAGATGAGGACAATATACAAGATTAAGTGGTATTTGCACATGGTCTCAAATGACTATCATTCACAAACAAAGCAACAAAATCATTGAAATTAAAGAAAAGCAAGAAGGTATACTTCTCTTCGATACGCTTCAGACCGCCCTCGGAGATCCTGGTCCAGTAGGAAGGATCAGTCTTGCACTTCTCAAAGAAATCGACGAGGAGTTCAGCAGCCTTGTCACCCTGGTATGGGTCAATGTGGAAGCCTGATACTCCATGCACAATGATCTCAGCAGGACCTCCATATTGGGTTGCGAATGTTGGCAGTCCACATGTCATTGATTCAACCACCGTCAGACCAAATGCCTCATACATAGCAGGCTGTGTACAAGTACAGAAATAAAATTATGAAAATGTAATTCTGTAAAAAAAAAAAAAAAAAAATCAAATCGCTGTTAACTTATAATATACGCATGACAATAATGCCCTCAACATCATTTCAGTAATTTCAAAATTCCTAATATTTTACCTGGACAAAAGCACCTCTGGTGTCACAGATATAACGATAGAGCTCCCCGTTGCGCACACGGTTCATCTGCGCAGAGATCCAACGGATATGGCCCTTGAGTTTGTATTGGTCAATCAAGCTGTACATCTTTGCGAATTCAGCTTGCTCTTCCTTGTCCTTCGACTCATTCCCATGGTCACCACACACAATAACCAGGTTGACCAGCTCCTTCAGTCTTTCATTGCGCCCATAGAATTCCACCAACCCGGTAAGGTTCTTTACCTTGTCAAGCCTGGCCATGGAGAAGATTATTGGCTTGTTCCTGTCTTTGAGCACAAACCTACAACAAGAGCAAAAACATTTGAATAACAATTATCACTTATGAGAACAGAGAAAACCAAATTGTTCTATTGAAATATTGATGTTAGCAAACAAAACGGTGTGCTATTTTTAGAGCTATTATAGCATACCTTAAGGTTGCTCATGAGAAAAATTAATATATTCAGCAAGGAAAATATTGCAATCTATCAAAAAGAACCTCTTCATGATTATTATTATTAATCATATTTTATCCTATTATTTCAAAATTTTATAGGTGACATGAAATAAGAGAACTAAAATATAAGAAAGAAAATTAGAGTTAAGATTATCCTTCTTACTTGTGCTCATTGTTCTCAACAGAGCTGTACAGAAGCTCCTCAATCTCAGGGTGAAGAGAGGTGAGACGCTTGCTTGTCTCAGTGTATGTGAAGTAGATTGACATATCAGCACCAGGAGACACAATGTTGAACTTCGGGTCAAAAACATCAATTCCATGTACCACCCGGTACAGCCCTGGCATGGTGAATGCCATGTGAGACTCATACTGGCCCACTGTATCTTTGCTGAAACATTAGGAAATGGCAACAATATCTTAGGCATGTAAAAGTAAGCAATATGTTGAGTTAAACTGAGGAAGAAAACTGCTTAGATACAAATGAGACGCACCTCCCAGCAATTTCTTGGAACGTTGAAGTTATTATGAAATCAGCATGATTCATGGCAATGATGTCAGCTGTAAACTGGCATGAGAAGTGGTAGTGATCTTCCAACTTCTTCCAGTAAAGATCCGAGTTTGGATACTTGGTTTTCTCGAGTGCATGGGCAATTGTGCACTAAAAAAGAAATAAAGAACAAAAATGTTATCTTACTTATTAAAAGCAGTATCAGGTCTTTTTTACAAAACTGAAATGAAGAAAATGAGGCTTGATTCTTTATGAATTGATTGAAAGAGCGAGCTTAAGGAAGCTACATTGAGCTTCAAAATATAAAGAAAAGTGGATGAGGGTAATTTCAACATTTGTTTGGATTTGCAATAAAATAGTTAATTGGATTGAGAGAGGAAGCTAACCGTGGTCACACCAAGCTTGTGTGCAAGCAGGGAAGCAACAAGATTTCCATCACTGTAGTTTCCAATAATTAGGTCAGGAATGGCCTGCATCTCTCCCGCAATCTCATGAGCAACATCCTGATAATCAAATTTAAAACTTATTACTACTCCATAGCATCAATATTTAACTTGCATAATCAAAATCTTATATCCAGTAAATAGCAGCAGCAATTAAACACTTAAAATTATTAACAGTTAGTACATTTGAATTTAGAGGGTGTAGTCACGAAACATTATCTGGTATATGCAGCAGCAGTAGGCAATAATCATCATATAATTGTTAACAACTACCAGCACTGTTGCATTTAGATTCACATGGTATACCAGAAGTTCTAAATCGGAGAAACCAACAATACCTCAGCATAGGTCTCGAGGTAAGGCCACACCTCAAAACGAGAGATCCATTTGCGAACAATGCCATTTTCAGTTCTGAATGGCACACGAAGTATGTGGGTGTGCTCAGTACCAAGGACCTTCTCTAGACGCTGGCCACATGTTGTGCCGTGAGCATCTGGTAGCAATCTGGTAACCTGTATAAAACATGACGTATCGGTATGATTAGTTATAACAAATGCGCATATGAGTTCAGCAGATAGTAAGAACATTTTATTGAACTGATTTACATTATAGACCCTATATGGTTAAAACGATAATATTAGAAACTTATTATTTACTGCAACATCCCTGAATTATTAATCCGTTTTAGAATACCAGTTGAGTTCAAATATATGTCACAAAGTCTCAAAATGTTCTCTTAATTTGATAATGCTCAAGAATTGATCTTACTATGAGAATACGGGGAGTGATATTGAGACCCTGCTGCTTGATTCTCAGCAACATCTCATTCTCCAAGGCACGGACTTGATCCAAAATGTACACAACCTATAAAACAGACACCATATTATCGTACAAATTAGCAGTGTTGGAAGAGAAAATGGGGCTGTTTGATTGCTCAAAAAGAAGTATTATACCTGGCCACCAGTGTCAGGATATCCCAACACATTAGCCTGCGCAAAGTACCCATGAGGAGAGAGGATAACAACATTAAACACCATTGGAACTGTACCGAGGAACTTCTCCAGTGTTGAAGGATCTGGGGCCTCAATAAGATCCAATAGGAGGTGAATGGTCCCCTTGGTACGGCCTGCGGTGTCACCCCATCCTTTCTCCAAACCAAGCTCTTGGAACCTAGAAGAAAGGATTATCATTTATTTTTTTAGTTTTATTTAAGGGAGGTAAAGAAAATTAACATTTTCTATCCTAATTTATAAAAAAATTTGCATCTGAACCTGTGTTGGAATTCAGAGTAGGGGGTTTCTTCAGTGAGGTTTGCCAGATGCTTCTCGGCCTTCCTAAGGGCAGCCTGGAGAGAACTGAGACTGCGGATTCTGTCATTCAACATCATTGTCTGCAAAATATATATATATCAACCAATGACCAATAGAATTATAGAAAAAAAAAAATTTATAGATTATATTAAAGAAACTACAAGGACAAAAGCACACACCATGCCCTTGTAATTGTGTGCACGGAGGAAGTTCAGCAAAGGGTACAGGCTCTCCTTGTCGTGGAAGAGCTTGGAGGAGAGGTGTCGGTTGAGAAACTGCACACCATTACCAATAGACTTTGAAAGGGATGGCCGCGGGAATGATGCATTGAATGGCTCGAAATCAAGCTCCAGCACAAAATTGCTGTCCTTGCTGAAAACATTGAAATCATTTAGTTCCTTGTAAGTTACCTATGGAACTTTTCTATACAAATCAGACTGGAATCTTACAATTCATACTGTTAAATTCAAGTTGTAGTCACTGGTCTAAAGTGACATGTATCAACTGGATTCAGTTTAAATTATGACATGATTTGACATATCAACTGGACAAGTTTTTGTGAAGTGCTAGCTGAATTACTGTTTTGTTGCAACTACATTCAAGACAAAATGAAAACAGCCAATTTGAGTGGATCGGCATAATTTACTTGTCACCGGCAAGTTGTTCCTTGAACTGCAAGTATTCAGGCACAGACAGCTCTTCCACACCGAGTTCACTGACATTCACTCTGACATACTCCCACACTCCAGGCCTTGGCCGAATCGCCAGTGCAACCCATGGAGGAAGAACAATTGCTTCCTGAATTTCAGAAATTCACAAATTTCTTTAAGATAACAGAAAAAAAAAGTTGAATTAAGACCTCCGCATGCAGACAAATGGGAAAGTGTACCTCCTCTGAGGAACCAGAAGAGTTTGAAGGGGTAAAAATGTGCTATAATACAGGGTGCAGTATTACTAAGAAATTTTGAAGGATTTGCCCTTTTTTGAATCTAGTGTGCCTAAAATGTGTACAGATAAATCTAAATATGCTAATTTTGAGGATTAAAAAATCGACCTGAGCAGCACGAAGAACGTCATCAAAGGTGCTGTCCTTGAGCTTCACACGATCCTCCTCAGGAATTGCAGCGTTGTACTCAGCTATGATCTGATGCGGTTGCAGCATTCCTTTTCCTTGCTTAACAAACCTTTATATCAAAGATTTTAATGAACGAGATGTCACTTCAATGGGATCTACCAATTCAATTGACTACACTTGAACTACATATTTTTAATGCCGGCATGCAGTGAATGTATAACAAATTTTCTGGTTCAGTTTTTATGTTTAATAAACTAAATTATTACTTGATCACATTAGATCTGTCAATGCAGATAGCAATAGATTCTATACAAAACACAAATTTTCCACATGCATGCATACATAAACCAAAAATAACTAAGCAAATGTTAAAAAACAATGATCAAAAGGCATATCAGCAAAGGGCAATTTCTGATAGCAGCATGCAATAAAAATTGCATGTAAGATGAGTTGCAATACCTTGAGAAAAGCGCAATTAGCTCGTTCGGGTGTGCAGATAGAGTATCACCAAGGCGCTCCCTGACACTGTGCACGCGGGTCAGCACCCGCTCTCCGGTTGAGTCCCCCATTAGTTACCACTGCAAAAGAAAAACTAATTTAATTTAAAAAGAATGAATAACAAACAAGCAAGTTATGATTTATGAGTGAAGATATCATTAAACCCTCCTAAAACCCTCCCATAACAGAGCTTGCAAATTTTCTAGACAGTCAAAACGCAAAATCTACTGCATGCATGAAGATTGAAGAAAAATTAACACCAAATCCAAGCCTCTTACATTTCAGTGGAACTTTTTTGGTTAAAAATATTCTATTATAGAAGCCATTTGAAGTGTATGTATTCAGTATGTTATAAATTCTCCTACTTCCAAAAATGATACAAAATCCTTCTAAATTAAAAAAATTCCATACATAAAAAAAAAGAATTAAATCCTGCAACTAATTGATCTTCTTGACTGTTCTTGGTTTAATTTAATTAAAAAAAGAAGAAGAGGATGAGAACAATCTTTACCAAAGCAAAGACTAGCAACAGTACAAAACAAAGACCGGACTACAAAATTTTAACTAAAAAAAACAAAGAAAGAAACACTAAAAAATGATGGCAGCTCTATCTTTTCCCAAAGGTCAATTAAAATAAAAGAACTCCCAATTCTTTACAACTACTGGGACCATTGCTTTGCAATCAGAAAAAAAAAAAAAAAAAATAGTAACATATACACAATCTAGAAACTAGAAAGTAAACCCACCAACTTCCAGTCAGATCTAGCAAAGGATGAAGGAAAAGAAAATTTTCATGGATCAATGAAGGGAGACTGGAAATTAAAACCTCACTATAAATTTGATTAAATATCCACTATGATGAGCACAATAACTTTTTTTTGGCAGATGCCAGAAACTGGAGAAAAAAAAAAAAGATGGCACAGTAGCCGTTACCACCGAGGCATATTTTTGGTCACTTTCTCCTTAATTCCAGTGAAACATGCAGGAAAAAAACAAGATGAGGCAGGCAAAGGAAGACAGTGCCTTTACTGTGATAATTATTGCACTGAAACTGAAACTGGCAGCAGGTGGGAAGTTTAAATTTTCTATTCCAAATTAATGTTACAAGATTCATGAAAAAAAAAAAAAAGAAAAAAGATCAAGCTTTAAAACTGTTCTTGGTGCATAATATCACAAGATCTAATTAAAGATCAAACTATGCTGGTGGATTACTTTGTTATCCTTTGATTTTGCTCTCTGTCCTGTCAAAATTATGTTACGAGTGCTGTAATTGTTTACAAGAACCTGAGATCTTGCATGCATGATAGTGTTTTGCTAGATGCAGAGTTCTCATGATGGCTTGGCTGCCTGGCTTAAACCCAGAACCCAGAACCCAGAAAATTTACACTTTTCTTGGTGTTTAATTATTTTTCTCTGTTTAAAGAAGTGCAGAGACATAAAAAGGGAACAGAAGTAATAGACTACATACATAACATGACCGATGTATAAACTGTATGAACTCTAGAATACTATCATGTTGATATTGATACCTTGGAGAGGAAAAGAGAGAGGAAACGCAAATAACAGAGGCGACCAGGAAACGAAATGAACGGAGTTGAGTTGGTGCTGTGAGTAGTGAGCACTCACTCACTCTCACCCCCCTTTTATATCAGAAATTCCCGGGACCCGCCCGGCCTGAGTGCTCATCCTCTGTAGCGCTACATTGTGTAGCGCAGGGCGTGAACCGTTGGATCATCTCGAGATTCGTTCCGGCACAGATCTCGAGATGATCCAACGTTACACAATGCAGAGCTACAGAGGATATGAAATCGCCCGGCCTCTTCTTCATTTCTATGGGCCCCGGCGGTATTTCCCTCAATCCATCAATCAATCCATCCATCCCACTGAAATATATTGTTAACTTCAGTGCGTACAGTTACTACTTGCCAGTTGCCACTACACTACACTAGTCTAGTACTTCTACCGTCTATCAATAAATGAATTTTTAGAAAATAAATTTTTAGAAAAAGCTAAATAAATTAGTGAAAAAATAAAATTACATAATAATTGTTTCAATTAAATAATATAGATAAAAGGGTAATCATAATATTGGAGAAACAAAAAATTTGAAAAAGTGAATGCGACGTATGAGTTCTTAATAAATACAACCTCTGTCCATGAATAAATGAATTTTTAGGAAAAGTCAAATGAATTAGTGAAAAAATAAAATTACATAATAATTATTCCAATTAAATAATATAAATAAAAGGGTAATCATAATATTGGAGAAACAAGTAAATTCAAACAAGTGAATAGAAAAATATATTCAAATCGCTAAAGTTCATTTAATTATAGACAAGTTCTAAAAAGTATAAATTTATTTAATCATAGACGGCGGCAGTACACTACTACTACAGAGTACAGACTATAGTATGTATGAAAGGAATGGATGTACGGAGAACATGGAACTGATCGGCGTGCAAAAGAGTACTTATTCTTCTCAAAAAAAAAAAAAAAAAAAAAGAGTACTTATTCCTGGGGTCCCATGTAAAACTTATTTTTATGCAATGAAATGTGTATGGAAGTATAGGACCTGCATACGGTGGCGTTAGGAAAGATTGTGAAAAAAAATTCACACAAGATCTAGCTCTTTCCCGAAGAAAAATATTGTCTTTAAGAAAAAGACTCCGAAGATTTTTTTTTTTTGGAGAAAACTCCGAAGAACTTCGGTCTACAAAACCGCTGGCGGTAATTTTCTATCTAGATAGAATGGAGAATGGACCTACCAAAATGTGGTGTATAATTAATGTATGCACTGAAGATGGATTTCTGTAGGCAGAATGGCATGCTGGTTGTCGGTGTGACTATAATTTCAGATATTATATTACTTAATTATTATTAAGATGAAAATATGTCAAAAAAAATTATTAGTACATAAGATCAAATTGACGCTTTAACTGCATGACATGTTATATTCCACAATTATTTTTTTTTTTTGAGATAAAGATGAGGGTCAAGACACTCAAATTTAAATATCCATAAAAAGACCTCCCATCTGAGTTTCGAACCCGCGACCTCCCATACGGAGAGTGTTACTCTTAGACACTAGACCAAGAGCTGGTTCTTGTTCCAAAATTATTCTAAAAAATATCCACCAAGTTTTGAGGAAATATAGCATATATTTTTCATAATATGTTACGTATACAACAAAACAAAAGAATTGTTCCGCAATCGCATTCATATAAAATACAATTCACAATTATATCAAAGTATTCTCAATTTTTTATAGTTCAAATATATATACATAAGCCATAGTTTTCTAAAAAAAAATCAGCAAATAAAGAGTAAATAAGCCTAAGGTTATAGAGAAAAAGTTTACATCCAAATTTTATTATGTGAGGCTCCTTTTTTTAAGGAAAAGTTTGATACTTTTTTCTTAAAATAAATCGGTTTTAAAACCGTCATAGCTAGTATGTGAATAGAAGTCTTTATTTAAAAGTTTATGTAACAGATCATCACTACAAAATTATTCTTCAAAAACTTTATCTACCTTCTTAAAGATAGCACATAGTTGGTATAACTAAATGACAAAAGATATAAAGAGAGCACATAAAATATGGATAGTTGTTCCGCCACTTAGTGTTGATAGTATAATGTAACTTCGATAATAACGATAATAAATTAGCAAATAATATGCACAAAATAAAATTATGTAATGTGTATTATTATTATTATTTTTTTTTTTTTGTATATTGTACCTGTTGTGAAATGAAATTTTCCAATTCGTATTTATAGGCCTCTTAAAGAAAATTGCACCCGTTCATTCATAAAAAGGGATCCAAACTTGTCTAAGCTAGATCTACGATTCTAAATCATAAATAAAAAAGAAAATTCCACAGAGAAAAAAATGTTCCATGAAATGCGATTCGAAATCAGTTTTATTTAGATCTGCATTGACTCCTCAATTATACAAGGATAGAAAAATCAATGCATAAAATTACATAAATTAGAGAAGTCTTTTCCTATATATTTTACTGTGGCTCTAAATTAAATTAAGAATTTGAACAATCCAGACAGGGTATTTGGTCCCCTAAATTAATTTCAACCACCCTTTTCTTTTCCATTACCCTTGTGTTAATTTACCAAGGAAGCTAGGTTTAAAACAAGAATGGCACGCTTGGTCTATCTAACAGCAACTCATCTCCAGTTTGCCTTTTTATACTCCCCCGGGATGACGTTATTTTCTTCCCGCTGTTTTGTTTCGTGTATGTGCGCATGAAGATGTTAGTATTCACAAAAAATGTACTTTTATCATTTTTTAACGATGGACATAAGAATATAAGATGGTATATTGTGTATGTCCCCACTTGTCAGCGAGAGATTATGCTGTGATTGGTGGTGCGCATCCTTAATTGGCGTTTGGTCTCATAATAATGTTGGACAATCTAATTTGGAGGCGTGCCTACAATAAAGTCAGTAGTACTTTAGGGTCTGTTTGATATGCTGGAAAATGATGGAAAATGACGGAAAATAACAAATCTTCTAGAATCTTAATTTGACGTTGTTGTTTGGTGGCAAAATTTTCTGGGATAGATGATTCTTATCTGGAGGTTGTCCCCCATTTTCCTTCACTTTGTTTTCCACTCGGTTTTTACCAGAAAATAAAATTTCCCTTTATTATTTCACCACAACTCCCAAAACTCATCTCTTCTACTCTACCTCTCCTGATTTCTAACTAATCAAATACAAGAAAAATAATTCTGGAATCCAAATTTCTTCTATATCAAATATCCGCGATGGAAATAAAGAACCTGAAAACTAAAATGATTGAAACATGTTTCCGATAATTTTGAAATTCCTACATTTTATTGTTGATCAAAGAGGCCCTTAATCTCTTATCATCTTATGCCAATCTTGTGAAGTTATCTGATCTAAATTCACAGGACAATCATCAAAAAGTAATGCATCGGGGTGCAACGAGTTTCTAGCTCTTCAAATTATTTTATTTATTTATTATTATTATTTTTTTTGCTTATAGTTTTTTTAATTTGCAACAACAATATATTTGAAAAAATATCAATTTTTGTCTATATTCTAAAATATTGAATTTATAGATTCAAAGAACTAAAGAAACAAAACTATATTTTGTAGTAAAAAAAAGCGAGAAACTAATGCAATAAAATATAAATCACGAGTTTAGGTTAAAATCATTAAATAGATGCATTTATAACACTACAAAATTTTGAAGTAAATATTTGAACACAAAGAACTAGCTGGAACTCTTTATAACACTACAATATTTGAACAGATAATTAAGTATAAATGTATAATAAAAGTTTTATTGGAAGACAAGTAAATCTAATAATCTGAAATGCAAAAATCAGACATGCATGTAGCCAAATGTTTGGTAAAATTAAAGGGTATATCTATATTTCATGCGTTGCCAAACTACACCAGAGAAGCATCTCTTTGTGGATTTATTGTTAACTCCAGAATGTTCAACCCTCAAAAATAAAAATTATGATGATATTGGTGGTTACTCAAAATACTACTTATTACTACATTTTTACTCAAAATACTACGTATTAGTTCATTTTTAGATATTTTTACTTTCATAAGTAAATTTTGCAATGTAAACCATTAAACTGAATAGTCATTGAATTTTTTTTCATAGTGAAATATTGTTAGATGGCATGGCCGACTAACCTTAAAAATAACTCCAAAATTACTACCCAACTATTGATAGGAACGAGATTGTAACTAAGGAACCAACTTTCTATAATTTTAAACGCAGTGAGCAGTGCCCCAAAAAAAAAAAAAAATCTTCAAATCCAATTATAACTTTTTATAGGTAATTTACCTACTTTCTTCAACAAAATTATTACTTCTATTGTGATGTAACAATCAATTGTCCCTTTTTTTGTGTTTTATACCCTGAACCGAGTACTGGATGGACCCCATATAATTTGGTAGTCTAGCTTTCGGATAAGAACAAGGTAGTTCAGTAACTTGACTTAATTTGTAGCGACCTTACAAAATTATTATAATTTGTATTAAAATTTACTCTTTTATGGATCAAATGCAATATGGATTGTTTATTTTTTTTTAAAGCGGATGATCACGATATATTCTTTAGACACCAATTAAAAAGGAATGTTGGATCCCAAAATACGAACCGCTCAATTAAAAAATGAACAGTTGCTTGGACAATCCATAGCAGAACACCTCTTTATCTTGTGGCTTTATCATAAACAACAAATAGAGGCATAAACTAACTAAAAAACTGATCATCCGTGAGATTGAGCCGTGATGAGCTGGTACGCACAGGAGGAGATTGATGCAGTCTTTTTCTTCGCCAGTTGTGGCTATAGAAGTAGGGGAGCGGAGTGGGTGCCCATTAATGGGTACTATTAGATTGTGCATACTAAATCTGAACCATCCAATTAAAAAACTGCTTTGAGATTGCTCCCGTGCGATGTCCGCTCCCCAAATAAAAACACAAAAGAAAGCTTCCCTCAACACAGTACACTTCGTTTTCTCATCCCTCTCTTGATCAATTCGTTGTATCTTCGACGAGATCTGACAAGAGAGAAACCTACTTGACTACTTCCCATAGATCGAACTCTAAGTTACTGGGCGACGCAACACTGTGACCATCCTTCTCCTCACCCTTAATCGCTTGAGGCAGAGTCAAAGCTTGAAGGCCATGGCCATGGCGCTGATGGCTCAAAAGAGTATAGGATTTTAATTACCCAATGTAAACACTCGATCGCAAACGTACGATCTCGTGTAGTACAGTCGGGGTCGAACCACAAGGACGGAATTAACTCTAAACTTAACCTAAATGCAATTGCGAGTCCTAAGTAAATATTTTTGGTCTTTTTGCATAAAGTGGGGGGGTTTAGGTTTAAAAGGAGGGTCGAACAAACAGTAGAACAAGTAAACGGTAACAACAACAAGTAAATACTCGAAAACAGGTATTAAAAGGGCGTTCCCAGGGTTTTCCTAATCAGTTTGGTCTCTGGATTAACTACTTGCGGCCCGCAGGAAGGTCTCTTGTGGGTCGCAGGAGGTTGGTTAGAGATTCCAAAATTGTTTGCTGCCCACAGAATTTCTCCTGTGATTTGCAAACGGTTTTGTAACTCTGTCTTACACTTTCTGTAGATGCTTGCGGGCCGCAGGATTGTGTCTTGCGGTCCGCAGGTAACTGACAGATAGCAGTTCAGTTCTGGTTCAGTGTTTGACTCGCGTTATCAATTCCTGTTCAAACCAGTGATGGTACAAGTTCCTCAACTTTCATATTTTAGTCCTTCTAACAGTTCTAGTTCAATAAAAATTCATAGATCTATTTCTAAACCTACGTTCAAGTTACTTTTATTATAGGATCCGGTTCAACTTTCGTAAAAACCGCAATTCAACCTTTCGGTAAATCTTGGACAGCAAGCAATCAATCTAAATAATGTAAATAACAATTCTTGCAGATATGATACTCTATTAACCAACTAGATTTGCGCATAATCTATAGGTCTACCATACAAACAAGTCAAGTCACAAACATATAATAATGAAATCGCAAGTAATGATGAAAACAACATGAGTCTAACAACATAAAGTCAATCCATCAACACAAACGTCATCATGGACCCTAAGAACAATAGATCTACTCAGTCATGACACAAGAAAACAAAGAAAACAAAAGGAGAAAAGAGTTCATTGTAGAAGGAACCGAAGAAGAACTAGACTCCACTTGATCTTCGTCTTTCTAGCGAGATCTCTCTCAAAATCTCCTTCAAAATCCGATGAAGCAAGTAAGAAACACGTCTCCCCTCTGTCCCTGGCGGCTAGGTTGTGAAAGACAGGAAGTAAGATTCTTAAAACGTCCAAAGAGACGGTCTTAAATATGCTAAAAGGCGGCTGAAACAGAAGACAGCGCTGCCGCGTGCTTGCGGCCCACAAGGGTCGGCCCTGTGGCCCGCAGGATGTTTGTCTGCTGCCAGCAGACAGTGCGTTCCAGCGCCAAATCACATCTAAATGGCTCCAAAAGCCCAATTTACCTAAAATTTGGATAAAAGCAAGGAAGTAACAAGAATCTAGACATCTTGCTACCTAAATGCATATGAACTTAAGAATTTTAGGCCAAAATAAAGGTGCAAGTCTGGTAAAATGCAGATATGAATGCGGTGTATCAGGCGCTATCTGTAGTGTAGTGATGAGACTCCAATCATTTTCCAATTTCCACAATTTTGGAAAAAAAATTAACTAAAAAGATGAAGAAATCCAATTTAATTAATAGAAATTCAGATAAAAATTTGAGAGAAATTCAGTAAGTTTGATAAAAAAACAAAAAATCAGTGTTAGAATTGGGATGAATCCAAGCATACGAAAGAGCAATTGTTCGATTATAACTTCAGGTGTTGTTCAATATTTCGTTCTACTCTCTCAGTGGGCGTGATCATCGTCAGTTCATCACTGCCTTCGACCCGACTTGTCTCAGTGATTAAGGTAGGCAAAGGTCTTGTCTTCATGTCGTCCAATAACTTCGAGGACAGCCTGCCCAATAACTACGGACACTCTTCAGAAGTAGGTGGCCGACTTGTGTTAGACTTCATCGGAGGTGCAAGGAAAGAGCACCTCTGACCTATCCCTTGCTTGTAGCAGCGTTTTTCAATGGTGAAACCAAAGAGAGGAGGAGGAAGAGACTCAGAGACAGAAGAGTTTTATTTTACGTTTTATTATATTTTTATTTTTGAAGCGGTCATCACAACTGGAGTAATCTCAAAGCTGTTGAACGGTTTAGATTTAGTGTGCACAATCTAATAGTACCCATTAATGGGTACCCACTCCGTTCCTGTAGAAGTAGACCAAACCAAGTGGACCCTGCTTTTCTGAAAAGAAAACAGAGTCTGTTTTTCCGATCGAACGGTCGGGATCGGTTTTCGTACCAATCTCAAATTATTTCGGTATTTACTGCACCGATCTTGACGTTTTTTGGTGTTTCTCAACGTTAAGAAAAGCAGGTGATCCCAACCCGATCCAAACAAAGTAAACAACAATCTAGACTTCAATTGATGCCGCACTTGTTGTCCCAAAAACCACCCGCATTTACATCTATTTTGACTTAGGTTGGGCCTTTCATTCGACCTCACAAAAATTTGACGAATTTTAAAGTTAAAAAGTCGTCTTCATATTTTACAATAAACGGCACTTAATTTAATTTGTAATCGAATATATTACCCCAAGATTTTAATTATGTGAAACTTCAACGCTATTTTGTTTGATGTCAAGATCACGAAAAAGGTACTAATGTTCCACTATGGAGAAATTGTGGACAATGATTTTGTTAGCTCATTAATTCATATATAATATGATATAATAAAGTAAACACTTTTGTTATTTGCATGATAAAAACATTATATGCATCATATTTAATGGATTTCCTTCGAGAAAAAACGGTTTCAAATTTTAGATATTAATAAATTAAAAAGTGCGGATCCAATGGAGGCACTAAACCCTCCCTATAATCTATTAGTCCATATTCTCTCAGTTAATTCAAATTTTGAGTTAACTTGTAAATAAATCTGGACCATCTCTCTAGATCTCGGTCAGGACGATGAAGACGATCACCGTTTAAAATTCGTGGATATGCCATTAATATTACTGTTTGGGCAAACCCAAACATTGGGTTAACTGACCGGATCTCAATTCATTATGTATACATATTTTTTTATCATTTGAGTCCAGAATATATATATTGGACACTATATTGACCCTGAAGCGAACTACTATCAGTATTTCTATATTAAAATAGCTTCATCACAAATATTCTCCATCTTTACGTTGCCAACTATATATATTCCTCGTTTAAAATTATAATTTGAAGCACTTGAACATTATTCTCTCTGGCTAACTTTAATTAATATCAAAAAGAGTTCCCCTCAAAAAGATATAGAAAAGAGAACACTGCTTTTCATTTTTCAATAGACAGACAGAGAGAGCCCATGGCTCTCAGCCACACGTTGCAAATTGTGCAGAATCTAACACAAAAAAACAGACTTGCTGCTGCGCTGCTGTTCTATTCATTCAGATTTCATCATTTTCAGGCTTATCAATTCAGGCGCTGCTTCGCTCCACTTTTCCTTGTCCCCGCGTCCAATTCGCACGTCGGCATGCATGTTATCTTTTAGTTAGAAATAACTATTATCTGCTTCAGTTTTATGGTTCACAATTAATATATCTTTTGTAAAAATGAAAGGTTGGAAACTATCTAGGAATTGGAATTGAGAACATGGCTTGTTTCAATGTTTCATCCCCTCCCCTGTGGCTGTATGGGGAGAACTAGAATTAATTGGACCACTGAAAGACCAGAAAGCTCCGAGCAAATTCCGTACTACCTACCAACATCAGTACATCATGTGCCCTCTGCCGATGTGGACCTTGTACAGTAACAGTAACAGTGGCACTGGAGTGTTGTTAATTGGAGTGCTTATCCCCTAATAGATGGCACGGTGACATGCAGTACGTGGGTAGTTGGATTGTCTCGAGATTCGAGTCAGCACAAATCTTGAGGAGATCAACAACTTATGTGCTGCATGGCAGCCGTGCCATATGTTAGGAGATCTGAAATCCAAAAGAGGTGTCACGTTGACAAAAACTTAAGATAAGTGTTATAAAATTTGAGATGTGTAAAAAAATTTGTATATTTGTGGATACTTAAAATGAGGACAATTGGAAATTCCATTGTTAATTTGTTATCCAATCCTGTGTACTGGTACTTCGTGTGGAATGAAATTCTTTATTACAGCAAAAATTTTCACATGGATAAAATAGAAAAAAAAAATCAAATTAGAGAAAAAAGGGGGTCTTCCCTTAATTAAAATTTAAGATGAAAGTACTTGGAAGATCAATTAATTTAACTAAATTGAAATTCAAAAACTGGCTCTCCTTTTTAGTTTTTTATCATGGAAATTTAGGAACCCATAATTTTTATATGGTATATTAAAGTACTATTATGACCGATGTCATTTTCTTAAGAAAAATGGAAAAAGAAAAAATGAAGTTCTACTTCAGTTAGTATGTTAAGCAACATTAGTTGGAGCCTAAGAAATTATTAAGAGGAGCTGATTGATTGTCACCCGTTGCTTTTACCGTTACGTGGTCCTTGTCTTTCTTTCCCAACTAATTAGATAATTAATGTACACAAAAAAAAAAGTACATTTAGGTGAGAATATAATCTTAAAAGTTTATAAATATCTTCTCATTTTGTCTCCTCTGGAAAATTATGTGGATCGCAATTAAAATTGCTAAATCAACACTAGCTAAACTATGTAACACGTCCACACAAAAAAATGTCAGTAAGATGAAGATCTCACAAAAGCAAAATTGATTTTCATATGCCCACACCTTAAACCTTTGCAAGGAAAATATGATTAAAACGAGGTGGGATCATTTTAGCAAATCTTATCTTGGATATAGTTATAGACAATTTATTCTTGTACTTGTATATCAGTTATGAAGCAATGCATATACAGTTGAGGATTATTTGATACTTAAATGTGTTGACTATTGACATTATAATTTTTTTTTTATCATGTTATGAACAACATAATTTGATATGATTAAATTTATACCATTTATAAACTGCATTCTTTTTACTTACCAAATTAGAAAATTACAAGCTTTTTAAATGTCATCATATTAATTTGTTGTGGATGACCCACCCTACGTTCCTCAAACAAACTTTACTAATCTAGGAAATAAATTGAATTTAGCAACCCACTTAATAATACCAAGTTCAATTTCGAAAATTAATTCACCAACAAAAAAGAAATAACTATAGCATGATTAATTTTCATCACTCCAGCATGTGCCTTCCAAGAGCTGTCAATAAAGAACCGGCCTTTAGTATAGTGGCCAAGGGTAATATATTCTATGTGGAAGGTCACAGGTTCAAAACTTGAATGGGAGGTCTTTTACAGACATTTAAATTTGAATAGCTTGACCCTTATCTTTATTTAAAAAAGAATAAAAAGAACTGTCAATAAGTTCACGGAAATGGAGCTACATAAGAATCATACATACTACATAGTATACTCACTAATCGACCGTGTCATTGCCGTAATTGCACGAAAAGAAAAGATCAAGTAATTATTTGTTCATAAATTAACTTTTATGTTTTTTTCCCTGTTGTTTGTTTGCTCTGTGCTGCTGTGCGCCTATGCCCCACATATATAGCAAATGGCCAAATGCTCACCAACCCACCTCCTCAGTCCTCTGTGATGGACCGTCCACAAATGGACGGTAGGTCTCACTCATATAGATGCAACAAATCAAAGTATCCCCATCACAACCTAGCTATATGATCAGATCAATCAACAATACTTTGTTCAACGATCGAGTGAGTATATATACGGCCAATCTGCTTCCTTTCCCTCGTTGTGTTTTGTTTTGAGTAAGACGTACGTAGCGTACATTCTAATATTCTATGGACAACTATAGAAGACATAAAGAATATGACAAGTGGGACCCACAATTAATGTAATTCATGTATCTTCTACAGTAATTCATAGAGTGGATACAAGATGTTTCCGTTTTGTTTTGTGTTTGTTGTGCATTACTGTGCTAGCTAGCTCTATTGCACGGGGTCTTTTGGATCATCTAGTCATCCTCATCCGAATCGTTCATCTCAAATTTAGCATTTTTTTATTTATTCAAGACGAAATTCAAGCGTTCTGTAAAATTCAACTGATTGTACATAAAGTTAAATTATTTTTTTAGGACACTACGTACCTAGCGTTTATCACATGACATCCATATATTTAATTATATGTTATAGATATGACGTAATTGTTATAAAATTGACGTAACTGTTATAAAATTTGTACATTATGGACCTAGAAACAGATAATTGGATGTACCCTTGATGGTTTCCAATTTTTTATGCTCAACTCAGAAAACCTTATCCAAATAACTAACAAGTTATATAGTGTGGGAATATGGGTGAGAATCTGCTACCATAGTTGTGATGGCACCACATGCCATACTTTTAATCTCGACGGTTCATATTAATCTCGACGGCTGAGATTTTGTAGATTGTAGGGGACTGTTTTTTATCGGTCCCACTGTCATAGACACTATGGCATGTGGTGTCATCAAAACTACGGCAGCGGATAAAAATTCGTGGGAATATTATCCATTTGGTCCTAGGTCCTAACTGAACTGCACATGGCCTGTTTCCTACTGTGTTTTTATTCGTGGGTGCATAATTAATGATCCAATCCAGTAATTTCCAATTGGAAAAAGAAGCCAGCTTTTTTAAAAAAAAAAAAAAAAATCAACGGCTCTAGTCCTCTAGATACAAAAACTAATACAATTTTAAAAAAAGAATAATCCAATTTTATTTGTTACGTACAATATCATTGTAAATAAATCGATTTTTGTTTCCAAATTCTGAATGCAAGAAACTTGTTAAGAATATATGAATATATATCATCTTGTCTGAATAATTACATGTTGATTTGTTAATTTCTATTAAAAAAAAAAAAAACGTATACGCAAAAGAAATTAAATGGAAAACTTCACATATATGTGTGGATGTTGTTTCGACTTTTAAATAATATATAAGCGAAGTTTTGTCAACAATAGAGAAGATTGCATGCCCTTGTCATAATATTGAATTATTATAGTGTAGAACAGACGTATTAATTATTTACCAAACTATGTACTTCCTCTGTCCACAAAAGAATGAATTTGTAGCAAAAGTCAAAGAAAATAGTGGAAGAGTGAAATTACTTTTATGCTCTCAATTAGTAGAAAAGTGAACATTTTTGGAAGGAGACGAGGGGCATTTTGGGAATTTCGTAATATATTTTGTTTTTTTTTTTGAGGAAGAAAGTGGATTCAAACAAAGGGTATAAATTCATTTAATTGTGGACAAGTTGTAAAGGATATAAATTCATTTAATTGTGGACGGAGGACTAATAGTGACATGAGTAATATTTATAATTAACCTTGTTAATTAACCCGAATAACTAGGTAGTCATTTTGTTTTATACATATATCTTTTCGTGGCAAAATATTAAAACTTTTCTACCTACCCCATCCGTTAGGGAATATGCCAGAATATATCCAATCCCTGGACCAGACTGCCAATCCGAATAAAACATGTAAGGGGAAAAAAAAAAAAAAAAAAGGAGAGCGAGACTAAGATAACTTATTAGATAAGTACTAGACATGATATATATTCTCCTATTAGTAATGAAGCGAAAGGGTCGTAAAAATTGATTTGAGATATTTTAAGTTATTAAATAGAAGTTATTTAGAAATGATTTAAAATACAGTAAGTTAACATACCTCTCTACGTATGTTATAAATTAAATCACCAACATGTCATATTTTTTACATATTCGATCTATACACTTTATTTTATCTATTTAGCATTTACCTCACTACTACTAAGTTAATTGCTTTAAAGTGATATAACATTTACTCAATTTTAACTTACTACGCGTGTCAAACAGGATATAGGGTCAATAATAAATAGAAATATAGTGGCCCACATGCTTGCACTATGACGCTCAAACTATAAGGCTCTGTTCGGACACCATGGGTTGGCTACTGTTTGCGTGAGTGAAAAAAATATTCAGTCTCATAAAATTTTTTCTTACCCATACAAACAGTGTCTAACATATGGGAAATGCCCATGTCCGAACACGCCTTAACTACGCACCTCGCTGATTTAGGAAGAGATGATCAATGATAAATGTCTAGTTCATAGCAAATTTCGAACTCAATTCTCTTCTGTTGTTCTCGTTTTATAATATTTATGCATTTATGAAGTATTTTAACTTAATGTTATGTTTTGAGGATTTTGGTCTGCCTTTAAAAGGAAAAACACATCTGCTGATTTTTTTTATTTTATATTTTCATTTTTGGTGTTCCTTTATCAATCAAAGTTAGGTGACGCAATTCAATTTATTGTTACGAGCAATGTGTCAATTTTAGAGACTTTATTGTCAACAAGGTGGAATTTTACAATTTGATGCTATATATTATATGTTAGGTGAACTGTCAGGAATTCAGTCAATTCACTACCTATCAGGCATTTGATATACTGAATTTACAGTAAATAAGATAAAAAAATACAAGACCATGATGCTCAAAAATCATATTATCAACTTCTGTTTGCCAGAGACTACATTACTTGTATTTAGTTTTTTTTCAAAGAAACAAATGTGATATTTGATTTGAAATTGTATCTCGCTGGCATGCATATATATAGAGAGAGAGAGTAAAACTAGTGTGTTCTTAAGCTCACGGGAGCCTCCCGTGAGCTTAACTCCAAAAACGTATTAAATCATCACGAAATTTTGATTTATGATTTTCATTAAATTCTTTATATCAAAATCTCCTAGGATACAAAAATTTTTCATTTTTGGAGTTTTCTAAGTATTTGTTTTGGATTTTTTAAAGATGACATAATTTTATACATTATTTTATTATTATTTTGATGCAATCCTAAAAAATTCCAAAACATATACTTAGAAAACTCAAAAAATAGAAAATTTTTGCATGAAGGAGATTTTGATATAAAGAATTTAATGAGAACCATAAATCAAAATTTCACGATGGTTTAGTATGATTTTTAAGTTAGGAGTACGGGAGGCCTCCGTGCTCTTAGGAGCACGCTAGTTTTACTCTATATATATACGGTACTATTTTAAATATTGCAAACCAGTATTAGCTTGCGGATGCTAATCTGTAACAGATTAAAAAGAGCACGCACATCATAATGTGCGTACCATTAATTGAAATAAATTGTGTTTGACATCCATGCAAGCAAAACTATAATAATAAGGTAACTAATAAAGTATCAATACGAAGTTCCCAGTATTAATAAATTTTTGCTCACAAAAAGGTAGAAGAAAGAACAGGAGAGTGGCATTAAAATTAGAAGTAGGTGATGTTTGAAATAAACGTCCCAAATTCCGACAATGACATGAATAGTTGAATATTGTCAGGGCTGTAAATACAACACCGTTTCCGTTATTTTGTTTCGTTTCGTTTTGGACGAGAACGAAATGATAAAATATATTCCGTTTTGTTTTCTATTTTAATAAAAAGATACTACCGTTAAACGATTATTTTCGTTCTTTCGTTACGTTTCGTTCTAATAACAATATAGAATTGAAGTTCCAAAGACCCAAGTCACGTTCAAGAGTTGGGCTGAAAAGTAGGCTGCTACATGAGCTTAATATAATTCGTGTATTTGAACCCTCATATAATAGCACCGATAGAAGTTTCATAAGAAGGCAGAAGGAACGAAGGCCCATAACGTTCGTTCTTCCAAACTTTTCTTTCATGGAGAGTATATATAGCAATCAGATGTATAATGTCAAGATCCGAATCTACACCTATTTAACTATGCTCAGGTCTAAGGACAGCAGTCATATTACTTGCGACGGCAAAATCTCTGAATTATATGAAAAGAAATCTGAGAAAATCATATTATAAATGAAAAAATTTTGTTGTCCCAAGTAATATCCTTATTGTTCTTAGGCCTGACCATTAACTATTAGCCTGTTTTTAATCATAAGTATCATTAACAAATGTTTTATCTTCTTTATTTCAGCTGTCTCCCCTCTCAGGGGTTTATTTATCTGACAGTTTTATCTTCTAATCAATATCATACTGCTGCTACTGGCAGTACATTTTTTTTATAAATCTTTACATTCTCTACAACATGATATGAGACAAATTATTTCTCCACAAGTACAATAATATGAAGTCGAATAGAAGACTTCAAAGGAGAGATCTAAGTCTATCCCCTTCGGTTTGAACATGCTTCCTCGTGATTTCACCAATGCTCGTTGTGCCGCACAATGCCATGGCAAGCTCCAACTCTCCCTGGAGCATCTTGATTACTGATTTTACACCCTTCTCACCCTTTGCAGCTAATCCATACAATATCGGTCGTCCCACCTGCAATGTAATATGAAAATGCAACAAGAAAATATAAAACGATGCAACTATTCTGCTATCTTCAGGAGGGTATGAGTTTTTGCCCCCCTTTTCTCCTTACCATAACAGCTTTTGCACCAAGGGCCAATGCCTTGAAAACATCTGTCCCACGACGAATACCGCCATCAATTAATACCGGCACAGCACCCGAAACAGCATTTACGACCTGTTTAAGAATACAGTGTCGAGAGAAATTATAAAATTACAGTGTATATAGAGCAACTCTCATGGGGTGTCATTATATGCACCAATGATCAAGAGCACAACTAATCTTTTGGTACCATATATATAAACAACAGACTTCCGTGCATAAATCTATTGAATAAGTAGGATTTTTTTTTTTTTTTTACTTTTTTGCCATAAAAGGTCAAGTTTCACCTAACAATATTCTTTCTTAAGGTACCTCTTCTAGAGCAGAAATTGTGGCAGGTGCGTAGTCAAGCTGGCGTGCCCCGTGATTAGATACTACAATACCAGAAACACCCATTTCTACTGCTTTTATGGCTGTAATTTTTTAAGAACATGCATTAGAATTTACAATGTAAACTATATATAAAACATTTTAAATCTCAGAAAAATATAAAGGAAAATGAAATAACCATCTTCTGCAGTGATGATGCCTTTCAAGAGAATTGGCAAACTTGTTATGGATCGTAACCATTCTATATCCTACATTATTTAAGCATTATAAAAAAAATATCAAATATTTTTGAGGTGACCTACAATCAATATCCAACCAATGATTTCATAAAGGGTCCTTATAATAAAAAAATATATATATTGACTATGAAGAACTCTTACCTTCCAACAAAGTGAAGGATCCAAGGTCTGGGATGCAAATGCTTCCAGATCAGAGCCACCACTCTACAACGGAAATATTGTCAAACGTTTGAATCTTGGATTCCAGATCCATGAATGCATTATTCAGGTGCAATGATCGTATAATAGATTAAAAGGTTGGAAAAATGTTTATTTAGGAAAAGATAAATGTAAGTACTACACTCACTTGTTGAGCATTTACCGTCAACAATCCTTCAAGATTCGACAGTTGTGGCAGAACCAATCTGAGTGCAATTAGCAATTACCCGATTTAAATAAAAATTCTACAAGATAAAATTGTGTTTTCCTAATCAAATATGCATTCTTATGGTCAAAGTGGGTAATCTTTGTTACATAACATAATACCATAGGAGACACCAGGTCAGTCAAATGGAACCCAAATAAACAAAAATGGACTCTTGTCAACAACTGTATGAACATAATAAAAAAGACAACAGCATAAAGGAGGCAAAATATTTGTAAACAAGAAAAAGATAGACAGAACTTGTTTTTTATGTCCTTTTCTCGCCGACCAAGTCTGGGTGTGTCAACAGTTAATAGAATAGCCTTGAAGCCATATCTCTCTGCTCTCCGTACCAGTGTTGCTGAGACTTCTCTGTTTTTGTATACCTTTGTTAAAAATTAAATTACAAAATAAGTCAATCAGTTGACAACTATCATTACTAAATACTAATTTAGATGAGTATGTGAGAAAGGACGACCACTGCATGCCCTACATAAATAAAAGTGTACCTAAAATATATTTAGAACAACTTGGCTTTCCTTAACACTTTTATTTTCACTGTGAAAATTCAAATAATCCAAGTAGTCCTAAATGCTAAATAGTAAAATCGCAAGTGAAAGCACCACATCATACATATAATTGAAAGAAGCGAATGTAATTGCAACTCGCAGCAACATCCTCCAGTTTTCGGCTTGAAGAGAAAGAAAGCACCTATAGAGAATAGTAGCATTGAGTATTCATGTAGTTTACATGAGTAACAAAGTCAGATACTTTCTAGTTGGTCCTGCTGTCAGCTTGAACCAAGCATTTAGGAAAATGTAATATTTCAATTACCATTTGATTAAGTTCTCAAAATAATAAAAGTAAAACTAAACAAAATTGTTAAGTACCATGAGAGTGTTACAAGCTGCTGCAGCTTTTGCTGTCACCACCTCACCTGATAAGCAATTTTGATCGTCAGCCAATTCATTGATTAATATCAGTACAGGTTTATATAACAGCCATTCCAGACAATTACTAATATTCAGCAACTAATACTTTCTTGAGTTTCATCTTAGAAGTCTTGCCAATTATCTGGTGCTGTAACTTCTGTCTCGGTACCATATAAGTGCCATAGAAACTGAAAAAATATATGTAAAACAAAGTATAAAATGGGTTCCAACCTTCTGGATGTGCATATTGATGCATTCCAGTGGGAGCAACTATAATCGGAGACTGCAGTTTGTAGCCCAATAGAGTTATAGACATATCAATCTTGGTCACGTCTACAAGAACCCTTGGCCTTAACCTGCGCACCAATTATTACCAATTGTTCATTTGGTATTTTAAATTCAAATCTCTTGTATCAATTTTTTTTTTCTTAATATTACCACAAATGTATTATTATATGTGCACAATGAATGGTAAAAGACAGAAGATCATATTGACCAATATATCCAATACTAATATTGTAGTAGAAAGTTCATGTTGGCTCAATAAGCAGTATTTTATTTTACATTGGATAGTGAAAAAATGCATGATTTGTATAAGTTGAAGGATAATACATAATTCTCTTATATGCCTCCATGTTCTCTCGCAAGGTGTGCTCATCATCCGCACCACCGTTGTAGTAATCAAAGAACATTTTTGGGAGAACCTGCTTCGCAATCTCTTCATATTCACGTATATTTACAGGTTCATCCCCCATTTTTCCCTGTTCCTACAAAAATAAAAACAATTTTGGGCGTAACTCTAACGACTTGAATAAAACTTGTAATTCAAAATTAAAGACTACTACTGTCCACATTCCTGACACAATTTTGTTGCAAAAGTACAATTAACATAAACTGTAGAGGTGGCAGAACCCGACCCGACTTGAGAAACCCGCCCGACCCGGCATTTTCTAGAAAATCAAACTGATCCGACCCGACCGACCTGACCAAAACTGACCTGACCTGAGATCAACTAGCATCCAATCCAACTCAACGCTTGGGGCTGGATTGAATTCGTGCGATAGCAAAGTCCATGAAACATACGATCTAAAAAAAGTTGATATTAAAATTGGCCCGACCCGACCCAACCCGCCCATCACCCGACCCGAGATATTCTAGAAGGCCAAACTGACCCGACCCGCCCAACCCGAACCCGAACCCGACCCGCCCGCCCGATTTGCCACCTCTAATAAACTGTGTGATAGAAATTGACAAGAGGCTAAATATTTCCTATATATTCATCATATTTTTATGATCGGTATCTGGTAGGCTGCTTGGTACCGGCCGGAACAAAACCTTTGTCAGCGCAAATAATAAAGAAAAGGAAATTAAAAAGGCCTCAGATTCAAATGATGCCCATTGATTATCTTATTATCTTATACCCCAAGTGGCTAATTTGAATCCCAATCCTTAACTCCCCTGATTGCAATCTTGATCCTTACCAGCTTCTCTTACAAGTTATATAACTAATCTCAGTCAGGATCCTGATTGGATTGGATTATTATATAAGCTGTAGGCAAAAAGGAAATTATTAAAATCATAGTTGAAGAAGAGAATATGGGTTGGCTTTACTTACCTCTGCGTTGCGTTGGTTGTTCTGGGACTGGGAGAGGGCTACTGCTACTACTGCTGGGCTGCTTCGGAGAAAAGAGTGAGTGAGAGGAATTCATGTCCCCTGCTGTACTGCACTATGCAGTGCACAGAGTCAGCCGTTAGATTGTCTTAAGATCCGTGCCAGTGCGGATCTCGAGACGATCCAATGGCTGATGCTGTGAGTGAGAGACGTAGACGTAGTAGTTACCACGGACAAGGCGGGGTCAAGTGAGGGACCCGATCGAATCCGCTGCTTTTCTTTTTAGAAAAAGCAGGCCCGGCTTTTCCGATCGAATGGTCAGAATCGGTTTCTGCACGGATCTCAAAGTCCTTCAGTTTTTATTGTACGGATGTCGAAGTACTTCGGTGTTTATCAACCGTCGGATCAATCACCTTATATGCTAAATAGCACTTATCTTACTTTATAGCAGAATCCCAAGAGTATGTCAAGTGCGCTCACGAATGTACAGTACGTACTTTGACAATTGTGTGCTTAGCCGCCACACGTCGTAGGCAGGATTGCATCTGCATCTGCATCCCTGTTCAAGTATAAACTTAAAATTAGCAGTTCTTTTTCTCTATGGAATGATTTATATTATTTGTTTAAAGGTTTTACAGAAGCCGAGCCTGACATATTATCAGTAGCGGAGCTTGGCGACAAATTAAGAGGGGGCCAAAGCTAATAATGAATTACAGGAACAAAAGTATTATATCAATTATCAAAACCAACATAAATAATATAAAAAACAATTTTGTTCATTGTTCATAGTTCAAACATTTTTTTTTATAAAGAAAAAAGTACCACGTGACAATGAAGCACATGCACCATAAATAAAAAAATGAATCTGACTACGATGCTTCTATAAGCATTTTGGATCAAAACGCTTACGGTCCAAATTTAAAAATCTGTTGTCCGAAATTTTAATCCAAATAACTTATAATAATATAAAAAGAATAACATAGAGAAATATTGCCAAGCTATATTCTAGTTGTACATACCTGGCCTTTTGATTTCTTTTGGTTTTTGCTATTGACTAACAAAGGCAATGCATCAGCCCAATATAAAATGATGCTGAGAGGAAAGGGGGGGCCAAGATACAATTCAACTTGAGATTAGATGGTGAAATCAATAACCAGGCAGTAAATTTTAAAATTCAAGGGGGGCCATAACCCGATTACAATAGGTGAAGCTCCGCCCTTGCATATTATTATACATTGACAATGCTAATCTTGACAACAATACATTTCAAAAACTTATAAATACTAGGGTATTCACCCGCACTTCGCGACATGGTAATCATATTTTAGCCGAATATCCAAAACAATTTTTTAGTAACTATCTTTATAGAGAATATTGCAGTATGAAGTGTAATATTTTAACTAATAGAATATAGTAGTAGTTGGTATACCTATTAATTCATAATACATTACAGTTGTAACAAAATAAATCATACTATATATTATTTTTTAAGCAATTAAATTATGACTCACTCATTTTATAAGAATATCTTTTTTGGTTTAATATAAAAAAAAAATTGTATAATGACTTATGTTGTTTATATGTAATGAGTAGTATATGAATATATATGTATATTGACACACAAAGATCATAAATAATGGGCATAAAATATCATAACAATGCTTTTTGACAATCAATGCCCAAAAAACAGCTAAACTAATGTACAATTTTTGTTGCATGGCATGAACCGGTAGACAAGCATACAGGCGTAGGATCAATATTGGATGTCTCTAATAATATCTAAGTTTACAATATATACATAGTAAGTTGTATAGAAACAAATAACGTGAAAACACCCATACAATTATTCAAATTTTAGATAAACAAAATATAAATACCATCCTTACAGCACACATTTAAAATTCAATAATAATAGAAAGAAATTTTGAGTTTTTATGTAAAACCTGGAGCGTTGGATCTACATATCCAATGGCTCTTAGCTCTAAATAAAGGAGAGAGCTCTATTCTTCCCAATCTTTAAAGGGGATATATTCATAAAAAATCTTTAAAAAAAATTTTAAATGCATTATTTAACTTATAGATTGATAGTGTTTCAAATTTCTATCAATTTAAATATGGTTTGATAGCTTATCTAAATTTTATGCACCTTTTTAACGGTTACAATTAAACGGGTTTTAAAAAGCTACCAAACATCACTTAAAAAGAATACATCACTTAAAAATATTCTTATCTATTGTGCTAGCCTAGGTGTATGTAAAAAAAATGAATTCATTAATATTACCGAACCACGTCGGTATCGGCTGAGATCCAAATCGGATCTCAGGGTCCTGAGATCCCGATCCGACGGTTCTCAGGAACCCTGAGATTCGGACTCAGCAGATACAGACCCTGAAAACCGTCGGATCGGAATCTCAGGACCCTGAGATCCGATTTGGATCTCAGCCGATTTCAGCGCTTACCGAACCTTGATCCAACTCGAGCTGGGCTCAAAGCCTCAAGTGACTATTTGCAAAGGACGTGGAATGTTAAATCAACAACTTTGTCTAGAGTGCTTGTCCCTGACCTGGGTCACGTGATCCGTTGGATCTCTTCGGTATTCGGACAAACCCGATTCCCGAGGAGATCCAACGGATCACGTGACCCGGGTCACCGTACCCCAGGTCAGACGATATGAATTGCTTTGTCTAGGCCTCCTGGGCGGGATAAAAATCTGCTGCTTTTCCGATTGGACGGTTGGGATCGGTTTCCACACTAATATCAAAGTAGTTCGGTATTTGTTGCACCAATCTCAAAGTACTTTGATATTTCTCAACCGTCAGATAAAAAAAAGTAGGCCCCGCTTTTCTTTTCAGAAAAGCAGGTGATCCCGATCCTCCTGGGTTAGATGAGCTACTCGTCCTTCACTTTAGTAGCCTTAAACAGTACCCTCTTGCTTTTCATCTGTGTTCACTGTTCAGTGTGTCTACTCTTTTATTTTTGTTAACTTAAATTTTTTATTCCTTTAACAGAAAATATACTTTTTTAATTAAAAACTTTATAATTTGGTACACATATTATATATGGAAATAAATATGCGTTTTATGTTTTTTTAGTTAATAATTGTATAATTTAAGTTATTAACAAATAAAAGAGGCGGAAAAGTGAACAACAACAAGAGCGTACACTAACCATTTTAGCATTTTTTTTCCAGCCCTTTAGATTCAATTAAGAACTATAATAAACTCAAACCAATCAAGCTCGACAACATAGGCACTTTTTAATTAGAGGAGTTTCACATAACATTAATTGTTCGATTAGAATTAATTAAGGCTCATGGTAGATGGTCATGGATTTTGTGGAGTCCACTACCTTAATTGTATTCCATTGCTTAATTAAGAGCATGGTACGGTGGAGTGCAGGAAGCAGAAGAAAAATGAAAAAGGCAGTATATTTTGAGGAAATCAAACCTATCCATTTATTTATTTATTTTCATGTTATCGTGTGAAATTGGCCCATAAAATATAGCCAGATTTTTTTTTTTTTTTTTTTTGAGAAGAATATATAGCCAGATTCATAATCAAATAATTGAATGTAGTCCGACTATGATGCTTCCTGAAATGCTTACAGTCTAATTTTAAAATTTGTCGTGCGAAATTTTGATTCAAATAACTTATAATAATCTTGACATAATTAACTTGTAGAATCCCAAAATTTCTCATTTAAAAAAAATTTTAGCTATTTTTAATGATTTTTTAAAGATTGGCATACAAAATTAATTTATTTTTAGTTATTTTAAGAGCCATATTTCAAAAAAATCATTAAAAACATTAATAAAGTTCCTAAAATAATAAAAATTGACATTATCTAACTTAATTAAGTCAAAATTATTATGAGCTATTTGGATCAAAATTTCGGGTATCGGATTTTTGAATTTGGACCGTAAGCATTTCAATATGAAATGCTTACAGAAGCACCGTAGCCGGACTCAATTGAATGTGCATATATATATCTAATTGAATCGATTAATTTTCTGCTAATTTTCAAAATATTTTCATTAATCTGTTAATGTTTCAATTTGTTTGTTCTATAATTAATTAATTTTCTGAAGAGTGTAGGGAATTATTAACAAATAGACTGAAAAAACTATTTTATGCACAGTTCATGGCTTGTGTATTTTGTTATTTATTGCAGGTGAATAAAACACCCATGGCAAAAATACAGTGAAGTAAAGAGAACATGAATTCAATTTTGGCCTGTTCATGGATCCTTCCCCCACTATAATAATGATCCATAAAAAAACAAAAATTTGATTAAATGAAATGTGGTGTACAGGATGTTCCGATAACAAAAGTAGTTGTCATGTACTGGTATACATACCACTCATGTTCTGAATAGAAGTTACAGTCTTACAGAAACAAATTTGGTTCTTTATTATTTTATTTTATTTTTTTTGAGATAAAAGATGAGGGTCAAGCCACTCAAATTCAAATGTCTATAAAAGACTCTCCATCTAAATTTTGAACCCGCGACCTCCCATACGGAGAGTATTGCCTTTAGCCACTAGACCAAAAGCTGGTTCTTGTTTCTTCCTTTTTTTTAACCCAAAACTAAACGCAATTATTTATTCCGGTATTAATAAACAGGGAACAGTAAAGTTTTTCGATCAAATTTGGACTTCAAAAATTAATAGTCTGCCAACCATATTTAAATTTTACTAATCATGGGTTGTTCATGAATCATGATCAATCACTTGCATTTAATTAAGCATTATGCATTAATGTAGCATAGATATTAATTTAGTGCCTTCGTTAATTTATTAGTCTTGCAATAAGCTACAATTTAGATATGAGGAGAGATCACATTTTTTATCTAGACGATTTTGACAATGAGATTTTTTTTCTTAAAAAAAATGAAAATCTTTCAAAAAGAACTATGAAAAATTGAAATAACTTATAAAAATATTGTGGAGCTTATAGATTGATAACGCAATAACATTCCAAGCAAGTTAAGTACTTGACAGTTTACCAAATTTATTATAATTTACATAGATTTTAAATGAGCTATTGAACAATATTAAAATTGTTTAATCACTTCCAATCTATAAATTCAAGAATACATCCATAAATTATTTTTTCCTTCCACAAAGATGTTTTTTAAAAAATTCACTTTTTTCAAAAAAAAAAAATCCATAAACTATTTTTTATTTTTTAAGATGTTCTTGAATCTCAATTTTCCAAAGATGATCAAGTGATCTCTTTTTCCTATTTAGAAATAGACCGTGTTGGAGTTAATTAAGTCGCCGCTTTGTTTGTTCCATCTCATTGAATAACCCCACACACACATTTTCTCCTTGTAGGGATATACAGGAGCCGAACTATTAATTTCGGTGGCTTCTTTAACTCAGAATGTTAATGAAACTGAGGAAATAGTAAGGTCCAGAGAATCAGGGATGTGTATGAATATGAATGGATATCTTCCAAACTAGGCCGAGGAGTAATTATTAGGGTAATCTACGATCGTTGAGCTTAAGGGTATAATAAATTGGTTAGGGGGAAATGGTATAATAAATTGGTTGTGGCTCCCCCTACAACCCAAAAATACATACAATTGGTACTCACGTTTTTAAAGTTTAAATTGCAAGGGAGTAAAGGGACTAATCATATTTATTAATTTTTAATTTTATACACAAAGGACCATATATTGCTACTGATCTACAAATAGACATAACATGGACATGATTCCTCTCTTAATTAAATAGTCTACAACTCTTATTCGCAATTTATGGATTCATATTGAGAATTATGTATAAAAAATTAGTTTTAAAATTTTTATTTAACTATTTTTATTAATAGTCTAATTTTCATATCTAATTCAATAATATTCTTTTCATGTAACTTGTTTGAGATATTGTTTTATTTATTAAAAAATGTAAATAAAATTTTTAAAATGTTTCAGTAATTTCTATATGTGATTATTAGATCGGTGAAAATAGCAAGAATATAATATCAAGAAGCTCGGCAAAAAAAAGAAAAAAAGAAAAAAAAAATTGGAAAAATAGCATATATAGGGCGTTAACTATACATAATTTCTTTCTAAAAAAACATTCTCCAAGCACAAAACCCTTAAACTTAGAAGATTAAAACCTTCCCAAGTTCTTTCCCATTATTCCTTCTTACTTTTCGTATGTTCACGCATTAACACTCGAGTCTCACACACTCTCACTCACTAAATCAGTAATTTAATTTGGCGCAAGAAAAGAAAAGGTCTCACTCACTGAAGTCGATTTATTAGCTAAATATCAAGGCTGCTAACTTCTTTGAAGAATAACGGGATCTTCTAGTTCCATGTGCTTTAAGAGTAATACCTAGTGTATATAGAAAAACTGTTTATAACGTGCATTGGTTATATTTTAGAGAGTATCTGTTACATTCTTTCTACGTCCAGTGGTGGAACCAGGATGCTTTCAAAGGGAGTGTCGAGAGTTATAAGACCTTAGAAGCTCTAATACATATAGACGGTACATAGTCATTCAATTAAACTATCGAAATACCAAACATTTATCGAAAGATCACTATTGGAGTCATCCATCTCATTTGCAACATGAAAAACTTATTTGATACTTAATTTAGTTGTCTCATGATTTATTTGTCAGGTCTCTTACTTGATTCGTTTTGTTTCGTCTTGTCAATATTTTTTTGGCAGAAGAAACAAAAGTACAAAAAATATAACAACTATACAAGTCTAGTATACGAGTTAGGCGTGGCTATAAATTTAATTATAACCGTTAGAGAAGTTTGATATTCCATTATTTGTGTCAATCAATAAAGTTATAAATAAAATTTATGGTAAGTTGACCAAAATAATGTCAAAATCGATACCGCATGGACTAGTATTTATATTAAATGAATTGATACTTGCATTAACTAATTTAATATGCAACATATTAATTTTGTATAGTATATAAAATACACTGCATAAAATAATTAGCATAATAAAATTTTTAGTGTACATAACAACTCATTTGATATGAATACTTGTACAGATAGTATCAATTTATAATATTTTTCAAATGTATAAAGGTCGAATTACCAAAGTCACGTCTGCCAATCAGCGCGCATAAAATAGTTTTATCAGCTCGAGGGGTTGTCGATTTTTTTCGATCAAGGGTGTGCCCGGGCCCTCCTGGTGCTACCCTTGGTTCCGCCTCTGTATATATCTATGGACATATAGACAACTTTTCAATAGATGCAAGACGTGGATGTTTTACTGTGTATGACAGTCACTGCACTGCAGAACATATTAGCTTGCAACTGACTACAAGGAAGAAACAAATTTTAAAAGATATGCCGCATTATATGCTAGCTACATCTGAGCATTTCATCCATTCGTCCTTGTAACATTAATTAATCGCAATAATATAATGCTGCACTGGTTGGTAACATAAAACCTGGGAAAAACAGTTCCTATTATTCCCATAAACAGTCTTTATCATTATCATGTGAGATAAACGTTTTGTGGGTATTAAACCCATGTCGCAACTGAACTGTGACATTTAAGGGGCCGTTTGTTTACGTGCAATTGTAAATTCCGGGTAGCTAGAGATGCAAGTAATAGGAGTTGCAGCATCTGAACCACATGATCAATTGTTTGGAGAGTTGCAGGTGTTTTAATACTTGTATCTGGATAATCGGATAAATATGGGCAGATTATATATTTGTTAAAAATCCTTACCCAAAAGGAAAAAAAATAAATAATTCGAGACAAGGAAAAAAAGTTAAATATTATTTAAGGGCATGTTCCTACATTTTCTTTTTGATTAAACAGACCCTAAATGTAAAATATTCAATGAATGAAATTACTTTCCAGTAAAAAAAAAAACTAGTAATTATAATCTGAAAATTTTAGTTTATATGGGTTCAAAAAAGATAACGGGGCAATTAATTTATAAATAACTATTTATTAAAAAAAACAATATGAGAGAGTAATATATAGTTCCATTCATAATGGATGCTATTTTAAACAAATATTGCAAATATTTAATTTATTTTAGTGGACATTTTTTTTTTTTTATATCTTAGTGGACATTTGTTTCATGAGATGATTGTATTATTAAGATATTACAATCAAAAAGAAAAAAAAAATCAATTATAGAGTCAAACAAGGAAGGAATGCTGGATGAGTTTCCATTATTAAGTGGTGCAGCTCGTGCTTCAACAGATTTGAGCGTAGGATCAATTACAGTAATTAAATCCTTTTATGTAGCTCCACCTACATATGTGTCATGAGTTGCCAAAAAACAAACTAGCGCACTCATCCACAAATGCAGTTGGACCTGCAAAGCGCAGCAAGTGCAGTAAAACAAACAAGCCCT
This sequence comes from Cyperus esculentus, assembly GCA_030179965.1. Classification (NCBI taxonomy): domain Eukaryota; kingdom Viridiplantae; phylum Streptophyta; class Magnoliopsida; order Poales; family Cyperaceae; genus Cyperus; species Cyperus esculentus. Next base: position 1,382,494 of record JASGLE010000015.1, on the reverse strand, counting down.
AAGTTGCACACCAAAATCCTGCGCTGCGACTGTATATAGCTAATTAATAAACCCTACAATTAATTTGCTTACTAAGGGCGTGTTCGGTGCTTGGGTTTGGTAGGGAAATTTAGTATAGTTGTAAATTTTTCCCAATTACCCGTTCGGTGTGCATCTTTGGGAATGGGTTTTGGATATTTTTCCCATGCGTACCCACCAAAACAAGCATAAAAGTTTGGGAAAAAAATAATTGAGTCCAACTCAATTTTTTTTTCCCAACTCCCATGGGAACCCATAGATGCAAAACAAAGAAACCCATTCCCAAGATGATTATTTTTCCCATTCCCATCATCCACCGAACAGGCCCTAAAAGTAAAGAGTATTGGGGGGTGGTTTGGGGGGTGTTGAGCCTGATTTTTTTTTTTTTTTAATGAAAGTTTTTAAATTAATAATTATAATATTATACAACTGTTCGTAACGTTTGTATATATTCGTATATAACTGCTGAGTCTTTAAATAAGGTACTAAGGCAAGCACCGCGCTTTTGGTGGGAGATTATATACTTTGTAGATGCTACGCAATTTTATTGTAAAATTTATTTAGTCGGAGACAGTTGAGTTGCATATTGTTTAGATAATGTATGTTGCATATCTGAGTGTATGTAAAAACTGAGCTAATATCTTGGAGAAATAAAATTTGTCTTAGAACTACATGACAATATAGAAAGTAATTAATAACGATTGACAAAATAGATGGGATTAAAGATAGAATATTTGAAATCACATAATACTTAGAAAAAATATTACCAAAAAGGTGTAAACTAATTTTTCTAGACGGGCCAAGCCAATAGAGAAACGGATGGAACAAATGGGATTGAGAAAAAATAAATTCATTTTTTTTTACCTTTTTAGGAATTGTAAATCTACAATTAAATTATAAAATACATCAATATTTTGTTAATTTTTTTTATTTTTTTAAACATTTTAAGCTTGTTCAAAATATATGCTATAAAAATATTTTATCCAAGAAAATACTATGATATAGTCATATATCCCGCTCCAATTAACAAAAATAATGAGAATTTAATTTCCAACTTATTTTGGGGAAAATATCGAGTTGTTATAAAGAAAATGTAGAATTAATTAATAGTTTTTAGCCTATCTATAAATGAAATCACTTATAAACAATTCTCATCATCATAATTCACAGCCTTGACGGAGATCAATGATAACCAAGGCAAAACTAATCTCCCTAAACACTTCTCGGATTAAAAAAAATTGGAGGCAACTAAAACTTATGCTAACCATCGGATGACAAGATTTGAGAGCTATTAATCCAAATTAATGATAGAGCTTCCACCCTGAATCATATAGTTTTCCATCATAAAATATACATATGATATATTAACATACAAATTTAAATAATTAATGGTTTGGAAGACTTAGTTTCACTTCATTTGTTTAGACAATAGTAGCGAAGTTTCTTGTTAGAAAATTGGATCATAAACCTGAATCTGAATCTTTTCTTCTTCAAAGGAAAATAAGACCGTGTTAATCCAATTTAGTCCGTTACATTAAAACATAGGGAAAATTGTCAAAATGCAATTACAAAACTTGGAGATTGTCAAAATGCCACTCCAAAATTCATTCTCTTGCCAAAATGCCATTATACCAATATTCTTATACTTTTTCATTATAAATTATTTTGTAATCATGAAGGTATTTTGGTATTTCCCATAATACCCTTATACACCATAATAGTTCATCACTTCATCTTATTCCACCCCAATTCTTCTTCTCCTTCAGAAATCTCTCCTTGAGCAATATATACAAAAAAAATGGAGCAATACTAGTAAAATCCAGGAAAGGAAAGAACACATAAAGAGGCGTAACAAGTTTTATTTTCAGTAACATAAACTGAGTAGTACAAATGACTAGCTAACGAGAGGCTAAACAATTGCAGAAAGAAATACAAAAATTAAGAAATCGATTAGTTGGACCCCATTCATGATCATTCCAACTTCTTTGCTCGGGTAGCCCGGAAACTCTTTCATTCTTGTCAATCGTTGGAGCTTGCTCTCCTCCTCACCAATTGAATTGAAACTAATTCCAGTATCTGATAAGTTGCAAGAAGGCGATGTATTTCCTAATAGGCGATATATTCTTTCCAGGCATATTTTGGAGAAAAGTTATTGGAGTGGTGACAGCGGGCGACCGGGGCTTGGCTAGCTAATCATGAGGCCATATACTTTCTAGGGTTCTTCAATCAATCACAATCCATCTTAATCCCGTATGTTCAATCAATCTTTCAGATGATTCCCAAAATTGCAAGGGTACTATCGTCTCCATCAGAAATTTAATTAATTTTGAATATTAAAATTGGTATAATGACATTTTGGCAAGAGCATATGTTTTGGAGTGGCAATTATGCAACCCACAATTTTGGAGTGGCATTTTGACAATCTCCAAGTTTTGCAATGGCATTTTGACAATTTTCCCTAAAACATATGAATCATATTGGCTTATGACACGAATCTGATCATTCTTTTCTTCTTTAAAGGAAGATAAGTCCGTGTTATTCAGTTCAATTCGTTACAATAATACAAATGAATAAGATTGGCTTATGACTGAATTTGAATGTTTCTCTTCAAAGAAAAATAAGATCGTGTTATTCTAGTTTAGTCCATTACATTAAAACATATGAATCAGTTTGGATCATATATAGACCCGAGTCTGAATCTTTTCTTTTTCAAAGGAAAATAAGACCATGTACGTTATTTCTATTCAGTTCAAAAACAAATGAATTGGATTGGCTTATGACCATAATCTGAATCTTTCCTTCTTCAAAAGAAAATAAGACCGTGTTATTCCAGTTCAGTCCGTTACAGTAAAACAGATGAATCAGAATATTGGCGTAATTAATTCTGATTTTGGGATGTCATTTTTAAGAAGATCTTATTTGTTGATTTTGGTTTAACTACTACGAATAAGTCTAATTTGGATAATAACCAATAGTCTAATTCCAATGTCAAAGAATACATTAATCAGGTTCCAAATATATAGAGTGAATTTCACTAAACTATATATATTGGGCTATTGTTATATTAAAATAAACTCGTGACAGTAACATGGGTCTCCATTAAAAAATTCTTGTAGCCCCGCTGTTGGCCACAAATACTAGATTAATCCGATTGTAGGTATTTCATTCCTTACAAATTCTAATACAAAGAAAATAGGAGGATACTACATGGCATTATACAGTAAATGTTTTTTAACGGTTGCAAACAGAATTAAGTATTATCCTCCCCTTAGTCCGCTATGATAAACAATCTGGGTGGGTAATGTTTGCACTTCAGGTACCACCTCAAAAAAAAAAAAAATGTTTGCACTTCAGGTGTGTTTTATAGGATTAATAAATGTGTAGTAGAACTTATTTCACTTATTTGGGTAAAATTCAAGTCGTAACAATAACTTTTTCTCTTTTTTCTTATATTTTTTTTTTCTCTTTGAAATTTGTATAGAGACTGTAAAGTCGTGGGTGGGTATATATCCAACTCTTATTTGGGTAAGTTATATTTTTAATTTGAAACTTTTTTCTTAGGTAACTGTGTTAATATTGCTCATTTCCAACAAGAAATTATTCTCTTGTATGAGCTTGTGTGAGTTTATTTATTTTTTATTAATATATTGTTGTTTAGAATTTCGTAATTTGCACAACATGAACACAGTTTTTTTTTTCTTTTTGCAAATAATAAAAATTAAAATAACCATGATATGTCATAAAAAATCTGCATTAAATTAAGTTATGATTAAGATGCACTTGTGATTTCTCTATTAATCTGCATCAAATTTATCAGAAAAGTACAACCTCCGTCCACAATTAAATGAATTTATACCCTTTACAGCTTGTCCCCAATTAAATGAACTTTACCGATTCGATATTATTTTTCTATTCGTCTCTTAGTTGTCTAGTAAAGTTATTTGAATCCACTTGTTTCTCCAATGTTATGATTACCCTTTTATCTATATTATTTAATTGGAACAATTATTACGTAATGATTACAAATTGAGGGCATAAAAATAATTTCATTTTTTTCACTAATTCTTTTGACTTTTCTTAAAAATTTATTTATTTATGGACATAGGTTGTACATTGCACAATGTAATACTTATTCATCTAACATTTCATTTATTTCACCCAAGTACCAAAACATCACTACTGAGATATAATTTATTATATAATTATATCACGTCAAACCATATATCATCATGTAATCAATACAAGAGAACTTTTCTTCGGGAACACATAGTATAATATATTGCCACATTTATCAATAATTGATATCGTATAATATAGTAGAACTATACACTGTAGTTTATAGTCATAAATAGATGTAGACATATCTTTATTTTTCTTTATTTTGTGACGCAGTAATAGTATCTGTTGAAAGGTAGTGTGGGACTGTAGGCAGTGACTATAATTAATTATTAATTAATGATGCGTTTCTTTTTTTCTTTTTTTTTTTGTATTGTATTACATTTTGTGCCGATCCGATACTACTCAAATGTAGATCCGAAAAAGCAGACCTGTTTTTCCGATCAAATGGTCGGGATCGGTTGCTGCACCAATCTCAAAATATTTCAGTTTTTACTGTACGGATCTCAAAGTACTTTAGTGTTTCTTAACTGTCAGATCAAAAAAACGGGTCTACTTTTCTTTCGGGATTCCGATTCCTCAAATGCCCCCCAAAAAATCTCACCAAAACAATCCATGATAATTACTGCTACAATACATGCCCTGATTAATTATGGCATTTGGTTATGGCATCTTTGCAAGGGATCCGTAAACGTTGCTGCCCCCCTTTCTATTTTCTCACTTATAATTGCCGAGTATAGACTTGTATCAATGCGCCAGAACCCAACTGCTCTCTGATCCGGAGCTCCACATGCAGCTTATAAGTAACAATCCCCGGCGGAGATAACTATGCTATGATAATAACAAAATCAAACCAAATCAGATCAAAAGCCCCCCTTGTCCCTTCCCCGGCCTATATATATTATATCCTCACCCTGATCCCCATTTATTCTTTACTTTAATGAACTCCCGTTTATTCTGTATTTCTGCTCTCCCTCTCTCTCTCTACATATACAATTTTCTCTTACATTTATATATCATCATATATCATATATATTAAATATCATTTCCACAGTTCCACTGAATGAAAATGAACAAATAAATATAATATGATGAAGGTATTGAATGAAATGAAACGCAAGTGATAGATAGAGAGAGGTCTAGAGGGACAGCAGCAGCTGATTTGGCGTCTTCTTTCGCTCTCCTCGCGCGAGCAGCAAAAAAGCAAAGCAACGCAACGCAACGCACTTGGCAGTGTCCTGTCTCCACTCTCTTCAGATTCACACAATCTCTTCATCTCAGCGCCCCTCAAATCCGCATCCATTCCTTCTTCGTCCCTTCCTTCGAACCCCTCCCTCCCTTGCTCGCTCGCTCGCTCGCTCCCTTCCGACGACGACGGCGCCAGAGCGCGATGGCGACGGCATCGGACGTGGCGTCACCGCTCTGCACCTGGCTAGTCGCGGCCTGTATGTCCGCTGCCTGCGGAGGTAACGGCGCCGACTCCAGCAGTAGGTCCAAATGGCGGCGCTCCTCCTCCCAGAGGCGCTGCTGCTCCACCGCGCCGCGCCGCCTCGCCGCTGTCTCTGGTACTACTACTACTCGTGGCTTCTCCCTTGTTGTTGTTCTTGTTTATCTGTGCGGGGGTGGCGGTGACTGAGTGAGTGAGTGATTGCGTGCGCCTCGTGCTTGCTGCTGGACTGGATTGGATGACGTAATTCGATTCGATTGGGATGGGATGGGATGGGATGGGATGGGATGGGATCAGTGGGGTTTTGAATTGAATCTGGGGTTTAGGTTTACGTATCCCTCCCTTGCTGATTTCAGATTGCGCTTACGTTAACGTGAGTGAGTGATTTCTCTGAGAGAGGTTCAAATTCGGATCACAGTTTTTGTGTGATGGGGGTGAAATTGAGAATGATTGGAATTTACTGGTTTTTTGGGTTTAGGTAAAATTGGAACACGTGGGGCTGTTCTTAGTTGCTTACACACACCTTATCATGTTTATTTCCTGGTTGAGGTAACCATGTTGGATAAAGAGTACATGAGTTTTGCAGTAGGTGTATGTGATCTCGGGTTAGTGTACTTGTTTCTGTAAAGCAGAAGGAAAGATTAATTCAGGCTGTTTTTATTTGATTTTCATCAGCACATGGCTGATGATTTTGTTGCTTATATTGTTAAGAAACTGGGTGACATTCTTTTGATGTTATCCAGGTCACGAATATTCCATTCGTCAAAGAAAAAAGCCATCTTTGGTGGAATATCATGGAAATTAGTGCAGCATAATAAGAAATAACCGAAACCAATGACGAACAGCTTTTGGAAGTAGAATTGACTCGAGTCCAATTGCAGGAAAAGCAATGGCGGTTGCGTTGCAACCGGAAAAAGGTGTGATAGAAAAGAACAAACCCGAGACAAAGCAGAGAAGGGTTGTTGTAACGGGTTTGGGAGTGGTCACACCTCTTGGGCATGAGCCGGAGGTGTTTTACAACAACCTTCTCGAGGGTGTTTCTGGTATTAGTGAGATTGAGGCCTTTGACTGCTCCAGCTTCCCGACCGTAAGTTTTATCTTAATCATTCTTGCAATAAGTGGCACTGTCACTGTTAGCTATTCATTTTAGTACTATTATTGGTATTGTTGATGATATTTTACTCATCCAACTTTTGAGGTAAGAAATTTCTGTTTGGTCCATGAGATTCACAATGTCCGTCCAACTCATGGGACTTATGTTGTCATCCCGACGATAATTTAGATATCAAATATCATGTATATAGATAAATTCAGCTGTTTGTTACTATGTTAATGTTCATTTTTATCTTTTATTAATCTATTTTAGAGAATTGCTGGGGAAATAAAATCTTTCTCTCCTGACGGTTGGGTATCTCCAAAGCTATCTAGAAGGTTGGACAAGTTCATGTTGTACATGCTTACAGCGGGCAAAAAAGCACTTCAAGATGCAGGAATTACCGATGAAATTATGCGTGAGCTAGACAAGACGAAGTGTGGAGTCCTCATCGGCTCTGCCATGGGGGGCATGAAGGTATATAATTTTAGAAGAAAATATAACGACTAGTGTCAATTTCTATACTTGAGGTCAAACATTCATACATTAAAATGGTATGGTATAGTTTGTGGATGATTACTATAAGAAAATGTAACGGCTAGTGTCAATTTCTATACTTGAGGTCAAACATTCTTGCATAAACATGGTATGGTATAGTTTATGGAAGATTACTTTAAGAAAATGCAATGACTAGTGATAATTTCTATACTTGAGGTTAAACATTCGTACATAAAGGTGGTGTGGTATAGTTTATGGATGGTTCTTTAAAAAATGTAACGGATAGTGTTAATTTCTGTACTTGAGGTCAAACATTCATGCATAAAAATGGTATGGTATAGTTTGTGGATGATTACTCTAACAAATTGTAACGGCTAGTGTCAATTTCTATACTTGAGGTCAAACATACATGCACAAAAATGGTATGGTATAGTTTATTGATGAACGGTTATCATTTTATTTGCCTGTCTTTTTGGTTTTTTCGTATTGTATATCATGGGCCGAATTGGGCCACTACTATTTGAGTTTGATAAAATAAAGTAAACATGGTACAGAGCAAGCTAGACCAGGTCACTATGTCCTTAGTTAATTGTCAGTGTTTTTTATTTGTAATAATTGAGTCTTGTAATTCATTTTATATACACTGTTTGTTATACCCTATGGTCATCATTTTTTAAATATTTGAATATGTAGGTGTTCAATGATGCAATAGAGGCATTAAGGGTCTCATACAAGAAGATGAACCCATTTTGTGTCCCTTTTGCAACTACCAACATGGGCTCTGCCATACTCGCTATGGACTTGGTTAGAATTTTGATTTTTGTAATTCATTATTTCTTTAGAAAAGGAAGAAAAATATTGATATCTTAATTACGAATTTAGAAACCCATGATATCTTAGAAACATATATACTTTTTTATTATTGATTTCTTCTTTCTAATCATATGATTTGGCTATACAGGGTTGGATGGGACCAAATTATTCAATATCAACTGCCTGTGCTACTAGCAACTTTTGTATTCTTAATGCTGCAAACCATATTAGGAGAGGTGAAGCGGTAAGCATTTTTTTCTTTTTTCCTTACTGTTAGTCTATGAAATTTGGAAACATCTGAGCATCACTAAGGGGATTAATGGTTTTGAGTGCGCAACACAAAGCAAAAGTATAAATTCTCTAATTGTGTTTATTTCTTAGAATGCAAAGGCCTTTTCCCTCTATTCCAGTTGAAGGTGGCTGGACTTATTTAACTTTCTTTTATATTATTTTACTTTATGGGCTGATTCTCTATAAAATCTGCTCCTCCCTTTGTTCTTATATAAAATTTTGCTTTGTAGGATATGATGCTTTGCGGTGGTTCTGATGGAGCTATAATACCAATTGGTATGCCCTTTTTAGCAGAAACATGTTACAGAGTATTTATTTGTACTTTATTAGGGCCTATTCGGGACATTACTGGTTTCCAAGGGAAAAGAAAACTCAGTCTCATGTTGTAAATTTTAATCCATTTACTAATTTTCTTTTCTGACAATCTCCGCTCTCCACATATTAGGGCTGGGAGGTTTTGTGGCATGCAGGGCCCTATCGCAAAGAAATAGTGATCCGACAAAGGCCTCTCGGCCATGGGATATGGTTTGTATATTTCATTCTGTCTATTTTATTTCAATTATCAATTGAAATAGAGTTGTCCCTGAAAGCCGGCATCCTTCTTCATAGCTAAAAGTTCTATAGAAATGTTTAACTAGAAATATTTCAGTTATAGGGAGGGATTCCAAAAGGAACATTGGAAGCAAAATATGAAAATAATATGAACAGTTCATTCATCTCAAGATGAAAGTATCTCTAAGCAACTTCTCTCTTATTTTGTAAAATTTAATTTATTATGCATCATTGCTTTACAGGAGCGGGATGGATTTGTGATGGGAGAAGGTGCCGGTGTACTGCTTTTGGAAGAACTTGAACATGCCAAGGCATTATTTTCTCATCTATTTTTATCATATTCTTATTTTTTAATAAAATTAATAGTATTCAAATGTATGATTGACTTCTCTAAACTAACAGCAACGAGGAGCAGACATTTATGCTGAATTTCTAGGAGGAAGTTTCACTTCTGATGCATACCATGTGACTGAGCCTCATCCTGAAGGTAGCAAATTCTAAAATTACCTTAATTTTGATCTTTTTCTTTTTCCTTTGTGTTGTCTCAGAGTTTGGAATTGATATAATAACAGAAACAAAGCCTTTGAACCCAAACAAGTTGGGTTAAGTTATAAATTAAACCCAACCAGAGTTACATGAAAGCTATGTAGACAGTAATAACAAAAGAAATAGTAATATGGTACCATTGTATAGAATTTATAAAGAACCAAGTTATTTCTATTCGAATTTGAATGCATTTACAAATGCATACTAATATAAAAAATCAAAATGAAAGCATGCTGTTATATTTTATGGCTTTATACAGGTATGGGGGTAATACTTTGTATTGAGAAAGCACTGGAGGATTCTGGCGTAACCAGAGAAGATATCAATTACATCAACGCCCATGCAACCTCTACACCTGCTGGTGACTTGAAGGAGTACCAAGCCCTTATCCGTTGCTTTGGCCAGAATCCCATGGTTTGTCCTTTAACCCTAACCACCAAAATTATTTGTGATTGCATATTTTGAGAAAAATGTAATCTGACAAAAGAAGAGTATTGATATGTGTAGCTTCGGGTGAATTCAACTAAATCAATGACGGGCCATCTATTAGGGGCTGCTGGTGGAGTAGAAGCTGTAGCCACTGTGCAGGTAGCCTTTTTTTATGTAATCATATGTATTGACTTCATGACTTGTGAATATTGCGCTTAATTTCATTTGACCATTTTTATGTAATTATATCAAATTACTACTGGTTCATCCTCTGAACAGTTGAATCCATAATTTTTTCAGGCAATTAGAACAGGTTGGGTACATCCGAACATTAATCTTGACAAGCCTGACAATAATGTGGTATGTTCTTTTGCCCCCAGTTGTACTGCACCTTTTCAGTTTTTTCTCTCTTGTGTTGTGTTTGTGTTGTCATTAGATACAGCATGTTATTGTTGCATACAAGACTACACAAAATCCCTTTGAGAAGTCAGAACTAGTCACAATGGTGGACTTGTGGGCATTTTATTTAACTTATTGTGCTTTAGCAATTAAGAAAGATCCCAAAACCTCTGGTACACTACCACACAAGCAGGGTCTAAAAGAAATTAACAATGAAAAGCTTCTATCAATTCACTGTAATTGCACTATTATCAAGTGAGTAAATAAAATTAAATGGTTTCTGTAAGTATTTAAATATAGGCTGTGATATAAAATTGGAATATTCTAGCCAGTTGTGTCATTGAATTTGAATTTGTAAACAAATTGTCTTAAATTCTGCCCTAATTGGCTCTGGCAACCTGTATTTAAAGACACTAATTATTTAACATAACGATACTTGGTGACAGGATACAAATGTGCTTGTTGGGTCAAAAAAGGAGAGGCTCAATGTAAAGGTGGCTCTATCTAATTCCTTTGGTTTTGGTGGTCATAACTCTTCCATTATCTTTGCACCTTACCATTGACCCTGCATCATGCTGCCCCTTCTTTCATAAACCTGGCCCTCGAAGCCCTGGTGCGAACTGTAACTTGACCGGTCTTCTTTTGTTAAATAATAGAGAATGAAGCTAAATTAAGTGGGCCATCTTGTAAATGTAAAATGGAACATAGAAAAGTGTCTATTTTATGTTTTATTTTACTAGGGTTAACTTTATTGAGGGCTGTGTTATTATAAAATGTGCGGCATGGACTCTGATAGTTTTCCATTCGAGGAATTGCATGATGTATTTTAATGGAATATCTATCAATTTTGTCGAACTTGTGGGGGCATTGAGAGATTCTTCTTTTGGAGCTGCTATCTCTTTTACTTTGTTACTAGAAATCAAACATAAAATTAATAGCAAAGAGAAATATTTCAGTTCTCGTCAGCATTGGGAGGTTGGTAGGCCACTAGTTATTAAAATTTCATGATCCTATACAAACATTGTTTTAACAAACCCCTTTTGAGATTTTATTGAGTATTGGTAGGTCTTATATGAATAAATTACATTACGGTAAATCACTTATCTGCTAGAATTTCGACTTCTATTAGGCATAACCACAACTTGTTAAATCCAGAAAATGAACAAGGAGCGTGTTAGAAATCAAAATTAGCATTTGCAAAATAAGAAAATGTCTGAGAACGTTTCTGTGTTCGCATATTTATTTTGGAAAACACAAAAACGTAACGTTACATCTCATGCACATGTAGATTTATGATATTGGAAAAAAAAAAAATAATACCAACTATAATTGCATATTGGTTCAAAAGTCTAGATAATACATATTTTAAACTTATAATTTCATATTTCTCTTTTTCAAGGTTTAAAACTTTTTAGTTTCAAAGTAACATATTTAAAAAAAGTAAGGCTACGGTATTACTAATAGTACAAAATGGTCCGTACTACGGCTCCATATTACAATTTTAAAGTTCAATTGATCGATCTAAACCGCTCAATGTGATCTCGATACGTTAATATAGTTCTAGACCAAATTTTATATTTTTTTTAATTTTTTAACTATATATTTTGATATATAGAAAAACAACATTTTTGAATTATCTATAATGTTTATATTAAATCATTTTTTAATTATCTAAAAAAATAGTAAAAAAAAACACTAAAAATTATAAAATTTGGTCTATAGTGACATTTATATATAGAGATCACATTGAGCGGTTTAGATCGATCAACCGAACTTTAAAATTGATAATATGGAGTCCTAGTACCGTCCACTTTGTACTATTAATAGTACTATAGCCTCACTCTTTAAAAAAAAAATGTAAATTAACTGGGACGTGTCTCAATTGGGGCTTTTACTGGTCCTTCCATCTCTAGCATAAGTATATATAACAGTCTTTTGTTTTTTATACACTATCCCTCAACCAAGCCGAACAGAAGTCACAGAGCTTGAGCATATTAGCTCGTAGAACATGAACTCGGCGACAGATGAAGAGAGGCATCAAGCAGCTCAAAATTCTAATGCAGTAAAAAATCAGCAGCTCTCTTTTTCATATATTTTTTTTCCACCCCAAAAAGAGGATTTCATATCCTCTATAGCGCTGCATTGTGTAGCGCAGGATGTGAACAGTTAGATAATCTCAAGATCTGTACTAGCTCGAATCTCGAGATGATCTAACGGTACACATCCTGATCCTGCGCTACACAATGCAACGCTACATAGGATAAGCACTCCAAAAAGAGGGCCAATATAGTAATATAATGGCTGCGTCTCTAATAAAGTACTAAGGCCCAAAGAGGCCCAATATATAATGGCAATGGTGGCTCCATGAATACCGTGGGGACTACATTTGCATATGGGAATTATTAACATCTTGATACTCTGGTTTATTATATTTTCTTTTCTTCTTACGAGATAAATGCGTTTCTGACTTACTGTAGTTGAGCCAGGGATCCATTATTTTATCTATTTAAGTTTGGTTTACCTAGTCATGAGCGCATGAAAGGAAATACTGCGCTACAGTGCTATAGTGCAGGTGAGGTTTCCTGGCAACATATTATGTACATCAGGTTACTGACTTCTGACATTGGTTCTGATATCTTGTTGCTGGTCAGGCACTGTTAATGCATGGTTCGCTTTTCCAATGCTGGAATGCCACTGTTTTAGGATCTGGTGAAATATATAAAGAAATTGTTTATAAATAACTCTTTTTAAGTTGAACAATATTCTTAGAGACAAAAACATCTTATGTAAAAGTGAATGCACGTTAAAATTACAGTACTTCTGTTATATTGGATGAAATTTCTTTCAAAAACGTTTAGAGTCCATCAGATTGAGCCACCAACAATTCTGACAAAAAAACCCTCAACATTTGTTAAAAGTCGTTTATTATCTGTTGAATGGAAGTGTATAAGTATGAAATATCTACTTTTTAACATAAATTTTGTATATCCCGTACAACAAACTTTCTATTCAACAATTGTGCTTTCTTTTTAAGTTTTAATAGATGTTGAGCGACTTCACACGTTAGAAATATTGGATGCATAGACGGTTAGACTCCTATCACTGCTCAATTTCTTCACATTGTTGTTCTGAAATATGTGTGTAATACTAGCTAGAGAGAGATAATAGCAATTTTTCAATCTAAACTCACAATTCACACAGTTAATCACACACAATTCAAATAAAAATCTAAATACACAATTCAAACTAGCAATTCGAGCAATCTAAATGTAGAGGTGGCGAGATAAAATCAATTAGCTATATATACTCAATCAATCAAACAACATGCATATAAAGTAAAATTAATAAAGAGAGAGCCTGATATATTGTGGTGGCAAAATGTTTGCCTACTCTGTGCATGCAACTCGTGATCAAATGAAGGGCACATCGGATATCAAACTTGTCCTTACAAAACCTGAGCAATGCCTCTTTTACATCAATACACAAAACACTACAACAAGATTGGACATTAGTAACATCATTTCAATAACAGTTATCATTGATAACTGTTATTAAGGTCTGATGGCATTTTCGAAATATTGATAAACTATTTTGTAACAGTTCATACAAATGACATGTTAGTAAATTATCTTCATTTTGTAACATTTTTTTTTTTATATCAACTGTTACTAAATATTATGTTCATTCTGTAACGGTTCTTATATATGAACCGATACAAACTGATTTCATTTTTATCACGATTCTTATATGGAAACCATTACTAAAACTTTACTAACAATTTTTTAATCAGAACCGTTACGAAATGTTCATTAGGTTAAATGGCTCTTTTTTTCCTTCCTCTTCCAACTCGCATTTTGCACTTCCAGCAACCGACTCTTACACCTTTTCCTCCATCTACTTCTCTTTTCTTCTCCAAAATTTGATCTCCTCTTTGCCGGTGTTCTCATCTTCTGATCTTTTGATCTCCAGCACTAACAGAGTGGCCCCCGTCTCCTCCGACTTCTCCCCTCCAACCTCATCTATGCTCATCATATTTTGAGGTCCATCCTATTATATGTTTAAGCTACTTTTATTTATTTTATTTTATTTTATTTTATGACTAATTTTTCCTTTAGTTTAATCATTAGCATATTAGTTGCACAAGTAATTAGGTCATATAGAACCAATTTATCGGAACTTCAATTAATTTAGGTCAGTACCTATTCGAGATTAATCCAATAGGGATTAATCTCGAATTGTCATCGTTTGGGACTGCTCTTTAAATACTTTGTCTCATTTAGGTTTAGCAAATATACGCGGACAAATGTGGTGTTTGAGAAAATTTTGGTTTAGTATTTCTCCTTTTGTTCCCACGTGTACGTACATACATGCAAATGTATGTTGGCGTGCTCAGGGAGCTAAGGGGAAATGCTACTAAAATTTTCTCAAATACCACATTTGCCTGCGTATATTCGCTAATGAGACAAAGTAATCAAAGTGTGGGTTAAGATGGTTGTCCAGTCCAAAGCCTTATAAAAATCTCTTATACCAAAATTTGACATGATGCTAATATTCCTAAAATTTTTCTTCAGATGGATCACATAAGTTAGATGTATGGAAGGCGAGATACAATTGAATATGTGAATGGAGTTGAGGAATTTGTACATTGTGCTACAGAAAATATGAAGGTGACAGGTTTACCAACAATTCCTTGTCCTTGTCGTGATTGCCGAAACTTTCGGAGAGTGCGGCATTTGGAAGAATTGAGAGATCATTTGATAGTTCGTGGATGAAAGGATAGATTGCCAATCGATCGGAGCTCCACAATCCAAAGACTAGCCTCTATCTAACTACAACTACAACTTGATCAATCTCTATTTAAAGCAAACACTTGTTGTTGGCTCCTAGGAGAATGCCGGGTTAGGGTTTAGTTAAAGTGGATCAAAGAACAAGAGAAAGGTTTGGAATTGAAGTTGTTAGATTGTTGTAGAAGAGCTCAAAGTATTTCTCAAATTTTTTAGTAGATTTCATTAGTTGGATTTAAACAAATTAAAGCTCTTATATAGTTTTAAAACCTACTTAATTATCAGCCAACGAGCATTGCAATGCTTCAATGAGTGTTGCAATTAATGTAGGTCAGGGGGACAAAATCCAAGCCGGTATGAGATTTGTTTTTTTTTTTTTTTTTTTTTTGAGATAAAGATGAGGGTCAAGTCACTTAAATTTAAATATCTATAAAAGCCCCCCATCCGGGTTTCGAACTCACGACCTTCTACATAGAAAGCGTTGTCTTTAACCACTAGACCAAAGGCTGGTTCTTAGCTAGGTTTGGTACTTCAACCAGTTCAAATGAGAGTTACGATGGTCAATGAGAGCATTACATCGTGTTGTGGGAGAACAATTGGTTTGGTCTTCGCTTGACATCGAGCGTTGTGGATGGTTTTGGTTGAGTTTCTGATGACTTAATTTAGGGATAACCTATTGTCCATATGGATTTTATCTATAGAGTTTGACAACATTCACTGATAAGTGGACCACATAGGTCCCATTTGTAACAACATGCAAATGTGGATGTGTCAACTATGTGGACGCAACATGTTTCCCATTTAATTTGTCCAACTCACTATTTCCTAGCTATCTTGTACAAGTTTATATATATGAACCTAGAGTATATAATAAAGTACATAAACAGCCATTGGTCTGTGACTTGATAATATATCAATTATTATTTAGAGCTTAAAAAGTATAATTTGACATGAAGAAAAGCATAATTTCATCCATGATTTCAATTTTATCAATATTCCTGACAAATATGTTTTAAATGTTCCAATAAGAAAAATATCTATAGAATGTCAATATTATCAATTCGAACGTGTTAATTTGCTTATTACTGTTTTAAGACCTAAATTTTAATTATTTTCTTGGAATCATTCTCCGGATTACCAAATGATATTTCATAAACTATATCAAATTAATATAAATCTTTCCAACAACAAGTAAATGTTTACAATTTAAATGTCTTTTTATTTTTTATTCTAAAGTACAAATCAAATTAAATAATTTAATTAATTTTTATGTTAGTCGCTTTATTATTCAATTTATTATAATTTGCATATAAGTTTCTATCAAAATTATTTTGAATATAAGTTTATTATTAAAAAAATCTACAAAATGAGTTGAATAATAAAATCATGATGTACGCATACTAACTCATTTAACTTATAAATAAATAAAGTATCTCGATGATATTTTGGAGAAAATTTTCTATTGCCAAAAAGTACAAGTAAACGTAACGTACGTAGAAACAAAACTCTTTTAAGAGTTGGGAAAAGTAGCAGTTATTCCAAGCACATTTCCCATGAAAACTGATTAACTCTCTCTCATCCTAGAATGAAATCATAATCTTAATTACCTGGCTTCCCAGCTAGGACACAAGATTATTTCTTCGCTAATATTCTTTCAAAATTGAACTATTAAAATGATCGAAAATATGGAAAAACGTTCTATCATCACAGAAGTACATTTATATGATATGATATGATATGATAGTTCCTATGAAAGCCACTCTCCATCCCAGCCTTCAAGCTCTCCGATATCTAATCTGCAAACAAGATTGATGAGACAACACTTTAATTAATTTTTATCTTCATATGCAATAAAAACAAAAAAATTATCAATGGTAGTTAGTTTTCCTTATGAACATCATGATAATAGTTTATAAATTTATATACATATTTTAAATCGATAATTTAAATTTGAAATTTAGAAGTTTTAAATCAATAAGATTGTTATTAATTTACGAGAGCTTCCAAAAAGTTGCAAAATTTGAGACCATTTGGCACTAAAAAAAGAGGTGACAAGATCAATGTATGGAGTTAAGTCAAACCAAGCATTGAGTTTTTGACGTCTTAATCAATCTTTACTACAAACCCTAAATGCAATTATAACTGTTGATCTATGTATTTTTTTTATTTATAGTATTAATTAAACAAGATCAATAGTACACATTCGTAATTTAGAGAAGTGTATTGCAAAATTAAAGAATAGAGATAATAAAATATGTACATGATGCATGAATTAACAAAATTGTTGTAAGTGGATCTATCTTCATCACCAGAAAGTTCCTCCTCGATTTGTATCTTATCTTCTCATAACTTAATTAAGTACTTGGCTATAATTTAAGCCCAACAGAAATTCTCTCCTCAACTAGGTTTATAAGCATATTTTCCCCATAAAATTCAAGCCAAATTATGTCCTAATTTTACAATCCAGAAACAATTAATGCATGCGTTTATGAAGCCTATATATATACTAGAAACATTTTTGCCATCATCACTAAAAAATATAACTACATGAGATGCTTTTATCAGATAAAATTAAATAAAATAAAATTTATAATTTTCTCAAAAAAACATAATTATGATGGCATTAATTCTCAAAAATGGAACTAATTTAGATTGAAATGTCACAGTTCTAGTGTCACTAAACTATAATGTAATATAGTGACCTAAAATTTACTTATAAAATATGTAATATGATTATATAATCTTGTCTTACTGTGGTAAATCTGCACCCTCCATGGGATCAGCTTGATAGTGACCAAAGAGCTGTTCTTCATACGTACTTCCGCCGCCGCCGGTCGGATTTGCCTCTTGCCCGAATGCATCCTCGAAGCACATTGGCGCATTCGAAGCCTCATCAAAACCATAGTTTGATCCCTTGCTCTCTACACCTTCAAGAGGAGTACCGCCCTCTCCTTCTCCCCCTTCCAAAGTTTTCAGAAATTTGCTCCACCAAGCCGACGTCACCAAATTGACCGTGTCGTTCCACTCAATATCATGTTTCTCCCCAATTGAGTATATCGCTGCCATTTCTTCGTCGTCCATGACCGGATGCAACGGCTCGGGGTTTTGTTGTTGGTGCAGCTGCGGCGCTTCGTAATTCTGTGGTGTTGTGGAGGAATATGAGTGAGAATTGGACGATGTTGTAGGTGATGGTTGAGTAGGCGGTTTATTGGTAATTTGGTCATTAGAAAAGGAACTGTTTATGCCATTAAAGCCTTGAAAATTCAGGTTCAGGCCTAAGGGTTGTGAAGGTAGCGGCAAGTCGAGATTGAAGGTTTCTAAAACGGGTGTTATTGGTGCAATTGTTGGTTCATGAGACCATGGCCATGAGAAAGACGGATACGGGAACGGCGAATTGTTTGCGTTGTACAGATAGTTTGATATATTGCTATAGTTGAGTGGATATTCTTGGTACGCCTCGAGAAAATTAGGGAGAGACGGCGGCGTTAGGGTTGGCACTTGCAACTGCTGCTGCTGTAACTGCATCTGCTGTTGGTGTTGCTGCTGATGCTGTTTTTCCTTCGCCTGCTTCATGGCGGCTCGATGGATCTTCAAGGCAGTCACGATTTCTCGCCTTGCCTCGGCCATGTTTAGCAATCGCTCCTGGTACGGCCTGCTCGTGTGGAGTCTCCGTCTCACTTGCTTCTTGTGCGGCGGTGTTGCCTTGCTTTCATCGCCCGCACGGTCTTGAGTCGCTGTCGCTTTCTTAGTTCTATCACCAGCAGTACCATTGTTACAATTAGGGTTTTCACCATTTTGATCAGGATTTGAAGAAGCCATGGTTGAACAACCATCAGCCCCTTTGGCTCTTGAAGAGTGGCTGAGTTGCTTGACCAGGCTCCTTATGTAAGCCCCAGAAAGGTGAGGCTGCTCTTCTTTCTCCCCCATGCCTTTGGAAGAAGACCTATTTCTCATCTCAATCTCTTTAATTCTCTCTCTCTCCAGGCATGCAGATCAAATTCTAGCAAGGATGGGGAATAATTATGAAGTTGTGGGCGCTTTCCTTTTAGCAAAGAAAGTACAAAAAAAAATCAGGATAGAATATAGATAGAAGATAGATAGAGAACAATGATTGTATGTGTATCTGATAATGATAAGCCCTCTTGGGGGTCAAATTATATATATAGCAATTACACCACGGAAGGGAATAGCGGTGCATATCCTAGCTAAGCTAGAGCATTTAAGTTGCTTTCTTTTTAATTTTCTTATTCCTATTCCTATTCCTATTTTCCTCTATTATTTATTTATTTATTTCATATATATATATATATATATAGTTCTCTAGCTAGTTGTCATGTTGGTCCAATTATTTTGCTTTTAATTGATGCATTGCATATCAGTATCGCAGCTTATTTTGACAGTGTGTTTATACTTTATATATAGTCGTCTACTCATCCAGCCTTAAGTGTCCATCTTCAGATCCATCCCTAATTGTCCACATTAAATTCAGTTGAATTTATGGTTTTACTTTACAATTTCAAAATTTTTAGGATGATTATAGTTTATTCGAAGTAGAGCTAGTAGAAAAGTTCGTAGCTCGTAACTCGCTCGAGTTCGATTCTGTATGAGCTCGAGTTCGATTTTTTGTCAGCTCGAGTTCAAGTTAGCTTGGCTCGATTTTTTCTTGATTCGATTCGGTTTTGATTCGTAATAGCTCGATATATAGTAATTTGCACATATTTTGAACTATCTTGTCAAAATTGTTTGTAATAATATACATATTTTATTATTTAATTAGCAAATAACTTATTTTATTATTGAATTAATAAAATATAAATTTTTTAACCATAATTTGTTATAAAATTAGTAAAGTATAGATAATTAATTTATATTATCAAAGAGGGACAATATACTTATTTTAGCTTCAGTTATTTATGATAATATGAAAAATAAATACAAAATTATAACAATTGAGCAAGTATATATGGAGCTCGGAGCTCGACTCGAGTTTGAGCTAGTTCGATTCGGTTTAGCTCGAGTTCGGTTTAGCTCCAGCTCGATTCGGTTCAAGTTCGGTTTAGAACAAATTTGATTCGAATTGATTCGATTCGTTTACATAATTGTTAACTGCTGGTAAAATTTAATCGATTTTAAGAATTTGATGTGTTAAAATTAGATCAATTTTAAGAAACTTAATGTGTACTTATCTTAACTGAATAGTACATATTTCTAGTTAAGGGATATAATATATATATTGTTTATGATATGGGGTGGATCTAGCTAGGGATGAGAAACGTCGATGTGGACGGATGTATATATATATATTCCTTTCACATTTATAGCATTATTAGCTTTAACATAATTTCCTCAAACCCTTATCACAAAAAATATGCTAAATTTCATATTTTAATTGCTTCATTAAAATTAAAAACTTCAAAGAAGAGAGATGTGTGTCTCGTAAAGTTGTAATGTTTGCTTCAATACAAATTAAGCACATCATCGGTTAGGTCCTTATCTCATACATACCAAATTAATTAACAAATTATACACAGGAAAAGAGTTAGACTATTATACTAACGTTAGCATTTCAACTAACGCCTCAAAATTTATGTTATCGTATCCAAAATTGTGATTTATGATGCTCAATAAATTTTCCTCATTTTTTATATGAAAGTATTGGGAAATACAAAAAATTTTCATTTTTAGAGTTTCCTAAGTATATATTTTGCATTTTTGAAAATAGCATATACAAACATCAATATTTTATTAATATTTATGAGCTCTTTTCTAAAATTTAAAATAAATACTTAGGAAACTCTAAAAATAAATTTTTTTTGTATTCCCCGATAATTCATATAAAGAATTTATTGAGCACTATAAATTATGATTTCGAACACGATAACATAAATTTTGAGGCGCTCAAAATGCTAATGTTAGTATAATAGTCTAACTCCAAGAATAAATATTGGGTAAATTGAGGTATGAGTTGCAAGTGTGTTAAAATAATATTGCATACTTTAATTTGTTGTCGCATTTCTTAATATTATATTGGCCCTATAAGGGGAAGAATTGAACTAGACCCAGGGCCAGGATGCTGTACAGTGGGTGGTGCTGATCTTTTTGGTACTTGAGGCACAATAACTCCTCTCGGTGCCCACTTCTTCTGGGACATATCCAAATACCGTTATGCATGTGCAGGATTTCACCAGAGCTTGCCTAAACAAATACTTAAATCAAGAAGCATATATCTCATCTCATGCATGAAATATATAATTTCTTTCTTTCATTTTCGGCTGCAATGGACGCGTGGTCTTGAGTGACGTGCTTAATTATGTTTTTTTTTATTATTATTAGTTTGTCAATTCTCTATGGAACATTATATTGTACTGTACAATTAAATATTTACTTCACATATATATATCATCATGTCATCATGGGTACTGTTACAGACTCTTACAGTCATAGGAAGGGGAATAGAATCGCAGTGCAGAACATTTAAGTTTAAAACAGAAATTAAAATGACTGCAGGGATATCTTTCACTTATGGCCAAAAAGTAGTCAAAGCGATCAATTTGCAATATATATATATATAGATTGACGTACATCAACATTGATGCCATTAAATTGGATCAGTTGCAAACTTGCAATCCCATTTTTCCAATTTTAATTTTCTCACTTCACTACTCCTTCAAGTTTCATGTTTTGTCAATTTTTTTCTTTTTTGAGAAGTCGACGTATGTTGTCAAATTAAGCTCGCAGTAGCTCACTTCAGTAACTCGAGGATACATTTGAGTTGAAGTATACCGAGTTGAGGAAACTGCCTTGCAGTTTCGACGTCTGAGCCAAGGGTTGAAGATGATCTTCTACAGAATTGCAGAATTAGGGGGAGGTTTAATTCGAGCCGTCGATCTTCTTTGGAGAAGCTTTTGCATAAGATTTGCATGCGTACCAGTTCATATCTCATGATAAAAAATGGATCACAGTTCACTCTACGCTTCAAAACTGTACTATCACGCGATGTATGTTCGTTCGATTGCACTAAGATTCGCACTTATACGTACATAAGTTTCAGTGTAATAGAGTGAACACCAAACATTACGAATTCAGATCTCCTGCGGTAACTCAGAATTTGAGTTGCCCGCACTCAATATTAAACGGCCCCGTGAATTCTAAATGGGCAGCCGTTCAGACCAATCTTTGACCGTAGTACAGAAAACAGCGGTTCAGATTATTTGGGCAGCTACCGCACGGATTGGGTTACTGGAGATGATACGCACTCAAACATTACTACATGCATGGTGTAGAGAGGATATATTCAGAGTCATGAATTCTTCTGCCGAGTGCTTATCCTCTGTCTTAAGGTGATCTGTAGTGATGCACGTGGGCCGTTGGATAGTCTCAAGATCCATGTACGTACGTCAGATCTCAAGGCGGTCCAACGGTCCGCGTGCTTCACTGCGTATTACATTGCAGTACTGCAGAGGATCTGAAATCGAGTCTGAAGACAAATAGTGGGGTCGAGATCATGACCTTGAATTCGTACTAGAGACCGGCCCCACACTAGCTCTAGCTAGTGAGATGACTGTCATCTCATTCTCATCCATGCTATATATGACCTTTTGATTCCCTTATGTATGTGAGTCCGTATCTGCTACGATCCAAATCGGATTGGAGGAACCAACAATCCATATTCGACAGTTGTAGTTTTTAGAGGGGATTTTTTGAGATTTTTTAAAATAATCTCAACCATTGAAGGTTGGATTGGAGGGTCCTACGATCCAATTTGGATCGTAGCAGATTTCAGCGCTTATGTATGTACCAGAGGGACCGCTGCTTTGTCACATATGGACACAATATGCCACCATGATGATTCTGCCATTTAATTGTATATATATGCCATCTGATCTGACTATCAAGCTAAGACTAAGAGGTCACCGTTCCGGCCAGGTTGCAGTGCCTCAGTGGATACTCTTGCTTGGCATGCACCAGCTGCTAGAACAGCTTAATTGATTTTTATATGCTCTGTATAATTCGATGTCATATATATATATATATATATATATGGATTCCTTTTTGGATCACTATTACTTGCAATTCGGCTAGCTGACATGCATGCAAATCTGTAAGCAAACACAAAGCAAAATTGTTCTTTCTAATCAATTCCCTTCAGGCTTGATCAGTTTCTTTACTTTCAAGTCATCCTGAAATCCCTTTTGACCATGATCTCTATCAGTTATATATATATATATATACATGCTAAAATTGTGTATATATACTGTAGCCTGGATGAATTAGAAATAAATGTGAATAGGTAGATATATATGCATTACCATATATCTAGTAAAGTATAAGTCCAATATATCAGTTTTTGACCATGAGTTAAAGAGTTGAGAATGTTTTTGATGAATGATGGAAGTTCATAAATTTTACTGAAAAAGAGAAATCACCAAATCTGATATCTTTTATTATTCCTGAAATTAAGGGTTTTACTATGATATTCTCCTTTCTAAAAATATTATAGACACTAGTGTCAGTTGATAATTCTTAGAATTTTCCTAACCGATAGATCCTAGATACAATTAGCAAAATCTCCATTTTCTTTTTTTTTTTTTTTCTCTCTCTCTATATAAGTATCATTCTAAAAAAAATAATAATAAAATAATATATAAAGTACACATAAAGGTTGCATGTCACAACTGAGTTGTTTCTTCCCTGAACTATGAAAAGATATTTGATTCACATAGTTACATACGTATATACACATAATTAAACATTAATAAGTTGACCGTGCTTTGTCACGGGATTATTTTATTTTATTAAAAGTAATGTAATGATTCCAATTATTTAATAAAATAAAATAAATGACAAATGAACATAGCAAACAATTACTAAATTAAGATCGCCTATATACATCATACTATTATGAGTATGTAAATATGTTATGAAGTTGTGGTTTTAGCACTCATTAAAGAGTGAATTTGATAGTAAATTAAAAGAACTCACTTAAAATAACAATGGTTATAGAGTGCTTTTAGAGATGATAAATTAGAACGTTTGCTTTTGTATTTATTTTCCTTGTATGTGGGATGCATTTATTTTAACAATTTAATATGTGTGGTCAGGGGCGAAGCCAGACTCCGAAGCAGGGGTGGTCCAACTTTTCCAATAGAACTAGTTTTGTAACTATTAATGAAGTTAGGTATATTTTTGTAAAATTTTAGAAGTACATTTGTGTTAATATTTTTCAGGGTAGGGCCAATTTTATTAATTTTCTTAAAAATTGAGTATAATTTTGTAATTTTTTCTCAAAAAGTGGTTACTTTTATAAATTTTTAAGGGTATACTTTAAAAAAAATTTCAGGGGTGGGCCAGTGCCCACCTTTACAGTATGATGCCTCTGCCCCTGTGTGTGGTTGTACACCGAAATTTATATTTATGTATCAAGTGTAAAAAAAATATATTAAATTTAGTTGCATGCATATCTTTTTATGCATATATATATAATCAACGGCTCAAAATTTAAATGTGCAAGAGACCATGTAGCGCCTCGATTTAATGCATGATTAATATTGTTGCATGATTTTATTTAGAGTGTGTGGGGTGAAGAGTAGTGCTAATTTGGGTTAGTGGCTACTTTTGGTTGTTATTTCATGTTTAGATGTGTAATTAACTTTTCAAAAACATTGGGTTAATAGCTACTCTAATAATCCAACCAATAGTTGGGTAACGATCCAAACATAAAATAGCAACCGAGAGTAGCCATTAACCCAAGTTAGCACTACTCTTCACCCCATCCAAAGTCCGAACACACTCTAAATAAAATCAACAATGATCATGCATTAAATTGAGGCGCTACATGGTCTGTTGCACATTTAATAGCTACTCTACTCTTGGTTGTTATTTCATGACTTGTTTAGAGCTGCGTATAACTAAAGGTGTAACGATCGTACAAATAACTAATTGAAGACTTCAAAACGAAAATACAGTTCTCACAAAATCTTAATATACACCTGAGGACTCATATTTACACCAAAAATTTAGGGGTACGTTAATTGTCCCCTAAGAAAAATCATCCTTAAATGTCCCCTAACGGTATACTATTTTGTACATAAGGTATTGAACGCCCCAATGTAATAGATATGAACATTCGACAATACATTATATAAATACTCAAATTGGGGTGGATGGTCATTAACCGGAACATCGAATCTTTGACCAGTCCTAACAGAAACATTCACTAGAACATGGAATCTTGGACGGTCCACACAGAATCTCTATGCGTAGGTATGAACACCAATTACGTCGACTATAAACACCTCATCGTGGTAGGTATGAACACCCGGAAGGATATGAACACCAAATTTGCGCAGACAGTTATTTACCATAACGCTATGATACAAAAAATTTGACTATTAAGTGGTGGGACCCGACATTTAGAGTCAAAATAAATATGTAATTAGTGAGAATCTGAATCTTGAACTAAAATCTTAATAGAATCTTGGTGAGAGACATTTAGGGGGACAAAAGAAGGTGGACAAGAAGATTTTCTCAAAATTTAATAATAAACTTATACCAAGATCAAAATATGCAACATACATATTATAAATAGCAAAGATACTGCCAAAAAGCAAACTTATAAACGAATAATTGCCATAAGTAAAAAAATTGGAAGGTCATTGTGCAAACAACTAACTAAAACATATTCAATAAATTGCCAAATTATGTTTTTGGCAATTTAAGAAAAAATAATCAAACAATAATAAAAAAAGTCTTTTCCAACTGCTTAAAACATAGGATAGAAGAATCTTTTCACATTGCTAATGGCCCCCCCTTGAATTCAAACCATAAACAACTCATTATTTGTATTCATGAAAAGATATATATAGACTATATATAGGCTTTTCTGAGAAGGGCAGGCCTGCCCTCACCGTGCACCTCCCCTAGGCCTTTAGCCCCAAAAGAGAAGCATGGTCCCTGATTAATTTGATGATGTCACAGCCACTCTCTCTCACACAAAGGTAATGAGGCAGGGGAGGGGAAATGTATGTGGGGGTCAGGGTCAGGTATAGGACAATACATCTTTATCTCCACACAGTTGTGTTAGTACACACAACCATGCACCTACTCTATCATTGATTGTCATTTGACAATTTGTATCCATGGAGGTAATTAAGGTAAGTAATTGTTGCCGGCATTCATCTGGATTATATGCCTAGGCTTAATTAGTATCAATGTACAGTTAGTGTTTCATCCAAACATTACAAACAATAATGTCCAGCAGGGAAAAATTAGAAAAGATCATGTATGTTTGCCGAGAATCAGCTGATCAATGTTGTACAAATTTTACAAAATTTTCCTCATTTAATTGTGCTACAATTTTGAGGTTCCTGCCAACTAAATGGATACGATTCTATCTCTCAAGAATCAAGTTGATATTATAGTATTAGGAAATTGTTATGGTGATACCACAAAGAATACCTTTGGGGATACCATAAAACTATTTAGTTTATTATTTATCGGATTGTTAAAAATATTCAATTTATTGATGTAATTATTCAACTTATAAGTTGATATTAAGTTGAATAATTAACATGATTTAAATTCAATAATTAGTATGTTAAGTTGAGTGATTGGTTTGTTTGACAAAGTTAAACTATATGATGTTCCCACCATATCTGGACCCATATATATTAGAGGAGGGATCCATTGACAATGGTTATTTTGACAATTGCATTTTTCAAAAATTTATAAAATTTCATAAAAAAAATCTTAAAATAGAAAAACGTTTTCGGAAGTATTGTTTAACTTATAGATTAATTATGTTTCCAATTATATTCAATTTAACCGATGTTTGATAGCTCTTTAAAAACTCGTTAAATTATAACCTTTAAAAAGTATATAAAGTTTTGATAAAGCTTCGAACGATGTTTAAATTGATTAAAATTTAAAACATTATTAATCTATAAGTTAAGTAATGCATTAATATTATGAAATTGGAGATATGGGCCAATAGTACGGTGCAATTTGTATTATTAATAGTACCATAACTCAAACTCTAACCATATAACTTTACTTTCATGTCCGTAATTAGGACTACGCATGAGTATTAGTCAAGTCAACTAACTCTTGTTTAGACTATCATAAGTTAAAATAAAATTTGATTGGTTATAACTCATAATATATTAGAAATTTGCTACTGCTGTTGATGAAAATAAATAGAAAGAGAGCACTAGTAGCTAAATTTAGCACTAAATACTTATTAAAAATTGATGTTTTTCATCTATCACATGGTTTGGAATGCTCTAATTTTATTTTCAAATAAAACTTGATGCACTGTAGCAATACTCAATTTAGCACTAAATATTTATTAAAAATTGATGTTTTTCATCTATCACATGACTTGGAATGCTCTAATTTTATTTTTTTTTTCAAATATAACTTGATGCACTGTAGCAATACTCAAAACACAATAGCCATTACGTTTTGCAAAGCACAGTACCCTCACTCATTTATGTTATCATGAACTTCTTACTACGACAGATGACATACAGAATCTGACTTGAAACAATGACAGTACGTACTACAGTATATATTAATTTGTATTGTTTGATTTCACTGAAGATCCAACACTTGACACTTCTGGACAGTTTAATAATGTGCTTCATGCATATGCTTTCATGGGCCATATGAAATATGATCCTCATGGACAAGAAAAACCAATTATGAGTAGGTTTCTGATAATTGTAGGCTTGTAGCCTGTTGAAAATTTATATATCTAACAGAGATATAATAATATATTCAAGGCAATTGCATCTCTAGCTCCTATCCTAGAATGAATGAGAATGAATGTCACTGTCCAATTCTTCATCAATCATATATCATGGTTTCAGACTTTCAGTAGGTTAGAACATATATATGAATGGTACTTGCCGTGGTAGTCTTGAATACGGTGACTTCAATAATAAAATAATAATAGTATTAAAATACCAGCTTTTAATATCTTTCATGTACTTTAATTTTAATATCATCTTACTTAAAAAAAATTAAAATAATAATAGTATCTTTCATGTAATTTTACTCAAAATGACTTCAATTCCTGACGGGCTACGCAATCTTTATTGGACAGTGATACTATGCCACAAACTTTGCCCCACAACCCTGTGATGAGGTGGCATATGGGTTGGAGGGTCATTTTTGTAAATATTTTTTCAAGGTTGGGTAATTTTGTAAATTTTCTTAGAAATTAAGTATATTTCTATAAATTTTTCTGAAAATTGAGATATTTTTGTAAAGTTTTGCCAGCTCATCACATGATGCGAGGGCAATGTGAGGGGAAATATATATTAATTTTTCCTTATTATTAGGCTTATTTTTCCTTCACAATAAACTCTGCAATCTAACTCAAACATTGAGTTGGAATGTAAACTCAATTGTCTAATACAAAGCGAATTTTATGAACTAAAATTGTGATTTTAGAGTGATAGGACTTTGTCAGACTGCATCAAACATCTATAAGCTCGATACTAAATTGCACAAGATAAATCTACAGTTCACATCTGGTGATTATTTACATTTCGGGATGTATCTGTTATATTCTTTGTACGTCTATGGACGTATGAACGGTTTTTCAAATGACGCAAGATGTTTCTATTTGAGTGTATATATAGTTCGAATTATTACGATGGAGATATATATATATATATATATATTGAGCGTCGAGAGCCCTAGCGCTGTTGTTAGGAATAGAGGATAATGAAAGCAAACATATATCATATCATGCATGCAATTATGCAATAGCAAGCATTGACTTTACAAGTTGTAGTTACGCTCAAACAAGAAGTAACCTTACTATATATGTATGAACGGAGCAGATTCCTTATGATCGATCGATTGCAGGAACCTTGTGTGATTAAATTACCTTCTGCAATACTTGATTGGGTGTCCATGAGGTGGTCATTTACAGATCTTTTAATTGCGGGGAGTTAGCTGTTGTTTAGCTGAAAAAACTAACAATAGAAACAAAATGGGAATTAATTAAGTGATGCATGCTATTGCTACTACAGAGCTCACGCGCGAACAAGTTATTGATTAGGTGAGTTTTATATCCAAAAAGAAAATTATTATAACATCTCAAATTTTGTGTTTATGTCATTCAATAAATCACATTTGGTTGATTCGTGCCTCCAATTTTAATCAATTTGAATATCATTTGATAGCTCATCAAAATTTTGTATACTTTACGAATATTATAATTTGAATATCATTTGATAAGCTAAAAACGTCATTTAAATTAAACATAAATGAAAACATAATATACAAATTAAATAAACATTTATGTTTGCATTTTTATATTTCAAAATTTCTATTTTTTTTTTTTTTCAAATTACTGGAAGTATCAATTAATATACCATTGTCAATCGATCCCATCCCTTAAATCAACTACTAGAGTGATTCTAGTCACGTTATACTGTTATAGTAGCAAAAAAATCGGTTGTCAATGTAGGCCAGGCCGGCCGCTAGAACTCTAGGAAATGGTACGACAGGATATACAGATAGGGGATCCAAGGAGAACAAAAGAAGAAACACACCACGTAAAAATGGCGGCTTCAAATGTAGGCTTAACCTTACCACAAAAGTTTGAAGATTAACACCATGCCATGCTTTGTTCCCACTTGCTGCTTGGCTTGCTGGCTCTCTGAATTGGAACACTGTATAGTAAAGTTTAAATCATTTTGCCTATGCTTTGTTCAAACCAAAGAAATTATGAAATATAATAATATTATAATAATAATAATAATGGAATTGCGAGTTTAATTAAAAACCAATCGTGGGTAATCTATGAGCCGGTCTTTGTTTTTGATAAGACTTAAAAAATATATTATATATATGATGAAATTACATGCTACACAAGGAGGGGAGGATTTAATCCACCAAAAATCATGTAATGTTTCTGGATCAAAATCCCGCACTAGTTTCTCTCTAGCTATAGATAAATTCTCAAATCTACAAGGAACATAATAAATCATGCCAAAGAAAAGCTCATGCATATTTGCTTGCATATTGTAGAAATACCATTATAGGTACATTGAAGATATGAAGAGAGGTTTGGGAATGCCAACATCCCTTGGAAACTTTGATCACCAGTCGTAATAGTTTGTTAGGCAACTCGCTTTCATATTTACCCAGCTCATCCATGTAGTTGTTGACCAAATTGGAAGGATCACCTTAGCTTAGATTCAGCTCCTTTGCTCCTAAAAGAAGAAAGGGAAAAGAAAGAACGCGGTGCTGCACAAGGAGAATATGGCATGCAATCAGAAATGGTTCAAGAAATACAAGAATAATCCGTTTGAGGGCAAAAGAATGTCACTGAAACACCTATGACGAATAAGAACAGAAGATTGGATGAGTCTATTAAAGTGCAGTTACAACATTATCTATAAATGCATGTACCTTTCAGAGCACTGCCAGCGAGCTGATCCTCATGCAACTTGAAGCTTGCGGGAACATTTGGAATAGAACCACGCATTGTTTGAACTGAAAATCCACATGCAAAAATTGCATCTATTAGATCAGCTATAGTACAAAATTGCTAAAGTCTAGAACTTAAAACCTTTTATTAATTATATAAAAGAGATGTTTTGAGTTTTAACTAATTGTTTACTAGCCAAAATCCAATTAGATCGTATTCGGCATGCAAAGGGTATGAGGAACTTTAATCATTTGGAAATGGTCTCTCCTCTCAATTTGTGGGTTCCCAACAAAGTTTGGAAGAAACAATTGGGCCCAACTCAATTAACTTTTTCCAAATCTTTTGCACATGTTTGTTTGGTATTTTGGGAAAAGTTACCCAAATCTAAATCCCAAACGGATGTGGCAAACAGGGTGTTGGAAAATTATTCATTTTGGTTCATTTTTTCCTTGAGTTGGCACATGCCGAACATGGCCCCAGAGGGAAAGAATGTCTGTATCAGTCAGTAGTCAGTACAGAGATTCCAATTAGTAACTAAGCTATGTAATTTGGTTCGTTGCAGCATGGATGAAGCTAACTGCAATCCTTCAGTACTTTACCCAACTTACATTTGTAGACCCTCCAAGCCTCAAGAACCCAGGTAAATTAGAAAATGATAGAAGTAATTACTAAAATAAGATCAGTACAAATGTACAGACTCAAAAATAATCTACCAAAGGCTCTGAAATACTTGGTTTGACAAACCTTGCATACCTTGTTCACCAAAGACATCGCTCTCACTAAATCCATCATAAGATGCTAGGGGGTACCCCAAATTTGACCTCCTGAACTCCTCCCCAGGTAGCGCCCCACCAAAAGTGGTGCCCACCTCTCCTGCCTCTAAGATGTCATCATCCCCCTCTGATGTGGTTGATGCCGCTGACACCCAATCATTTGCCCCATCAATCCCGGCCCGGCTTTTCCTCCCAAATTTTAACAACCTCTTAAACCCCTTGGCCATATCCTTCCTCCCTGACATCTGAGCCCCACCAATATTCGGTGCCTGTGCAGCACCCCACTTCTTCCGCACTTGCAGGGAGTTCCATGAGCCTGGGCTCCCCATGGGTGACTCAGAAAATGCGTCAGTATCTGAGGTTTCATTTTGATATTGGTATGGAAATAACTGTGCAAGTTGAGGAAAGTTGTGCTGAGATGTAGGCATATTTTCTGCACCAGGATCGTCGAAGTTAGGGTTCTCATTGTCTGAGTCAGCTTGGAAGTCCCCAATAGGGTTAGTATCAGTAACTTCTTCCTCAAGCGACTCTGTGTCAAAGTCTTCATTTTGATCTTTTATGGGATCATGAAATAAAACGGGTTGGGGAATAAGACCATTTCCTTCCATATCATAAGAGTAGGACTGGAATGAATCAGGCAAGCCACTTTTTAATGGCTCGAACCCAAAATTGGCATTGTTAGCATCACCAAGGGTAGAAATGTCTTTTAATTCATTGGTAGCAGTAATAGGAGAGACCATGCATTTACGCATGGATTGTGTCCTTCTAGAAATGTCCTCCTTTACAGGTGTGCTATTTGTTGTCTCCCCAGTGATGCTCTTGCTACGTGCAAAACTCTTGGTAACCTGTGCACGTTGATTATTACCTCTTGATGATGGTACTGATGGCCTTGTGTTTTCTTTTCGCAAGTCAGGGAAGTTTGGAACTGACTGTGCTAGCGGGTTATCTGGTGGGGCCCGCCTGTGCAAGGGATTTGAGTTGGCACTTGTGGTGCGTGAAGAGGATCTTGGGATAGAAGCAGCTGATGGTCCCCTGGGGTTTGAATTTGAAAGACTTCTATTTGATGCGTGTTTTCTTGAGTCAGCACTAACTGAGGAGCCATCAGCTGATAGGTTATCACTATGAGACTGGTCTTCATCATCGTCTTCAACCATAAATTTTGTAACCTAAATTAAAATGTAAATCAGTAATGTGTACTAGAGCTGGTATGCCTTCTGGATCATTCTTGTAAGACTGACTGTAACTTTTTCTATAAAGCTACAGAAATAATTGCCTCTCCAAGAAATTTTAATGAAGTTCTAGCCAAAATTTAACTTTACACCCTTTAAGAAGCCATAGACCAAAATAATCAGAAGCAAATATATACTAAACAATACCTGATCCTTGTCTCGTAACTCTGAGTGCGAACCAAAAGACATCTTCCTGGAAACTCGAGTCCGGCCAGGTTCAGAGTGAGAAAACCTGGTTTTCATCTCAGCCCGGCTCTTCTCCAAGCTGTTTTGCATGGCCCTTAAAGAGGCCTCCTTCTCTGGCTGCTTAGACCTCCATTCTGCCTTCAGTTTGGCCTCCCTTTTGACAGTATATTTCTCATAGAACTTCCCTCTCAGCTCCTCCGGCAGACTATGTGCACCACCATCTGGGCTCTCTACCATTTTTAGAAGTGCACTTGTGTTGAAATCGAAGTTTTTGGTGGGAGTGGTCTCTCTCACAGCCTTTGTAGTTGGAAAAAAAATGAAATCCGGTAATTGTTCAGTTTAATCATACTGCTAATGTATAGATCAGTTTAGTACCACCAGCAACAGTTGTGATGTGAGGGTTTCTGTCTTGAATATTAATGCGTGCTTGATGATTTTCTATTGCAATGGGAGGATATCTACATTCTTCAGCATATTTTTTTGGCTTTGTACATAAATAATAAAAGAAAAAATAATAGAAATAAGATTTTTCTTATTTGTTACCTGAATGTCCTTAGGAGGCTTAGGATTCCTCCGAGCAGAAGGCACATTTTCATTTTGAACTCTGAGTTTATGGGCTGCAAAAAGCTTCTCCAGCTCGTCCGCCTTCATTTGTAACTCGTTATTTCCAATTGGTTGCCTCATAACCCGCGTGT
Source organism: Cyperus esculentus (assembly GCA_030179965.1). Taxonomy (NCBI): domain Eukaryota; kingdom Viridiplantae; phylum Streptophyta; class Magnoliopsida; order Poales; family Cyperaceae; genus Cyperus; species Cyperus esculentus. The sequence goes on along the minus strand of JASGLE010000015.1, from coordinate 1,349,177 downwards.
CATTCTTGCTTGCCATTCTCTCTTCACTAGCCACATCATAACTACTCTCCCGTGTCATCTTATCAACCAAATGCTGCTGCGGTGGCACCTCAGATGGAGCTTGTGCTGATTTCCTCTGAACAGCTCTTGTGCGATTAGTGGAAACTCTCGACTTCTTATCCGAATCCTCAGGTTTGCAACCTGATACACCATTTAGGTGGGAATCTCTCACTCTAACATTGTCAGATGGGGCCTCCATTGATTTTGATGGTGTCTTCTCTTGATGTCTTTGCATAATTGGACTGACTGAAACTGTTGCAACCTCTATATCTTTCACCATAACCTGCTCAGCCTCACATGCTGGTGCATTATCTGGGCCCACATTTACTTTTTGTGAAGTCTTGAATTGGACCACAGGAGCTGTAGATTGAACCTCCTTGACACATACAAAGCTCTGCACCTCCTTGGGTACACTATGGTCCTTCTCATCAGTACAATCTCTTGATTGAGCCAAGCCTTCTCTCGGATTAGGTTTAGTATTAGGGTGTTGTGTCTCACTAAGACTTATCTTGGATGTAACCTCTTCCACTCTAGGACTGAAAGCAGTACCTGAAATAGGCCGAAGTTCTGAAGTGGGTGTCCCAGCCGGGGTACCATTATCCTTCCTATCACTTGTATCACTGTTGACACTGGTACTAAGATCAATGCTCATGTCACTGGCCCCACTCCACCTCCTCAAAACAGCTTTCTCCATTGAAGTATTGGAAGGGACTCTTCTGTGCTCAGGCTTGCTACCTGAAATTGTCCCCTTAGCTGCAACAGAAGATACAGAAGATACAGATTTCTCCATTGAGGCTTGTTTCTCAAACATGCTTATTCTATCCTGAACACTCAGTCGTCTCGAACCAGCATTAGTAGCACTGGTACTGGTACCAGCACTACCAGTCTGATGTGGTTCAACCTGGTCAGGCTGTTTATCCTTCTCCTCTGGTTGAGTAACAGGTTTAGACTGCTGGACTGGCACAGGATCTGATTCTGGCTTTTGTGGTTTGAACCCGGTATGGTTAGGTGGTTCAGGTTCATCGATTGACATGTCCGACCCAGTTGAGGCACGAAGATTGGAATCGTTAGATTCTTTCCACTGAGATTGGGTCTGTTGATGTTTTGCAATAAGGTCAGGTCTTCGTTCACACAGAGAGATAAATTTGGTGCATGCCTCACTGACACAGTATAATGGAAAATTAGTTCACTCGGTGTAATTCAATTAAACAAAAAGAAGTCTGGAAAATTAGAGTGAAGATAGCAAGAGGTAGTTTCAGTCAGGTTATATATTCTAGTCACATTAAGCTCGGTTCAAGTTTAAATCACAACAACTGAGGTTTATCCTCGAAGTTCAAGTCAAATGCATTTAGCTTTGGATTTTTGTATCAGGTCGTTTCAAATATGAGTTGTTCTGAGATGAAACAATATGATATTTTTCCTTATGTGAGGAACAAAAATAAACAAAATTTGGACACTACAAACAAAAAACTTCCCCTAAATGTTTGTCAGATTGTTTCCAATATATGAAATATCAGTGTTTTTCAGCAAATGCCACCACCCTTTGGTGTTCTTTCAACCAATAAGATAACCAGAAAAAATGGAATATGGTGATGTAATGATATATATGTTGAGATAATGTACTTTAACCGGTGAGCTCCAAAATGATTTGAAAAGTAGAGAAGGTCGGAGACAGTTTCGAGCACAAAACCCGCAGAGGAGGCACGTGCACAGGCTGTTGTCAAGTCTTGTTTTACTGCCATCAAGCGGACATCTATTGCTTTAAGTAACTCTTTTCTGTGCAGACGAGTCACAATCAATAGAAAGCATGTTAATGAACATACATAAAATTATTGCAATTTCAAAACAGCTGTTAAATCATTTTAGGGGACAAGGAGCTTACTTCGTTATGTCAGCTGATGTTGCAGAAGTGGTCTCATTTTTACCTACAAAAAAATATGACAACAAATAGTGCAACTAAATTTTATGAGAAATGCTAATCAAAAGAACGAATAATAAGGGAATTGTCCAGGTTTTGACTCAAAATAAAACCTCAAGGAATGGTCATGTAATTTCTCAATGAATACTAATAGAAAACCACTGTTCTTCCAATTTTTTACCCAAAAAAAAAAAAAAGCTTTGGGTAAGTAATCGAAGTTAAATGCACTAAAATGATGGAAAACATTAGTAGCAGTTAACAAGTATGTGCCTCATCAAGAGCATTACGTAAAGGAAAATCCAATTAATTATTTAATTATTCTTCTCCTAGGCAAAACAGAGTATCAAGTACAGCCTTAAAAGGAAAATGCTCCTACATTTCTTTTTTACATACCTGAACCTTATTTATCAAGTGGAACAATCAAAAGGAGAAAGGCTAGTTTAGCATCATTTCAGGAAGAAAGATGTTAGATGGATTACCCGATTGATTCTTATGTTGTCAAAGTGATACTTGGGGTGAGAGGAAGGGAAGGGAGGTGTGAACCAAAATTGAAGTTGCTTTTAGAGTTTTTTTCTGTAGGGGGTTAATGGAGGTGCAGTGGGGTTAATGAGGAGAATTTTTTCTATTCTATTTTTCTCAAAATTATTCCCCTCCGGTTTGGAGGTTATAAAAGCAACCTTCTCTCCCTTCCTATCATTTCTCCTCCCTTCCCTTACCTCCCCAACTCTGGAGCACAACCTAAAGGTTGTGTGATATGATTCAGATTTTCTGGGGACATAAAAATATTGTATTTACCAAATCCACTTTCTCTTATGAGGACATGATTTTGGAAATTCAACTACAACATATGGAAATCCACATGCAACCATACCATACTTGGTTCCAAATTTGAATTAGAAAAATTAAATAGTTAATTTTAGAAATTGGGAAGTGACCACTTGAAAATGAAAAATCTTTTACAAACATGTTCTTAAGCTTATAGCTTGCATGTGTTCGAAATTTAATTCCATTTGAAAGTCATTTGTTATCCCATCAAGAACCATCAAAATGTTTTGATGATAATTACAACGGTCTAAACTTAACGGCTCTTGATGAAAATCAAATGACACTCAAATTGAATATATATATAAAACATAATCAATCTATAAGCATTAGAACTTGTTTGTAAATGATTTTCCATTTTTAAGATTTTTATGAACTTACTTGAGAGTGGTTGTTAAGGTTGTTAAGATAAATGGTTGTCAAGGGATCCCTTCCCTTTAAAATTTAGGACTTCAGTAGTCTAGAGAAAAGGTACAATTATGTCATGACAGTCACAACAACTCAAGAACAAACATTTCATGAAGAGAAAATTGGTGCTTGTATTATTAAGTAGTTTTTTTTTTTTTTCTAAATAAGACACATTCTGTTTTTAGGTGCAATGCTATAATTACCATAAGTGTGTTACTTTCTACAAGGTAAGCATGCACAGGAAACGATTATAATATGATGATACACTAAATACTTTGGTTTGCACACAAATTACAAATGATATATCATTCATTCATTACATCAGAATGATTTCATCTATTCCTATTTTAAAAAAAAAAATTCCAACATTATCCTATTCAGATAAAGTCAGAAAACTAACCAGTTCCCGAAGAGAGAAGATCTTCAGTTCCCTGATAAAAGGATCATATTTGAGATTATAATACACGAGAGATAGAGAGAAAAGGGGATGGTGGGGAAACTGGTGTGTGCTGGTCAATACTTAAGAGGCTGTTCTTTTTCTCAAATTGGTTTATCCGGCTGAATTGCATAATTGAGACCAAAATAAAAAAGACCAACTTAATTTCTAGTAATTTCAATATTGGCCAATTACGGAATAATTGAGCAAAACTGGGAGCCAATTTTGGAGAACTGTAATGCCTGTTAGAAAGTGCTCAATTTTTTTTTTTTTTTTTTTTTTTCTCTTCTGAAACTGGGTTTACCTGCGAGTAAATTCTCCTGGCTCCTTCGAGTTGTGACATCTCAGCATCTAATGTGTTTGCAAGTTCCATTACCTCTGGCGTGCTGACGAAGCGTACAAACCTGCATGCAATTTCTGTTAGAATAAAAGAGTAAACAAAAAAAGAAGCTCCAACAATTACCTCATAAGCACATTCCTAAGTGGCATGATTTTATTTTCCTTTTAGGGGTACTTTGATTTAACCTTGCAATAAATAGAATAATACAACTTCCAGTTAATAGAACATATACATTCATGGGTATTAGTCAATGTATGAGGAGACACTATATGAACTATTAGCAGGTAATGTATGTTGGCAATTCGCATTAAAAATTCTCATGACAGCGTATACTGCTACGGTACCTCTCGAGCGTCCCTTTGTTGAACCAAGCAGCCCCATTGCCTCTTTTATCTAGCTGGAGCCTTATAGTAGGTTGCGAAGACTGCTCTTCGGCCACTTTCAAGTGTGTGATGAAGGGCTTCAGAAACCCCGACGCAATCTTTTCCGTTCTTCCTCTCCCCGAAACAAACAACTCGCATCTGGAACAAGCAAAATTTCAGTTCTGTCCTAAACTTTAATTCATAACACCAATATCAAATAAGTAAATTATCTATTATCTACAATTTAGGATTGTCAATCAAGTACTCTAACTAATTTTCCAAAAAGGGAAAAGAAAACTACCGCGAGCGCCTGGGAGAGAGCTGAAAGAGAGCGTAGTCCAAAGGGGCATCAGCATCCATACCCTACAAAAAGAAAAAAGAAATACCAACAGATCTATCAGATCAGCGCCATTCCAGAAAAATCCCTTCAGAACAGCACAATCGGAACCCTCACTCCGCAGCACCCACTCACCGGTTACTCGATCTGGAGAAACTCGAAACTCTCCGACTAATCGATCGGGAATCAGCGAATCAAGGCAATGCGGGTGTGTTTGCTGAGTAGGATCTCGGATCTGCCTGTCATTCAGGCTGTAAGCGGGAGTGGTGGTGTGGAGTCTGGCGGAAGGAAGAGAGCAAATGGCGATGGGATTTGGTAACAATAACAGCGGTGGTTTACGTAAGCGTCACCTCTGTCCCTGTCTCTGTCTGCGTCTGTCTCGTCTCTGGAGAGAAATTGAAAATGAAAATGAAAATGAAAATGAAAAGGAAATGGAATTGCGATTGCGTCTCTTTCGGAGGAGTGGAGAGAAAGAGGGATGGTGTGAGTAGGGAGTGAGTGGGAGGCGAGGCTGGGAGCTTTTCTGGACAACTACTACTACTACGAGCTGCATTCATATCCCCTGCTGTACTGCATTGTGCAGTTCATAACGTCAGCCGTTGGGTTCTCTCGAGATTCGTGCCAGAGTGGATCTCGAGATGATCCAACGGCTGACGTTGTGAACTGCACGATGCAGTAAGTTAGGGGATGAGCACTCCTACTTTGAGGAGCTCGTTGAGTTCAGCTCGGATGTGTCGAATGTCGGTATTGCCCCTGGGTTATGCTGGACAGAGAGACGGGTGGTGCTCTGGGCACCCCAAAATTACTTTCACACTACTGCATTTTGATATTTTTAACACGTTTGCTCCTATTTATATTTTATATTTATATTTTGAGTTAGACTATTATACTGTACCATCGTGCTAACGCCTCAAAATTTATGTATGGTGTCCGAAATCGTGATTTATAGTGCTCGATAAATTACTTGTATGAGAATATTAGGAAACACAAAAAATTTTCATTTTTTAAAGTTTCCTAAGTATTTATTTTGAATTTTAGAAAAGAACTCATAAATATTAATGTTTGTACATGCTATTTTCAAAAATCCAAAACAAATACTTAGGAAACTCTAAAAATAAAAAATTTTTGTGTTCCCCAATATTCTCATACAAATAATTTATCGAGCACTATAAATCATGATTTCGGACACTATAATATAAATTTTGAGACGTTAGTTTTTCGGTCTGAAATGCTAACGTTAGTATAATAGTCTAACTCTTATATCTCTATGAAATGTTTTTCCATGATTTTCAGAATCAAAGTTATAAATATTATATCTACAAAACATTTTAATTAGAACTACTAAATAATTTAAATTTTAGATAATTAATTAAGAGTAAAAAAATTGTTGTTTAAGTGATATTCAAATAATTTCGAGGGTGTTCCAGAGACACTGCTGGCTTTCTTAATTGAATTGAATAATGGGTCTTAGTCTGCCTGCCGGTCCTTGGCATGCAGTCAGTCAGTAACCTTCTTATATTTATTTCAAGTTCAATTATTGTTTTATGATAAGTAAGTTTTTGAAGAATGGGTCTTAGTCTGATTAATTTGAATTGAGATGGGGTTAAGAGGGAAAGCATGAAAGCAATCAAAGCATTAAAGCAAGAGATTTTATTTTTGGGGAAGTGAGCTCTGTTGTTTGTACCCATGTCTTTGTTGTGTAAGTCGGATTTTATAGTCAGTGAAGTGAAGATTTTGAAATGTACTTGTCTGCATGATTATGTCATTTAGCTATTAACGAATTATTATGGTTTATGAATTATGAATAGTGATACCCTTATACAGAGGCAGAGCCAGGATTTGAAATTGGAGGGTCAAGACGTCGAGAGACAAAATTTGTAGAGGGTGAAATGAAAATTCTCAACAAAATACACTGCATATTAACGTATTTCTGTATACAAATTCGAAATCATGGGGAGGTCACACCCCCCTCTGACCCCCTTCTCTCCGCCCCTGCCCTTATAATTAGTGTATAATAATGCTGATGTTATTGATACCTTTTTTATTATTCATGAGATCATTTATTATTTGTAATTAAGATTTATAACTTACAGGACAGTCTTTCTGGTCTGAACAGAGTGGCGTGGGCGACAAATCATCCAGAGTTTGCAGATGCATTATTGTTCCAAGGCTTCCTTCCACTCGCAATTTAGTAATCTACTGTGTATGTATAATTAATTAATCTCATGCCTAACCTCCAAATAATTCATTTTTGTGTCAAGTCAACGGCTTCATATATACTTGACTTCTAGATGGGGCAAGTTTGGTACAAAAATCATGTAATGCGTGCATGAGTATTGTCTAATTGAGCAAGTCTGTTTTCTTCTTATGGATCACAGTCAAATTGCCTTCAATGTACTAGTTTAGTTATTCTTCTTTTATGTTTTCATAATTTTATACTCGTTAAGTATATCGAATGTACTCTTTGTATTATTCTTTTATTTTATTTTCACTAGAAGCGTACCCACACGCTGCTGCGGACAATTTTAATTTTCATTCAAGTTAAATAGGTTGAAAGAATCAAAGAGAAAAGAAGAAATGAGTTCAGTGCTTTAAAAGGTTAGTCAGACAATTCGCCCTTCGATTTTGTGCTGAGACATAAATATAGAGAGGAATACAATATAAAATGGATGTGATGTGAGCCTTTCATTATTTGATGAATAGAGATTAAGATAGGAGTTAGACTATGACTATTAATGGAGAGTCCAATCCTTAGTTTATTTTTAAAGGAGTATAAGATAATACACACTAAACATATTGGGGAGCACAAGTTGTAGCCATGTCAACATGTTTAACGAGTATTATGAATATATAATAATTATAATTATGGGGGCACAAAATACTTAGAGGACTACAACGTATCTAAAAAAAAAAAAATTGGTAGATTATGCCATGTTAGCATCTATTATAAACCATTTGATAAAAAATTTAGTGGTCCCGATTCTTCTTATTGTAAATAAGAGTTTTTTCTTACGATCAAATTTATTAATTGTTCATCTCTTTATGATTACCATTAATAATAATTAATTATTATTATTTGTTTCTCTATTCTTTTAAGTCAGACAAAAAATAACAATGTAAAAGGAATATCTAACATTATCATACAAATTATTATTTTTTTTGTATATAGCGAAGGGCGGATTTATGACTCTTGTACAATCCTAAATTATTTTTCTTTTTTGAGATAAAGATGAAGATCAAGCTACTCAAAAACTCCTAAATTCTTATATATTAGCGTTCATTTTCAAAATTATTGAGGCCATCCGCATCGGTCTCTATTAAGCTGGCAAATGCACTTACTCCACTATTTTCTTTTTCATCCTATCATAATAAATCTCTGTGGGCCAAAGGCTCAAAATTTCTATAGAGGAAATTTTGATTTCTCAAGTTTTCAGTCTTCTTTAACTTTAGGGTCCCTCATCTATACTTGCGTAGTTGTGTCTCTTTGTAAATTTTGTATTACCTAAAAAACTTAATGATCTCGTGACAAGACAGTACCTGGAAAAAAAAAAAAAAAGCAGAAAATGTCAATATGTCTAGCTGTCTTACATTACATCATAAATAATTAAATACTCGTAGTTGTAGCAGATCAGCATGACAGTATAAATGGAGGTCCGATTTGTAAATGAGCCCCAGGTAATTTAATCCAGGAAAATATATGAATAAATGCCGGAGACAAAAATTCAAATAATAAAAAGTTAATAACAGTAAGAATTTAAATTTCAAACGCGCCGAGAAAAAGAGAAGCCAAACTGAGATCCCCTGTAGCGGGTATAGCGTAGTATTTTGTGTGACGAACCAATGACAAGTTAAGAACTGCAAACAGTTAACGTTGATTTAGGTTGAAAAGAATGAATGAATTGTGAATCTGTCACACTGTTGCAATATCGACAATCGTCGGAGAGAAGTAGAGAAACCAAACTATGGAAGCAACCTGACCTGACAACATTCTCATGTCATCATATGCAGTTAATTGAATACAACCTCCGTCACAATTAAATAAATTTATATCCTTTACAACTTGTCTCCAATTAAATGAACTTTACCGATTCAATATTATTTTTCTATTTGTCTCTTGTTTCTCCAATGTTATGATTACCCTTTTATCTATATTATTTAATTGGAACATTTATTATGTCATGATAACAAATTGAGGGCATAAAAGTAATTTCACTTTTCCACTAATTTCTTTGGCTTTTCTTAAAAATTCATTTATTCATGGACAGAGGTTGTAAAACATTTAAGAGCTCTCACTTATTCGAAGTTCCCTGTCAGTTCTAAACTTTTTGCTCAGAAAAAGAAATTGTTTCTCTACGAGGAGGGATCCATTGACAATGATTATCTTAAGAATTTTGACGATGACAACTTTCAAAAATTTATAAGAGTTTATAGAAAATTTTAAAAATAAAAAAAAATTATGGAAGTATCGCTTAACCTATAGATTGATTACGTTTCCAATTTTTGTATTTTTATGATTTTTTATGAATTCTTACGAATTTTTAGAAATAACCATTGTCAATAGGGGTGAGAATCTGCTGTCATAGTTGTGATGGCACCACGTGCTATACTTTTAATCTCAACGGTTCGTATTAATCTCAACGGCTGAGATTTTATAGATTGTAGGGGGCTGTTTTTTATGGATCCCACTGTCATAGACACTATAGCATGTAGTGTCATCAAAACTATGGCAGCGGATAAAAATCCTTATCAATAGATCCTTCCTCTTTATATAACTGCGTAAGACATGATTCTTGAGCTATGAGGTATGAACAATTAAATACTGCTTTCTTATAAAAGAATAGTTTTTAACGTCATCGGAATAATGAAAGAAGATTCGGCTCCGAACTGCGCAAACTACTCTTTCCAATTTAAATTTACTTCAACCACGAACTACTTTAAAGTTTAAACACACACACTTTTCTGAAATAAACGATGGGAGTGAAGTTGCTCAAATTTAATAGAATATTAGATAACTATTTTTTATGACAACTATGATAACAACACTCAAATAAATTTATACAAATAATCTAAAAATAGAAAATATTTTACAAACATATTTATACATTTATAGATTGATTGTGTTTTAAATTTCATTTAGTTTGAATATTATCTAGTACTCCATCAAGAAACTTCAAATTGTATGATTAAGTATCATTCTTGATTAAGTATCAAACAACACTTAAATTGAGTGAAATTTGAAGGACGGACAATATATGTGTATATGAACATGTTTGTAAAAGATTTTCTGTTTTTAAGATTTTTTTATTATTTGAGAGTATTAGTCATGATTATTAAGATAAATAGTTGTCAAGTTCAAATAAAATCTTAAAAATAGAAAAATATTTATGATTAAAATCGTTTGAAACTTCAAATATAATCAATTTACTTGTTTCACAACATGTATATAATTTTTTTTTTCCATTTTTACACTTTTTAAATACTTTTTTTCAACTTTTAGAAAAAATATATGGTCAAGATCATCAGATAACCATTAATCCATTATCAATTGATCCCTCTCCATACATAGAATAACTCTTATCCAGAGTTTAACCATGGCCTTCCGCACATAGCGTATGGCGCTGAAATCTGCTACGATCCAAATTGGATCTCCAATCTCACTTCCAATGGTTGAGATTATTTCAAGAAATCTCCCCTAAAAATCACAACCGTCGGATAAGGATTGTTGATTCCTCCAATCTAATTTGGATCGTAGCAGATACAGACTCATAGCGTATGACTTTTGTCATGAGACTAAAGACTGATTCTCAAACGTTTGTTATATCATAATATAAAATGCGGTTTCTTATTTCGATTAAAACATATTTCTCGCAATTGTTTTCATTTTTTTAGATAAACTGGTTTGATTTTCCAAACTCGTTAGTGAAAAACTGAAAATATATTCTCAAAGTACATATATGCAATCTAAATACTGCTTACAACACACTTTATTCGGAGCTGTTTACAGAATGAGTTCTTGCATATATATTAACTTGTTTAAGCTTCTTTATTCGAAACGTCCAATTCGTGAAAAGTTTTATGCTCCACTTTTTCGGTTTTTTCGGAACCAAAAATCTTTAGTACTGTATTGTGTTCATCTAGCAAAGTAGATGAGCACCGTGTCAAGAATAATGCTTTTTTGGCATTGTCTGGATATGTTAATAATACTTTTTCCATCTAATATTTGATTGCATGCATTTAATAGGAGGTTGAGGGAAAATTCTATGCTAGAGACACCCCACCATGTATGCATGTTCATATGGTAAGGGCCGACCAATAATAAGCTGCCACATCATTCTCGTTTCTTACATGGCAATTTTTATTTCTCTTAAATAACATCTCATAATTAATTCCATTTATTTCTCAGTAATTGTTCATATTTTTAAAAGAAAAATTGTATTGATTGATTTGAATAATCTCAAATTAAGCTGTTGCAATTTGTAAACATTAATTTGTTCCTGTATTATGCAGAATTATGAACATAAAATCTGCGAATCACTAAATAATTTGAAAATTGAAAGAATAATTATAATTTAGTAAGGTTTATCAAATAAATTATGTTCAATAAACAAAAATTTTGGAGGATGGTGAAAAGTTTATATTTATGTGTCACGAGTTCATTTTTAATATATTATTCACTAGGATATCATGTTGAAGTATCCCTTTTTTTGTAACAAAATAATTAAAATTTGTATACAATGTCGAAGGATCAGACAATTTAATGGGTGCAATAGTGTATAGTAAATAAAAAATAAACTTTTACATAGACATGTTTATTTAATTTAAAATATACATAGTTATTTTTTGAAAATAACAAAATACTGAATTTAAAATGATTTAAAACATACTTATATGGTTGGTAAACATTATATATGCATTTGTGCCTTCTATATAAAAAACGAAGTATATTGTCATACTATAATTTATTACATCAATTATCAGTCAATTAATACAATTATTTTTCCTTTTAACAGGTGCGTTTTAAATTAATGAGAAATAAATGGAATTATGATGAGCTATTATTTAAGAGTAATAGCAATTGCCATATCAGAAATAAGAATGATGTGGCATTTTTTTATTGGTCAGCCCCTACCATGTGAACATGCATACATGATAGGGGTGTCCCTAGCATAGAATTTTCCGAGGTGGAGACACATTTGGATAATTTATTATTTTAAGGCAAAATTATATATTAATTAGTAATTACAGAACGAACTGTGATTCCTTTAGTAAAAATTATATTGTGATTATTGAAAACAATGTTTTCAGACTTTTATAAAAAATTGGTATGTCTTTTTCATAAGGAAATACACATACAACAACGAATTAAGTAATTAACCCTTTTTATAGGATTAAAGGGTTGTTCCAGTTTGGAAATGAAGCCAACAATGTGCTTCAGAAATTAAAAAAAAAAAAAGAAAAGAAAAAAAAAACAATTATACAAGTTTCACTAAAATCTTATATCCCAAACAGAGATGTAATTTTTTTTGCTCGCTCTCTTGTATATTTGTTTTCTTCCGGATCCCTGTTTTCTGGAGCAACCTGTGATAGTAATACTAATAGTATCTTCAGCAGACAATTTTTCTTATAGAACATAAATAGGCCAGAACCGCCAGATACTATTTTATGTGTCGTATTATTCACATGGGATCCTTCATCCAATCATCCTTACCACCTTTTTTTTTTTTTTTTAGATAACTTACCACCTTACCTTACCACAGCAGTTCTGGCATGCCCACAACTGTGCAAGACTGTATCACTAGTTGATGAGAAACATTATGCATCTATTGAAAATGCATCTATACCTTAGGACATATTGGGCAGACGCAAATACGGTAGAATTTTATAAGAATTGAGAGTCTATATAAAATAATGTCTATTAACTATTCGGCATACAATACTAGTAATTTCTAATAGGAATATATTTCTCTAAATCACTTGTTTTTATAGGAAAATGTTAATTAAGTCTAACTGAATTATTTTTTTCCTATCAACGATGGGCTCTTCGTAGGTTTTCACCAAATACAACTTGCAATCCTGTTCTTATAAAAAAATTTTCCTGTGGGATCAGTGACTACCGAACAAGCTCTTAGAATGTAACAAATACATCCGATTGTGTAACAGATATATCTGGTTTTGTAAACTATGAATACTATGAACAGATATTCTATCGACACTAGGTATAACTCCATGTGACTTGTGAGTTGTGTAAGCTTCAAACTTCAAACCGACAGTGCAGAAAAGCCGAATGCCAAGCTCGTGCTCGGTGCCTTAAAGTGTAGTCAATTGTTTTAATTTCTTCCTTCCTTTTTGTACCATCTTTCTGACAAAACCCATTTGCACTAATAAACGATTAAACGCCTTTTTTATAATTAATTTGGGTTCGACGCTCTCTTCTCTTCAATTGTCAATTTAGCTTTACCAAATGCAAAAGTTGTGTGTTAGGTTAATTAATTTAAAAAAATTTGGGGTGGATTGAGACCTCACCTAACATAATTAATTAAGAAATATGAACTTGCTTCCATACGTCACATTCTACTAAAAAATTTATTCTAAATTGATTTTTATTATATATGATAGAAACAGATCAAGAACAATTAGCATTTAATTAGCAAATGGAATCTTTAAATAGAATGCAAGGAAAACGTTAGTTTCTTGTTTTTGTTAACATTCATTACTATCACATACTATATAGAGTGATTAATATATAATAACGAAAGATATGTGGGCATTCTTTTTGACATAATTTTTCAAATAAATTAAATATAAATTAAAAAATTCAACGGAAAAAAAAAAAAGATTATATACATATACAGTACTCAACTTTTTTTTTTTGAGATAAAGATGAGGATCAAGTCACTCAAATTTAAATGTATATAAAAGACCCCCATCCATATTTTAACCCGCAACCTCCTACATGGAAAACGTTGCTTTTAGCCACTAGACCAGAGACTGGTTCTTATACACAACTCAACTTTAAATTAATATCCTTAAAGGTTAGACTTTTTTTTTTTGATTACTCACAATAATTATATGCAAACTTTAAAAAGAACTATTTGCTAATTAGTAATTTCAACTAACTGGGTAGATAGGTAACTTCCCTAAAATATAAACTATATTCTGATCTTCTTCTATACAGTATGATATATAACGAAAGACATACATATGCCATCTTTGGACGATTGGACATTTGGACTTGATACATGCGTTACAGTTACAGTTACAGAACCTTAGCATACGCCTAGGTCTTCTACTATTTACATACTAAGATTAGATACATGAGATATATATTATACCCACACATCTGCTTAATTAGGTAACCTAACGTGGCAGCGTCATATTTTATGTGCTCTCTAATCTAATTTCTGGCACCATATGAAATGAAGCAATTGCTTTCAGTTTCAGGTACAATTGTGGGTTGTTTGTTAGACCGTACCTCTCAATCAGGGTACATCACTTGGACAATTTTTTTTTTTTGTTCTGATGAGGCCTTACATTAACACATGTCATTATTACTTCATAATAGTGGGTTATTTCGCTATCTATAACGACTTGATTAATAATCCTATAATATATATGTACAATAATTGTTCAAATGGCCCCATGCTAATCAGCTAATGTTCATTGAAATTAACTCAAAAATGTGTTGTAGGTTGAGGGTTATATGCTATGTAAATAGTCTGAATAATGTGTTTCTTGTTAAAGGAAAGGCAACGAGATGGGCCAAAATAGGGCTTAAAAAATGGCCCTCTTCTGCTGTGATACACTAACAATAGCCTATTACATGTCCTTAAAACCCTTTAAGAAGGAAATTCTGGAAATTTTTCAGTAATGAGATAACAGAATGTCACTTGTCAAATATATGATCAAATGAATGTGAAAAATCTATCAATAATTGAACGCTGACAGTTCACCAATCTAGGAGTTACTTTCAGAGCAGAATAAATCAACAACTATATGTATATATATCAATATTAGGTGAAAGTGAAAAATCAAGAGGGCACACTACAGATATTAAAAGCTGAAGAGCCCCAGCTATAAGTCCATAAGTCTAGCTATAGCTATGAGCCTACAAGTCTAGCTATTATAGCATACAGCAGCACTCCGCCATAAATCAATGCGTCGAAATCAGCTGAGATCTCAGGACCCTGAGATCCCACTTTGGATGGCACTTTGGATGGCTGATTGTTTCAAATATCCCCTAAAAATCACATCCCTCGGATTGCGATTGCAAGGTCCTAAGATCCAAAGTGTATCTCAGCAGATACGGACTCATAAATCAATCAATTACTGTATCATCTCCGTTTAAGCTCTCCTTTTAAGAATGTGGAGTACTAATGAAGGTAAAATAATTAGGGACAATTAAAGAGAGGATAAATTACACAACCTTACACTCTTAGAGCTAACTTGATCATGTTTATTAAAAAGGGGGCAGCTCACACAAACACAATAGCTTCATGGGTTACTACTACCCCCAACAAAGTGTATAAATCTAAAAAAAAATAAAATAACAAAAAGTAAAATACAATTCCGCATACGGCATTGCCTAATTGCACAAAATTTCAGAATATAAAAGTAAAAACAAGATGAAGTAACTAAGAAGAAAGGACAGCCATGACATCTGACACTCTGAGAGTAATATACTCAGTGCCATCAGAACCCTTAAATTCAGTGCCAGCATATTTCGAGTACAACACAGTGCTTCCAGGGCTGATATCAATAGGTTTTCTCTTCCCATCTTCGTCGAGGGATCCAGGTCCCACAGCCACAACCTATCATTTCATATTATATATGTTAAGCTTCCACTGATATTGCATGCCGTGATAACTTGATACAATGCAAAAGGCTACACGCAACCATTCCTGGTTGTGTTTGCCTAGTGTCAAATCTTTTGCGGCATATATTCAGGGTCATTCTTGGTAGGTTATGTTGCATGACTTACATGTAATCCAATGTTTTAAGCTGCTCATGTTCAATATCATGAACATTAACAAAAACAAGCAAGGCAAGATGTAGTAATAAAATGACATATACTCACAGTTCCAACAGAAGGTTTTTCTTTTGCTTGCTCTGTCAAAATCAATCCACCTGACGTTTTTTCTTCAGCCTCAGCAATCTGTGAGATAGACAGGCAGTTAGAGAAAGCGGTTACAACAATATAGGAAAAAACAAATGAGAGACTATAGTCTGCTTACTAGACACACCCTATTGACACAGCTGAAAATTAAATAAAATCTTTTCCACAAACCAAAACTTTTTTAGTTCTATTTACTTAATGCACTTAGGAACATTTGCCATCTAATAAGCTAGATAAAAACTATAAGAAAACCAGTACAAAACCAAAAACCTCAGACAGGTCAAACAGGTACCTTAATCAGAACACGGTCACCAAGAGGCTTAAGTTCCTTTATATCATCTGTGTCAAGAATTCCAATGATGTCATCTTCCTTCAATAACAAATGATTGGCTCCATTGAATTCAAGCTCTGTACCGGCATACTTCGAGTACACCACCTTACTACCCTCCTGCAATTCCGCAATGCAGAAGAAAAAGAGATAAGAATCATACATACAAGTAGCCCAATGAACAAATCAATACACCACATACATGATGCATACGTGCACAGGTACACTACACAGGTACCTACCTGAACAGACAAATCAACTTTGGTACTACCAATTGTGTATCCATCTCCAGTCGCAACCACTTCACCTTCTTGTGATTTCTTTTGCGCGGTTGTGGGGAGATAGAGGCCTCCAGTTGTTTTGTCTTCCCCTGTCTTTATCTTGACCAAAACTCTGTTTCCTACTGGCTTTATTGATGTGTACTAATGAAAAAAAACAAAAACAAGACTTTAGAGGCTGAAATTACAAAAGATAATGCAAGGTTATAGGTTACGCATTGAAGTTTAAAATAAAGTTGTTAATCTAAACAAAAAAATCAGGATTTCATATCTGTAACAGTAACATATATTCTTGGTCGGGTTTTTTTTTTCTAATAGAAGGTACAATATTACATAGCAAGATATAGGGTTTAGGGTTTAATATCTCACCAAATGCACTGACATCAATGCAATCATACATAAGAACTTGCATTTCTTTGAATACCCAATTTTCTTAATAGTACTGATATTAGTGCACTGGAATTAGTAAAAAGAAACTGACTGAATTTACTGAAATCAAGTAATTAGTAATAATAACACTATATCACCAGACCAGTATAAGTATAACCAATGATTATATAAATTAGGTTGCATAAAGTAAAAAACTAAAGGAAAACAGAAGCTGAACTACCTTGGGAGCTATGGCAGTAGCAGCCCTGACGACTAAGGGTTTACTGTACCCCGTCCGCCTGAGCGTTACCGGAGAGACGCGGACGACGCCCTTGATCGATGGGACCGAGAGGGGGACGGTGGCCATTGCTTCTGCGGAGGATCGACGTACAAGGGATCCGAGCTCGGAACGCAGAATGCAGACTTTGTTGCGAGTTCGAGTGAGGAAGAAGCGAAGGAAAGAGGGAAAGCGTCGGGAGGATAAGAGAGCGGAGAAAAAGGTTCTGGAAAGGTCATGGAGGGTCGGGTCTCGCGTCGCGTCTTCTTTTGCTTGATGGGCCGAGTTTTAGTTGGGCCCTATAGATCCATGAAAATGCTTACATTAGAGATTGTGAAATGCTGCTGCGAGCCTGAGGAGACGTCTATTTTTAGTTGGACATATTGCTTGCTGGAGGAGGATTTTCATAAATGTCCTAAGGCCCAAACTTAACTTCATCAATGGCCTTGGGCCAAACATATCTTCACGGATGGCCTTCTCAAGGACGCCACTTGAAATCGCACCTTTTAAACTGTATTTTTTTTTGCCCAGACCTACCCAAAAATTTAAATCATTGAAGGGTGCAACTTCAAACATATCTTCACGGATGGCCTTCTCAAGGGCGCCACTTGAAATCACACCTTTTAAACTGTATTTTCTTTGCCCATACCTACCCGAAAATTTAAATCATTGAGGGCGCAACTTGAAGTTGCGCCCTTCAATTTTTTTCAATTTTTTATTATTTTTTTTCAAAAACACCATCCTGTAGATCTTTTCATGACCTTTCCGGAATGTGGTTATACGTTTCGTGGGGAGCTTCCTATAAAAAGTTATGCATATTTGAAGTTTTCTATTCAATTATAAACTTTTTATCATATTTTCTTGATATTTTTATGCGTATTATTTATAGAGGCGGCAGAACTCGACCCGGCCCGACTCGAACCAGACCTGGCATTTTCAAAAAAGTCAAACTAACCCGATTCGATCCGAACCCGACCCAACCCGAAGTCAAATAGCATCCAATCCAACTCAAATCAACATACGATCCAAAAAATATGCATTGCCCGACCCGACCAATCCCGAGATATTCTAGAAAGTCGAACTGACCCGACCCGACCCGAATCCGAACACGAACCTGACCTGCCCGCCCGACTTGTACATCAGGTCGGGTTTGGAAAATATCGAAAAATATGATAAAAAGTTTATAATTGAACAGAAAACTTCAAATATGCATAACTTTTGATAGGAAGTTCCCCACGAAACTTACAACCACATTCCGGAAAGGTCATGAAAAGATCTACAGGATGGTCTTTTTTGAAAAAAAAAAATAAAAAATTGAAAAAATTGAAGGGCGCAACTTGAATGATTTAAATTTTCGGGTAGGTCCGAGCAAAGAAAATACAGTTTAAAGGGCACGATTTCAAGTGGCGTCCTTGAGAAGGCCATCCGTGAAGATATGTTTGGCCCAAGGCCATTGATGAAGTTAAGTTTGGGCCTTGGGCCGTTTATGAAAATCCTCCCTTGCTGGACTGGACGGATGAAATTGGATAATTAAGTAATGATACAATAATTTTTTTCCCACAATTCAATATCTTTTGAGACGAAAATGTATTCAATTTAATAATCCTTACTCCTAATAAAAGGAGAATAGATTTTTTGACATGAAAGTTTTATCTTCCCTAAAGAATAAATCTCAATTGTTTACTTAGATTGATCATCACTGTTGACATACTTTAATATCTCAACCCATTAAAACTTAAGGCTCATATCAATTTTCTCAATTTAAGGCCTATTATATATTATCTTAAAAATTTATTATAAGAAATAACAATTTTAACCCAAAGCAATGTGTGTACTCTTTACTAGTTTATATACAAGGATGCATTCAGTTTTAAGTTTTAACAATAGTATATAGAAAGAGATATGACATTGCTTCTAGATGAAACGTATATGAGAATCTACAGTGCTAAATCCCACGAAAAGTGAATTGTAGGAAAATAAATTATGATTCATTTTCAAGCATGAGACGCAACATTCAACCGTTTTAATGTTTGCTCTATCAAGATACAAGTTTCAAACCTACACAAATCAAATAATTAAGCATATCACATAATGCCTGTTACTAGCAATAGCATCCGGCA
The DNA here is from genome assembly GCA_030179965.1 of Cyperus esculentus. NCBI lineage: Eukaryota > Viridiplantae > Streptophyta > Magnoliopsida > Poales > Cyperaceae > Cyperus > Cyperus esculentus. The sequence continues at coordinate 1,330,030 of JASGLE010000015.1, read as the reverse complement.
CTCTCTTTGCACTCAGAACAGAGAAAACACGCCTACACAGGCACATAAGCATGTAGGTATGAAAGTACCAAGACAATGCCTAAACATCTAAGATGAACAGCAGCAAGCGCAAGTATCAAACAAACATAATTTACTCAACCAAATTGACTGTGCTAGCCAAACAATACTAAAATTGATTTTATATACATCTTACATATTTTGATCTGATCTCACAAACCGGAAGAAGAACATGGTGCTCGAGTTACACATCAGAGTTTTAAAATATTGCAGCTTGTATCCTATCATGTATTATTTGATCTCACTGATCTAGCAAGCTGAGTTGAGATGCAACAAAACAAATTTTAAATAAAAGGATCTCCACAATGGAGTTTCTCTTCAAGTGGAAATATATTGACAGATGCTCAGTTGATTATGAACTTTAAGTTAGAATTTATGTAGTACATAATGAGGGTATGAGTGTCAATGTAGGAATAATGCAACATGACATGATACAACACACCATCTTTTATTCAATTATTAATGAGGGTATGAGTGTCAATGTAGTGTCGGCCAAACATGATTCCAATTTCTATGCTGTATAAGAATTGACCAATACCGAGCCAGCTTATCTGACCCTTGCAAAGCTTCTAATAAATCACAGGTCTATTTTTTCCCATTCACAAGTGCATATAACAGGAAATGGAAGACATAAATTTTTTCAGTATATAATGGCATTCAACAATTGGGCTTGTTTCAATTCAACCGATGGCATTCAACAATGTTGCTATACAATGGTTCAGGTAATCCTGACCGGATTGAACTGGTACAGGACATGTGACAGAACAATATACATACTGGTATGAATTAGATACATCAACATACATGATACATACAAACCTCAGTCACAACACAAACTAAAGGTTTTTTTTTTTTTTTTTTTTTTTTTGAGGAAACAAAATTAAAGGTCATTGTTAAAGCTTAGAGTGCCATAAATGACTAGTGATTATGTAGTAGCTTGCCAGCTCCTGTCTCGCATTTTATAAACAATGTTATGGCAAAAGTTTGTTTCAGTCACGACTGGAACATCAAACTCTCTGAACTAATCAATACTTCAATTTGAATACACCAAATTACAGACTAGAGATACTTCTCTTCCTTCTTTTTATAATGAAAAGGATAATTGAAAGGAAACAAGAAAGAATGCATACATCTGATAAATCGAAACTGCGTCATCAATCGTCATCAAGATCTTTAAGAACGATGCTTCGGGGCCCGCGAAGAACCCTCGACTTCTTGCCGGTCTTCTTCTCCTTCTTCTTCCTCTCAGCCTCCTCCTTCTCAAACTTCTCCCTGTTCCTCTTCGTCAGAAAATCCTCCACCCCCAGATATATCACCTGCGACAAAGCAAGGCATCACAGAATTAGTGTCAGCAAGAGAAAACGAGGAGTAAATTGAGCGTATGATGAGTTTGAGCTATTGATTGATACCCCGATTGTGAGGATAACGAGGCCGACGAATGCGATCGACAACAGAGCGGCGACTACCGTGTTCACGATCCCGTCATCGGACGCCACCGCCGCGGAAGCAGCCTGCTGTACTTTCTCCATGGGAACCGGACTCTGCGTGATCTCTTCCGACGCAGCGCGGATTGGAGACCGCTCGAGGCGGCATTTCTGTGGAAATCGTAGGCTGGTCGAGCGGAGAGGCGAGCCGTTAGATCTCCGGGAAGAAGAAGAAGAAGAAGCGAGGGGAGGAAGGAGGAGGAGAGGGAGTGGCGTGGCAGTAACAGTGGCAGTGGCCATTGTTCTCACGAGTGTTAGTTAGTACTACATAGGATGGCAATGCACAGTTTGCGTTGAAAGAGAGAGAGAAACGGAGGATGGAAAATGTCGGAAGGATAAGAAAGAGAGCGGATTGGATTAGAAGGCTCCTTTGGGTTTAGATGGGCTGAGTTCCAATTAGGCCCGGTAGATGCATCAAAATGCAGAAAATGCTAATTTAACTTTACCATTGCCTAATCACTAGAGTTAATTTTACAGATGTTCAAATAAAAAGCGCAAGTTCAACTTACGCCGCTTAAATAGATAAATAGAGGGCGCGACGCCATCCTACACCTTTTAATTTGAAATTTCCGTGAATATTTAAGGATTGTTAATGTATGAAGTTGAAAACACGTACGTGGTTTAAAAGGGGCAAGTTTGACTTGCACTCTTTTGTTTGGGCATATGTAGAATTAATTTAAGTGATTAAGTAAATAGTAAAGTTAAGTTTGAATGTTTGGATATTGATGAAAATTTTCTTCAATATGCAAACGTTAGAACTTGATAGCTTACAATTTATTTTTTCATGGAGGAGCTGCGCTGTAATTGTAGATTATTAATTGTTGATGATAGTAATCAGTGCTAACTGCTAACTTGGGATGATGCACCGAGAGCCAAGTAGTATGTATCCTCTGGAATGGTCAGGACATAGAGTAGTGAGGAGTGGTAAGCTAGCAATACAAATTTATTTTTCGGGCGGCCTCGAGATCCGTGCTATGGATTTGTAGGGGTGGGATTTTAACCCTTGCACATGGAATACCTATGGGATGTGATTTCCTGAGAGCCTAGGACATGTTTTAGTTGAGATAATGCACGCTGAATTGGATGGATGGAATTAGATAACTAGTAGTACAAAATCATCTTTCCAAGTTCAATATCTTTAGAGATGAAAAGAAGTATATAGTCATATAGACACTAGACAGATAAATACAATTTAAACTATAAATCAATAATTTAGACAGGAGACATTGCTGGTACATTAACACACATGACAATTTTTCAATGCTAAAATTTCACAAAAGGTGAACTAATCCAGATAAATTTTGATCATCAAGAAGCATGAGAAACTTGGATTGTTCCACCACTTCTATGTTTGCTCTGTCGGGACGAACACTTCAACATGGCACACCATTATTGTCCGGCAACAGCATTCAGATAACTAGCTTTATTTTTACCTTTTTTTCTTTTTTAACCCACAATAAACAGTAGCTTGGCAATTCCTTTGCACTTGGAAAAACACGCCTATGCAAGCATATGAGCATGTACATATGAAAGTGTTAAAACAGCACCTAAACATCTAAGATGAACAGCAAGGAGCACAAGTTTTCAACCGATATAATTTACTCCGACTGTTGGTAGCTGCTACCAACTCTTCGAAAAAAAAAAGATATAATTTACTCAACCAACTTCTTTTCACAGTACCTAAGCAAATTCCTAAACACAAACTAACAGTGAAACTAAATAATAGACAACAATATAATACAGAATGTCTCCAATAAAATCTTTCTAAAACAAAATTATCCAAATTAGAATGTGCAGACTACTACTAACAATTTTATTAACAAGTCTCATCCACCATCAAGAATTTGCAATTTAATCCTTTGTCAGACTCTGATGACTCCTACAATACAAAACAAATCTTAGTTGCTTTATCTGTAGTGGGCATAAAACAGGAATGCCTTACTACTCAGACACAAAAATCATGAGTTATACGATACCATATTCATATTTTTACCTGGTTTTCAGGTGGAACCAAGAAAGGCATGGTGCATGATGTTTGCAACTGGAGAATCCTGTAACAGACCCACAAAAACAATATTATTTATTATAAAATCCTGATTCTTTATAATACTAGCAGCAATTGATATGTGTCATAGAAACACAAGTCAGATTGGGGCCTACTATTGCTATAGAAACAATAGTAGCAAACATAATTTTCCTAACATCACCTAACTTCACAAGTTAAACTATGATTTAGAAAGGGGTGCACATGGAACAGGTATCAAATAAGCACCAGTAAGCACTAGTTGCACAATCACAACTCATTGAACTCCAACTACTCAGACTCAGGCTTAAATTTTGAAAACCGATGCCCGCAAGATAAAAATAAATCTCAATTTACAACAATTAGTCTCTAACTTACCTGGGACTTATTCGCCTGGTTTTCCCCAGATCTTGCATCCTTGCTCCACCTCTTTAAGAAGTATTTCTGAGGCAGCTCCTTTATGTTTTTGAAATCAAGCACCTTCAGCACATGGCAGCACTGGATTCCCATAAACTCATACTTTCTGCAACTACATAGAGCCGAACAATCGCTCGCATTGTATCTCACAAAATGTTCTTTGGTCCGCTCTGCAACTGCAACTCGGTACTCAGAGATCGTGCCTACCTCACAGGTGGTATACAGCACTGAGTCCATGAACATGTCAAACTCCTTTCTAAACACATCAAACACCACTGGTGTATATATATTTGCTGCCTGTTTGAGGAGCTTGGCTGGTGGGATTCTAGGAAGACTCTGGCTTGCATAAAAATCAGCTTGCAACTCCGCATATCTATGCTCATCTACTACCCTTTCATAGTGTTTAAAGAAGGATAATAGATCCATTTGCGGGTTAAGATACTTTTTCAGGGTATTTGTGAGACTGTCGCACTGCAAGGACGTGGTTATATCAGCAGAGAATATGTGGCGGCCATATGCCAAAGCCCACTTATCTCTCTCATCATACAGCTTTATTAACCACTCATTGTGCCTCAGGTCATACTTCTCCAACAAAGACCTCCAACTAAATAGAAAATCCTCCTCATCCTCTGACTCAAACAGACACCGGCAGAACTCCTTATTAAAGGTTTTTGAACTCTGGAATACATGACTAATCTTCTTGAGTGAGTTCTGATATACATGCCAGGGACAGACACGGTGAGTTGTGCCGGGCCAAGATGCTGCCATGGCTGCACTAATCTGCAGTGACATATCAGTAAATGCAGTATTAGGTTGCTTCCCATGCATAGTGATCTTAAAGGTATCAAATAGCCACTTGAATGATTCATAGGACTCATCATAAAGCAACGCAGAGCCAAATATTATGGTCTGTTTATGGTGATTAACACCCAGAAACAGTGCCAATGGGCGCCCATACCCATTAATCTTGTGAGTAGTATCCAAACAGAGCACATCGCCAAATGAAGTGAAATCATTACGCGATTTTGTGTCAGCCCAAAAAAAGTTTGTCAGTTTATCCTCCTCATCAACCTGAATTGCGTAAAAGAAGGTTGGGTTATCGAGCAGCATACTCTGCAAATACTTCAAAATAGCCATCCCATCCCCCATTTGTATAGGAATTGACCTCTTTGACGGAAGGTAGTTAGAGTACTCGGCTGGGAGGAAATTTACACTCCTTATCGGCCCCACCGGCCGGGTAACAGGTGGTGGTAAAGTTTTTATTGGGTTAGGACCAGAGTGACCAGTCCCTTCATCTGAAAGCTCACCCGAATCATTCCCTGGTTGATACTCCATAAGGATCCTCTGTGAGCGCAACATGTGCATGGTACTTGGTGGAGCCAGCTGGTGGTTATGATCTGCTTTAAAATCAGTGACACGATACCGAGTCCCCTCAATCAGCTTAATAACCATGCGAGCAGGGCAGCCGATGCGGGTCTCAAGACGGGGTTTCTTGGCCTCAAGGGACTTCTTGTCCTTGTTGTAGCCCTCACGGGAGCAGACAAAGCAGCGCACATTAATGATACGTTCAGTAGACGCCTTGTCTTTCCGGGAAGTAGACTTACGCACACTAAAGCCTACATGACCTGCATAGCGGTTGTAGAACTCATAGGCCTTGTCTTCCGTTTCAAACTCCATGCCAAGCTCTGGAAGGAGCTTTGACAAGGACGTTTCATCAGGAGCGACAGGAGTATCAATTCTCTTCCTAATTTTACCCTGTTAAATTGTGACAAAATCAAAATGTGTAAACAAAACACTTGTCGTATTAGAAAGTATGACAAGAGGATTGTACTTTAAAGAAGAAAGCATGTGCTGGTAAAACACCTACGTACTATGATATTACATACTGCTTCTAGCTTCTTACTAGTTGCATTTTTGTTTTTATTAAAATAAGTAAATTCTAGCTTTTTATTCAAATTAATAATGTAGAAGGTTGGATTCTGAATTCAAACTTAATAAGGCAAATTCTGCTATGCATCCAAATAGGCACTAACACCAGAGGTGGAGAGATTGTTAAGAGTAACAGCTCTGATTCATTCAAATACAATAATGGTAAAAAAATTGATCCATAGCATAACACCCCCATTAAAAAATTATGTAATTTTGTGTGCAACTTTCAATCATTCCATAATGCTGGTATGTCCATTTCAGCCTACCAATTAGTTACCCTTTAAGGGTTGGATTAAGTCCATTATAACGATCAGTCAAAGCCACTACATAGAACTGTACCTAGCCTATTGGAGTATGACGCCAAACTCATAAAAACAAGAAAAGCAAAGGTAAGAAACAAAATAGAATAATGAGGAAAAAAGAAAAATCAGAGCACACCTTTCGCCAGGCAATACCACATGCATTGCAAAGAGTTCTTGGCCCATCAGGCCCCCGACGCATGTGGGGTGTTCCGATCTGAGTAATGCCACACCGCAAGCATCTGATACGTCCAGATATAAACATTCACCATTATAATCAGCAGGAAAAAAATCGAAAAGTTTGTTAACCTGATGCAGCACTGGGTAGCACTTAAGATATATTTATTTTTCAAGTGGATCTTTGGACCGAGCACCGGCAGACTATAACATCAGTACCCTTAGCAAAGTATGTTTAGCCCACCTGTATTCCCTAATTATATAGCCTAGGGAGTGTCTCTTTGGCATAAGGAACATGCGACTACCATCATACATTGAGTGGAATTGATGTGAACTTGCACAGTCCCCAACCCCATTCCCACCCGCACCCCTCCAACAATGGACAGACTAGTGATTTACTTACAATATCAATTTTGGAACGTAACAGAAATGAAAAATGCAGGAAAACAAGAAGAGAAGAAGCAGATTGTATAACCGTTCGCTATTGAGGTGAGTTTTTCATAACATTCAATGCCTTTCCTTGATATTGAGGCGAGGAAAACACAGATGCAGAAAACACATTATGGTCCCTATATCATCTCTTGCCAAATACCATAATATCTCTGAGAATTCTCAGAATCATTCATTCCTACTTACCTCCCTCTACTGATCAGAGATTCCATGATTTCAGTGCATTATATTTTTGTGCTTGAAGGAGAATGATTTGATTCTGATAACAGTGTAATAATCATTCTAGGATATAGTTAGATTGCTTCGACCATCCAATATTTTTATATTGTATAAGAGAAATTTCAAGTTAACAACACTTAAACCTCAAACATTCGTAAAGCTGATGGGTCAGAGAAACCAAAGAATAAAAATAAAAACAATAGAAAGCACAAACTGCATCACAGATATGACCCCCTCAACCCTAGCTTATATTGAATGTATGCATAGGTCCTCAAATAACTTATTTCTCACATACATAAAATTACTGCACCGGAACTTTAACTCATGTTATGATTATTCAAACAATGAGAATCAACCTATGTCTTTACTCAGATTACATCAAAGAATGCAACTAACCTGTTGAACTTTTTACTAACAAAATTATTGGCATACACCTTTTATCAGGTAACAACCATACTTGAATCTATACTTTTCTTAGAATGCATTAATTGGGGATTTCATCAATTTCCCTTACACTCAATATTATTGAGCAAGCTATAGAACATTGCCATGTCCCATAAATTTCACCTCTCATACTTTCCCACCAATTATAAACAGCAAAATAAATAATTTGCCGATGATCTGCCTCTCTTATCTCAAATACACCAAAAGTTAAACCTACATGCTCTTTTAGTACTGTTTTACTTCCCAGGGCTCTATACCGGTTTCTAATACCTAAGTACTGGTAATTACTGGAAGATGACACATGAACATAAATCCAGATCAAAACCAGTAAGCAAGCAAGCAAACAAAACGCCTGCACTGTCATGCCACAGCATACATAGAAGTATAAAAAGCAAAATTGAGATTTCCCCGTACCTGTTCTGAGCCTCGAGGGACTCCTCGCCATTGCTGCGGGGGTAGTCGAGATCCTGATCCTGCAGCTGCTGCTCCCCTCCACTGTCGTCAGCTGGAATCATCTGCATCATCATGACTGACTGACTCCGTCCGTCCGTCCGTCCGTCCGTCCGTCCGTTCGCCTCACTCAATTCGTCAGACAGAGTAACTAACTAGGGTTTTCGAGAGGGAAAAGGGAAAAGGAAAGGGGGGAAATTAAACGAAATGGGAATTTTGGTTTTGGGTTTTTAGGGTTTTCTATCGCGGGGGAAGGAGGAACGTCGTGAGACGGATTGGATCGGCTCGGACGGAGGGGAATTATATGGGAATGTGCGGCTCGGGTTGAGTGGGTAAACTGTGCGGCGGGTCGGTGTGTAGGGTTTGGTTGATCCGCTGCGCCGATGTTGCGGAGATGGTGGGATAGGGGATTTGAGGAGTAGAGATAGGGCAGGGCCTCACGGGATCGGATCAGAGTGACAGAGATGAGATAGATATTCATATTCAGATGTCAATATTATCATATCCTTTATTTGTTGATGCATAATCAAATTCAAATTGGGGTACTCCCGTTTTGTTCGTTTTCGCATACTAGAGTACACGCTTCGCTTTTATTTCTTATAATAAATTTTTAAAATAATATGTAATAGATTTTAAATTGAGAAAATTGATATAGGTCGCAAATGGCTTAGTAGCTCAAGTGGTAGCTAACTAGGATGACTTTTAAGAGGTCATAGGTTCAATCCTCCATAAACACAAATATCTCTTAAAAGAAATGGGAGATGGTGGAATATCCACTTAAATCTAAAAAAAATTGATATAGGTCTTAAGTCTTAATAAGCTGAGACATTAAAGTACGTCAATGTTGGTGATCAATCTAAGTAAACAATCAATGGCCGAGATTTATTTCTTAGGGAAAATAGAACTTTCATATCAAAAAATCTAATCTTCTAAAGATAAATACAGTTTACAGGATTAAATAGGTGGAGAATTTAGTTTTTTTGTTGCGTCTACAGAATTATACAAGTGACAAAGTGTGAAGTGTGTTGTTTGCTAAGGCTGTAGACGAATCAAATCGCATCGAACTAGATCTAAATCGAACTTGAACCGAATCAAGCTAAAATCGAACTAAGCTGAACCGAATCAAACTAGCTCGAACTCGAATCGAGCTCCGAGCTCAATTATTATAATTTTTTATTTATTCTTCATGTTATCATAAATAATTAGAGCTAAAAATAAGTATATTATTTTGTCCTTATTCGATAATATAAATTAATTACTTATATTCTTACTAATTTTATAATAAATTATGGTTAAAATATTTTATATTTTACTAATTCAACAATAAAATTAGTATATCTTGTTAATTAAATAATAAATTAGGTATATTATTATAAACAATTTGATAAAATAGTTCAAAATATGTGCAAATTACTATATATCGAGCTATTACGAATCGAATCAAGAAATCGAGACAAACTAAATCAAACTCAAGTTGACAAAAAATCGAATCGAGCTAAATCAAACTCGAGCTCAGACCGAATCGAACTCAAGCGAATTGGCTCATGACAGCTAATTTATTTTAACCTCGCGGATCGCTCGCGGCTCGCTCGGGATTGGATCGAATTGGGCCCGCTTGTTAAACTTGTTAAGCTAATAAGCAGAGCTTGAGCTTAGTATGGCTTAGCTCGTTAAACTCGTTTGGCTCGATAAATTATTGATTTGTTATTAATTGCAATTCGTACTTTTTTATCGTAGATTATTAATATCTTATACAATACATGGTCTAATATATATATATAATTGTTGTGTAAAATGTGTACAAACATATGTTTAGTAATCATTTTATTGATTTTTATATAAATTTTAGTATAACATACTTAAAATTTTATTATTAAAAAATAAATGAACTTAACAAGTTAGTTCGGTCATCTTTTGAGGTTGTGTTTTTGTTTAGGCTCGTTAACCTAACCTAACCTAAGGAGCCGAGTTTGAGTTTAACCGAAGTCGGCCCATTTACACCCTAGTTGGACGGATGGAGAAAACAGAAGCGAAGAAGAATTAAAGGCAGGCGCTTCGTCCTCCCCTTCCTTCCTTCCTTCCTTCCTTCCTCTCCATCTCCGAGCTGCCTTCCCAGTTTCAAAGTAGCTAGCGATAGATAGCATCTTCTACGGAGAGCCAAATGAGCACTCTCAAGTTCTGCCCCGAATGGTTCGATTTCCTGATTTCCTCCCTCCCTCTCTCTGTGAGAAATCTCATGTGTTAATTGCACTTTTCACACTCAAAAGGGTGCTTTTCTTTTCTTTTCTTTTTTTCCCCTCCTTCCAGCAACAACATACTCTACCCCAAAGAAGACAAGGAGATCCGCCTGCTCAAGCACGCTTGCCGCCACTGCGATTATCAGGTACTTACTTACTTAACTACATACTAACTCTATACATGCTCTAAAACCCTTGGTTAAACCCTCCCTGTACACCTGCAACTGCAACTGCCATCTGTTGTTATCTTCATCTTCCTTCCCCTTCTTTTCACTGTATAACCTAAATTTGTAGGGTAATCTTGGTCTAAATGTATGAACTTGAAAGAAAAGGTTGCCTGAACCCAATTGTAATCTCTGTTGGCTGAAAATTCTGCAATAAGCACTAAATATACGGAGATCAGCTCAAAGAGAGGCGTCGTAAACTGCCAGAAGTTATTGGGATCACTAAAGCAAAGGCTGTACATGATTAGCTGTTCTTAATTCTTATTACTATTATTTCTGCAAACAAATGGTTTGATGCTTTGTTCGGTTCAGTTTCAGACTGTCTGAGGGTATAATTGGAACTCATAAAGTTTTGTGCCCGTGGATGTAACGGTGCTTGAGTGTCAGTTATAATATCAGATATAAATCATGTAATGAAAATCATAATTGTCAGATAACATTTGCCGATCTGCAGCTACTTTCTGTTGGGAAAGGAAGCTAATTGTAAGAAAGATGCAGTATTAACAGCTAAATTGGAACTAAAAAAAAAAAGATATAAGATGTGTTATTCTGATACAAAAATTGAGTGTTTCTGGTTAAATGCAAATTCAACAATTTGTCGGGTTGTTTGACACAAGCGCCCCAATGCACATTCAAGCAGCTCGTTATTTTTCTAATGCAGGAGGTGTCAGATAACAACATAGTGTTCAAATTGGAGATCAGAAAGCCATCTACTGACAGTAATACAGGTATCCTCAAAGATGCTGTCGCTGATGCAAGCCTACCTCGTACCAGGAGTGCCAAGTGTGCCAACTGCAACCATTCTGAATCAGTTTTTTTCCAGGTAGGGGATTATGAAAGGGGTTATCATTCCTACCAGTAAACACTGATTGATCTGCCGTTATTCAGTTATGGTCACAGCTGACAAGATACCCTATAGCTATTGTTACTATTGGCATTTTTTCATCTTGCAGTTGCTTTTTACTATGGATTTGGCTGTTTGTTGTGCTAATTTCCTGAAATATTTGGGAATTGTAGGCTGCAGCAAAGGGAGAGGAAGGCCTTACCCTGTTCTTTGTTTGTTGCAACCCAAATTGTGGCCACCGCTGGAGGGACTAAGGATTCTGATGTTAGATTTATTGACACAAAAATTTCTAAAGTTTAGACTTTAGAGTTTAGACTAAGATCTTACTTTCTTGTCTTAGTGAATTACTACAACAATATGTTTTGGCTTAATTGTAAGTGTTTGCATGTTGAAAGCTCTTGCTTGTGAATGTTCTGAATTAGAGATGCATACTGAAGTTTATTGCATACTGGATGAGGTTCTCTCAAGCAGACAAGCAGTCCATCGGGTATAGGCCCAAGTTAAGGCCTAGCCTGCAGGTCAAGCAAACTGAGTCCTCTGGTTTTGATTTTGAAATCAAATTGATGAGCTCGTCTTTTCTAAGACAAAATAGAAAAATGCAGGTCCAATGATATCACTGTTTTTATAGTGCTATCAAAATATGAATGGATATGGATTTAAGCCAACCTGACCTGATTTGGAACGACCTTTATGATTTAACAAAGTTATGTCTTGGTCAGTATGTTTTAATTGCTTTTCCTTATTCAAGCCCAATCTGCATCAGGTTGCTATCACCCTACAGTTTGGTGTTCTTTCTCTGGCCCTAATCGCTTGCAATGGTTTCAAACCGGTTCAAACCATCAATTTCAGCTCATATTATATGGTTTGAATCAGATTAGCTATTCAAAAATATGCAGAATTTGAAACGGATGGATTCTGCTTATTACCCTGTTTCAGGGGCTGGTAACAATACTCTCAAACGATGCTGAGAAAATAATACCCCCCCCCCCCCCCCCCCCAAACCCACAAAAAAAACACAGCCCAACAAAGGCCTAAATTGTTGGATCTCCAGTTTGGAAACGGAGCAACAAACAACATACGTAACATCAGTGAAAAACAAGTTTTGTCGTGGAACAAATCTATCTACTGCTCTGCCCAAAGGCGAGAGGTCCCAACTGCCAAGCAGGAAAGAAATGCACCAAAAAAGCGACTTGGAAGTATCAGAGGGTCTCCATCTCCACTGTACGTGGATGCGGGACACATGCCCAGTGCCTAACACTTGTTCCCCTCCCCTCATCGTTATCTACCAAGTGGTCCATTAAACCCTAATAATAATTATAATAACCTTCCTCCTGCTCTCCTGTGCCAGAAATTGCTACCACAATTCATACACTCAAATTATTAATTATCATTTCTGATCATAATTCATACTTGACCCAGTAAAATCATGAAAATGTTAAAAACGTATTAAACAGATTATTGATTACTTTAGAGGAAAAATATATATATTGTTTGTGTTGATAAATAGAATATATTCTGCAGACATTGGCTAGAATTGGAAGTTATTAAAGTTTAAGTCACAGGAAAACCAGTGGGGTTCCCCCAACTCCAAAAGAAAAGAAAAAAAAATATCAGTCCATCAATACCTGCTTCCACTAGTGCCACTTCAAAAAAAAAAAAAAAAAAAAAAAAAGGAACTACTTTTAATTAATTAGCTGAGACCATAAAGTCACCTTCATTAGGGATTTGATTGAGGATCAGCTAGATTAAACAAATCCACTTGCCTTTAGTTTGGCAATATTATGGGTATGATCAATTATGATCAGAGCCATGACACTGACTCCTTTATTTTATTAATTATGAATTTTAAAAAAAAAAAAAACAAAACCATGCTCACATAATATATTCTGTGGGGATAATTGATAAAGATATGCATCCTCCACTATGTTATTAAAATTGCCAAAGGGACAAGTTGTTGCATAATTATATGGTTTTCCCTACTAGGGGATACATGCACTGGTGTAGTTGAAAAGGCTGGACATCCATTTCTTTATTAATTAGATAATAGTTTTCCTATAATTTTTTTTCTCAGTGTGTATTATCATTCATCATTGCTTTCATGTGATTTTGTGTCCTTTGGTCCTACCACATATTTTTTTTCTAATTAATGAAATGCTAATAATTTTTAGCTCTGCTGGCCTGTTGCTAAAAAAAATAAATAAAATGGAAGACACTGCCAAACTAGGCAGAATTTTTCATATAATTAATATGCACTGGATTATATTTTAATAGTGATTTCAGATTCTTAAGTAGCATAATTTAATATATCACCAAATAAATCTTGAGAAAAAAAAAGGTTATTAAGTTAATGGTTCTCTCAACTCCGGTGGAATTCAATAAATTTATTTCTCGATTGTTAGCGAGCCACCTCACTAGCTAATAGTTCAAATAATTGGTGCATCGAAAATTAATTACATAAGTTTGAATATACGGAAACACGTCATTTCATAATTCAGCACGAAACTTAAACTTTATTATATTTCATAATAAGACAGTTTGAAATTCTATAGAAATTTGGCAATATGTTTACACTTGTTCACGGAATTCCACGTTTTTTCTGGATTGTAGTTTGAAGTAGTTGCAAAATTTTCAAAATTTTGTTTTTCAGCAGTTTTTAAATGAACAAAACTCGATAATTTATAATGTTTATAGACATTTTAGCATTAGTTCATCCAAAATAAATTAAATAATTTAGAAACTTGACGATTTCGCCTAAATCATGAAATTTAGGCACCTTTTAATTTACTCTATACATGATATATAATACCATCGATATTTTGGTATAGTTGCAAAAATTTATTTGATAGTAAGAACTCAAAATTAGAAATACAAGAGATGCGGGAAAAATTAAAATAAACCATTGACGCAATACAGTGCATGCTTAATTGTATTTAGGGGTGTAAACGAGCCGAGCCGAGCCGAGCCGAGCTAGGCTAAGCTCAAGCTCGGCTCGTTTAGTTAACGAGCCAAAAACACGAGCTCGAGCTCGGCTCGTTTAATTAACAAGCTGACCGAGCTAGCTCGTTAAGCTCGTTTATTTTTTAATAATAAAATTTTAAGTTTGTTATATCAAAATTTATATAAAAATTAATATGAAAGGACTAATAAATATATGTTCATACACATTTTACATAACAATTTCATATATATTTGACCATATATTGTATAATATATTAATAATTTACGATAAGAGCAGTACAAATTGCAACTAGTAATAGTTTATCGAGCCAAACAAGTTTAACGAGCCGAGCCATGTCAATCTCAAGCTCGAGTTCAAGCTCGGCTCATTAGCTTAACGAGCGAGCCAATAACGAGTCGAACCCGAGCCACTAACGAGTGAGTCAGGAGCCACGAGTTTTTTTGCCACTCCTAATTGTATTCACCGCAAGGATGAAATGTATGAAATTAAATGTGTTCACCATTATACTAAATCATATTTCCATTAAGTGTTGATACAAAAAATTTTATAGTACATCAATTAATTAAAATTCATACAAGATAAAATGTCATATTTTACTTGAGACTATCAAAGACACCAGCTCTCTTGAAAATTCTCTAACATCACTCTCATGGTCTTATAATATATTCCTAAATCCATAGTTTAAACCCAATATTAAATCAAAACCAAGTTGTTGGATCCACAGATTCAGATTTTTTTTTTTTTTGGGGGGTAATACCCTAACACCCCTTAAATTATCTCCTTGTGACAAGTTGTCCCCCAAACTTTAAAATGTGACAAACGTCCTCCTGAACTATGTATTATGTGACAAACACTAGCCAATTAGCCCTTTGATGATCCATTTTGAAGTGTCAAAAGACCAAAACATCCTTGTATGTTTATGCCAAAATATATTTAAAGTATTTATGTTGTATGGAATTTTAATTTACGAAAAATCCTAATAAATTAAGAACGAAAAAATAAAAATTTATGCCTTGTATGTTTATGCTACCATTCAATAAATATTCACAATAAATTATTTAATTTGGTATATTAGTTCGATTTTTTTTGACACTTAAAGATTGTCATTATAGACAAAATATAGTTGTACAATAAATTGAATTTAAAAAAAAAAACTGAAATTGATGTAATTTTATTTATTTTAAAATAAAAATACAACATTGTCGAATTAAAAATGTTTACAATTTTAAATCAAATTATGAAAGTAGTGTATTATATTATTATTATTGATGAAATATATGTGTTAGGAAAATTTAAATTAACTCATTTAAAACAAACATACAAAAAATTGAACGCAAAATTTATATAATAATAAAAAATTCGGATTAATTTATATATTTTTTAGGTAAATGTAGATTTGTTGTAAAATAAAATTCCATATAACATACATTGTTATATAATTAAATATTGTGGCACAAACATATAAAGGGCATTTTAGTCTTTTGACACGACAAAATGAAACATTAAAGGGTTAATTAACTGATGGAGGTTTGTCACATCATAAAATTTAGGGACAACTTGTTAGGAGGAGATAGTTAAGGAAGGTGTGGTGGTACTACCTTTTTTTTCGAGATTAATACGTTACATCAGGTGTGTTGTTTAATTTCTAAGTTCCAACAATCCACCAGCACCCCGCCCGTTGTTTAGGTTCCCGGTTCCTAGTTCCTCAACACTAATTGTACGTGTCTTTTTAGCTAGTGCACGGAACCAAAAACCAGATCACACAATTTACTTGCTTACTCACTCGGTGTGTACCGGTATATATCATATATGGAGTCCAGCTACGGTTCTTCTGCAAGCATTTCGGATCGAAACTTTTACGATCCAATTTTGAAAATCTATCGTCCAAAATTTTGATTTAAATAGCTCATAATAATCTTGACATAATTAAGTTGGATGGTGCCAATTTTTACCATTTTAGGAATTTTATTACTATTTTTAATGATTTTTTTGAAATATGGCTCTTAAAATAATTAAAATAAATCAATTTTGTATGCCAATCTTTAAAAAATATTAAAAATAGCTAAAATTTTCATAAAATAGAAAATATTGGTACTATACGAGTTAATTATGTCAAGATTATAATGAGCTATTTGGATCAAAATTTCGGATAACGGATTTTCAAAATTGGACCGTAAGCGTTTCGGTCCGAAATGCTTATGGAAGCACCGTAGCTGGACTCATCATATATGCTGGTGTTTGTATTCTTCACACCAAAGCAAAGGAAAGGCGTGTGTCATCCTCTACTGTAAGTGTTGCGTAGTGAATTAGCGATCCAACGATGAAGACTAATAGGAGGGGTTTCTGAGATTCGTTTGCATGAATCTTAAAGCAAATTGAACGGCTGGATCGCTGCGCATTATATATAAGATTGAAAGGAAAGAGTAATACCTAGTGTACATAAAAAAACCGTCCATAGGGTTCATAAGTTAAATTTCATGATGTATCTGTTACATTCTATACACATTTATAGATGTATAGACAGTTTTTTTAATGGACGCAAGAGGTTTCTCCAAAGGAAATATCAAATATGTAACAACTCCACCTCCCATGTTGTATCATTGTATGCAATTAGCCAATTATGCGTAAGCCAAAAATATCCGTACCGCAATTTGTGAAGGTACCGTACCAGAAAGCATTGTTTTGCCAGTAAAATGGTAAACCAAGGAAGTGTCCCTTTTTTTTTTTTTTTTGAGAGAAGAAGTGCCCCTTTTTACTGTCTACCTTTATTAGTCTTTTACGTACTGGTTCATTCATAAAAGAGTTTACTGGGCAGGCTTTTGACTCTTTTCCTCTTTCCCTTTTCTCTCAATTAAAAGCACACAAGATTCCTTTGTGATTATTATTTTCAAACAGAGAAAAGGCAAAGTCATGATGATAGTCATCTATAAATATTTAATTGGAATAATTAATTACTTCTGATAATAAGTATTAATTTTAAGCACTCTGGCATGTACCCAATTTTTCTCATTAATATGTTAATAAGTTTTCAAGCACACTTTGATGTGACAACTAGAAATTTTAACAAGACAAATTATTGACAATTAATAAATATATATAAACGGGGGCTCGACCCTTATTTTTCCTCTTAACAACGCATCATAATCTCAAGTTGGGGATTACTAATTAATTATCATAAATTTATACACCCAATTTTCAAACTCGAGCATGCACGCACACTTTTATGTGACAATTATAAGCCCAATGTTACTATGAGCTTTAAGCTCACGCGCTGGAAAATCAGTTGAACGTGAGATCCAGATCTGATGGTGCAGGTTATTTCAAAAAACTCTCCCTAGAAACTTCCATCTGTTGGATCTGGATCTCAGGATCCTGAGATTGTATTTGGATCGCATAGATACAGACACTAAGCTCACTAAACACTTTGGTGAGCTTGACTTAAAAAATATATTTAAGTATCTTCAAATTGTGATTTATGTCTTTTATAAAATTCTTTATATCAAAATATTTCGGGAAACAAAATTTTTTCATCAATTTTTTTTAAGTATTTTTTTCCTATTTTTTTTTTATAAGATAGTACAAATTATTGACAATAACAATATGTAAACAAAAGTTGACCCGCGTTTTTCCCAAAAAAATATATATATTGACAATAACAACGCACTATAACCTTAAGCTGGTAATTAGTAATTGTCATAAATTCTTACTCTCGTTTAGTCATTTTCCAATCAGTAGTCGAATTCAGAATCATCTAATTACGTCCCTACACAATTTTATCCTTACTAATATATAAACGCATATTAGAAAAAATGGTATGAAAGGGCTATCTTCCCCGAATAAGAAACCTGAGGTGTTGATTATTTTCTTGGATAA
The DNA here is from genome assembly GCA_030179965.1 of Cyperus esculentus. NCBI lineage: Eukaryota > Viridiplantae > Streptophyta > Magnoliopsida > Poales > Cyperaceae > Cyperus > Cyperus esculentus. The sequence goes on along the minus strand of JASGLE010000015.1, from coordinate 1,311,944 downwards.
ATCAAAACCGTTGTTTTACGTTAATGCCCGTTGACGTTAATGTCTCAACCCATTTTAAGGTCCATATTAATTTCCTCAATATAAGACCCGTTACATATTATCTTAAAAATTTATTATAAGAAATAATAATTTCAGCCCAAAGCGTTATATAATACGAACTGGGCTAATTTTAATTTGTATTTAAGGATTTTATCTGGCGGGTCTTGCGATGGCAAGATGTTGTCATAGTTTCTATGACGGATGGGACCCGCAAAAACTCCACATACATTCGACAAATCATCACAACCGTCAAGATGAAATGTAAGAAGCTGTTTTGACTATTGTAGTATCTGAATTGCAGGAGTTCTAAACTTTTTACCTCCTCATATTCGATTTTAGAAATATTTATAGTGAAATGTAAAATTGATGACACAAATTGTCACATTTTATTTCTTATTTTTTTTATAAAATTTAACATCGACCACAAATTCCCGTTTTTTTTTTTTATATTAATCAAACATCAATGCTGATGTAACTAATTAAGAGCTAGGCTATGGTGCACCGCAATTGAATTCCTATTTTCAAAAGTGAAATGACCAAACCGATTTGCCCAATACAATCTAAATATTGAGATTATGCAAACTCTTTAACTAAATTTTAGAATTTTTGAAACTCTTTAACTATTTTTTCAGATTTTTCGAAGACGGGTACCTTTTGATATCCAAATGTCATTATTTTATTATTATTTTTGTCCATCTTTAAAAAATCTAAAAAAATAGTTAAAAAATTCTCGAAATTGTAAAATTTGGTATTCCACTATATTTCAATATGTAGAATGTGTTAGTTCAATTAGATTTAACATTTGAAATTTGGTTTGTGAGATTTTAAAAACAGTGGTGCAAAAACCCTATCTGCACCGAGTGCACCGTAATATAACTCAATTAATTAATTACTATATATCCATCGATATTTGTAAGCTTCGTGTTTTGATATCCGTACATGCACAAATATTTTAAACCATCCAATTTTTTTTTTCTAAATTATTAGCTCCTGCTTTAAAAATTATCAATTTTAATATTTATTTATTATATTAAATTTAAATCAAACTTTGATAAATGTACTTCATTTCCAATGTAAATCGTATCAAACACTAATGCAGTAATTCAAATTCACAATGGGTGTGTTCGAAATCCAGATGAGAGTTTTTTATAGACACTTAAATTTGAGTGGCTTGATCCTCATCTTTATCTAAAAAAAAAAATTCACAAAGGGTGGAGTGAATGGAGTCCGTATTGGCTACAATCCAAATCGGATTGGAGGACCCTCCAATCCCCGATCCGACGTTGATGAATTTTAGAGGAGCTTTTTTAAAATAATCTCAACCATCTATTTAGGATTGGAGGATCCTCTGATCCAATTTGGATCATAACCTATTTCAGCGCGGAGTGAATGCATTGCATAGTTTAGCCAGTTTCCACAAAATCAAGAATGCCTACGGGCTATGATCCAAAAAAAAAAAAAAAAAAAGCAAGAAAGAAAATGAATGAATCAGACTTATAAACGTTCTCAATTTCTCATGAATAGCCGCAGTAATTAGGTGTGGTAATGTCAATCACAAAATTGACTACTAAAGTAGCAAAAAGTTCAAAATTCTTTGACAATTTTTTTTTCAATACAGCTTGACGTGTGCAGAGACTCTGAATAAATTTTACAAAAATGAACTAGTTGAAAATATTGAGTTTTTGCTGAAAGAAGAAAGCAATATATTTATTTTCAGTGAGGGTGCTGGGTGCATCACGAGAAAGTCGAACAGAACAAAATATAACAAGCCAAAAAACATAACAGATTAAAACAGGACCGAGAACTGAAAAGGGAGAAAAATACAAAGAGGAAAAAGGGCCAAAAGAGGACTGAAAAAGAAAAAAAAAATAGCCAAAAATACCATCAAAAATAAAAGATTCCTCTCTGCATACTGACAGGACTCGACCTATGGAAAAGGCCCAACGCAACGCAAACGAAAGGAAACCCTCCCAAAAGAAAGCTGTACTGCAAGATACAATACAGCACTCGAGTCGTTGGATCGCCTTAAGATTCGTGCTAGATCGGATCTCTAGACGATCCAACGTCTCGTGTGTCGTACTGCAAGATGCAGTAAGTCTAGGGGATGAGCACTCCCCAAGTCCCACCCACCGTTTACTTCCCAAATGCAATGAATTGTATTGTATGCTACGTACGGGGCCCATGATCACAAGACGACAGAACCCTTCACGGAGATAATAATTGTGAATTATTATGATACATACTGGTACTCAATTGCTTGTCTTTGCTACTCAGTACTCATCCATCTATTTATTTTGCTATTGCTGTTCCCTTCGCACGCATGAAACGTACGTTCCCACTATTTGCATGTCAAATCATCCACAGTCATAAAACTATTGTAATTGTGCTTTGGACATTTTTCTTTTTCTTTTTCTTTTTCTTGCTGTATTATGGAGGTAATAGATTATGTTGCCATTAATAATTCAGTGTTCGAAGTTAAAAAATAATATATCTACAACTTTTCTTTTATCAAAAAAAAAAAAAAATCATATCTAAGCTACTACTCGTAGCTAGTAAATTTTACATTGTTTTAGTTATGGTCAAGATTATTAACATACATACTAACCAGAAATTATTTTGATCGACTTTATTGGCAATTACAATCAGCCATAGCGCCATAGCGGTCTGATTCTATATGTATGCGTTTGGATTGTCAAAGAATAGTACTTTAATCAGATCAACAAACTATTTCTAACTTTTGCGTTATCTAAACACATAACCAGTAATCTGTATTGATGAGAATAGTTGCTAATCCGCTATTCTATATAAAATATAGATTAACTACTATTCTTTTTAATCATCCATCACTAATTTAGACAAACAATCCAAACAACATTTTTACTATTACAAATAGTACCCTATTTTTATTATTATTCTTTAGCTAATCCAATTTTTTTTTTTTTTACTAATCTCATCTACTATTCTTTCACTTATCTTTGCATAATCCAAACGCACCCAATATTGCATAGCTAAATTAATACAGTTATTATAATTTATAAACTAAACTGAGCTGAAAGCCTGAAACAAAGCTTCCTCCCTACAAAATCAAAATCTGAGCTAAAATAAAAAAATAAAAAAGAGATTTCCATAATTCCATTGATTCCATTCCATGCCCACTGAATTCTAAAAAGTGGAGGTGGGCCAGCAGCAGCGAGGGGGAACACCCATCAAGCCTCGGTGGGGCCGCGTGTCCTCATCTCGGCCCCCACTCTGATGAGTACTGGTTTGTCGTGTAGCGAGACCATCCGTCCCTCGCCCATCACGTGCCGATGGGACACGTTCGCCAATGAGGAGCCTCCGTATCGGGAGCTCACGTGGTGACAAAGGGGGATGGAATGGAATGGAAGGCTCTCGATGGATGGATCGATGAACAGAATGTAGACTTCGTTGAGTAGTTAGGACGATTTTACGATAACACCCTTGAGTACTGGGATAGAGGACCATTAGAGGTAGTCGGATGGAGTTTAGTTTGGAGGGGTATAATGGACATTTGAGTTAGATGGAAGATTTGGAATTTGGGTATTTCGGTATTTTAGATCCGAAGCGGTAGTGAGCTGTAGGAAAAGATCAGACCGCTGATGAGAACATTAACACATCCAGAAACAGCCCCGCGAACTTTCATGAATCTTCTTGTAAATCGGAAGTCCGTTCAAAAGTAACCAAGGGCTCTCGCCGTACGATTGATCCACTACTGATCCTTCGAGATAACAAGGGCAAAACGGACATTTCCCACACAACACTAAGTGTATTACACTAGTAAACACTAAAGTGACTCCAATAATTCGCCTAACGAAGTACGATGTAATAATTAACGTGACACAGCCGAGGGTACGATGGTCATTTGAGCAGTGGCAATATTAAACGGGCGAACTGTGGAGTCGCTGTCCGGTCCGGGACGCGTGTGCACAGGTCCAACGGTCACAGGTTCCGAGGACCGGGCTGCCCGACACGCGTCTTTCTCTTCGCCTCGACGGGCTCCGCGTGTTCTCGCTGCCTCTGGGACTCTGTCCTTTGCCAATGACTCAACGCGCGCTGCCCGGACAAATTTTGTTATGGACCGTTCCGTTGTGTCACCAAGAGAGTGCTTCCAACTTGTCGGTGATGGGTGTCCATTACTTGTCTGGTAAATTATTACCAAATTAAAAAAATGGTTTAGTTATTACTATTAATATTATTCTAATAATAAAGATAATATTTATATACTTTAAGTTCTATGTACCTATAAATTTTCACATTTGGAACATATTTATTAGTTTTAAATGTAACAATTGTGATACTTAGTATATTTAAAAATTTTATTTCTATTGCATGAAAATTTTGAATTAAACTTTTGTATTATTTTTCTAAGTAATAATAATTTAATAATTTCTATTTAATACTTTATTTTTCTAATTATATTGTCTTGCATATATAAATTAAATTTCATATATTTGTTCTCACTTCTTAGGAATGAAATGGTGCCAGCCGGGTACATTTTCGGGATATGGCAACCATCCTAATAAAGAAAGTAGATTAGATTTTAAACCTCTCTGTGACATGTCACGTGCCCTTCAATTTTCTAGGAGCATAATTTATAGTGCCAAACTTTTACCCCATGTCACACAATCATCATTAAACCATGTAGCAAATGTTCTAGTAGGTTACAGGCTTATAGCCTTATACTGAATTCATAGCTGTGACAAATACAAAACACAAAGATGTTGCTACAGACGAGCCCAAGTGCCTTCTTAATTGAGTTCTTCCTCAGCAAGGAATGCTTGTGCCCTTGATTACTAACTGCTCTTGTGGTCGTCCGATCTTGAAGGAGTTTTTTTTTTTTGAGATTGCACGAATCTTGACGCTGTATGGTCCGTGATTGTCACAGCAGGTGTGAGGGGAGAAGTGCGATCCGAACCGCTGAGCTACCTGGAAATGGTCAGCCCACAAGTTTATGTTATTATAATGTTCTCTGTTGTCCATCCAATCATGTAGCCAAGAAATTCAGTGGTTTGCTTCCCACAGAAAAAAATACGCACAAAATGCTAAACTAGAGAAAAGAACAAATTAAATTATATGAGTAGTGGGTTTATTCACTCTTACCCATTGAAAACCATGAAATTGCTTTGTTTTGGGGAGGCATAACTATAATCCTGGCACCATTTTATGAATTCTAATGAGTTTTTTAGTCATGATAATTATTTTGTAGATCATCAAATATTAAGTGTTGATTAAAAAGACAATTTTTTTAATATTATTCATTCAGTATAACGTTGCATTTCGATGTTATAATTTGTTCAACTGATTTTTTTAAAATAATCCAATAATTTTTTTCTAATGTAGATATTGTTCGATCTTTCATCTTTATAATTAGCGAAAAGATAATAATATATTTTGTTTTTACCTTGAATATAAAAATAATACAGTCTTGATATCTTATGTTTAGTCCAATTTAAACCTTATTATGATAACTACCTTTTTATCTTAAAAAAGAACTTAAAGACAATTGTTTTATAAAAGAACCACAATTTGTTTTATACATAAAATGATGGATTATTCACCAACAAGAAAATTAACATGATAATAATGATAAATATAATGAATGAAATTTATATTACATTTATATTAGGACATTCCATTGAGTTCCATATTTTAACTAAATGCCATTATAATGATATATCTTATTGCTTGAATATTGTATTTTTAATTTTTTAATCATATATTTCCGTATTAAATATCTAAGCAAAATTGTGTAACATAATCATCAACAGAACACCTCGTTTTTGCTTTTTTTTTTTCATCATTCAAATCATAAATCATATGAACTTATTATTTACACTGAAATATGGATCATTAATCACTACACCCATTTCCCTTCACGAAACACTCTTATGACCTGTTCGGCAGACACAAATTCGATAGGTTTTTATAGGAATTGAGAGGCTATAAGAAATAATTTCTATTCACTGTTCGACATACTATATTATCAATTTTTAACAAAAAATTATTCCTCTAAAACGCTTGTTTTTAGATAAAAATATTAATGAGGTTACACTAAATTATTTTTTTCGATCAATTATGGACTCTTAGTAGGATTTTACAAAATGTAATATAAAATTCTATTTTAATAGAAAATTTTTTCTATAGGATCATGCCCTGCACTCAAAAATGCCTGTTAAAACATTGTTGTCAAACCAAAACCTCAATCTTCCGAGGGTATCTCAGAAAAAAAACCCACCCAAATCATCATCAATTATTTAAGTAGAGACGTCTCCCACTCTCTTTTAAAACAAAACCCTCTCATCACACATCTCCACCCAAAAACTCACTCTTCTCCTTCTTCCCCTTCTCACTCGCATCCTCTCAATTCAATTCAATCCGATCCAATCCGATCAAGCCATGGTGGTGAAGCTGACCCCATCCCTAACCCCGCGCCGCGCCATCCCGGACCCGATCGCGCTCGCCGACCGCCGGTCCTTCTCGCCCGAGCCGGCGCTCAGCCCGACGAGCCCGCTCGAGCGCAACTGGCACTGCCCGAGGGGGTGGAAGAAACGGGAGACCGACGGCATAGGGCTGGCCATCGTGGCCTCGCTCGACAAGACCTCGGACGTCCGGCATGTCACGCTGACCTCCCCGATTAGCATTAGAGGGGCGTTCGAGTTGTCGGAGATCGGCTGCAGCGGCAGGTGCACTGCAAGTGTGTGTGGTGGCGGCAGCAGGGGCGCTGGGAACCGGGATCTCAGATCGTCGAAGAGGGAGGAGTTTCGAGTGGCGGATTTCCTCAATTGCTGCAATTTGTGCCGGAAGAAACTCCACGGCAAAGATATTTATATGTATAGGTAAATTTCATATAACCTCGATTTGTATTATTGCCGATTTTATGTTAAAAAAAAGGAACTTAAACATGATTAATTTTGATGTAATTGTGCTGATTGTTTTCTTTATTGATTTGATGCAGAGGTGAGAAAGCTTTCTGTAGCATGGAGTGCCGGTACCAGCAGATAGTAAACGATGAGTACCAAGAGAAATGCGGCTCGGCGGTTTCAAAAGGCTCTGAAATTGCCGGGTCACCGTACGCCAGCGATCGGATCTTTTTCACCGGGATTGTGGCAAGTTGAATTGATGTAATGATAACTGATGAATCATAAAAATCTCTGATGAGGGGGAGAAGAAAAGGGGGTTATACATAGAAGAGCACAAATAATAATAATACTTCAGTTTCGAAGGGAAATTTTGTAATAGTGAAAACTTAAACAAGAAGGGGCCTTGCGAGGAGCCTCTTTTTTGCCTTTTTGGGGTGGTTGTAGAAATCGGGCGGCCAGCGGGCGGGCGGGCGCCTGAAATCGGGGTTCTTTTTTTGTTCAGATGATAGTGAAGATGATCTCTGAATTTTTAATTGGGTTTTGGAGAGGTTTTTCACTAGATGAATTATAGATTTGAAGTCAAGAGCTTCTTTATCATTGTAACTTATTTATATCTGAATTCTTGCATAGTGAAATAGAAATATTCCAAAACTTCTGAACTTTCATTTTTACTTCCAAACAAATGGAAAAAATTTCGGTGTGAGATATTTTTTTTTTTGGTTGGTTCTGGTAATATTTACCAGATTAGCTGGCTTCTTGCTAGCAATGGATAGATCTTTAACAATAATCTAGTAAAATCTGTTATATGTCCAATTGCAGATATTATAGAGTTAAATTTATTCATAGATTGGTTAAATATTCCTCTGGCAAAGTCCAAACTGCAACTTGGCAGGTATATATTATAAGTTTATAACTGAGAAGAGAAGATTTGATGCTCTAGATTTGTTTTTTATTTTAAAAAAAGAATAGTGGCTTGTGAAGAAAGATAGCATCATAGCAGGATTGGATTTTGCAAAAAACAATTCTGTGAATATTAGATTATTTGTTAGTATTGTAATTTTTTTTAGTTAAAAGTTTTTGCATCTATTGGCAGTACCAAAATAACAAGCATGCTGATCAGCAGTGGCACTGGCACCAGTTTATAAAACAATACATGAAAATCAAGTAACACAAGCAGGTACACAGCTTTAGCTGATGCACTACCAGTCGAGCAGAAAACCAGTGCCGACATAGCACTGGTATGGTGCCTGGGGCGTACCAGAAAGATTTTGAGGTTACTCTTAGCAATCAAAAGAGGGTTGAGAGAATTTATGGAGTGAAAGTTGTTTTGAGTTTAAACTTATTCAGTTGGGTTCAATCTTTAACAAGTTTAAACTTATTCAGTGGGGTTCAATCTTTGACACCTCTCTGAATTAATTAGCTTAGCGTTATAGTGATTTGAATACATTTTACGATCTTATAGATTTTGTTTATTTTAAATAAAATCAAATTTAGAAATGAAATTTGCTGAGCTTTAATGTATTTCGTCTTGTTGGTTCTGTCTGATTTGAACTAAACAAATGTAAAAGAAAAAATTGACTGACAAAGACATCAATGTATCAACAATTTGGATTCATATAAAAAATTAATTCAATGAGTATTAAATCTGAAATTGTATTATTGCACTATGTTGTATGTACATACTTTCTCCTACAAATTGAAGCTATTTACGCAGTTCAGTTCAATCGTGAAAAAAAAAAAAAAAAATATCCTACTGCGCTCGATTATATGATTACCAAAAACTGCCATATATTATCTTGGATCGTAAAGTTCCCGGCTTCAAATAGAAGACACAAAATAAATAAATTCTACTGTTCAATACATAACGTTCGGGCCGCGTATAAAATGGTTTTTGCCGCTTAAATAATTTGTCTTTCACTCTTCATTGTTGATAGGGTCCAACTAGCCATTCAGGCCCGTACCGAACTAAACCCGGTTTGGGCCGGCCCATATACTACATAACATCTCGCACAGACACATGATCTTGGCCACATCTGATCCCTCAGCCACTTGTTGTACTTCGGTCAGGAATAGCATACGGACAAATACACTTCGGTCGATATTTTAGCCTATATAAGGAACTTTAAACCTCAAAGCTAGACTCACACTCATATAGCCAGTTGCCATAAGATTTAGATCTTGTATTAGGTTTAGAGCTCTCAATATTATCTTGTACTCGGTCTCGGCTCAGTTCGGCTTAGGACCACCAATTGTTACGTTGAGAAGAACAACACATTTCATCTAAAATCAAAAGATATCGCAAACATGTAATTGCATTTTAATGACCGTAGAAGAGAGCATAGAAACTATGAAAGGGCAAAATTTAATCGTATTTCTCTGCACTTATACAAAGGTTATATTATTATTTTTTGTTTATCTATAAAAAAATTAACGATGCTTGGAAATTAAATTCCTTGTTTTCTAAAAAAACTATGCAAATACAACAAAGAAAACATGGATAATTGTAAGATTTTTTCGTGCGTGGTGGGTTTTGAAATGGGTGAAGAGATAACAAATTGGGCCTCAATTAAGCAGGCTTATCTTATTATATGCACAAAATTTGGAAACTTTTTTTTTTTTTTTTTTTTTGGGTGAGGGATGCAAAATAGGTATGGATTTGTGCAAGGCCCAAAATGTAAATATTTTGTTTGTTCAGTCAGTCCCTGTAAAGATATATAAAGTTGGACATGAAATATTCGAAATGGGTTTTTTATATTTGGTCCAACTTATTACGGGCTGTACGTAGTTGTTTGCGCATTGCCGGTGTTCAAATGGTATTTCAAATTGTGGAATTCAAATGTACAAATTATGTGGAAGTACTCCAGTACTTTTGCTCCTTGTGAGGGTGTTGAAATATTGTTTTGGACTATTTTGGATTGTGAACTCGGGATCTGCTGCCGCACTGTCAGATCTGCAGCGCAGATCCGACGGTACCGTAGATCTCGGGATCCGGACTCAGTGCTTTTCATGGATCCCGAGGTCTATTGCACCGTTGGATTTGTGCTGCAGATTTGACAGTGCGGCAGCAGATCCGAACTCCGGATTGTGGGGGTATATCATCCCATTTTTTTGTGCTGCTTTTTGTTCCATACAGAAAGAGAAGGTGGTGAATGAAATATGCTAACTTGTTTATAAAGAACATATTGTTAGGCATGAAAAAATAAAAAAAAAATGCATTTAAAGGCTTCTAAAAAATATGGAAAGAGGAAAATGAAAAATTTCTCTTTCAAAAATAGAAAAATACATTTAAAGAAGCAAAGAGAAGATTACTAAATGAGATAGTCTAGCTAATGTAGTAAAATATATCCCTTCATATTCGGCCTATAGCGGACTAGCTAATTTAGTAAAATATTTCTTTTTAGAATGGGTTGCATGCAAAATTAGATGAGACAATATTGCTCTAATTTAGGTATACTAAAAGAGAACCTACAATTATATATATTTACCGTTCCGATCGAATTCCAATCACAGAGAAAGTTATATGATTACTTGATTTGAGTATATACAAATATAAATAAGAAAGTATATATCAACCCCTCAAAATAACCTTCTATATTTTTTACTGTCACCTATTAATCAAAAAGGAAAAAAAAAACTATCTATTAATAGTTTGTTTAATTAATTGTCTTCTATTTTTGCCACTTCTTCTCTATATAAACATATTAATACCAAAACTTGCATTTGTTCTCTTCACAATATATAATCTTCTTTAATTTCCTTTGCTTGATCAACTTACACTTGTACATTGAATTGAAAGCATTATCATTTATCAACATGCATCTTCTCTCCTCCTATGGTCACTACTAATGCTATTCACAACTCTTGGCCCCAATATCTACGACGAATCTCCCGACTGCATCGCCACATACAGAGAAGGCGGTGCCCCTGCGGCGTTTGCCTCTCCCCGGTGTCCTCAGTGGAACCTCCCTTCCTTTTCGACTTGCCTTCGGTCATCCCTTGCGCAATGCAATCATGTCGCAACTAATCAAGGGTGGAGAGCTTCCATGGAGGACCGCGCCTTCTGCGCCCTTAACCTTAATATCCCTTTTCCCGATGTCGTTTCGAATAAAGGTGTGTGTTATTAATTTTATTTCACTTTTTTCTTCCTGTTTCGATGTGAATATCATAGCTACATATTTGAAACAAATGATCATGAGATGCAATGTTTATATATGTCAAATCTCAACAGACCAGTATATACTTTGTTCTTCAACCTAGGTGATAACTAATCAAGCTTTACATGAAAGCTGAATTCTGTTTTCCAACTTAACAAAAAGTAGAGATGTTCCTCTTCCTTAAAAGCAAGGAAAAACCAGATAAAAATACTTAGGATTATTAAGGTGTACATCTCAATAATAAGCTTCTATTTTTATCTTCCAGTCACGAAATAGGGGTATATTTTACATATTAAATAATTATAATTAGAATAAATTCAACAAAAATTTAGGTCGCAGGGGAAATTTTTAGATGTACAAGAAAAAATAGATGTAGGTCGCAGGGAAACTGTTTAATTAGATGTACAAGAAAAAAATGAAATACTCAGATGTACAAGAAAATTAGGTGTACACGTCGCATACACGCCACAATCGACCACCATTGTGTATTATTTTATGTACGTACGTCTTCTAATTACATGATTAATCAGGAGGAAAGATGGTAACGAAAAAGACCAAGGAAGTTGGAATTGTTGCGGTCTTCGACGGGCACAACGGCGCTGAGGCGAGTGAAATGGCAGCCAACCTATTCAGAGAATATTTCTTGCTGCACACACACTTTCTCTCGAATAGCGGATACCACGCTGCTGTTACAGGCTTGAACGGAAGCTGCATGCGTAACGAAGGAAACATTCTTCCTCGACTGCAGGACTATCTGTATGTGCACAGAGAAGGGTATTCTTGTAGCATTCTTATATTGATCGTCTTTAAGTTCAAAACGAACCATTATTTAAGCTAAAATGTCTATGAACTTTCCTAATTTTACAAGTATATTTAGTTTTTATAAACCAGTAATCCTTGCTCAAAACAAAATAAAATGAAAATAAACTAGTTGAGTGTTATATGTAATTGGATATCTTTGTTTTCACGTACATCACCGGTATCAGTATTCTCTAAAACTTGGTATGGATTAATACAGGTTGGATCAGCGAACACCGGAAAGCTTTTCTGACAATTCATTTCATATGGAAATACTGAAGGAATCTCTGGTGAGAGCACTCCAAGATATCGACACGACATTCTCGAAGGTAAGAATTCGGTTTCAATCATAAATTGTTTGAATTTCATTGTATTTTCAATTTATTCTAAATTTGTAAGATATGATTTCTATGTTTAATTAATGCAGATGGCTTTGAAGAATGATCTGAAGTCTGGTTCAACGGCTACCGTGGTGCTTATAGCCGATGGCCAACTACTCGCAGCTAATGTCGGTGACTCCAAGGCATTTTTATGCTCAGAAGATGGCAATAAAGGTTTCTTAATTTTCTCATCCTGGGCATTGATTTTACATCATAAGCATGTGTTAAAATTGCTAATAGTAAGAAAGTAATCTTCATACACAAACACCATGTAATTAAATTTAAAAATTCAAAGTTTCTTCTTCCTTTTTTTCGGTTCAATGAATTGCAGTCTTGCTTTCTGAATTTGCTAAACAAACATCTTTAATTATGATCAGTTCCGGGAGACAGAAGGCAGATGGCGTTGGCTAGAAGGGAGAGAAGAAAAAAGATGAACTCTCTGTCTTCGAACAACCGAGTTGCAGATGACATCGAGGGAATGATAACATCGAGATCCAGTGTGAAAGAGTTGACTCGTGACCACCACCCCGACAGAGAGGATGAAAGAAATCGGATCGAGGCAGCTGGCGGGTACATCAGCGAATGGGCCGGTGTGGTTCGGGTCAATGGCCAGTTGGCAGTTTCTCGATCTATCGGTGATGTGCATTTCAAACAGTAAGATTTTTCTCTAGCAACATATACAGTTTTCGAATAAAAGTTGTTGCGTTGGCAGTTATCGCATATTCAATATTTTGTTACCATTTTATGCTGAGGGAACAATAGGAAAATAAAATTAGTATCTTGGGGCACATTTTGAATATTTATTAACCACATTTTGAAAATAAAAAAGTACTGCAGACTTATAATTAGTGATATCTTGAAAATAAGACAATCAGAGAAGTCAGCTTTGATCTTTCAGGTATTATTCTCTGATATGTCATCACTGATTATCTGTAATATGATAGGTATGGTGTGATATCAACACCAGAAGTAACAGATTGGCAACCCATCTCCGGAAACAACACTCATCTCGTAGTCACTTCCGACGGCATCCTCAAAAAGTTAACGACCCAAGAAGCCTGCGATGTAGTATTTCGTGACAAAGCTAGAACAAGTACAGCACAAGGATGGGCAGTTTTGGCCTTATTGCTAGTAGCTGAAGCCCTGCAGAAAGGCACCAGGGATAATGTTGCTGCAGTGGTGGTGCCTCTTAATCAGTTTGTACGTACTGGTACATGATACTGATGAAGAAGTACTTAACAGGCAAATTATGATACCTCAAGTTATGTTCAAATTAGGTAGAATATTGTGTTTTAGAAATCAACACAGATGTTTAATTGTAACTTGTAAGATAATTTTAATGCTTATTTATTTTGTTATTCGAGCATATATAATTATATCTCTCATTTATCAATTCCGTATCGTTATATAATAATTAATTATAAGTTTGTTGAACAAAACTGAAAAATATTTAAATCTTCCAACTTTATTTTTTTGAGAGGGGTCTCATTCCCCATCTTTATTTAATTTTGATTTTAAAAATTGTACAAGAGAAATGAAGAAATTATGTACATAAAAAGAATTAGCTTCCTACAAGATGTAAGTAGGTAACGAAAAAAGATAAAGAAAATCTATATTTTTCCACAAAGTACATATGCTCATCAAAACTTTTGAACCGCCTTCCATTCTTCATTAACTTCTTCCAATAAAACAATTTCATTTTTGGAAGAATCATTAAAAATGCGATTGCATCTTTTCTACCAAATGACAAAAGCTAATATCAAGAACACACTTGTACACTTCTTTTGAACATTTATATCTTATAAATCTCCTATAGAAAATATGTGTAGCAACAAATCAAAACAAGCTTGATAAAATGGACACTCGTTAAGAATGTGTCACTAATTCGTCCGCTTTCTTGCATAATGCACAAATTCCTACCAGCTACCATACCCTCTTTTTTAAATTCTTCATTGTTAAAATTTTATTTTGAAACCTAATCTACATTCTTGATGGCACATTCAAATCCCATAAGTTTTGCAACCTACTTACATTATTGCAAGAATACATCCATTTGCATTTAAATTGCCCATCAGTTCTATTTTGCCAATGTATATGAAAATTAAAAGAGTGTATAGCTGACACTTTATCTAACACTGGAACCTGCTTTATCTAACAATGGATACTGAACTTTGTGGATGAGCAGCCATCCCAAATATGGGAAGTTTTTTCTTTAGTTCCCACCAATGGCTCATGGGGCAATAAAAGAAAAAAAAATTTCATTGACCACAACCCATATTTTTTCGCAAGTTGCCTTGTTGCTAACTTGCTATCATAAAGGATAGTCTCACACACTCAATAAACTGCATTAGCTTGCACACTGTCAAGGCCAATTTGCTTTTGATTTCATGTGATGCCATTTATAGACACATCTGAACACCGATTTCTAAAATCAGAAAACAATACTTGCGTTGCCACCGGAATAGTAGGTGACATAAAATTTGTGCTCGCTCAAAGAGTAGTTAGTTGTTTTGTCATGTGACATGTGTTGTTAACAGTTATAGTTACAGGACATGTTATATATGCTTTTAATTGTAGCCAGCATTGTCAAATTTGTGCTCCCTCAGAGATTTTGCATGTTCGGCAGGTTAAGTACATACCAGTAAGATAGAGAAGTCCAATCTTATGCCTCTATGCAACCAACTATATCCGAGACTTGGACTCATGATCATGGAGGACAGAGCCTGGAACCCTTTGTGGGCTTGGGTTCTGTTGCCTTTAACTCTGTAGAGCCTAAATTGGGCATTATGGCTTATGACCCAATTAGTAGTAAAAAAGCCTTGAGCCTTTTCCTAACTGGTACAATTTAAATTTGAAAATTATGTCACATCAAATTTTGATGCAAGATAAAATGTTTTATGGACTTTTGCAATAGCGCTGCGCTGGGCTATCATTATTTTTTGTATATTTCAAAGTTTCATAGAAATGAAAATCAGTTATTTCGAATTAAAGTATTTAATTGATACAACTTAAACAACAATTACAATTTTTCAGAGAATAACTATTGACAATTCAATTAATATATGGATAATGATACTATGCCACAACTTTGTCCCCACAACCCTGTGATGAGATGGCATATGGGTGGGGAGGGTAATTTTTGTAACATCTTGTGGGGGCGGAGGTATATTTTTATAAAATTGTGAGGGTCATTTTTGTATATATTTTTCATGGTAGGGTAATTTGTAAATTTCTTTAGAAATAAGGGATATTTCTGTAAAATTTTCTGAAAAGAGAGATATTTTTGTAATTTTTTTCTAAGTGCATTGGGAGTGTTTTGGGAGCATTGTTTGAGGCAAGTTGTATTTATCCTTAATATATACCACTCCAATCTATTTCCTATTATCATTCTTTAAACACAATATTTTTTTTGAGAACTTGTCACATCATGTTTATACTTTAAGCACTAATTCTTAATTCTTAAATGATAAAACTAATTTATAGATCGTGTTGTATATATCATGTTTTAGGTGTACACAAAAAATTATATCATTTTGATTTTATTTACATACGTGCATCAAAGTATTAACAAAAATCACTGATAATTTTATTATTAATTAAAATATAAATCAAATTTCAATAAGAAGGTCACTGGGACCAAGAATTATGGATTTAGTTAGGCCGGATTTATACTCTGCAACCACATACACACTCTCCCAAAAAGTCACGGGATTTTAAAAAGTAGAATACTTTTGTGGGGCCGTTCCATTATAAGACGACCCAGGGTTCTGGTAGAACAATACTTAGGGTGAAGCCATCGGCAGCGCTCAAATAGCTCAAAGCAGTGCACTGGTCAACATTTTTTTCATAACGACAACCTTACCCCTCTTTACTGCAAAGCAGATGTGTGCGCTTCACGACTCACGAGACATATACATAGAGTGTAGCTTATTCAAATTTCGATTCCGACCATAGTAACAAATCATCGATTCGGGATTCGTTCGGCGAGGTCAAAAGTTCGTGATTCGGGTATTATTCGGGTATAATTCGGGAATAGTTCGGCTTATATAATATAATAAAAAATATATTAAAGTGCCAATATTTTTAAAAACCAAATAAAAAAGCACAAATTTTCCTTTAAAACGATATATAATGTGTTTTATTCGCGAATAATTCGCGTATAAAACGTTTTATTTGCGTAAAAAACGTTTTATTCGCGAATAATTCGCTAATAAAACACATTATATATCATTGGGTAGTATTATGCGGGATTCGTTCGGCTCTTGTGAAAAAACGAATTATTCGTGAATAAATCGTGAATCATGTTACTATGATTCCGACTCATTCACTTGGCACTCGGCGACATTAAATTTGTAGGTATATTTAATACAACCTCCGCCCACAATTAAATGAATTTATACCCTTTACAACTTGTCCTCAATTAATTGAACTTTACCGATTCAATATTATTTTTCTATTCGTCTCTTAGTTCTCCAATGTTATGATTACCCTTTTATCTATATTATTTAATTGGAACATTTATTATGTAATGATTACAAATTGAGGGCATAAAAGTAATTTCACTTTTCTACTAATTCCTTTGACTTTTCCTAAAAATTCATTTATTCATGGACAGAGGTTGTACATGTTAATATGTTCTCTCATTTTTCTTTAAAGTACCTGCATTATAAATTTGGGAAAATTGTCTATTTGCCACTCCAAACATATGGGACTTGTCAAATTGCTACTCCAAAGTTTTGGGTTACAAAAATGCCACTCTAAAATAAGTGTTCTTGCTATATTGCCATTACAATATATTTTATAGTTAAAAATTAATTGAATTTGCTGAAGAGTCAAAAATACCCTTATCAATTATTTTGGCATATCAGATCGATCGATTGAAGAGCCGAGCAGCAATCACTTCCTACCCGGTTAACCATCCCTAAAATCACCTCCGTCAGGCTAATCTTCACCCCTCGGCCAGTTGCCGGTGTGGTTGTAGGATGATCGTCAATCGTCTATACGTAGATTCCCTCTCCTTCTCCGACTATCAAATAATGTCAGATAATGTCGGATTTGAAAAAAATTGAGATATAGTATTAATTTTTTTGAGTAATTAAATAATCATGCTTGGTACCAGTTGTGATTTTCCTTGCGATTACAACTGTTTCTTGCTTGATGTCATTTTGTTTTACTTTGTGCTAGCTTGAATTTCATTTTGGTTTAGTGTAGTCTCTGGTTCAATGCTCGATGCTTGGTACCAGTTGGGTAAAAGGATGAAGGGGTCAAATTGTGTTGGCACTATTAGGTGGAGGAAGCCAAGTCACATAAGTGGAGGAAGAGGAAAAGGAGTGCTGGTTAATGAGTACTTAATTGGTAGTCAGGAGGGCTGAGGGGAGAAAGAATGAAAGATTGAGGGCAGACCGGCAGCAATTCACATCCTCTACTGCACAGTATGTTACTGCCCAACGATTCAACTGTTGGATCTGCTTTGACTTCGTGCAACTCAATCTCAAAAAATCCCCCCTATAGTCTGCATTGTTGATTCTCTGCGCAGTATAATACTGCGCAGCAGAGGATAAGCACTCAACCAGCAGAGGGTTTATGAACAGAGGGAGACGGAGCAGGAAGAGGAGAGGGTATTATGGGCAATAATAAAATTCTTCCATGATTATATTACAATCTATCTTTTTTTAATAAAAAACAATACACAAATTTAGGTATAATGACAATTTAGTAAGAACATTTATTTTGGAGTAACATTAATGCAACCCAAAACTTTGGAGTGACAATTTGACAAATCCCATATTTTGGAGTGCCAAATAGACAATTTCCTCTATAAATTTATGGGGAGTTCTATTTTAAAGTCAACTTTTACTATTTTGAGGGTAGAGAGAGAATGTATCTTCATAATCCCAATTTTATCCTTAATTAATTAGTAACCTCTTTTATTTTGACTTCAAATTGGTTGCTGCTCCAAAGACACGGAATACTATGCGGATAATGAAGAATTGATTGTAAGAGGAAAGAGGACATGATTTATTATCCCATGTACAACTTTTGTATGATATTAATTACGTTATTACCATTATTTAGTGTTAATTATTTTATTCATTATTTAGTGTTAATTATTTTATTCTCAACTTTAAGCAAGGTTAACAAACAAATCAATTCAACATGAAAACCTGTTAATATGAGCTGTACAAATGACAATTCCATAAAAAAATATTAATAAAGATTTTTATAGATTGCAAATTCATAACTAAATTCATTCGAAGATTCATGAAAATTAGATATTTTTATATTGGTACCCAGATACAAATTAATTATGGTTTATATTTGCAACTTGCAAGTGAGATTACCTCATGAGTCATGCCAAGCTACAAGACAAACCAATCCTACATTAATGCCCCATATGTAGCCTCATTTTAGGGGTATAAGTCCAATCCGTTCAACCCGACCCAAAACACATGCAAATTTGAAATTTAATTGGTCCGGTACAGGTTGAAATTTGAGCAAAATAATAATTAAATTTTAGTTACAGATTTTATAACAATGTTGAATAAAATCCAACTTGACATGACATGTATAGATTTTTAATATAATTTAGAGGTGGCAAAATCTGACCCGACCCAAAAAACCTGCCCGACGCGAGTTTTAGAAAAGTCAAACTGACCCGAACCCGACCCGATCTGTGTTTCAGGGAAACTCAAGCTAATCCGAACCCGATCCGACCTGTGTTTCAGGGAAAGTCAAGCTGACCGAACTCGACCCAGACGACCCGAAACCTGAGATGACCCAGGAATAGAGGTGCAAAAGATGATCAAACCCAAAAAACCCGCCCGATCCGACACGAAAAATTGCCGACAGACATCAACCCGATACCAGACCCCGACCTGAAATATGTAGGCAGCCGTCAACCCGATATCCGACCCGACCTGACCCAACAATCTACCACCTCTAACTAACTAAAATACCAATACCAATATAGAAATTAAATGATATTTTGTTACATTTAAAAAATTTATTGAAACTTAATTTATTTTTACTTGTAATGAATATTTTTTCATTATAACTTAGTTTTATTTACATTTTTAACAATATTATCTTAAATCGAAACACGCCTATCCCGTAAAACTTAACTGCCAAACTTAAAATCCGAATTATAGTTAGCAGATATTTTATGGTAACAAAATTACAAATAGCCGTAAATGCGATGGCATAATACCAAAATAACAAAATAATAGTTAAATATGACATATCAATAAGTCACATAGACAAAGCAAACATTTTGTTTCAAACTAAATATAAAATATTCATGCTGAGTGGTCGGGATTCAAATCAAGATTATTTATTTATTTTTTTTAAAGCCAATTATTACGTCCTACTCACTATAAGTATCAAAATAGAAAAAAACCATCAGAGAATAGAGATCGATTAACAACAATAACAAGAAGTGAAGAGGCCAGTATAGCATAAAGATTCATTGAAATATATAGTACTAGATCCATGCCTTTATTATATGGCTTATTGTGTTACTAATGAAGAGTTAGGAAAGAGAGGACGGCAGGGGCAAAATAGGTACAGAGAATGAAAAGTATTTATGAGCCCTCAATATAGCAAAAATTGTCTTCAAAATAGTACTTCCCTAAATTTATTTATAATTAACACATCTACTTAATTACTAATTATTAAATAATGAACTATAGATATGAATTAAAAACCTTCATAATTGAATATGATAAAAATAATATTAGTGATAATCATTGGTAGTTACATATTGTTCAAAGAGAAGAGATCACATGACAATTATTTATCTTGACAACCATAATAATTATTCTAAAATAAATTATAAAAAATCTTAAAAATATTTTTTTAAACAGGCTTATATACTCATAGATTGATTGTTTTTCGACTTTAATTCAATTTCAATATCGTTTGATACTCAAAAAATGATTAAATTTAGACTGTTGTAATTATTATAGAATTTTGATATCTCTTGATTAATCAAATGATACTGAAATTGAATGCAAGGGAAGAGATCACATGACAATTACTTATAGATTGTTTGTGTTTCAAATTTCATTCAATTTCAGTATCATTCGATTATCAAAATTGCTATTTGCTTGTAGGTGACAACCAAATTGCTAGAGTTGGTAGATTGTCGGGTCGGGTCGGGTCGGATCAGTTGACCAAATGGAAATGTCATGTCGGGTTTGGGTCGGATTGGATATCGGGTTGACGGTTGCCAACATTTTTTCGGATCCAGTCGGGTTCAGGTTGGGTCGGGTCGGGGGTCGGGTTGACGTCTGCCGGCATTTTTTCAGGTCAGGTTCGGGTCGCGCGGGTTTTTCGGGTCTGATCATATTTTGCACCTCTATTCCCTGGTTATCTGGGGTTTCAGGTTGTTTGGGTCGGGTTCGGAGTCAGTCTGACTTTCTCTGAAACACGGGTCAGGTCAAGTTCGGGTCAATTTGACTTTCTCCTAAAATTCGGGTCGGGTTCGGATCGGGCGGGTTTTTCATGTCGGGTTTGCCACCTCTATCAAATTGGAGTTACCGTCGTTGCAGTGGATTCTTTTTTATGTTTCAGTTAAAATTATTTGTTTATTCAGAATCGGATGCAATTGATTCTGGTGCGTTTTTTATGTTTCAGTTAAATTATTTGTTTATTAAGAACTGGATGCAATTAATTGTGGTGCGTTGTAGTAAAGAGGGTTAAGTTTGTCATTATAAAAAAAAAAGTTGACCATTTTTTGGGGCCGTCCCCTCACATTCCGAGTCCAAGCTAAGGTAGCAATAAAATATGACGCCCCCCAATAATTGCACCTCCCCACCTACCCCGATTCTTTTCCCAGCATCCCCAGTACCAGGTGGAAATCTGCTATTATTGTGGGTATAATTCTAGAGCCCTACACTTTACCTTTATCCACCGTTGGTTACAAATAACGGTTCAGATTTCTACAAGAGAATTTATCTCTGCTCAATTTGTATTTGCCCGACAGCTTCTTCTAGAGAATTCCTTTTAATGCATCAAAATTCAAAAATAGGTAGTGTTATGAAATAACATAAGTAGATCTTTTACCTTCCTCACTCTCTCCACTTTCTTCTACATTAATATCCACCTTCTTGTATATTAATTTCATTGTTAATTGTATGACTTTACATTCTCAAGCCTATAAATAGAGGCTTTGTAACTTGTTGTATGACTCTCTCTCACATGGAGATATATTAAGAAATAGAATTTTGTCTCTCTCATATCATGGTTTTATCTTTATTTTATAACACGTTATCAACACGAGTTTGCTTTAGTCGAGTTGAGTCGAGTTTACTTTATTCAGTTTGGTCCTGAAGTACCTAATTAATGTTGTCCTGTAGTACAATATTAATAGTGTATAATATAAAGTAAAATGTCTAAAGGGGAGTGTTATGAAATAATATAAGTAGACCTTTTACCTTCTTCACTCTCTCCACTTTCTTCTACATTAATCTCCACCTTTTTATGTATTAATTTCATTGTTAATTGTATGATTTTTCATGTACATTCTCTTTTTTTTTTTTCTTTTTTCGAAGAGTTGATAGAAGCTACCAATTAACTTTCATCTACATTCTCAAGCCTATAAATAAAGGTTTTGTAACTTGTTGTATGACTCTCTCTCACATGGAGATATATTAAAAAAAATAGAATTTTGTCTCTCCCATATCATGGTTTTATCTTTATTTTATAACATATAGAAAATACTCTCTAATTAAAAGCTGCCAACACACCATTAATTATTTATCTGTGTAATCAAACTTGAAGAATGAATTGAAAAAAAAAAAATCTAAATGGCAATAAAAAATGTGACCAATCTTTACGATGCAGTTTAAAGAGATATTCTCCCTATCCCCCGTTTGCTGTCCCCCTTATCTGTCCCCGCTAATAGAAACCCAAAATGAGAGGGAGGTACGAGGAGTGGGAGAGGAAGTAGAGGAAATCCATTCGTACGGGGCAGCGTGGAGTGGGAGAGGAGTAGAGGCGGGGCCGCGTCGTCGTCGTCGTCAACCACGTCGTCGTCCTCGGCCATGTCGTCATCATCAGAGTTGCTGGAGTGGGTGGATGCAACGGAGAGAAGGAGAAGGGTTTGACCGGTAGAAGGTTGTTGGAGTGGTGGAAGTGGTTTGACCGGTATGAATACTTTTTTTATAAGTGGTATGAATACCAAGTTGTAGTTAGTCTGAACACCGCCCGTAAGTTGTCTGAACACCACACAGTAGAAGGTTAACCGGTATAAATGTTACAAGATATGAGAAAATTTTTTTGACATATTTTTCACATGCAAAAAATCAATTAAGCACGTGCTGAAAATGAACTAAGCACGTGCTGAATTAGTATTAAAGTTGGTGTTCATACTAGTCTTGTGTAGGTGTTCATATCAATTGCTACATGGTGTTCATAGTTAACGTGGACGAGAATATGCTTGCGGGGGACATTTACGGGGGATTTTTTGTGGGGGACGGTTAGCATCCCTCCAGTTTAAATTACTAATTTCGCATAAGATATTCTACAAATGCTACCAAATTTTACATTCATGTCCTTTATTTTTTTTCCTTTTACAAATGGGTCCTCAAAAATCATAGCAGCTGCATATATTCACGGACACACCTTTAGCAGTACCCACTTAATACTAAATTTCAATCAACAAGCAACAACAACACAACATGAAGCAAACAAGAGAAATGATACTTAATTCAACTTTTCATATAATCATTACTAGTCACAAAAATAGGCAATTTGCACTTGCCCTCCAAATTAAATTCACTATTATATGAGATTGACACTCTGTTACATGCATGAGATTGGCACAAAGAATCTAGAGGAATTATCTAATGAATGACGGTATCTCAGAGGAGCTAGGCTGCAAAGGCATTGGCCGAGTTGATTTCTTCAACTGAAAAGCTCAAAGTTTTGCATTTTCATAACAACATGACAGAAGATTAAGGAGCAGTTGCAATTGCAGAACTGGTTAAGAAGTCTCCTCTGTTGGAGAACTTTAGGTGCTCATCCACACGTGTTGGAACAGAGGGTGGTGTTGCATTGGCTGAGGTATTGGGTGTATCCGTGTATGTGTCAACACGAAGAAACTTGATTTGAGGGATAATTTGTTTGGCGTCGAGGCCGTGGTAACTCTGAGTAAAATCATAACAAAACTTTCTTGTTTGAAGGAGATTTATCTTAGTTATCTTAATTTAGAGGACGAAGGGACTAAAGAGATTTTGAATGCTCTGAAGTCCGTGCTTGGGTTGGAGGTATTAGAATTGGCGGGTAATGACATCACTACTGCAACTGCTCCAGAGGTGGCTGCATTGTTGGGTGTGACACAGAATCTGAAGAAGTTGGTTCTGTCAGAGAATGAACCGAAAGATGAAGGTTCGATTGTGATCGCAAAGGCGTTAGAGAGCCAAACCGGTCTGAAGGAGTTGGATTTGAGCAGCACCCTGATACAAAGGGCTGGTGCAAGGGTCTTGGCAAATGCAGTGGTCAGTAAAGAGGGCTTTAATTTGAGCTGTTAAATATCAACGGCAATGCCATCTCCGGTGAATAAGCAACCATCCCAAATATATATAGTTTTCTCTTTGGTTCCCTCCAATGACTCATAAGGAAGAGGTAAAAACAAAAAAGTTCCAATGACCAAACTGTATTTGCTTGGAGACTGTTAAGGTAAATTTGTTTTCAATTCCATTCGATGCTATATATATAGATGCAACACCAACTTTAAAATCAGAAAATACAATTTGCCCTCAGTTATGCATGATATTGTAACAGGTTACACATGCGAGGGAGCAAGAGAGAGATTCCAATATTCTGAATCATCATCCATGGGCTTTAAGCCTTTAAGGCCATTGACAGGGCCTATACTGGGTTTACATTTGAAACTGTTAAGCCTCAAGCCTTGAGTCTCTACCAGCTGATAAAACTGTTAAAGTTTTTAAGAGGCAGCGGTGTTTGCATTCGAAACCATTAACGCAAGCAAACACAATTTTTTTTTTTTTTCAATTAAGATGTGTGGAAATGTTTAAAGGAAAATGCTATGGGGATACCGCAAAAGATACCGTCGAGGATACCATTAGACATTGACTACCAATAAAAAATGTGATAAGTTGAATATTTAGAAGGTTAAGGTGAATATTTAGGAGGATAAGTTGAATAGTTAGGAAGTGTAATGCTGCAAGTTAAATTAAGAGTAGTTTTTAGTAGCTTTAAAGCAAAATGTGTTAAGTGTAATGATGCAATTAGGTTTTTATTATGTGAATATTTAGGAGATTAAGGTGAATATTTAGGAGGTTAAGATGAATATTTAGGTTTCGTTGAATTGGTCAAAGATCATGGTATCCCCGACGATATCCCTATCCGAATATCTGGACTGATGTTTAAATTCCAGCTAGGCCTCCAAGCTTACACAACTGAGTACCAGTGCCAATGAAATTGATCTTCCGGATGTGCACTCATGACTCGTCTAAACCTAATATAGGAACCATACAACCTTCAGGGGAAATTCGAGTCTTTTTCGAAATCTTTGCAGCAGCTGCAAAGTTGCGTGGGCAGGTACCGAACTCTCGACCTTTGGATAAACAATAGCCCTAGGATTTCTCTCATAGCCAACTGAGCTATCACCCATTTCCCCAAGAGGAAATTCAAGCCCAAATCATATATGATGTAAATCACAATACTCCTTTTATATGTTCAAATAATAAGAACTGAGGTTGTCATCAAAATTGGTAACTCTTGTACAATTATGTGCTGGAAACTAGAGACTAGAGTAACTCTGTAACAAAGAGGGAAAAATAACAAGTAAAAGGAGGAAATGCTACCAAACACTTAGATGTAATTAGATTGAATCAATTGATTTGACTTTACTATTACTCCCAGAGTGCAACTATTAGTCCCCCAAACCAAATCCCTCTAACTAACTTTCCTTTTTTGACAAAAAAATGTGCTCAGGATATTGCTAAAAATGGCAAATTCGTGACTTTTTTTGCTGTGCTTATTCTCTACATACTTAATTCAAAGCACTCCAGCGTTATGTTATTAGAGTCATAAGTATTTATATTGGTCACTTAAGTGTTTAGATAGATGACAAAAGTGTTTATATAGGTGACCTAAGTATTCTGATGAATGAAAAATGTGTTTATATAGCAGGAGAAAGTATTTACATAAATAAAAAGTGTTTAGATAAGTGACTTTAAGTATTTTAATAAATGAAAAAAGTGCTTATGTAACAGTAGAAAGTATTTAGATAAATAAAAAGTGTTTACATAAACATAGTGTTTTGATGCATCGCATTCATATCTGCATTTTACCAGGCTTACACCTTGTTTCTGACCTAAAATTTTCAAGTTTATATGCATTTTAGTGTTAGAATGCCTAGATTCCAGTTACTTGTTTACTTTTGTCCTAATTTCAGGTAGATTGGGCTTTTGGAGCCATTTGGACGCTATTCGGAGCAAATCAGCGCTGGAATTGGATCCTGCGACCCGCAGGACTTTTCTGCAGGGTCGCAGGGCGGTGCGGAGCAGTTTCTGCTTTAGCCGTCCTAGGCTATTTAAATTCGGTTTTGAGTCAGTTTAGGTATCTTACTTCATATCTTTTCACCCTCTTTCACCCCAGCCGCCAGAGGAGAAGAAGAGGAGACTTTGTGCATCGATTTCTTCGACGGATTCGCGAGATTTCCTTGGAGAAACCGAAATCGAAGCCCTTCTTGCTTTTCTCCTCTTTAGTATCATGAACTCTCTCTTTTTATTTGTTTTGTTTGTTTTCCCTCGCCATGAGCGAGTAGACTTGTAGTTTCTAGGGTTGATGACGATGTTTATGCTTATGGATTTATTGTACTATGTTTTGATTCACGTTGTTTTCATAGTTACTTGTGCTTTAATTATTATATGTTCTTGACTTGATTTGTTTGTGTGGTAAACCCGCTGATTAGGCCAAGTCCGGTGTGGTTAATAGAGTATCTCATGACCAAAACTTGTTATTTGCATTATTTGGGTTGATTGCTTGCTTTCCAAGAAATATCGAAAGGTTGATTGCGGTTTCGACGAAAGTCGAACCGAACCCGTGAATAAAAGTAACTTGAACGTAGGTTTAGACATAGATCTATGAATTTCTATTGAACTAGAATTGTTAGAAGGACCAAAATACGACAGTTGCGGAACTTGTATTAAATCTGATTCGAATAGAAATTGATAACGTGGGTCGAAATTTGAACCAGAACTAAATCTGCTTTCTGCCGACTGTCTGCGACCCGCAGAGACATCTTGCGGGGCCGCAGAAAGTTACAGAAAGTGTAAGACTGAGTTTTCGACACTGTTTATTAACACAGGAGACATTTTGTGGTTAACAGACAGTGTCAGTATCTCTAACCAACCCCCTGCGACTCGCAGAGACATCTTGCGGGGCACAGACAATTAATCCAGAGGCTAAACTGAATCTGAAAACCCTAGGAACGCCCTTTTATTATCTGTTTCTGAGTTTTACTTACTGCCATTTACTGTTTAACATAGATCTATGAATTTCTATTGAACTAGAATTGTTAGAAGGACCAAAATACGACAGTTGCGGAACTTGTATTAAATCTGATTCGAATAGAAATTGATAACGTGGGTCGAAATTTGAACCAGAACTAAATCTGCTTTCTGCCGACTGTCTGCGACCCGCAGAGACATCTTGCGGGGCCGCAGAAAGTTACAGAAAGTGTAAGACTGAGTTTTCGACACTGTTTATTAACACAGGAGACATTCTGTGGTTAACAGACAGTGTCAGTATCTCTAACCAACCCCCTGCGACTCGCAGAGACATCTTGCGGGGCACAGACAATTAATCCAGAGGCTAAACTGAATCTGAAAACCCTAGGAACGCCCTTTTATTATCTGTTTCTGAGTTTTACTTACTGCCATTTACTGTTTTGCACCTTCTACTGTTTTAAACCAAACCTTTTACAAATTCCCCCCCCCCAGTTTTACTCGATTAGGATTCGAATTGCAATAAAGTCTGGTTTAGGGTTAACTCCGTCCTTGTGGTTCGACCCCGACTATACTACACAAGATCGTACGCTTGCGATCGAGTGTTTGCATAGGGATATAAATTTAAAAGCCTATACGTTTTAGGACATCATGTTTATATAAAAGTATGAGATGAACTTGGAAATCACAAAAAAACGGTAGAGAGATCGGGATCGTCGGATACAAAAGAGAGATTACGCTTACTGGAGATAAGAGATATTAGGTTCACCGGATACAAGAGAGACTGTGGCTGCCAGAGACGAGAGATTGCGATCACCAGAAGTGTTTATATAACAATCAAAAGTGTTTATATAGTAGCAGAAAGTGTTTATATAGAAATAAAAAGGTGCATACGTATGATATATATAACATTATCGACCTCAAAAATGATGTTGATCGCTGGAGGTAAAGAGATCTTGATTAAAGAGCCTGGGGGTAGGAGGTAGGGGAGGTCGAAGGAGGGGCCGAAGGGGAAGGTAGGGGAGCGGGAGGGCCGAGGTCGTGGTGGAGAAGGAGAGCGGCGGAGGGGGCATAGAGGAGGGAGACAAAAGAGATTGCTGGAGGGAGCGTCAGAGAGATCATCGGAGAGATCACCCGAGGGATGAAGAGACTGCAAGGAGAGAATTTTAAATGGAGAAGAGAGATGAAGAAGATAGTTCAAATTTGGAGAAGAAAGTTTTTAAAAGAGATGGGTAGAGGTTGGGGGATAATACGGGGGATTGAAGGGTGGGGATGAAAATATTTTCTTCCCTTGTATAATGGAGGTTTTATTTTGAAATTCATATGCAAATCCCCAATTTCTTTTTCAAGGGGCTCGAGATCATTTCGAGTGTGGGGGTCAGAATCTGCTGCCATAATTGTGATGGCAGCTTGCTGCCATAGTTGATCTAAACGGTTCAGATTAATTTAGACGGCTGAGATTTTTAGATTATAGGGGGGTTGTGGGTCCCACTGTCATAGAAACTATGGCAGCAAGCTGCCATCACAACTATGGCAGCGGGTAAAAATCCTCGAAAGTGTATTTTTTTTTTTTTTTTGAAGAAAGAATACTCCACCAGTTTTATTGAAACTTTTTATTTGCGTCCATGGAGGATTGAACTCATGACCTCTTAGAGGTCAACCTAATTAGCTACCACTTGAGCTACTAGGCCATTTGCGAAAGTGTATGTTAGATAAATGAGGATAAGAACAATAGTTATTTGGACTTTTGAAATTAGTGATGTTAATTAATTCAACAATAGTTATTTTTCAAGAAAACAATAGTTTGAAATTAGTGATGCTATTTAACTTTTGACGCAAGATAAAATGTATTGTGGACTTTTACGTACAATAACGTTGGGTTATAATTATTTATCTATATCTCAAAGTTTCTCAGAAATGAAAATCAGTTATTTCGAATTAAACTATTTAATTGATACAACTTAAACAAGATTTACAATGCTTTGGACTACTGGCAAGGACAATGCTCTCTGTGTGAGAGATTGCTGCCTTGCAGGATCGAAACAAGATTTATGGATATTTTAAAAGTTGGATAGCTTAGACTCTCAACCTTATCCCTCAAAAAAAAAAAAAGATTTACAGTGTTTTTTCCTAAGAAAGCTTGTCACATCATGTTTATACTTATACACTAATTTAAATTACTTCACATTTAATTATTTACGTATTTTTATTTCAAAATTTGAACTCATTCAATCATCCTATAAGTTAATTAGGCACGTGCAGCATAGCCTCGCTTTCAAAATCCAACCTTTTCAAACCTCCAGAATTTATAAATTTTGTTGAAAATATTGAATTTATTGTTCTTCCAGATAACAAAGAAGTCCCTATGAAAAGTCGTAGGAGAGATCCTTTTAATTAGTTTCAGGTCAAACAAATTTTGAAAATTGCGTTCCTCCCCTAAAAAAATATCTCAAGGAGTAGTTGTCGGATGTACATCTGCTGTCATGTATTTTATATATCAACAACCTACCATTAAATCTAAACGGCCCAATCTGATTTATACGGTCCAGATTTAGCTCACAGTGAATATTTCTTATTAATTTATTTTTGTGGGTACTGAGTCTACTGACCATAGAAACAATGACAAAAGAGTAATACCTAGCGTCTATAGAAAAAACTATACATAGCATACATAGGTTACATTTCGAAATGTATCTATTACATTTCAGGTTGTATCTGTTACATTCC
The DNA here is from genome assembly GCA_030179965.1 of Cyperus esculentus. NCBI lineage: Eukaryota > Viridiplantae > Streptophyta > Magnoliopsida > Poales > Cyperaceae > Cyperus > Cyperus esculentus. The sequence goes on along the minus strand of JASGLE010000015.1, from coordinate 1,282,491 downwards.
GTACACGTTTATGGATGTATGGACTGTTTTTCAATGGACGCAAGATGTTTCTTTTGACAAAATGCTGCCATTGGTAACTATGCAGCGGATTAGGATTTGAATTGTGAAAATGTATAATAGTGGTTGGATAGATCTAGATGCAAGCATGTTCCCAACTCCTATTTCGTCATGTGCTCAAATTAATCTCTATTTGACTCTAAGTTTTTGAATTGGTCATAATTCATAAACAAACTTATCATGTTCCTACACAGTACACAGTCTAATTTAGATCCAGTTGGTGTTACTACACAGTTTGTATTGTTAGTATCTGTCTCAAGAAATCACAGTCCGGACTAGATAATGGATCAGAACAACTGCTTAATTACCAGTTACCACCCCATTATCTCAAGAAAAAATTACCACCCCATGGCACGTTTCCGGTTCCTCTTTTTGTCAATTGACAATTTGTCATTTAACATATGGGATGGGATTTTCTATGACCTGTAGATTATATTTAAGGATACTGCTCCTTTGTTGCTACAGGAAACAAAAAATATGTAATTTTTGCGCATACATGCATAAAAAGCAAACTATGGTTTATAAATTATGCATTTCAAAATTCTTCTAAAACTTTATCTCAAAAAAGTTCTTGTCATCCACCGTAGACGTAGTAAAACGAATTCAATCTCCTGGAATACCCCACTAGCAAGGGTCAAAATTCCACCCCTAAAAAGCATCTAGCGCGAATCTCAAAGCTGCCCATAAAAAAATTTTATACTAAAAAACTGACCATTCCAATCACTCTACAAACTAACCATTCCAGAGGATGTGGACGCTAGTAAAACTATCTATATTTTATTTTTGAAGAATATATGATTATTAGATAACCATAGATACAATATTTATGTAATTAAATGAATTAAGTTATATTTCCGGTTCAAATTTTGCATTTCAAAATTCTTTTTTTAGGTGAGTAGGTCAAAAGCCTACTTGAATTTTTTATTAAACAAATAAAAAAGTTACACATAGTAAAGAAAAAGAAAAATGAAAAATGAAATACAAGCATTATCCTAAACAAAAGTAAAGAAACAACAAGATATAGCATGAAAAAATAATGCAGAACTTGTTGAGACGAAGTGAGAGGCGGCTACAGGGAGAAATCAAATATTGGTTTCCCTCCTCGCTACTTCTAACAATCAAGTGTTCATTTTCTTCATGCCGTTGTTGTTTCCATCACCCCAACTGACATTGAAACTTACAATTGTAAGATCCTAATGTCATTATCGCTTAAAAGTGTGCACACAACTCCTTGAACTATACTATAATACCATCATACTTGATTAAATTGGTGCATGAAAAACGAACCAGCCTTTGGTCTAGTGGCTAAGGGCAACGCTCTCCGTGTGGGAGGTCGCGGGTTCGAAACCCGAATGGGGGTCTTTTATAGACATTTAAATTTGAGTGGCTTGACCCTCATCTTTATCTCAAAAAAAAATTGGTGCATGAAAAACCCTCACAACCAACTTCAACTGACATAGAACCCTTTGTCAATCCTCCTAGTCTAGAACCTTCATACTATGACCCGGCTTTCATGCTAAAGCCCGTGACTCGGCTTTCATGCCATTACCCTGTTAAGGATCGATAATTCCTCACAACCATTAAAGGTAAACCCTTTAGCTGCCCTTACTCCCTTAAACCCATAAATCAAATACCCAATTAGGGACTGAAAACCCTAACTCAAATGAAAAGAAAATAGCAAAGAAGAAACTCACATAGTTGTGGTTCTATGCAAACCTTGGAAGGATTGACTAAAGTATCTGATGTATGGTTGATTGGTTGGATTCACCATGAAAGAATATAGCATAAAAGGAGATAACCCAAAAACCCGGATATTTGCTTGTATTTCAAAAGAAAAGAAAGAGGTGACCCAAAAGAAAAATGGAAATGGTTGAAACGAGGCGGGGGAGGCCGGCGGCATGACCTCCCCCGCCTAAGGTTTCATTGAAGAGGCCTGACAAAGACTAGAACAAAGACTAGATCGATTTGGGGTGAGGTGCAGGGTTTGGATCGGATAGGGGAGAGGGTTAAACGGAGGAGAGGTAGTAGAAGAGTGGGTGTGGCAGAGGAGAGGCGGCTGGGCGGAGGGATGGGCAACGGCGACGACGGCTGTTAGGGTTTGGGGGTCTGGATCGTGTCGCTGTGCTCGAAAGAGCGAAAGAGCGAACCCCTCCGGGAAAGTACGTCCTTATTAAAGAGTTAAATTTGCATTTGAAAATTCAAATCAGCTATCTAGAAGTTCTATTCAAATCACTATCTAGATGTTTATATTCGAATTGACCATCCAAAAGTTTTTGTTAAGTTATTGTACTCCTATTCAAATTTGGCATTTTAAAATTCAAATTGGCTATCTAGGACTTTCTATGTATGTAACAGTCGTAATGAAATCGTCTTAAAAGAAGAGGAAGGTAGAGGACGGAAACTCCCCTTTAAAGGTTCACCAAAACTTTACCTCCCAAATTGAGGTATAATATTTTACTCTTCCCATTTTCTTTCCATCCCATTACTTCTCCTTCCCCTTTATTCCTTGGAGCGCACTGTAAGTATCAATCTTAGAACCCTGAAACCGATTTTGATTTTTGAGCCATTTGAATTCAACCCGAATCGATTAGATTACTCTTAAAAATGATCTTCTCAAAACCACATCAATCTAATTGGATTTCAGATCCTCTGCAGTACTATAATATGCAGTAAAGCACGTGGACCATCGGATAAGCACTCATCCAATTAGATCATTCGTGTTTGACCGTATGGTAAAAGTTAAAAATCTCCCAACAAACGAGCTCTCTGTGATCAACTTCAAGTGGCAACGGATATGGACCCGACCCCCATTTACTTGCTAGTTACTAGTTACTACCCAGTAATTAGTAACTACCAAAGTACCTTTCATCAAGAAAAAAGAAAAAGAAAAAGGATGAAAAACTACCAAAGTACCAACTAACCAAGTAGGCGAGTACCATCTCACCAATCGGGGTTGGGTAACAATTTACAAAGTACCAAGCTACAGAAAGTCCCACATATATAGAACCGGGCAATTTGGGGGAGCAAAACGTGGCCCATGGCAATAAGTCTTGCTTGGTTTGGGTCCAAAGGCAGGGATAAGAATCTGCTGCTTTTCTTCGGTGAAAAGCAGACCCTGCTTTTCCGATCTGAAGGTCGGGATCGGTTTTCGCACCGATCTCAAAGTACTTTGTTAACTTCAGTATTTCCTGCACAGATCTCAATAAACTTCGGTATTTTCTCAACCGTCGGATAAAGGAAAAGCAGGCCCTACTTTTCTTAAAGAAAAGCAGATGATGCCGATTCCAAATGGCAGGTAAAAAAAAAGAAAAGACTGAGCCCCACTCCCTTGCCTCGTTCAACACATGAACACATGCTTTTTTTTCTTTTGTACTTTTACTGACTTGTGGCTTGGCTTGTGACCGAATATAAGTTTTACTTTTTTCAATCGTCATGAAGTGATGAAGATGAATTTAAGGGGCTGTAGAGCAAATAAACCGATTAATATTGGGGTAGAAAGCAATTATGCAAAGAAGACCTTCGATTTTTTATTTAGTTAATAAATTTATGAATTCAGATCTATCATGTATCAGCTATGTCATAATATTTGAAGGTCAGGATATTAATCAGTTCATAATCATATATAAGTGGTCCTTTTTAAATGATGATAATCACATCTGCCTTGTCTGGGTACACTTAGATCATATGGAGATTTTTCTTCCATGCTATCATCAATAAACAATAACCCATCCAAAATTTGAAGACTTGACCCCAACCCGCCAATGGGGTAAGTTGTTGTTACTTGTTTATTTTGGGAAATGAGTGAGGCTATTTTGGGAAATGGGGTAAGTTGTTGTTACTTTTTACTAGTAAATAGCTCACGTTTTGTTTTGACTTTTTGGGTTGAAATTATTATATCTTATAATAAAGGGTCAAAAGCTCATCTCTTGTAAAAAACTAATATGGGCCTTAAATTTTAATAGGCCGGAACATTAATATACATCAATGGTGGTGATCAATCTAAGTAAAGAATCAACGGCTGAGTTTCTTTTTTTTGAAAGATAGAATTTTCATGTTAAAAAAAATCCAATCTCTTTTTATTAGGAGTAAGGATTTTGAAAATTACACAAAGTGTACATACATGCTGACCTTTTTGATAGTGATACGTACCTCCTTTGTTCGGCTTCAATAAAAATTTGAAGGGACATACAAGACACGCTGCCGTTTCAACGCCACATGTATTTTTCTTTGTGTCGAGATAGTGTGGTACCATTGAGAATAATGTTAGGGATACCATGTAACTTGACTTGGTCCAATAAATTAATTATTGAACTTAACATACTAACTATTTAACTTAATATCAATAGAGTTAGACTATTATACTAACGTTAACGTCTCAAATTTTATGTTATCGTGTCTGAAATCACGATTTATGGTGCTCAATAAATTCTTTATATGAAAATAATAGGGAATACACAAAATTTTCATTATTAGAGTTTTCTAAGTATTTGTTTTGCATTTTTGAAAATAGTATGTACAATCATTAATATTTATGAGCTATTTTCTAAAATTCAAAATAAATACTTAGAAAACTCTAAAAATTAAAAATTTATGTATTCCCCAATATTTTCATATAAAGAATTTATTGAGCACTATAAATCGTGATTTCAGGCACGATAACATAAATTTTGAGGCGTTAGCATTTCGGTCCGAAATGCTAACGTTAGTATAATAGTCTAACTCATATCAATATATAAGTTGAAAAATGAAAGAAAAAAAAAAAACTAAGGATTCAACTTAGTTAACATACAAAATATTCGACTTTATATGCTAATTATTCAACTTAACATATCAACATATAATTAGTATATTAAGTTTATAATTAATTATTTAATGATATAATTAACATTCAACTTAATATCAATTTAACATGCTAATTATAATTTGATGTTAAGTTGAATGATTAGCATGTTAAGTTGAATAATTAGTTCATTTGGCAAAGTCAAACTACATAGTATCATTGTAACATTTTTCCCTTTTTTAAAATGATTTTAAATTATTAATTTCTGTAGAAACAAGTCAACACAAACAAAATAGCTGCAAATGTCATCTATTAGTCATTTAGCTTATTTTTTATAAAAAAAGAGAAAATCAACTGATAGTTATGCATATACAACTAGACAAACTTATAATGTTGCTCTAATTAAAATAAAAAACAATGAAAGTGATACTGATCTGAACTCTGAAGCCAAGAAGAAAGTGATTGAAGATCTTTTTTTCCCCTTAACATTTATAGAGACATGGTGTGATGAGGAAAAGTCAGATTCAATTTCAAAATTTTTGTAATAAACACCAAAGGATGCAATTACCTTTTTTACAATAGAAACATTTGTACAAAGTAGAGTTACAAATTGGTTTTAGTAGTCCACCCTATCTCTATCTATCTATCTATATTTATGCCTCTAAAGTCTAAACAGTAAAAAACATTTCATTTTTCTATGATGAGAAATCATGAATTAACTTCAAATATGGCGGAGGAAGATTCATCAATTCAAGATTCAAACTTGACACACAATTGGGATGAGCTAGCTAGCTAACTGGGCACAACACTGACCATGGAACAACACCGCATACGGTCAGATATTGTTGGACGCCACAACCACTCTTAATTTGGGAGGAAGGAATGGAGGATAGATAATTCGGCGTTCACTTCTCCTGTTATCCCATTTCGGAAAACAGGACCCTGTTATCTAAATCTGGGCCGTCGGATCAAAATCCACGGATGGGATTAATTAGAAAAAGGGCTTTTATAATCTTAATTCAGCCGATCGGACTGTCTGTTTTGATCTATCGGTCCCTATTGGACCAACATGGCCCTGTTATTCTCAAAGAATAACAGCAGATTCTGACTCGATAATTAGATATAGATAGGAATAATAGATAGGTCTTCTGTTGAGTTTTGCACGTTTTTGTTGTTGCATTGTCGCTATCTATGCAGTATGCCAGTATGCACCTCCACCACTGTCTGTTGGCTGTTGCCGTTCTCAGTCAAGCATTCCTTTTCCTTCCTCTCCTGTAATATTAACAGTAACACAATCATATATACAAGGCATGGCCGCAAGGGTGAAAGACAAATTAAAGTGATTTATTTGGTTCTTGGTACGATTTAATTTTCCAGAATAAAATAACCGGCAAGATTGGTTTTGTGTGGCAGAGGTGTGGTGAAATATCCTGCTTTTAATTTTTAACTAGTAAAGGGCCCACGGCGTTGGTTTGAACTGAAATTGTTATTTCTTATAATAATTTTTAAGATTATATGTAATAGGTCTTATATTGAGGAAATTGATATGAGCCTTAAATTTTAATGGGCTGAGACATTAACGTCAACGGGCATTAACGTAAATCAACGGTTCTGATCTATCCAAGAAAATGATCAACTGCTCAGGTTTCTTATTTGGGGAAGATAGTCCTTTCATGTCATTTTTTAATATGCTTTTATATATAGTAAGGATTAATTGTTTTATTATGCTTTCTTAGAGCATCTCCAAGAGACGTCGTAAAACACTCCTAAAACTAAAAATTGGGAATTAAGGAGAGAAAACAGTCTCCAAGAGATACCCAAACAGCTATCCTATTTTTAGCACTCCCAAAACCAAAGCCAAATCGAGCTATTTTGGCCCAGTTTTTAGCACTCCCAATATGACTTCCCAAAACTACAGCCAAATCCAGACCGTTCAAATGTATTGGGATCCATATTTTGGCCCCAGTTTAAATGTATTGGGATCCATATTTTGGGAATCTGTTGGAGATTGAGGTGAAATTTGCTCCCAAAAAATTTAGGATAACACCCAATATAGGTATATTGGGATCCATTTTTACGACATCTTTGGAGATGCTCTTACATCAAAAAATTGAACCTCAAATAATAAAAATTGGTAAATAATAATAAAAAAAATGTAAAATGGAATGGTACTTGATTTAGCATTGAATCAGAAAATAAATGGAAGTAAAAAACAAAAGAAAATTTAAGAATGTGAAGATATATATGGTGTCGGTGCTAACTAATTGAACAAAAATTAAAATACGGGTAGATCTGGTTTCTCTTTACCAAGACATGGTCTTATTTCAGAATATTAAATACTGGCCTAATCTGAATAATTTAATGCAATAGTTGTGATTATGGTATCATCAATAAAGATTTGGGTTTATCATTTTCTTAGAAATAAGATTAATTGCCTACAGCCATTGAATGTTCAAAAAAAAAAAGAAATAAGATTAATTACTGTTAGAAAATGATAGTTAGCGCACGTTTTCGGTTGAAAAGATATATTTTTATTCGATTTGAAAGTGGCAAAATAAAAGCGGAATATGCCTCTTGTTGGCTAATATCAATTATCGATATGAATAATGAATGTGGAGCACCGAGACAGCTCAATTGTTTAGTGCATTATCTTTATGAAACATTGTGAATTTGTGATATACTGTTTCAAGCGATGTTTGATAGAAACGTAAGCTTCTTTCAAACTTTTATTTATTTATTTATTTTTAAATTCTTGTATAACTTGTAAGGTTTTGAAGAGATTTGCTCACACGATATAATGCATCTTTTATTTTATTAAGAAAAAAGGTTTGTAAATTTTGTATTGTATGCATTTTTTATTTATCAAGAAAACATCAAATGGAACGGCACTTGGTATTATGCCATTTTATGTTTATTTTTATCATCTGTGAAATCTTAACCTCGTTTTGATTATAGCAAGAAGAAAAATAACTTCTGTATCATGCATTCTGGCTTGAAAACCATGCATGTTTAGTGTGAAATTAGCTGAGACGAGTTAGACTATTATACTAACGTTAATATTTTCGAACTGAAATGCTAACATCTCAAAATTTATCTTATTGTGTCCGAAATCACAATTTATGGTGCTCAATAAATTCTTTATATGAAAATATTGGGGAATACAAAAATTTTTCATTTTTAGAGTTTTATAAGTATTTATTTTGTATTTTTGAAAATAGCATGTACAAACATTAATACTTTATTGATATTTATGATCTCTTTTTTAAAATTCAAAACAAATACTTAGAAAACTCTAAAAATAAAAAAATTTTGTATTCCCCAATATTTTTATATAAAAAGAATTTATTGAGCACCATAAATCGTGATTTCGGATACGATAACATAAATTTTGAGGCGTTAGCATTTTGGTCCGAAATGCTAACGTTAGTATAATAGTCTTAACTCAGCTAAGATATTTTTATCCATATTTGAAGTCGCAAATTTATTGAATTTTGGTTATACACCTCATGTTCAAATAACATAACAATAGCAAACAACTAGGTTTTTTATAAATCACTAATCATTGTGATTAAGAAATATTATATGCTTTGCTTTTTATAAATCACTTATCTTTGGCGATTAAGATATGTATGCTTGCTATATATATGGGCATCGGTATATTCGTTGTGTATGATACTTGCTCTGTCCACAAAAGAATGAATTTGTAGCAAAAGTCAAAGGAAATAGTAGAAGAGTGAAATTACTTTTATACTTTCAATTAGTAGAAAAGTGAACATTCTTGGAAGGAGACGAGAGACATTTTGGGAATTTCGTAATATATATTTTTTTTTTTGAGGAAGAAAGTGGATTGAAACAAAGGATATAAATTCATTTAATTGTGAACAAGTTGTAAAGGGTATAAATTCATTTAATTGTGGACGGAGGAAGTACAAGAATCAAGAGCGAGTTTCATTCAATAGTCAAAAGATAACCCCAGAAAGTGTTCAAATTGGTCGCCAAAAAAAAAAAATTCGGAAGTGGCATCAATAATATATGTACTAGACATTTTCTTCCTAACCAGTAAAGAACTCACGCCTTGCTTTGGTTGAAATTATTATTTTTTATAATAATTTTTTTTAAGATAATATGTAGCAGAAAGAAAAATGTCAAACTTATTTAAATAAAGTAGATTATTACTAAAAAAAGTGTATCCGAACTAAAAAGGAAAACATTTAGTTACTAACGCATTGCATGTGAGTAGTGGGCCGAGAGCTCATCTATTGTGAGGAAACTAATATAAGCCTTAAATTTTAATGGGCCAAGACATTAACGTATGTCAACGATGGTGATCAATTTAAGTAAACAATCAACGGCTAATGTTTATTGTTTGGGGAAAATAAAACTTTCATATCAAAAAATCTAATCCCCTTTTATTAGGAGTAAGGATAAATTGCCTTGAAAAATAAATATAAAGCAATATAAAATTTTCTTTTACATTTAAACTTCATGCTGTCTTTAAAATACCTCACAAGAATATACCATGACACAATGAATCTTTCAACCCTACTCATCTCATCAATTAAAAACACAATATTACATGCCACAGAAATACTGGAAATCAGCACAATCCATCATCATCAATCAACATTACATGTGTTAGATGAATCAGCACAATACTGGACACACAAGGAACTCTACTGGTAATGCATCGTTAACTAAACTAATCCTACTGGCTACATTCTGAGCTCAGCTTCACGCCAGAATTGACTGCTTGCGGACCCAGCCCGAGCCATGGCTGCTTCTCTCCTTCCTTCTGCAAAGAAGGCTTTTCCGGTGAGGTGGACACTTGGTATGGTGCCTTGGCGTTAAGCCTGGAAAGAAAGAAACATAGTGAGATATTACTGGTATACAAGTATATAAAAAGTTACGAGCAAAGATATAAGCAAACAGTTTTACAAATAAGAGAAGAAGTTTTACCTGTCCTTTCTCTTCTCAAGGAATCTGTGGAGTGATGCCTTCCTAGCAATGGGCAAATCTACAATATATGAACAATGGACTTAGTATAGAGACAATCATTGATATGATCAAAAAATAAAGTAACAAATGTTTTAGTTATGCTTATTTCAGAAGAATAATTATTACCAGGAATAGGCCTTTGAACTGGCACAGGAGCAGGAGCAGGAATTGGTGCTGGTGCTGGAGCTGAAGTGTTGTTGTTTGCTTCAGTTTCAGTAGCAGCAGTACCTTTGCTAGCCATGCCCATCAAGTCTTTTGCCTTCTCAGCAGGGAAATTGTCAAAAACTATAACTCTGCCCCCGTAAAAGATTGTCAGTTGATTCTTGCCTGCCTCACTGAAAAATATTCAATATAAGAAACATAATTAAACTTAAATATGTTATTTAGCAGACCAAGTTGTGTCAAATACCTGACAAATATGAACAAATTCTGGGACTTTAACGGGTCTCTAATTAAAAGAGGTAGCTTTTGGAATCGGGTTCCATGTTTCCTGTTTCTAATAACCAGTCAAATTAGGTTTTTATGATCTAGTTTGCTCAGATTAAAAAGACAAGTTGAAAAATTTTACTACTTCTGTACTAGGTAGTCGGTAATTACTTTTGCACTGAGGTTCTTAAATTAGATCACCCCGTAAACTGGCTAGTTACCTAATTTGTCCAGATTACAGTAAACTGTTACATAACTCTTACTTATTTACCCGCTTAATATATATTTTTTCAACTTAGTTGCTCTCCTACAGCCTACAGGGCACAGATTCTACTCTCTACTGTAGCACCAAGCAACATACTATTTTTTTTTTCTTTACTTCTGAACAGGAGAAGCGCATTAATTAACTATTTAAATTCCTGTCTTTTACTAAGCCTGAGACCCAGAAAAACCAAAATACTTAGGTAAAAACTGCATGTACTTACATGGACTTGGATGAAGGCTCAGATGACCCAAAACCCTTTTCTTGTGGAAACAGATCCATGGCGCTTTTCTCGTTTGCCTTTGTTTCCTTCTGCACCGTCTCAGTCTCACCTAAAATCAACCAACAAACCCACAAATTCAATAACAAATTAGGACCTAAAAGAAACCAAAATTGTAGAATTTCTCCCAAAAAAGTATAGAAAATCTCTCAAATCAAAATTTTTCCCAAAAAGTTTGTACCTTTGGAGCTCTCAATTGGGCGAGAAGTGATACCCAGCCCCAAATCAGCTACGCCCCCTTTCTGTTTGATGTAATTACTCAACAGGTTGCAAGCAACAGCAAAACTCGACTTCTCTCCCGATCTGGCCGCCATTTCTTCCCCGAATACCCAGAACCCACAACCCAGAACCGATCAATCGAGGCTCAATCACGCGCAATTCGTGTCGAAATTGGACCTTGTTTCATTAATTCCCCTCTTTTCTCTGCCTCCTTTCCTCTCCTTTGGTTGTATTGTTGTACTTTCTTTGCTTTGCTTTTCCCCTCTCTGGAAGTCTTCCTTCTTCTGGAGGAGTCTTTTATATTTGTCTGTCCCTGTTGCGTTGCGTTCCTCCTCTTCATTGGTTGCTATTGAGCACGTGATTGTTGAGGGAATTTGAATTGAAAGAGATATTATATTGCTGCTTTTCTTTATTGTATGTTATCGGTATGTATAGCTGTCGTGGGTGTGGCCTCGTGGAGAAAGAAAGTTGTGGTGTACCGCATCGCTACACCAAACGTTTACTGCGATCTTCTGTAGCCGTGATTTTCGTACTACAGACTACACACGTGTTATGTTGTGATGCTACAGTATGATTGATACTTGAAAGTAGTGTTTTAAAAAAATCCGAGAGGTCCGAACCCGACCCGAGAAACTCGAGAAAAATGGACCGACCGACTCAATCCGAGCGTCTGATCGGGGCAACTCAGGAGGGTCGCAAGGGACGGTCCTCGCAAGGAAATGTATCCAACTTTCAAAAAAATTCCCGTGAAAACCCGAGACCCGACCCTACCCATCCCGGGTTACCGGGGCAACCCAGGACCCAACCCTACCCAACCCGGGGTACCGGGGCAACCCGGGATCTGACCCTACCTGACTCGGGGTACCAGGGTAATAACCCGAGGTAACCCGACTTGGTTCCAACTTTTCCTGCCTATGTTAACAACTAATATAATATTGTTTAAATTTTATTTTTCAAGAATAATTTTTGTTTTACAACAAATATAATTATTAATTTTTTTTTCTGATTTTCTATGTTATTTTTTCAGTTTAAATAATATTATTTTCATTTTTTCATTTTTAATATAAAAATACTATTTTCCTAACTTTTAATAGTATAAAAATACTATTTTCCTAACTTTTAATAGACTATTATACTAACGTTAGCATTTCGGAATGAAATGCTAATGCCTCAAATTTGATGTTATCGTGTCCAAAATCACGATTTATGGTGCTCAATAAATTTTTTATATGAAAATATTGGGGAATAGCAAAATTTTTCATTTTTAGAGTTTTTTAAGTATTTGTTTTGCATTTTTGAAAATAGCATGTACAAACATCAATATTTTATTAATATTTATAAGCTCTTTTATAAAATTCAAAACAAATACTTTTGAAAACTCTAAGAATAAAAAAATTTTGCATTCCCCAATATTTTCATATAAAGAATTTATTGAGCACCATAAATCGTGATTTCGGACACGATAACATAAAATTTGAGGCGTTAGCATTTTGGACCGAAATGCTAATGTTAGTATAATAGTCCAACTATATATATATATATATATATATATATATATATATATATGATTAGAACAAATAATTTAAATTTTTAATTATTTTTCGTTTTTTTAAGTATATTTTCGATTTTTGTAGTATAAAATAGGCGTATTATATTTTTTATATATAATTTTTTTGTTTTCTTATTTTTTTATTGACATATAACTCGGGGTCGGGCAACCCGAGCAACCCGGACCGGGAAACCCGGGCAACCCGGGAGGGACGGTCCTAAGCTAGGTCCAATCTCCTTCCCCCCGAAACTTTCCTGAGGTTTCCCGAACCGGGAAAACCCGTGGACCGGGGCGGGTTTGGACCGACCCGGACCTACCCAGACCGTTTTTAAATCACTACTTGAAAGTTGAAAGGCTCAGCTTTTGAAACTTTATTCCACCTCAAATTCTTTAACAATAATGTTAACATGAACTTGAGTTCATCAATTTTTTTTTTTTTTTTTTTTTTTTTTTTTTTTTTTTGGGTAAGCTCGACTCACTAGTATATTTTATTATTTCAAATTAATTAATATCACTATAGAAAATATTGTGGGACATAACATAATACTCTCACAAATTTTAAGGTGTTCTCTTTATAGACTAAGCACCCATTCATTTTTAATTGAAAGCATCTCTTTATGCAGATCAAGTTAATCTCTCGCCGTGTTTGGTTAGGGTCTAAATGAGGAATAACCTCATTATGTAGCACTTATAGAGCCAAACATAAATAAGATCGGGCTACATAAAACGATATAGTGGGTATTTACGGCTCCTTTATTTAAAGAGCTTGGGGAGGTGGTTTAACTTATTCTCGTGGTTTAACATTTCGTGGGTCCCACAAACCACTACAAACCAATACAAAACAAATATTTTATTAATTTCTTTCATGCTTTCTCTTTTCTTGGGACCTCCATATGAGGGGTGTCTAACGTGGGAGACGATCACGAAAATTGCAATAATCGTTCTTCGTTTCGTTTTGACAACGATGAAGGAAAATTTTCCGTTAACTGTTTCGTTGCTTCGACGCAAGGGAAAATTTTTTCGTTATCTGTTTCGTTAATTGTAAACGATGAAACAGTTAAAACGTTTAAAATTTATTGCGTTACACTTCACTGTAATATACAATTCCAACTCCCAAATAATCAGGCTCAGCAGCTTCTGGTATGGGGTCTAAGTCAGCCATTCCAAGAGATCAAGGCAGAGAAACAACTCTGCATACAAAGACCAAAAGGGAAGAACAAAGAAGAACAAAGAAGAAAGCTAGAAACTACAAATTAAACCTCAATTCGGTATATGCCTCTGAATGGGCTGCTTGCTGCCTAGCTCCCCTTTTTATTTCAATCTTTTTTTCCTTCCAAGTGAAACTCTCTCTTGCTTTTTTTTTTTCCCTCTCTCCCTTTCATTTTCCCTTAACACACTGGTACTGGTACACAAAGCCGGTACCAGTAAGAGTAGAAATACAAGCAAACATCTACAAACAACTAGGCTTGGGGGCAATGATACCTGTCCGATTTAGACAATCCCATCAACAGCGTGTGAGAAAGGGAGACGTGCGACTCGAGAGGGACAGAAAGAAGAAAGACGAGAAGAGCAACAGAAAGAGGAAGGAAGCAGAACAGCGGCGCAAAACCTAACACCTGGGTTTTTTTTAAATAAAAAACACTCCAGAATATCCCCTGCAATTATAGAATAGCAGCCAGGTGAAATTGAAAACGAAATAACGAGAAAAACGAAACGAAACAGGCTATTTCGTGTATCGCTTCGTTAAGGCAACGAAACAATTAAAATTTGCGTTCCTCGTTTCGTATATGAAACGGAACTGAAATCTATTGCGTTATCCGTTTTGTTCCAACGAAACGAAACGGAATAACGCAAAAAATCATTCCGTTTGCACCCTATCCACATCCCACACCATTATTGTTCTTCAACTTTTTTTTTTGTTGGATGAAAAAAATAAACATTTGGCTATAACGACATTGAATCGGTACATTTCAATGCTTCTAAAAAACTCGTCTCGTTCTCCTCTTTCTATTGACATCTGTCTAGGATATATTATTAGCTCGATTTTTTGAGTTTTGGTTTTATCATGAAGAACTCAAAACAGTATAATAGAAGAGGTTTCATATAGCCTCACCATTTTCATGTATTTAAGAAACATTTGGTTTCATTCACACTAACATGCCCGCAATTGATTTTCCCAGTGACATAGACATATTGTTCCTCGACTTCATAACCAAACAAGGATAAATTTTGACAACATAACTTTACATATAAAGTTATGGAGACAGAATTTTAAGACAACCAACACACGGTGTTTTAGTTGTGACTATACCCCGTTTGACAGGTGTAGTAAGTTAAAGCGGAGTAAAATGTTAAATCACCTTAAATCAGTAGTGTTTGGTGGGAGTGGAGTAAATAAATGAAGTAAAGTTAATGTAATGTGTAAAAGATGTGAAATGTTGGTAATTTAGCTTACTACACCTATATAGCTGCGTTAACTTACTACACCTTAAATCACTTCCTGTTTGGTGACTTAAAATTGATTTAAGAGCTTAAATCAATTTTAAGTCACCAACCAAACGCAGGGATATGATACATCAAATCATCTAATTCTTGGAAGATGGGCAATCCATATTTATAGAGATCCATATCATAATCTATCTTTTATTAAAACTTTTTCAGTATTTGATACAGGGCTCTTTAAATGATCTTTTTGTCCGTTGTTAGATTTTATTTCACAGAACCTGACAATTCATATATGTAAGTACCTTTATTGACTGCAAACTTTATTATGTTCTAAGTATTATTGCAGAAAGGTTGAGTTTAATTTTTTGTATGAGCATAGGTGCATCATTAATCAATACATAAATTTTATTATTTTTTATAATTAAGATGTGTCTACAATATAAATTCTGCCATGCATGGCAAATAGTTATGTTATTTTTTATTTGCAGTTGAGGAGTTAAGACTTTGTCATTGTGTCTGAACATTATTTATTCGAAGTTATTTTGTTGTATTACCTTATTTCTTAATGAGAAAATTATATGATTTAATCGGTTTAAATTTTGCTCATTTACATAGAAGAAAAAAAGAATAGTGGTAGTCCATGATAGTGCTCCCACATTTTATGGTGTACCGTGCTGACATTACCTCTAAAATAATTTTTTTACAAAAAATTTGACTTAATTAAAAATCGACTTGGGCACTAATTAAATTAAATTAATAACTTGCACACATGTTTTTTTTTTTTCCTCTTTGCTCTGTACTTCTGTTACAAGCAAGATGATTAGATGACCGTAATAAATGAGCTATGTATATAGCGAGCGTAATAAATGGTTAGACAATACTTAACGCTCACGTGAAATTCATTATCCAAACACAAGTGATGATAAAGATAACGATCTTATCTGATAATGAAAGGAAAATGTTTAGGAGATATCAAAACAGATATCATATATCAAGTTAATCTGAAATATGATGCGATCAAATTGAAACTCCGTAAAATTATTCTGAAATATAATGAGATTAAAATAAAACACAAATGACATCGATTTATCTTTTGTTTCTCACTCCCTTCCCGCTCTCACATATTCTCTCCACAACTTGAAGTAATATGACATGATTTTATAGTGATTGAAGTAGATGATTCAATTTTATATATAATTTGTGTTATTCAACTAAATACTATAATGTTTCAGTTTAACTTGTTAATGTTTCAAGATAACTTATCAGTGTTTGAATGAATGTATTTTACATTAAGTATAATAATAGTGATATCTATTTTTTTTTTATCTACTTTGTATTAATAAATTAGACTCAAAAATTAATTGAAGCACGGTCTTTAAGAATTTGTCTATTGAAAAAAAAAAATAGTGCTGAGTTGTGAACATAATTAATAGTATGTTACTATCAAATATGCAATACGCCATTAGGGTAATTTGACTTTGGTCAATGGTCACTTAAGAAAATTAATCACTAGTATTGCTCCAAAAACGAAGTTATGTTCCAAAATGTGTCCTGTTTCCGAAGGTTCCACTGATGACTCCCCCAAACGAAAATATCTCATATATGATATTGATATATATGATACATCACTGTTCGAATTATTATGTAGGTGGAGTCGAACTATTTGGTCAGTCTCTCTCTCTCTAACAGGACAGATTATATTGCAAAGACAATATAATGATATTTAAACTGATAATGTGATATGTCTATTTCTTGCCATAGCAGTTAGCAGAGCACAGTAAGGGCGGGCCCTGGGCTGAAGGCCTGAAGTCCCTTTGGGTCTTTGCTTCAAACATAAAAAAAAAAATGATCCTGGCCTCCTATATATATGCAAATGCCAGAATTAGTTCTATTTGACTGGACCTTCAGCAAGAAAACCACGCTTTGTGATAACATGGACTGCAGTTAAGTAACACTGTAACAGGTTTCAAAGAACCAGCTTTTGGTCTAGTGGCTAAAAGCAAGAGATTGGTTATTTAATGAAATGAGCTCAATAACCTTATATTCATTAAAAAAAAAAGAAAAAAAAAAAAAGCAAGAGATTGCTTATTTCCTTCTAATCGTTCATGTTCACATATTTGAATGGGATTATGGGAATATGGTAATATGGACAGCATAGATAGCAAATCTAACAATCTTACGGAGACAAAAGTACATACAGATAATATTGGGTATATACTGTCGTCGATATCCAGCTTAATTATGCAGATTTATAAGTTATTTATGCATATTAAAATTTAATGGGTTATCAGTTTATATGATCGATTTGTGACATCTTTGTCCGATTCGTCGCACTCATATCCCTCTTTCTCTATAATCAATCTCCAACTTATGCAATATGCCAACATGATATGTATTAATGTATAGTATAGTAAGTATGCAACTTGATATGTATACCATTTGTTTAGTAAGTATGCAGATTGATTCATATGGTTTGCAGACTATACAATCATATTTTACTATGCATGTTAAAATGCAAATTGTTCAGTACAGTATCAGTATGTAAACCATAGTTACAAGATTCGCGAATTATTCGTATTTCAACCTATGGCTAATAGAATGACGAATTATTGGACTAATCCCGTATTATTCGTTTGGTTCGCGAATTATTCGCAGATAAAACGAAATTTTATGAATAAAACGCGATTTATTCGGATGTAATCGGTAGAAATTAATTTGAATTTGGGCTGGGTAACAATGCTTTCTCTGTTTCCCATGAGACATGGCCCTGACATAAGTTGGGTACTTTCAACGTGAAGAGAGAGGGAGAGCTAGGCCCATATAGACAGTAAATGATTATTTTCTTCCCTATGTACACCCATCAAATTCACCCTCAAGTTAATAATGGTTACAATATTTTTATCATTTTTTTCTCCAGATATTCTGTGACTCCAAATAAGTAGTGTTTTATAGTAATATTTTTATTTTTACCATAGTTTTTGACTCTATGACTATAATAATATAATAATGTAATTCAAATATATCATATTAATGAAAACGAATTATTCCCGAATTATATCCGAATAATTCCCAAATCCCGAATTTTTAACCTCGCCGAACAAATCCTGAATCGATTAGTTGTCACTATGATGTAAACTAGCGCGTGAAATAGATCTGTATTGATGACGGAGCTTACGAACATACTCTGTGTATTCGGACACTCCTACCATTACTCTAATGAAAACAACTGCTCATAAAAAGACAACAATCTCTGCTAATACAAAAACAGCAAAACATTTAAAAAAGGAAATCACAGCCGCTGCCATGGTCATAACTACGGCACAATCCTACCATAGTCTTTTGAGTCTATGCAAATGGGGACCCAAACTAAAAAGACACCCCCATCCCTAAAATGTCCGCCGTCCAAATTAATCTGACGGGGCCGTCTTCAACTGTAACAGTATAGCACAATTCTGCCATGATTTCTTAATGGCACAGCAGATGGTAACCCAAAAAAACTTAAAAAAAGAAGGGGAGCATCCGCTGCTGCATCGGAGGCGTGATCGACGACCCTTAGATTAACTAATAGGGGATAGTGCGCATCGACGACCCTTAGATTAATATCGGTGTTTTGAGATTGTTGTCAGCACAAATCTCAAAGTAATCGGACGGCTCACCTGTTGAGAAGTACCGTACTGAATTCATATCCCCGGCTGTACTGCATTGTGCAGTTCACAATATCAGCCATTGAATTGTTTCAATATTCGTACCAGCGCGGATCTCAAGATGATCCAACGGCTAATTTTGTCATCTGCACAATGCAGTGAGGTGGGGGATGAGCACTCGTACGGTACTGCGTAGTAGGTGATATACTGATATGTATCCGCATAGGGATTCCACATCCTCTGCAGCGCTGCATTGTGTAGCCCAGGATTCGAACCGTTAGATCATCTCGAGATCTGTTCCAGAACGAATCTGGAGATGATCTAACGGTTTACATCCTGTGCTACACAGTGCAGCGCTACAGAGGATGATCACTCCCGCATAGGAGCATCTCTGTAACGAAGTGAACAAACAAAACAAAACCTCTCGTCGTTGTCGTCCGTCCCAAAATCCCAAAAATCGCACCTCAACAAAACAAAACAAATCATCCCTCTCTCCCTGCACACAACACAAACCTCTCGCAAAACCATCACAGAAAGAAATGGCGAGCGAGGACTCCCCCGCCTTCGAAGCCGCGGCCTCGTCCTCCCGCGGCGGCAAGCACTGGTGCGTGGTGACCGGCGGCCGTGGCTTCGCGGCGCGCCATCTGGTGGACCAGCTCATCCGCTCCGGCTCCTGGTGCGTCCGGATCGCCGATCTGGGCCCGACGATAACGCTCGATGCAGACGAGGAGGAGGGACTGCTGGGAGAGGCCATTCGCTCCGGCCGCGCCGCCTACGTCTCGGCTGATCTGAGAAACAAGGATCAGGTCGTCAAAGGTGACATCTGTGGTTGATCTTGAGATGGATTGTGCTCTGTTAGGTGTTTAGATTGGTTTTAGGAGCGAGTAGTGGTTGCAGGGTTTGCAATGCGGTTGTGATCGTTGATTGCATTGGTAATCGGTGTAGTCTGAATGTCTGAAAGTGATTCTGTTACTGGATGTGTCACTGGATTTTGCACTTAATTTAACTTAAGATTTTCACATTTCTTGTTTAAATTGTGAATTTTGATAGATTGAGGGTATAATAAATTGACAGTTTTGACCTTGTATATGCAGCTTGCGAAGGGGCGGATGTGGTGTTTCACATGGCTGCACCCGATTCATCCATCAACAACTACGAGCTCCATTATTCTGTCAATGTGGAAGGTCTGTATTAGTGTAGTCCAAATCCTTCTCTTATTGAAATACTTCTCAATCACTCACCAGTGGTATCTACTGTAGCACATGATCCAGCCAATGCCCAATTGTTTTTGAATGTGATAAAAATTGTATATCTTTCATATGAGATACTGGTACTATGGCAACTGATCAATTGCACTCAATGTTCTAAATAGCGCGCTATAGCGTCGCTATAGCGCGCTATAGCGTTTTCTGGACCCAAAACGCGATGCTATTGGCTAACACTACGCAAGTTGCGCTATTTCCGCTATAGCGTAAATAGCGTGCGCTATAGCGCATAGCGTGATAGCGCCAAAATAGCGCGCTATGCTACAAAACATATTTTTTCAGAAGATGAGGATAATGAGCCGCCAGTTAAGTCTGATACTGAGCCAACAGATAATGAAGTGTCTGAAGAATCTATAGAATAATATATAGTTTGACTTGAAATTAGAGTAAACCTGATATATATGATATTTTGTATAGGGTTGATAATATGATTAGGGACCTTTTGTGCAGAAAATAACTTAGGATTAATGACTCTTTTGCGCAGGAATCTAGGAAATGACATTTTTTGTGCAGAAAATGACACAGCTGTGACAATTTAGATCATTTTGTATAGAAAACAATCCTATATCAGATATTTTGAATAGCAACTCGGACTTTGTACTAGTTTAATGCAAAAACATTAGTTTGTTAATTATTTTGTTTTGATTATTTGCTCTACAGAATTCTATAAGAATTCTTGGTAATGTTGAAATTTAATACAAAAATATAATACAATTCATAAAATTAATGGACACGCTATGTACGATAGCTTCCGCTATAGCACGCTATAGCGGCGATAGCTTTTCCGAAGACCCGCCGCGATGACGCTATAATCGCGATTTAGAACCTTGATTGCACTCATGCACAATAAGAAAAATATCGGGGTTTTTTTTTTTTTTCCTAATGAAATACTTAAATTTTCATCAACCTCTTTGACATTTCTTATAGGTACTAAAAATGTGATAGAAGCTTGTGTGAACTGTAAGGTGAAGAGGCTTATATACACTAGTTCCCCAAGTGTACTGTTTGATGGTATCCATGGAATTTACAATGCCGATGAGTCAACGCCATACCCAAAAAAGGTACCAAGTTGAATGTAACACTCACTTGTTGTCTCTCTCACTTTTCAAAAAGGTAGATAAACAACCAGTTGCAATTTTTTTGTGGGAAAGTCATAGCAACTCAGCTAATCTTATATTATTTTGCAACCTTCTCTAATTCCGTGCTTCAGGAGAAATTTTCTGTCTTTCAGATCTTATAAGAGTAAATTATGCTGATGTAACATCACTCTAATTGCATGAGCTAATGTTGTTGTTGCAAAATTTACAAATACTTAATCTGATGTGCTAAAATTCTAAGTGTATACTGCATAATGGCTGCTACTGCATTTTTGGGTCCAAATTCTTGTGAGAAATTCAAGAATGCTCATTTTTATCAATACTGCTTAAGATTTTGAAGAAACTGGTTAAACAATGTTCTGGTAGATGATGTGAAAACTTATTTGCTTTAACTTAATTTTTGGGTCACTGATAATGTATATGTAAACCTAGATAAATCTATCTCATGTGTATTTATACCATTTTCTATGTAGTTCAATGACTCCTATTCAGAGACGAAGGCTGAAGGAGAGAAATTAGTGATAAAAGCAAACGGTAGAGAGGGTCTCCTAACATGTTGTATTCGACCAAGTAGTATTTTCGGACCTGGTGACAGGCTCTTGGTCCCTTCATTGGTCACTGCTGCACGTGCAGGCAAATCTAAAGTTAGCACATAATTTTTCTTCTTATCATCATCAATCTGTAGAAAAAGGAAACAGGTTATAGTACAATACTGAAAGTTATATACTTACACATAATTTGTATGCTGCTTCTCATTCTTTTGAAATGCTCAGGGGAGCCTTTCTTTTATCTATATCTATGGATAAGTCCTTTATTTGACCAGATTCTTGTATTTTATTTACCAAGTTGCCTAACTATAAATGTATTCTTCTGTTATATTATGCAGTACATAATAGGTGATGGAGAAAACTACTATGATTTCACCTATGTGGAAAATGTAGCACATGGCCACATTTGTGCAGAGAAAGCTCTGGCAGATGAGGCTAGGGCAAAAAAAGCAGCTGGACAGGTTGCAACTGGTGACTATTTCATATGCTTCTGGCTACTGTAGTTTCATTTAGTCTGATAATTCATATCTCTGCAGGCCTATTTCATAACAAATATGGAGCCAATAAAATTTTGGGAGTTCATGTCACTTATTCTTGAAGGTCTTGGATATGAGAGGTGAATAAAATTTTGATTTTACGCAAGTTAATATCCTTTTGGACATAAATTCTTCTTTCTTTCTTTCTTTCTTCTCTTGGAACGAAACTAATTGCTTTTTATAATGAGAAATAGTATCTTAGAAAATTTGACTCGGAATATCAAGTTCACCTATATTTTCAGCAGCACAATGTTATTTATACAGCTTAAAGCCAGTATGGTTTTTTTTCACCAACAGCATAGTCTTATGTGTTGAAGATTTTTATCTTTTCTCCATATTACCAAATAGAAATATTTTCTGTGATCATACTACCATCAATACTCCTATAAGATAATTTTGCTCAGTAGAATCAATTGCAATGGAGCTGTTGCTTTTCACATGAATTCCCTTTCCAATATTTTATTTTGAAATGCCAGGGGAATATCTATCTATTTACTGATAATCTTTCTTTCGTTTTTTGTTCTTCAATACTTTCCAGGCCTAGTATTAAAATTCCAAAGTACGTCATGATGCCAGTGGCTCACCTCGTGGAATACACATTCAAGGTGTTCTCACGGTATGGCATGAGTGTGCCTCAGCTAACACCTTCTAGAATCAGGCTTCTTACATGCAACCGTACTTTCAGTTCCCAAAAGGCTAAGGACCAGCTTGGTTATGAGCCCATTGTATCCCTCAAGGTAATCCTTTTTCTTGCTAGATTTATTGTAAAATATCTACTGTACATTTGCAAAATGCATCTGCGGTATTTTGATGAATGCATATTATTATATGAAGTACTGAGAGAACAGGGAGAGAGTGCCTTGTTTGGAAAGACAATTTTGTAGGTCGCTTTGTAGGGATTTGGTAATTTCTAGTTTTGCTGGAATCAGAATTTTACTTTGAAGTTCTTACTAGTCATGGTGGAAATTACTTGAAGTTGATTTTTATTACCTTGAAAATGTGATTTATATCCTACAAAAAGCTGCAAAAATTTTAGTCATTAACTTGCTTAAACATGTAGGAAGGGCTAAGGAGAACAGTGGAGTCATACCCTCATCTGAAAGCTCAGAAAAAGCTGGAAAGGAGCATCTCTAAAGCTTCCTTGTACCTTGGCAATGGACAAGGTTTGTTCTTTCTCTCTGTCTCTCTTTTGGCAGAGACTGCCAAGGTGACTATGTTAACAATAGATATCTCCATATCATTACATCAGAGGTTAAAACAGCAATAACATTCATGAGCTTTTGACATCTAGGAAGACTGCATCAGTAGATCCCTACTAGATTTGTACTGGCAGTATTTAGACCGTAGATCTACCTCACTCTCTTTATATGAGAAATTTGGCAGAATTGCCCAGGATTTATTTTAAAAAAAGATCAATTGAGAATTGTTATCGTGAACATAAAAAATTCAACTGACAGCTCATACAATATAAGAAAACCAGCAAAAAGAAAAAAAAAATAAACAAAACTAACAAAGACCGAGACACAACCTAGTTAGTATCGTTGACCAGCTTATCAAACGAAGCATAAATTTGACATGATTTATCATAAGGACCCTGCTATTTTGCTGCTTCCACCTCTCTCTCTCTCCAGTTTGTACTTCAATTTGTTCTACTTTGATGTTATGGTACAACTTTTAAATGACCAAATAACTTTTGTGCAGTTGCGAACACTGTTCTCTGGAAAGACAAGAAGAAGAGTATTGCAGCACTTGCTGTATTGTATGGGGTGTATTACCACTTGTTTAGCTGTGGCTATACCTTCACTACTGCAGTTGCCAAGTTTCTCCAATTCATTGTTCTCTTTTTATTCATACATGGGATGTTGCCTTCTAAAATGTAAGTAATATATATCATTATTATTGTCATTTAATTTACAGTAATATACTACTACAGTTACATTGTTAATCTACTGTTATTGCTACCTGTTAAACTTTTAAACTTGTAGTACTTTCATGGCTAAATCTCTTACTTAGTTTATGTTCATGACTTGGTGCTTTTTTATTTTTTAGATTTGGACGCAACATAGAGAAACTCAAGGCTTCAAATTTTGAAGTGTCAGAAGAGAAGGCAAACCAAATTGCTTTTTCACTTGCTTCTTCATGGAACTCTTTGGTTGGCATACTAAAATCCATTTGTAAGGGAGAGGATTGGTCACTGTTTATCAAGGTACAAAGTTTCTAATCAGTTGTGATTTATTATTTAATATCCTTAGTCAATGAATTCTCTATGTGCCTTGCAAATTAAACTAAGTAGACTGGGATGTGCATACTCAGAAGTCAGAAATTAGTATAATTTGAGGGAAGAAAAAGATATGTTCATTGATGCAAGGAAAAGTTTTCCATCTCTATGAAATGGTTATCTTACAGTTCTTCTCTTATTTGATGATGGTGTAAATAGGTGGTGGTCTTTTTATTGGCTGTCAACCTTGCTGCCATTTTGTCACTGCAAACAACATACAAAATAGGTAACCTTCTTCTTTTTAGTTAGTTGCTTATAATTGTAAATTATGAAACAGACCTGCCTGCCATGATGTTGTGTTACTGTATAATAATGTCTTTTATTTAGTCAAATGAATTGGAACTGCCAAATTTAAACAAAAGTTATTGCAAAAGGTCCAGTGCCTAGGTCCTGGAGCAGTTATTGTCTGCCTGATCTTATCAAATAATCAAGACGTTTTAACTAAATACTAATTAGCAAAGAAAAGAGAAAAGCTTTGCTCGATTTCTTTAGTGGTAGAATGCTCTGTCCCTGCATGAATTCACAAGCAATCTTTTCTGTTCTCCTCTTTTGTCAGGTGTTCCTTTGATGTTTGTTGGCTTCTATATGCACGAAAAATATGAGGACGTCATTGATGATTTTGTTGAAATGGCTATGTCCAAATTCGACCATCTAAAAGCTGATGCCAAGAGGAAATTCCTCGGCCACAAATGATCCAAAACTTGTTCAGAACATGCTTCCAAACTTTCAATTTCATTCTCTGCACCATCTTTTTTGATATGGGAATTTGTTGTCTATTCTGGTCGCATCAAGTATGTAGCATTTGCAACTTTTTTTTGTTTTCTCTAGCACTAGGATTATTGTGTTCCTACGTGAGAATTTAATTAACCTGTAAACAAGACTAGGATTATTATATCAGTAAAATGGGCAAACAAATAACTAACCACTAGGAAAGTGGAGAACGATCTATTGCTATGCAGTTGTGCTCTTTACTGATGTCTGAGGTTTGTATTTCCCACGCAACTGACGCAAGATCAAAGTTCTATGTTGCACGTTCTGTTTTAGTCCCGTAGCGCAATTACGCCAGTTCAAATTCTATTGATCCTTATCAATTGTTATCAGAATTTGGGTACAGGTGATATGGATTAAAATGGATGGATCAGAAACACTCCCTTCAAAAACTGAACCTTGAAATCGATGGATTAAAATGGATGGATCCGAAACATTCTCCCTTCAAAAACTGAACCTTGAAATCGATGTGAAGTTGTGAACTGTTTGTTTCGAAGAATAGTAGCAGATCCAATGCCAAAGTTTATAGCACTTGGATATTTTGTTCCAGATCTGTTATGCATGTCAGGTAATTAAGCAAAAGTGTTTAGTATATATTTTCTATGAGGAGGGATCCATTGACAATGCTTATAATGACAATCTTGACAATGGTGATTTTGAAAAATTTGTAAAAATAGTTAAAAATTATAAAAAATAGAAAAAAGTTTATAGAGATATTGTTTAGCTTATAGATTGATTATGTTTCAAATTATATTCAATTTAAGTGATATTTGATAGCTCTTTAAAGCTTGTTAAATTTTAACCGTTAAAAAATATGTAAAATTTTGATAAACCATCAAACAATGTTCAAATTGATTGAAATTTGAAACACCATTAATCTGTAAGTTAAAGAATGCATCCATAAAAGTTTTTTCATTTTTAAGATTTTTTATGAATTATTATAAAATTTTCAAAATCCTCATTGTCAAAATTGTCATTATAAGCATTGTCAATGGATCCCTCCTCATTTTCTATCTGGTCCATGCATTTTCTATCTGGTCCATGTGTACTAAACTTTTTCTTTCTTTTGCACGAAAAAACGCCCACATTTTGTGTGAACTTTCTTTTAATATTAATTAAATTCACATACAGCAATATATATAATAATACTTAAAAAAGTTCCGTAAAATTTTTTTTTTTTCACTATCACTTGTAAATCATTTTCACCGTGTTTGGTTGTGTCATAAATGAAGAATAAAATCCCTAATCCTCACTTAAAGAGCCAAATAAGAATAATTCAAGACTTCATTAAAAATAATAGAGTAGTTTTATAGCTCCTTAACTTATGGAGCTTCACATGACAATTTGTAACAAATTTCGGATGCTGTATGTTTATTTTAAAAATGCACTATAGCAATTTACCTTGTATAAACTTGCATATATTGGTTAATTAACTTCACAAATTTTTCAATCAATTCGAAAAATTTATGTATTCTAAAATTTTGGACTAATCATATCCAAATTAAGCGTCATTTTATATAATATTGTATAAAGCTTGCAACAATTCATAAAGGGGAGGATCAATGACAATGCTTATCTTGACCATTTTGATAATGGGATATTTCAAAAATTTATAAAAATTCATAAAAAAAAACTTAATAATAGAAAAAAAGTATATAGAAGTACTTCTTAACATATAAATTGATTATATTTTCAATTATATTCAATTATATTCAATTTAAGCGACATTTGATAGCTATTCAACGATCCGTTAAATTACAAAGTATACAAAATTTTGATAAGCCATTAAACAATGTTCAAATTGATTGGAATTTGAAACACTATCGATCTAAAGTTAAGTAATGCATCCATAAAACTTTTTTTATTTTTAAGATTTTTGTATAAATCCTTACAAATTTTTGATATATCTCATTATCATTATCAAAATTGTTAAATAACCATTGTTAACCGATCCCTCCCCTATCAATCTATTCTCCGAATTTACAAATTACAAGACCGTTAAAGCAGTATACTTCTGTTTGCTTTAGATCGTCTATTTCAGAGTGCTTCGCTCGTAAGCTACAACAAGACCACAAATAACGCCCAGACGGGTTACATGGTTCCTTAGAGCATCTCCATTGGGCTGTCAAAACGAAAGCGGAAGATCAGATCAACTCCAGGATCATCTGTATCGTTCCATTTACAAACTTCTATATTGAGACCACCGCCCAGTTATTTATAGACTCGCTCTACACAACTTATAAAGCTGTGCGCATGCATGATCGCAGCGCCGGTTTAAACCGCTCCCCCACGGCCCCGATCGCCCTCCACCACAGCCGCTAATCTTTTTTAGCGCTCGCGCAAACGCTAACCTTTTTTAGCGTTCGCCCAAACATAATCCCTATTCCCAATCGTCTCATCTCTTCTCTCTTTGAAACCCTAAAACACCCGACACCGACTTCATCTACTAACCCTAATCGCGCGGATCAACACACAAGGCAGCTAGATTCGATCCTTGACCATGGGGAAGAACGATTTCCTGACCCCGAAGGCGATCGCGAACCGGATCAAGGCGAAGGGCCTCCAGAAACTGCGCTGGTACTGCCAGATGTGCCAGAAGCAGTGCCGCGACGAGAACGGGTTCAAGTGCCACTGCATGAGCGAGTCGCACCAGCGGCAGATGCAGATCTTCGGCCAGAACCCGGAGAGAATTGTGGAGGGTTACTCCGAGGAGCTCGAGCAGGGCTTCATGGATCTCATGCGCCGCTCCCACCGGTTCTCCCGTGTCGCGGCCACCGTCGTTTATAATGAGTACATCAACGACCGCCACCATGTGCATATGAACTCCACAAAGTCAGTCTTTGCTCTCTTTCTCTCTTTTCTTTCCTGCCTGATATCTGATTGCTGATTGCAGTTATATATTACTGCAAATTGTAATTGTAATTGTAACTGTGATTGTGATTGTAATTGTAATATAAATAGCAATTGTGATTGGCATTGGTAATTGTAATTGTATTTGTAATGGTAATTGTGATTGTAATTAAAAATTCTGTTTGTATGATAGGTGGACGACGCTCACTGAGTTTGTGAAGTATCTCGGTCGTAGCGGTCAATGCAAGGTTGAAGACACGCCTAAAGGCTGGTTCATTACCTACATTGACCGAGACTCTGAGACCATCTTCAAGGACAAGTTGAAGGCCAAGCGGCTCAAGGCCGACCTTGTCGATGAGGAGCGACAGGAGAGAGCAATTCAAGCCCAGATCGAGCGAGCCCAATCTTCTCGTCCTGCTACCGAAGCAGAGGGGTCCGGCACTCAGAACCAGGAAGAAGATCCAAAGCCTGATAGCAATTTGGCTGGAGGTAAAGTCGCTTTCTTGCTCCAGCCCACCGCAGCAGAATCGAAGGCGGTGAAGGGAGGTGTCAAATTGGGGTTGGAAGAGGAAACTGCTGATGATGCCAGTAAGAAGAGAAAGAGAGAAGATGTCAAGGGGAAGAGTAATGGGTTGTCGGCGTTGGATCTGTTGATGCAGGAGGAAGAGAAGAAGAAGGAGAAGAGTAACAGAAAGGATTACTGGCTTTGTGAAGGGATTGTTGTCAAGGTGATGAGCAAGTCACTGGCTGAGAAGGGGTACTACAAGCAGAAAGGGGTCGTGAAGAGAGTAATAGATAAATATGTAGGCGAGATAGAAATGCTAGAAACAAAGCACAAAATTAGGATTGATCAAGAGGAGTTAGAGACTGTCATTCCCCAGATCGGAGGCCTTGTCAGAATAGTGAACGGGGCATATAGGGGATCCAATGCTAGGCTTCTATCTGTTGACACAAGCAGGTTCTGTGCAAAAGTTCAGATTGAAAAGGGGGTTTATGATGGGAGGGTTTTGCAAGCTGTAGAATATGAGGATATATGCAAGCTTGCCTGACAATTATAAAGATATCTTTGTACTTGAGACACCTTGATTTAATATATTTCTAGGATTCCTGATGTATATGCTCTTTTTTTGTGCTAAATGTTCTGATGAACTATGTTGACCAACCTCTGTCTCAGAAAATACTGCTTACGCTTGTGATATTGCATTTTCCAAAGTCCGAACTGTCTAGCAAAATGTTGGAAAACATGGGTTAATCACAGGTACCTACCTTATCTGTATCAGCCTATCAGGTTGTCCAAAATAGGAACCAATCCTGGTTAGATCAAGCCTGCAGATGATGTGAGAGTTCCATTCAATTTTTGGCAAATTCGAATGCCAGTACTGCAAAGAGAATAGGAAAGTCCCATTCTCATTTTTGGTATTGGCAGCAACATAATGTAGAAGGGTTCAATACCAACCTCTAATAAGAACCGGCAAACTTGATAATTATCAGTGAGTATTTGAATTAATTAAGAAAGAAAAGGTTGGTCTCGGTCACTAGACTAGATACTGGACCCTCATTCCAAGAGGGGTGATTTTCTAGATACGAAAATATTGTAAATTTTATTTTCTCTCGAAAGTTCGCGATGACCGCACTTTAATGGTGTCCGCTTTAGCTGTGTTATCGGCTTATCGCTACCTTCCTTCTCCTTCATTCTATTGGATTTGAAGTCTTACACTTTGGGCTTGTTCGGCAAGGTGGTTGGCTTAAATATTTAAACCTCACTAAGTTACACTCCTTCGGAAAAAGAAAAAATGACTTAAGAAAGCTTAAGCCTTAAGCCATAAATATTGCTTCCTTAGGAATCTGGGCAAGGCTTAAGCCCCGGTTGAAAGGAGGCTTAAGAAGAAACTTTTAATCCGTGCTAAGGAGCTTGCGTTCGGAAGAATTAAGAGACTAAAGAAGCTAAAAGAAGTCTAAAGAGACCTAAAGAGGGTTGCTGAACGGCCCCTTTAGGATTTGAGAACGAGAGTATGAGGCAGTATACTATAGCCGATTGTCTGCAATAAAACATGGGCCGTTGAAATTTAATGATGGCTGGCTGTTATAGAACAATTGGGTAAAAGAATTGTTTTCCGGGCTGTCGTTATTTTTGATATAAAAAAGAGTATATATATGAGAAGGGACAAATGATTTCGACTATAGAAATTACAACTTCTCAAGAGATCGAAAATAATTTATAATTTAATTCTATATGGTGGCATTTCAAATCTCACGTACTTTAAATATCATTTTGTATTTAAAAAAATCAATAAAAATCTTATGCTATACACATATGTGCAAATTTATGAGTCTATTTAATGAACTATCAAATAATATTTAGTTTAAACTAAAAATTAAAACAAATTTAACCTATAAAGTAAAAAATACAAGCTCTCTCCTGCTTCTTCCTACTCTTACTCCCTTAATAGACCCTTGTTCTTTTTTCTTTCACCATTCTATATCAAGACCTTAAAAAATTCAATTACAATGAAGGGAGATTTTGAATCCTAACAAATTCACACAATATGTATATTACATTCGTAGTGCTACTCAGAAACTTGTGCTCATTGCAGACATTCACTGAAAATATGATTGGGATCTAGTTAGATTGTAAAATATTTTATTTTTCAGGATTAAAGATATTTACATTGTGGTATATACTCATCCTTCCATTTCATTATATTGAAATGTATAAATTAATAAAAACCATGATATTTCAGTTTTTAGAACAAGGAGATTCTATGGTGGTATAAACCCATCTTCTTCATTTCATCAAATTAACATGTATCTATCCTTACTATATGTAAAAGCATATTAGAAAAAATGACATAAAAGGGTTATCTTTCTCAAATAAGAAGTATGAGCCGTTGATCATTTTCTTGGATAGATCAGAACCGTTGATGTACGTTAATGCCTGTTGACGTTCTCAGCCCATTAAAATTAAAGGTCCATATAAATTATCTCAATTTAAAGCTTATTACATATTATTGTAAAAGTTTATTATAAGAAATACAATTTTTAGTCCAAAGCAAGTGTGAGCTTTTCACTAGTTTTAGGAAAAGAGTTTTGTTGGTGTACAAATAAAAATTTGCATCCAACCAAAATTACTATATAACCACCGGTTATAATATCTCAAAACATGGTAGTATGGCTTTCTATTTTAGCAGACAAATGGGTATAATAGGAACAAGGAAGGTTTATAACTGGAAAAGTTTTATGCGCAGAATTAGAGGCGGATGTTTGGGCTTACCATGTTAATATGCTTCTTCATGTATGGTAAAAACTAAAAGAAATTAAAACTGAACGGAATTAGCGGACAACCAGTCACCCACCATTAATTTGACTCCTTCACAAATTCTCTTTTATTTCACTACAAAAAATTGGAAAGCCGAAAGATTTTACAAGATTGATTGAATTTCTTGTTAATTCAATTAACCATTCTTCTGTGCGAAAAAGAAAAAAAAAATCGAAGTTGTCAATTGATCCCTTGATAAAATTGTTTTGGTTGTGTGAACAATATTTTAGTTTGATAAAAGAACTCCATAATATGAGACTTGTAAGTGTTGCAAAAGAACAACAATTATTAATTTTGTAGGGATTTCAAGACTGGTTTTTAGTATTGACTATTTATTAACAAAAACCATGATATCTGATACAATTATTGTAAGTCATTTGGTGTCCTCCAACATCTCATAACATTTAAAAATTTGATCATTTAGCATGAAATTTTTCACTGAAATAAGTTCTAGAAATATTAAAAGTGTGTTGTTTCACACTATTTTAGTGACTCCTAAATAACTTTTCACAAAACAATGATTGTTCTTATTCCCCTGCTACCAACGTAGCACGAAGAAACTAATAATCACGACAAGGTCTTTCTTTCTGCCTAGACCAAAAAATGTTTCTTTTTTTTTTTTTTATTGTTTCCCACTGCAAGTAATAGAAGTTAATGCTCATTGGACAAATCATGTATATTAATTACTATATTAGTCTGCGAGTTGATTATTCTAATCTATTGGTAGGTGCTGCAAGTGAAAGTACAAATTTTGGCACCGATTCATGCGCGCAATATCATGAATTTATGATATTACAAAGGATTCAGCGACCAGTGCCCGTTGTGCCTATTATTTATGTATGAGGAGGGATCCATCAACAATGACTATATTGACAATTTTGATAATAAGGTTTTTTAAGAAGTTATAATAATTCATAAAAATCTTAAAAATGAAAAAAATTATGGATGCATTACTTAACTTATAGATTGATAATGTTTCAAGTTTCAATCAATTTGAATATCGTTTGATGCCTTATCAAAATTTTACACACTTTTTAACGGTTGTAATTTAATGGGTCTTTAAAAAGCTATCAAATGTCGCTTAAATTGAATATAATCAGAAACATAATCAATCTATAAGTTTAGTAATACTTCCGTAAATTTTTTTTCTATTTTTAAGATTTTTTTGTGATTTTTTATAAATTTTTGAAAAATACAATTATCAAGATTGTCAATATAGCCATTGTCAATGGATCTCTCCTCTTTATGTATACATATATTAACAAATGCAAGCCGCTCGATATATTTTAAATCATCTCATGTATGTTAAAATCAATATGTTTAACAAAATTTTATGCTCATTCTCATAGCCATTAAAAGAGGAGACCAAATCACAAATTTGAATATTGATTTTTGTTAAAATTTTATGGATATGTAAATAAAATCGCAATGATATAATTTGTTGTTTTCATATTAAACAAGAATTTATACAAAATAATTTATCAATGGGTGAGGCTATACCGCTATAGTACTATTAATAGTACAAATCGGCCAGTATTACTGCTCTATATTATCATTTTCGAAGCTTAAATGGTCGATCTAGGCTGCCCGAAGTATGAGACCAAATTTTATAATTTTTTGCATTTATTTACTGTGTATTTAGATAATTAGAAAATGACTTAATATAAATATTACGGTCCATTAAAAAAATGTGATTTTTTATTGATTTAATACAATAGATAATTTTTTTTAAAAAAATATATATAAATCTGGTCTAGAACCACCATTGACATATAAAAATCACATTGAGATGATCACATCAATGATTTGAACTTTAAAATTGATGATAAGGTTCTATATTATTAATGAGGAGTGTTATCTACACCAAATATTTTGCTTTGCACAACAATCTTAATTTTTTTGAACAATTATTTTCTTCCAATTAAATAAAAAAGTTTGTTATAATAATTTTTAAATATCATTATCCTTGTTGATGGCATATTTTGATGTAATTAGTTCAACTAATATAAAAGAGAATAATTATTCAAAAAAGATAAGTTTGGTGTGCAAAATAAAACTTTGATGTAGAATAATTATTCAAAAAAAGATAAGTTTGGTGTGCAAAATAAAACTTTGATGTAGATAGCATTTTCCCTTATTAATAGTACTATAGCCTCACTCTCCATCAATTAGTTTTATATTGAAAAGCTTAAAATATAATTATAATTGAGTAAATATACTATGAGTGCATCTCCAAAAATCTACCAAATCACCTCCAAATTTCAATTTATATTGCTCATAGATTCTTTGTATTAAAACCTTATGGGATATAAAAATTTTCCATTTTTGACAATTTTTAAGTATTTGTTTGAGATTTTTAGAAATGACTATGCAATATTAATAAAATAATCAAGTTTTATGTATTACTTTTAAAAAATCTCAAACAAGTACTTAAAAATTTTCAAAAATGAAAAATTTATGTATCCTGTAAGGTTTGATATAAAAAATTTATTGGCCCATATAAATCAAAATTTAGAAGTGATTTGGTATGTTTTTGGAGGTGCCCTGACGGTATATTTGCTCATTATTATTTGAGATTAATTTTGTTCATTATTATTTGAGATTTATTCTGTGAGCACGGATGTGGCACCAATAATCGATTCCATATCCTCTGTAGCGCTGCACAGTGTAGCACAGAACGTGGGCCGTTAGATCATCTCGGGTCTGTGCTAGCTCGAATCTCAAAATGATCTAACGGTTCACATCCTGTGCTACACAGTGCAGCGCTACAGAGGATAAGCACTCCCAATAATCACGGGTATGCGATCCCCCTCTTATTCATTTTTATGCATACTAGAGCTGTAAGTCGGGCTTCACCCCGAAATATGATAACAAAAAAATAATAAAACTTATAAAATAAAATATTTATTTAAAAAAATTAAGCATAATTATTAAATTTTTGATGTAAATAATGATAATGATGTATAATTTATAAATAATAGCACATAAATGTTAGACCATTTTAAGGATTAAATTTTGTCTTAGACATATTAATTATATCATTTTATTAAATAGGGAGAGAGAATAAATATAAGTCATTGGATCAAAGTATATGAAGAAATGTAAAAAAAATCAATGGTTAATAGTATTAATGATGTCGCATAGTTGATGTGGTTGGAGAGTTACCCTTCTTTCTAGTTTATAAATTCCTTTAAACATAATACTCTCGAATTCATCAGAAATCTCATAATTAACATAATCAAAATCAAGTGATCTCTCTCAGAAGTCAGAACAGACTCCCATCCCACTCTTCACTGGCATCGTCATTCCATCGAACACGTAGCGTGCATTAATCCAGCTTCTCCCCAACGATGGCTTCTCTCGGCACCCGCCGCCTCCTCTCGCACCTTCTCTCCCGCCGCCGATTCCCTCCTCCTCCTCCTCCTTACCTCTCCCGCCTCTCCACCACCACCACGCCGCCGTTCCCCACGCCTTCTCCCGCGGCTCCCCCCGTCGACACCGCTCCCCCGTCCCCCCGCGATGTCCCCCCCTCATCAAAGGAGGAGACGAAGTCTCAATATAAATCTGAATCCCAGGAGAGGACCAAGAGCAAGAGCAAGAAGGTCGTAGGAGACTATGAGGAGGAACAGGCGAAGGTTCTCCGCGCCGCTCTTCACCACGTCGTATGATTTCTTTACTTGAATTGAAGCTCTATCTATGTACCTGTTTAATTTGCCATGGTTGATTAGTAACTGATCTCAATTTTAGTTGTGAAGAAGGGTTGGAAGGTGATAATGATATTAGTGCTTATTTGATCATGGCTTTTGTTTGGTTTGTTTAAGCCGAGATTGGGGTGGAGCGAGTCGGCTATGATATCGGGAGCTAGGGATGTCGGTGTGTCTCCTTCTATCGTTGGCGCCTTTTCTCGCAAGGAGGCAGCACTTGTTGAGGTAGTACTGATCTTCTCATTATCCTCTAGAATAGGGGTTTGGTGATTCAAATATAGGAAGTACTTCCAAATAAGTGGCACCTCTTCACTTGGACTTTGTACAGATGCATGTTGTTTCTGGTTATTGATACGGATATGAATCTGCTGCTTTTCTAAGGGTGTGTTCGTTTGGTATCAAAAGATTAGGAAAGTTGTTTTTCGTGGAAAATTGTTTTATGTAAGAAAAGTGAAAGCAAATGCTTGTGTTCGTCTGAAAGGAAAAGAAAATGCAATTTTTTTTCCTTGTGTTCACTTGAAAAGAAAAGAAAATGTAAATAATCTCCGTGCAACAACCAACATTACATCTATCTGCACATGTGAAACGATAAAAGGATGTATCTATATCAGTTGAACAACTCAATAGTTTATTAGTTAAATATATTACCATTGGAGGTTCAAATAATTATATTTTTCATACAGATAGCTATCAAAAAATGTGTTTCCATATCAGATGAATTTTACAATTCAAACTTGGTGCATTTTCAGCTTTAAACTTCAATTCTCTTGTTGTCAGTAGGTAATGCCCCCTGATCGTCTATCTTCTTGAGTCTTGAACATCTAAATCAATTAACGCAACTGCATGTATTAGTATCTCACAATAAGAAATAGTTACAATAACATCAGCATCCTAATAGAACCGATGTACAGTACTTTTGAGTTCCATTGTTCCAGCAAATAGCTGAACACTAGCTTACCCAATCCCCTCTGCTTCTCTTAGTTCCTCTGGCATTTCCCCATGTACATCTTGCCCCATTCTTTGTACCCAGTTGCTACGGCATGTGCTATTTTAATATGTCTCCTATTTTCATACCGAATGTCCACTGGTATGACTCTTTGTTGCACATACTGATCCAGCAAGTGTCCCAGTTCTGTAGTGCACCAAGATGGTAAGGTTCCCTCACCATTCTGGTGCACATCAAGTGCCCCGTTTCTTCCTGTCTGTACCGCTGCTAGTGCCTCATGCAAAGTGTCTGATGCCCGAACCATAGATTTCTGATCCAAACAATTCTATCTTTTAGCCAACTAGCACCATCACATCCTCCCTTTCCAGTTTTGTAAAGTGACCCGTCAATAAGCATTTTTTGCCATAAGCGGGTCCAATACATACCTCCTCCACCAGAAATAGCGGCAGGGTTAAGCCTCCATCCGTCCAAAACTCCATTGCCCTTGCTTGCTTGAGGACACCAATGGCAACAAATGAGGTGAGGAGAGGACCTTCTTTTTTCTTAAATAAGCAGCAAGATGCAATATATACAAAAATGCAGAAAACCAACAGAAATATAACTAAATAAATATTTTCTAACAATACTGATTTCACCTTGAAGTAGAAAACTTCAGAAGTTTAGTTTGACCGTAAGAGACCCAATCGACTATCATCATTTGGCTTCCCACCATCATAACCACAGTATGCTGTAATCAGATACTCGAATCCTACAAAATGCATTAATAATGTATAAACCCGCATGAGAATTTAATTTCTAATCAAGACAGTAAAAAATCTTTTAGTACGACCTTCTACATGGCAACAATATGTTTAGATATAAGTAGTCTCAATTAGGAACCAAAATAGAGCTATTATCTATGTAATGTGCTTGAAAGAAATCATCGGTTGCTTGGTAAGGTCAATAGCAGTTATGTAGCAACCAATACTTAAGAGGAATATAATGTAACATACATACTTCTTCAATGCAAAAAAAGCTGACAAGTATACAGGTAACAATGATGTGGTACTGCTACATATATAACTCCCACAGCAAACTCATTTGTTCCCATAACACAATTAACATAGTTGATTCAGTTCAGTTCCAACTAAGCTAATTAGTCAAACCAAACAGCATTTGATCCTCAAATAGAAAAGTGAACCATATAAAAAAAAAATAAAAAAACTGAAATATGAAAGTACAATTGATTTACTCTGAAAATATAACATAGTTGATTCAGTTCAGTTCCAACTAAGCTAATTAGTCAAACCAAACAGCATTTGATCCTCAAATAGAAAAGTGAACCATATAAAAAAAAAAAAAAAAAAAAAAAACTGAAATATGAAAGTACAATTGATTTACTCTGAAAATATTCTTCAGTAACAAAAAAAATGACATTGCACACTCAAATAGAAAGAGGAACGTAGCACTGACAGCATTTGATCCTCCTCGCGTTCACCTCCGGCTGCTCTTCTCTTGTTCTGCCGTCCTCTTAGATCTCTGAGCGGGCTTAATTGGTGAGAGAGAGTGATGAACTACAGTCTAGAGGAAGAAGGAAGGGTGGATGGGAACGAAGCCGAGGGAAGGAGCAGTTGCACGGGAGTGGAGACGAGGTGCTCGTCACTGAGATTTCCTTTTCGTTTTCCGCCAAAAAAATAAGGAAAACGAAAATGGAGGTTTTCACCCAAATACGGAAAGGAAGTTTCTGTCTAAAGAAGTTTTAATATCAAAGGAACGATGAGAAAATTGATTTCCACGGAATACAACTTTCCGCGTCTGTTTTAATCAGAAACGAATAGACCCTAAGAAGAAAAGCAGGGTGTGCTTTTCTGATCGGATGGTCGGGATCGGTTGTCGCACCGATCTCAAATTACTTCGGTGTTTGCTGCTCTAATCTCAAAGTACTTCGGTGTTTCTCAACCGTTGCATCAAGAAAAACAGGGTGATCCCGATCCTATTGATACCTGACCTGAACACACGAAGGTGGTATGACATTGTTCGGAGGTTGTTGTTGATTGATTATATTGAATGGCCCAATCAAGTTACAATTATTCAATCCAATACGAAGCCAATTGACAAAGATTAAATTTAGACTCAGCAGCTATTTATCTTTTTTTTTTTTTTTTTTTTTTTCTTTTTGCTCCAGTTTTTCATGGATGATTGTCTTGAGAGACTGATTGATCAGATAGATTCAGGAGAAGGGGAGAGATTGAAGAACCTGATTCTAAGTGAGAGGCTGTCGAAGCTTATTCATATGAGATTGAAGATGCAGGAACCTTATGTCTCTAAGTGGCCTCAGGCCCTCAGCATCCAGGTCCGATACATAGCTTTTATTTTTGCTTTTTTGATCCATAGATACAATTCTATTTTATTATGAATTTCATTTTTAAACTGTGCAACCTCTTTGTGAGATTTGGATGGGTTCTTGGGGAGGAAATAATGTACAACAAATTGGTGGAATGCCAACTACTTATTAAGTTCCAATTGATGTGATGAAGTATAGATTTGTGACGATGCTTGTTTTAAAATCGGTACTGCTTTTTCTATAATATGACAGTCGCAACCAGCTAACCTTCCCAATAGCTTGAAGCAACGGGCTGTCCTTGTTGATGAGATATGGCATGCAGCAGGAGATGATGCTTCTGACATTGACTGGTATGTTAAAAGGACTCTTCTTGGAGGCATCTATTCTGCTTCAGAGATCTACATGATTACTGACAACTCACCTGGTATGATATGTTTTTCACTTAAAACAAACAGAAAGATATCTGCCTCATTTATTTTTTTCCTTCTTGTGTCATCTTCGTATTAATATACATATGACACTGTAAAACATTTTTACAATTTAAGCATCACATTTGAAAAAAATACAGTGCTAAGTATTACCTTTGCTCATGATTGTTAATATTTCTACAAATATTTCTATGATCATAGCAGAATTTCGCGATACATGGGATTTTGTGCAGAAGCGTGTGAAGGATACCCTGGACCTGCAGAAGACCATCAAAGAGGTACTTCCACATAATACAATACCCTAGACCGTTGTTTATCAAACTGTTAAGGTTTTCAGTACTGCCTGGTGCTGATCAGTATGGTACCTTACTGGTACAATACTGCTTGAAGTACTCATATAATAATATTCATCTAGGTAAACATGTGGGGCTTGTAGGCATATCAAAGTGCAATGGATGAATGAAAGTTTGAACTTGGGGTATTGCTAAATATTAAAGGATAGGAGGTGAAACTAATTAGAGCATAGTAACCTGAAACAAATATAAATTGTGAAACATTTGGAGCTTCTTTGGGCTTGTCCCAAAAGAAGATGACATCTTTGATTCGATGCATTTCTAAGGATTTGGAATCTTTTTTAATCTTGCAGGCTGGATATTTAGCGGAAACTGTGGGAGCTGGAATGGGTCAGTCCGTGCAAGGTTTCGTCAATAGGGTCTTTCAACGTTGATATATACAATATTATAATATGATTAGTGAATAGGATTTTGTGTCCTTGTTTTTCTCTAGCAGCTTTGTTTAGAGTTTCATTAATAATGTAAGCAGTAGTGTTTCTACCTTGCACAAAAGTTCTTGGTTTGTTGAGATGCTGTATAGAAATTTTACAAACTTGTCTAGATACTTTCTGACTACGCTCCAGTATATGTTAGATATTTCACAGCATTTCATATGCTGTTAACATCATAGTTCATGCGGCATGCGGTATATTTGTCCCAGTTCGGCTGTTCCTCTATATGCTGTTAGCATCATAGTTTGAAAAGAATTTTGTTACAAGGAAAATGTTTAGGAGATACCACAATTAATACCAAAATAGATATCACTATATAAAGTTATTGTCAAAGTACATTTTGCTGAGATGGTTAAAGAGACATCTTCTAACATTAATCTGAAATATGCTGCGTTCAAAATGAATACTTATAAAATTAGTCTGAAACTTAATGAGATTAAAATGAAATACAAATATTAATTTTTCTTTTACTGCTCTTACACTTCATCTTTGCTCTCACGTGTTCTCCCGACAACTTTAAAGTATAATATTTATGTGATTTAATAAAGATTCCGCTATATGATTTATAATCTGTGTTATTCAATGTAACACTAAAACGTTGTAATAACGATATAAGTTGAGCTGCAATACCAAGAAGGTTAGGCATTTTCACAAACACAATGCGGGTACGAAGGTCGGGCATTTTCACAAACACAATGCGGGTACGAAGGTCGGGCATTTTAACAAACACAATGTGGGCAGGAAGGTTAGACATTCTCGCAAACACAATGCGGGCATGAAGGTTGGGCATTTTCGCAAACACAATAATGTGGGCAGGAAGGTGGGTATTTCACCAAACACAATGCGGGCAAGAAGGTCGGACATTTCAACAAGCACAATGCGGCCAGAAACGAGCAAGCATATTGCCTCGCATCCCTTCAAGTTTGTAACACCCTGTTACCAAGAAATGTAAGCTAATAACCAGCAGGGTGAACAGTTAACACGATGAAATCGATCGAATTCAACGACGAGAAACAAATCTTGAATTAGTTTTGTTGGGGGTGCGCCAGGCCCGTGCAGTAGTGCAGCGCAAGGGCGACGCTCGAGAGCCCCAGTAGCAAGCTACTGTGGTGGGCTCTCCCCCACGAAAAATAAATTTAATATCGTTGTGAGCGCATGGCTCACATATCAGATATTAAACTGATAAGAACAGATACTACACTTGATCTTAGCCGAAAGGCCGAGAAAGGTATGAGCTTCAACGCTGCCCAGCCCTCCTCTTTTATAGCCACCGCTGGGGGTTGAAGGCGCAAACGTAGCAGCTGTGGGACTAACTGAGCGGTGGAAGAATTGTTAGTTGCTCCGCTCTGTGGAGCGAAATATTGGGCTAGAGTCAGGAGAGAGCATATGGAGTTATGGGCTGGGCTAGTTCAATACCTGACCTTTTATTTAAAATCCTACTGGTACCAACAACGGTACATCTCTCTCTAAATATTAATTATATTCAATGAACACATGAAATTCATTGGGCTAAATAAATCGATACCGAAATTAAATTCTTATAAAATTCTATATACTGAAATTAGCATTAATAATGTATACAACTCAATATAAAAGCAGTCCCTTCATGCAACGTCTCATGACATATTGACATATGACAATAATTCAATAAACACAATTGCAATAAAAATCGCCTATACTTATTGCCTATGGTATTTTCATTTTATTTCAGGTCTGAAGTTAGTTAAAATAAGCATACTGGTATTCGGGTCTGTTTTGAGTGCAAAATGAACAGACTCAATTAATTGTCATGGTTTATGGTTTTATGCATGTTAAGACATGCTTTAATTGGAGAGGGCACGTAACTTGAAATGTTCAATATGAATTTCTTTTTAATTTTTGTAATCTATATAGATGGTTGATTGGTTGGTTAAAAATTAAGTTGGTCCAAATTTAAGAAGAGACACCAAATCTGCCTCATGCTTCCCTGCTCTGCATAGCAAAGAACAGAACTTTTGCTAATCTTAATTTATTAAGTCTTAACAGGGGTATGTAACTCATCACTGTGTGTGGTGGTCTCACCTCGACCGACCAAAATAAGGAGACATGCATGCAATCTCAGGCAAGTTGGATGTCAGCCAGATGCTTGTTATTATAATTGGCACTGTACCTATTTCACTCAACCGAATAATTCTCTTCCTGAAAATTATCTATGATCGATATATATATTGTGAAGGATGGTGATATACTCCAGCGTATCACAACTGAGTATATATGCGACAGCTCTGTCGACGGATATCATAAATAAAATGTCAATTTTATGAGAAATCCCTCAGTGATGCCTAGAGACATCTCTATTTCCTTGCCAGGTATAATTGGCATTTTTCCAGTAAATTCCACTGTTTACATCTAATATACTTATGGTCTTTCTCCAAATATCTTATGTAACAATGATATTTTCACTTAAATCTCACTTTACATCCATAAAGTTTGGTGTAAGTACCAGTAATTAGCACACACCTTACTTTGGGCTGAAATTGTTATTTCTTATAATAAATTTTTAAGATAATATGTAATAGGCCTTAAATTGAGAAAATTGATATGGCCTTAATTTTTTTTTTTTTTTTTTTGAAGAAAGTATGGCCTTAAGTTTTAATGGATTGAGACATTAAAGTACGTCAATAGTGGTGATCAATCTAATTAAACAATCAATAGTTGAGATTTATTCATTGGGAAAGATAAAACTTTCATGTCAAAAAATCTGATCTTTTTTTATTAAGAGTAAGGAAATACAGGAGAACAGATCTCGGTGCGGATAACGGTCTGATCAGTCAAGATGGTGTCGGATTTTATTCAGTTTTTCTTGTTGCTGATCAGAAGGTGCAGTTACAAAAAAGCATCTAGATGCCTTGTTTATGAATTATTTTGGTCATTTATAGTGTAATGAATTTTATGTAACTCTATATTCTTCTTCAATTTATGCAACTTCCAATTTAATATGAGCTACTGTAAACGGGAAAAAAAAAATTTAACGTTTAAACCGTTTTAATATTTAAAGAGTAACGAAACAATTACGAAAATATTTTATTTTCTCAGCATTGTTTTAATTGAGAGTACTGTTACCAGCCCCAGAAACAGGGTTCCATTGACAGCTAATGTTA
The DNA here is from genome assembly GCA_030179965.1 of Cyperus esculentus. Taxonomy (NCBI): domain Eukaryota; kingdom Viridiplantae; phylum Streptophyta; class Magnoliopsida; order Poales; family Cyperaceae; genus Cyperus; species Cyperus esculentus. Next base: position 1,239,851 of record JASGLE010000015.1, on the reverse strand, counting down.
CTCTTTATCTGATACTATCTCCGTCCATGAATAAATGAATTTTTAGGAAAAGTCAAATGAATTAGTGAAAAATGAAAATACATAATAATTTGTTCCAATTAAATAATATAGATAAAAGGATAATCATGACATTGGAGAAACAAAAAATTTGAAAAAGTGAATGCGAGTATGCGACGTATGAGTTCTTAACAAATACAACCTCCGTCCATGAATAAATGAATTTTTAGGAAAAGTCAAATGAATTAGTGGAAAAATAAAAATACATAATAATTGTTCCAATTAAATAATATAGATAAAGGGTAATCATAACATTGGAGAAACAAGTGGATTCAAACAAGTGAATAGAAAAATAAATTCAAATCGGTAAAGTTCATTTAATTATGGACAAGCTCTAAAGGGTATAAATTTATTTAATTGTAGACGGAGGTAGTATATGATGTATCTCTTACTGTACAAGTGTACAGGATACATGTTCTGAGAAATTATAAGCCTAATCCAGCTGTCTCAAATTCTGCATATTTTTAAATATCTGATCTGATGCAGATCATATAAAACATATGAGCTGAAACTGATGGTTTGAAACCATCTGACAATCCAACAATTTGTAAGCAATTAGGGCCAGAGAAAGAACACCAAACTGTCGGTGATAATTACGAAGAAATTGCTTTGAAGTTTCCTTGTTATGTAAACATATTCTTCTTGCCAAAAGGACAAATAGTGTTTAGGAGACCTTCACTGTACTACTATCCAATAATATGCCGATGTTATCTTTGGTTCCTTTATTACTACCCGGTCGACGTGGATACTGGCAACTTGTCGTTCATTGAGAATTGCGAGATGATTCTCAGTTTTTTTGTTTGTTAGTCATTTTTTTGCGGTAATTATTGATAAAATTGATCAAGTTGACTCCGAGTCTCCGAGAGTGGTGGGGTCATGAACTCCTCTAGTTGACTAGTTCCACGTGATCCTACAAAAAAGTTTCTCTTTTGTACTGATGCAGCATACCCCCTCAAAAAAAAAAAAAAAAAAAAAAAAAAAAAACTGATGCAGCATACTGCATGCAATAGGAACTAGGAAATGAAAGATCGACAATCACTCAATCAGTTTAGACTTTAGACATTGTATTATTATCATATTGATAGTACTCAACTCAATAGACAAAGCCGCCTATCCTATCCTGTCATGTGTTTCTTAGTTCCTAAGAAAATAATAATCTTGTTAAGAAAGATCCCAATCCGTGAATGTATGCACGCATCATGTATATGTATGAGGCTATGATCCTATGAGCAACGAACCAGAACTGGGAAGAGCATATTTGATGTACTACCTCCGTCCACAATTAAATGAATTTATACCTTTTAGAGTTTATCCATAATTAAATGAACTTTACCGATTTGAATTTATTTTTCTATTCACTTGTTTGAATCTACTTATTTCTTCAATATTATGATTACCCTTTTATCTATATTATTTAATTGGAACAATTATTATGTAATTTCATTTTTCCACTAATCCATTTGACTTTTCCTAAAAATTTATTTATTCATAGACGGAGGTTATATTTGTTAAGAACTCATACGTCGCATTCACTTTTTCAAATTTTTTGTTTCCCCAATATTATGATTACCATTTTATCTATATCATTTAATTAGAACAATTATTATGTAACTTCATTTTTTCACTCATTTATTTATTTATGGACGGGGTAGTACTTGATTTCTCATGAAAAGTAATCATTTCTTTGACTGACACACACCGACTGCCAGTCCATAATTCATAAATTAATGAACGGGGTAGTACTTGATTTCACCTGAAAAGTAATCATTTCTTTGACTGACACACACCGACTGCCAGTCCATAATTCAATCTGTGGGGATAGGATAGGATTGAGAATAGTAAAGATCATAGAACTATAGAAGCTGCCTTGAGCTGCTGTTCAATTTCATCTACATCGTGCTGTTCACAATGTTAGCCGTTGGATTGTCTTGAGATGCGTGCCAGCATGGATGTCGAGACAATCCAACGGCTGAGCAAAATGTAGTACAACAACGTCTATGAATTGTCCGGTGGGGGCCGTAAAGGTCGGTTGATCAGAGATGGGATAATTACTTGTAGACTTCTTGTCATTGCATTCCTAAATGCCCAGTCTTTGTTTATCTGTCCCTCTTTCTTTCTTCCCAAGTTTCATTTTTTTATTTTATTTTTTTTTTGAGCTAGGGAGTAGTTGGCATTGCAACCGAAATGTGCCGGTGACTTTAAAAAATTGAGCATATTCCTGGCCGTCAGTCAATGAGAACAATTCCGAAATATATTATACTAGAGCAAAGCCTCACATTGCTTCCGCAGTGTTCATTGAGATAAGTTGGATAAACCTTTACATTGGAACCATCCAACTTAATTATATCATATCCTAAAATTTTTTTACTTTTAGAAAATTTTAGCTGCTTTAATGATTTTTTAAGGATTGTCTTACAAAATTAATTTATTTTTAATTATTTTAAGAGCCATATTTCAAAAAATCATTAAAAATAGAAATAAAATTTCTAAAATGGTAAAAATGGAACCATCCAACTTAATTATGTCAAGCTTATAATGAGTTATTTGCATTAAAATTTCAGACGATGGGTTTTTGAATTTGGACCGTAAGCCTTTCGGTCCGAACTACTTACGAAAGCACTGTAGCCGGACTCCATATTATAAACAATTATCAATTATAGAAACTTTACGTCATTTACACATTTCGGCATAACTCATATATTAATGATTTTTATTATCGTTATTGCTTAGTACAAACAACATTGGATCCATGTATCTATTTGACTGTGTGCGAATTAAATCACTGGAAGATCAGATATCAACTGGTGTTGCTCTCTTAAACACACAAAAAAAAAAAAAAAACTGTTCATATCACTGTTTGCTTACACTGTAGCAACAATGCTACGATCCGTCCAAGATTAATATAATATAAAAGGATGTTCAATCTTGAATTTTCATTTTGCAAACATGAGAAAAAGAAAGTTCTTATATACCACCAAAAATTTCTTGTTCATAGTTTGATTTATGTTGCTCAATAATTTAATATATAATTTTATATTCTACAAGATACAACAAATTTTTATTGTTTGAGTTTTCTAAATACTTAATCTAGAATTTTCTTAAGAAATGACCTATTTTTATTTCACCAACATTGATTGCTTAAGTAGTATTTTTTTTTATTGAGTGAGGCTATGATATTGTTAATAGTACAAAGCGGCCAGTACTACGGCTCTATGTTATCAATTTTAAAGTTCAGTTGATCGATCCAAACCGCTCAATGTGATCTTCATATATAAATGTCACTGTATACCAAATTTTATAATTTTTGGTATTTTTTTTACTATTTTTTAAATAATTAGAAAATGACTTAATATAAACATTATAGACCATTAAAAAATGTTGTTTTTCTATATATCAAAATATATAGTTAAAAAATTAAAAACATATAAAATTTGGTCTAGAACAGAGGTTTGAATCGATCAATTAAACTTTAAAATCATAATATAGAGCCGTAGTACGAACCATTTTGTACTATTAATAGTACCATAGTCTCACTCAATGGAGGTCATGTCTTCAAATTTCAGCTAATATTTCAAGTCCATCTTATAAATTATAAAATAAATACTTCAAGTTTAAAGGAAAACTTTTTGGAATCCAATTAAGTTTTCTGTACAGATAACTTGAGCAGTATAAACCAAAACGTTAGAAAATAATTATCATGTCTTGACTCTTGAGCTTACATATAGGCTATAGCCACCAGAGACACAAGTGGAGATGGAAATTGAAATTTTGAAAGCAACTACTTCCAGTAGGACCGAGGTATACTGAGTCCACATCCTCTGAAATGGTTAGATTGTGGAGTAGTGAGAAATAGTCAGATTTGTATAGAGAATTGAGAAAACGGACACATCGAGATTAGTGCAGTGACTTTGTAGGGAGGATCTTTGAGTACCCTAGGAGATGTGAATTCGGTATAACTCGCATATCTGATGGGAAGCACATCCACGTATCGACAAGTACACACAAAATTTTAAAATAAATTTCATTTTTTTAAGGGAGTTGATAACTAAACCCCTTAAAAAATCTCCTTAACCACACCCCAATATATTTTTAGTTAAAAATTATTTTTCAAATACAACAAATCACTTTTGCCGGTTGCAATTCACATCGTCAATCAAACAAAACACTTATATATATATATATACAATAGAAAAATTAAGAATAAAAAAAATTCACTCAAAATTTATGAGAGTATGAGAAAGAACGAGAAAATATTACTAATTTAATTTGAGAATAAATAAGGGGAAAAGTTAATGGGGGCAGAGATAATTTCTTTTTTTAATTAGTGATTATTTAAGAATACTCATGAAGCAATTTCACAATGTGATCAGAATCATGACGACAGGAAATCTGATCAATATAACATCATGGCTGATGTCATAATATTTAAATAAATAAAACTATATACGTTGTAGTATATATATATAGACGGAGAGGGGTTGACTGAAGTCAATTTCATTTTTACTTGAAGAAAACACTGGAATGATCTAGAGCTTCATCCTAACCAAAGAAATTAATCAACAAGGAAAAGACAAGGATTAACTGCTCAGATCTATATACTTTGATGCTTCCATGTGAAGTTTTTCAAATATACTAAATATTATATTTCTAAGAAAGGTGGTTTTGGGTTGTTGATCATGGTGACCAGAACTATTTTTTTGTGTTTTTCTTCCACTGAACCAATAAAAAGTATTTTTTTTTCTATTGTTATATAATCAAAGCAACTAAGGAACTAATTATATATATATAAACGTCTTTGTTATATAATAAATCTAAATTTTTTTTTAAGTCAGTTATTTTATTGTACAAAATGTTACAACTTGAGAACCTTGCCGCAACCTCCTTCTCTTCTTTCTTTCTGTCTCGAGGTATTGTTTATTGTTGAGGAGGGATCCAATAACCATAGATATTAGTGACCGTGGTAACCATTTCATTATTTATATATAAATTGACAAATCTAAACCATTAGATGTATTCTAAATCATCTAAATAACATATACACAAAAAATGATAAAGTTTTAACATCGTTTCAATAGTCATCAAGAGAGGAGAAAAAAATCATAAAATTGGAACCGTCGATTTTTGTTAGTGCTCGATGCATATGTAAATAAAATCAAAATGATATAATTTTTTTGTGTACATATAAAACATGATATATACAACATATTCTATTAATTAGTTTTGAAATTTAACAATTTAATTTGTAGTTATTTCAGATTTAATTTTATGGTCACCGATCGGTCACCAAAAATATGGTTATTTGATCCTACTCTTGTTTATTTTGTTTAGGTCAGTTATTCTCCTTTGTGCTCTGAGATGTGCTTTTCCGTCAACATTCTCTAAGAAAAAAGGAAATCTAAATTCATTGACATACATACTAGTAAAAAGCTTACGCCTTGCTTTGGGTCGAAATTGTTATATCTTATAATAAATTTTTAAGATATTATGTAATAGGCCTTAAATTGAGAAAATTGATATGGATCTTAAATTGAGAAAATTGATATGGGCCTTAAGTTTTAATGGGTTGAGACATTAAAGTTGTAAACAGTAGTGATCAATATAAATAAACAATCAACGACAAAAAATGTGGCACTAATCTATGAGACTATGACACATCATTCATCTAACGATGTGAAGCATAATACTTTTACTTTATGATTGAAAAAAAAAAATGACTTCCATTTTTTCTTTCTTTCTTTTTCTTTGATGCAAAGACTTCCGGTCTTTCACAGAATATTAATTAAGAGGAGGATCCAATAACCATGGACAATTAAGAGGAGGAATCCAATAACCATAAACTTTAGTAACCGTAGTGACCATTTCACTATTTATATATAAATTGACAAATCTAAACCGTTAGATGTATTCTAAATCATATAAATAATATATACACAAAAATTGATAAAGTTTTAACATCGTTTCAATAGTCATCAAGAGAGGAGAAAGAATCATAAAATTTGAACAGTCGATTTTTGTTAATGCTTGATGCATATGTAAATAAAATCAAAATAATATAATTTTTGTGTATACACATAAAACATGATATATACAATACATTTTATCAATTAATTTTGTCATTTAGCAGTTTAAATTATAGTTATTTCAGTTTAAATTATAGTTATTGCAGATTAAATTTTACGGTGACCGATCGCTCACCAAAAACACGTTTATTCGATCCTTCCTCATTAATTAAACCCCCAAAGCATTAGATCCGTGTCTATATAAGCAGCCTCAGCCTCTGCATATATTCATTCCACTTCACCTAAACCCACAGACCTTTTGAGTTCTCAAAACCTCCTAACGAAGGAGAAATAATTGAAGAAGGAAGATAGAGATGGCAGGAGCAGCTGGAGCTGAGACTTATGACATAACCTCGCTTCTGTCCAGCACAGACCGGGGTTATCTCGTCCGGAATACCGGCGATCAGGTATGAACTTTTTCTAGATTGGATTGTTACACTTGGAAGAACTCAAGCTTGTTCAGGGACGGATCTACAGTGGGGCAAGCCTAAGTGTCCATACTTAATTTTTTGAGGAGAGATCCATTAACAATAGGTTTTTTGACAATATTGACAATCATATCTTTTAAAATTTTATAAAAATTCATAAAAAATCTTAAAAATAGAAAAAAAGCCTACGGAAGTATTATTTAACTTATAGATTGATTATGTTTCCAGTTATATTTAATTTGAGCGGTATTTGATAGCTCTTTAATGATCCGTTAAATTACAACCGTTAAAAAATATATAAAATTTTGATAAGGCATCAAACGATGTTCAAATTGATTGAAATTTGAAACACTATCAATCTATATGTTAAATAATACATTCTTAAACAATTTTTCATTTTAAGAGTTTTTGTGAATTTTTACAATTTTTTTAAAATTCTCATGTCAAGATTGTCAAATTAAGCATTGTCAATAAATCCCTCCTCTAATTTTTTTAAGAACGTAGTTTTTCCTTATGATATATGATGCTTAGTTATTAAAATCACTTTGTGTACGTGTATAATGTCTGGGCTTCTTAGTTTGTTTGGCAAAATACATAGAGTAAATTCATATTTTCGGTTATACTATATAGTTGTGCCTAAGTTTAAATAATTCTTGGATCCGTCCTGAGCTTGTTCATTGGATTGTTCAATCATTCAAAGAAATGGATTGTATTGAGTATAATAATAAGAGTGCCTGTGCCTTTTTGTGGGTAAATTTGGAATATCATGATGAATATAAATAACAAATTGATTTGTTAAATTGTTCATATATGCTACCATTCTGTCCATTTACCTCTTTTGTATTCAGATTTGTAGCTCAAAAGGGAGCTTTCTGTTTTCATGACTTCAAACCAAAAAAAAGAATTCAAGTACATTGATAATTATTTTTTTCCCCATTTTCTGCTTAGCTTCTTTGGTTCCTAACTGTGCAATAGTATGAGATGATTTCTTATCAAATATGTTCATGTTTCCAATTGATAATTTAACAGGTTAAAATAGAAGATTTGAAGGACAAAACTGTTGGTCTCTACTTTTCGGCATCATGGTGCCCGCCTTGCCGTGCATTTACCCCCAAACTTACTGAGGCATATCAGGACCTCTCATCTCAATGCAAACCTCTTGAAGTAATCTTCATCTCACGTGACAGCGATGAAGAATCCTTCACCTCATACTTCTCGAAGATGCCGTGGCTTGCTATACCATTCTCAGACTCTGAGGCACGACAAAGACTAAAAGAGACTTTCAAAATCAGCGGCATACCAGCTCTTGTCATGATTGATGCCAGTGGAAATTTACTCACTAATAAGGCTGTTGGGCCTGTCAAGGAACATGGTTCCGATGCATACCCATTCACAGCTGCGAGGTTTGCTGAGTTGACTGAGATTGCGGAGGCCCAGAAGAGGAACCAGACTATTAGGAGTGTTTTGGCTTTCAAAGAGCGTGATTATGTTGTGTCGAGCCAGGGCGACAAGGTAAAGTTCTTACTATTTTTCCAGTAACATTTAGCCAAAGCTGTTTACTTTAAGGGCTAAATTTCAGCAGTTAATCACCCTTTGCAGTTTCAGTGTGCACTAACATACCGTTTCCCAATTTGCACAATTTTTACTGGTATCTGACATACCCAATCTGCATAATTTGACATGGATCTCTTTTCAGATTCCTATATCAGATCTTGAAGGAAAGTATGTGGGCATCTACATTACTGCTTCAGAATACCCTGGATATACCGAGTTCACCCCGATCCTTTCCGAAATTCATGAAAAGGTCAAACAAAGTGGTGAAAGCTTCGAAATCGTGACGATTCTCCTGGATGATGAAGAATCATCTTTCAATGAAGCCCTTGCAACATTGCCATTTTTCGCTATCCCGTTCCAGGACAAGGTCATTGAGAAACTGGTACGGTACTTTGAATTGAGATCCCTGCCTACATTGGTCATGATAGGGAAAGATGGGAAGACACTGACTGCTAACTGCGCTGAAGCAATCGAGGAGCACGGAGTAGACGCATGGGAGGCTTTCCCATTTTCTCAGGAGAAAATGCCAATTCTAGAGGAGAAGGCTAGGATGAGATCAGAAGCACAGACGCTCGAGTCACTTCTGGTTAAAGGAGAGTCTGATTATGTTGTTGGCAAGGATGCCACTAAGGTAACAAATATAGTTTGAGATATTTTTTTCTTAGATCTAACTGATATTTCCTTCTATATATTGTTTATGCATGCCAGATATTAAGTATTCTTTTTTTAAAAAAAAAAAAGTTTTCATAGATGTAATTAAAATGCAAACAGGTAAACTAGAACACTTTAAGATCAAAACTTGACCAGGTATAGATCATTTTTTTTGGGATACCAGTTTATTGATCATTCTTTGTTTTACTTCCAAGAACATCATTTATTTATTTTTTCTACATTGCCCCCAAAATTTTCAGATACCAGTTTCCGACCTTGTGGGGAAAACCATTATTCTTTACTTCTCGGCAGACTGGTGTGGTCCATGCCATGCATTCCTTCCAAAACTGATCGAAGAATACAACAAAATCAAGTCGAAACACTCTGATGCCTTTGAAATAGTTTTTGTTTCGAGTGACCAGGACGAAGACTCATACAGTCAGTTTTACTCCTCGATGCCATGGCTTGCACTTCCATTTGAAGACCCAAGAAAGAGCTTCCTCAAGAAAACCTTCAAAATCGAGGGAATTCCATCGCTTGTTGCAATCGGTCCGAGCGGAAAAACAGTCTCAAAAGATGTTAGGAAGCTATTGATGGTACATGGTGCCGATGCATACCCTTTTACCGAGGAGAGAATCAAGGAGTTACAAGATGTAATTGACAACATGGCAAAGGAATGGCCCGAAAAGATCAAGCATGAATTACATGAGCATGAGCTGGTTCTTAGAAGATGCGGAAACTTCGGTTGTGATGCGTGCAACGAGATGGGGGCCAATTGGTCATTCCGGTGCCACGAATGTGATTTTGATATGCACCCAGAATGTGCATTGAAGAAGGAAAGTGACGAGAACGCCGGCGATGAGAACGATCATGAGGAGGCCAAGGAAGGGTATGTCTGCGAAGGTGGAGTTTGTCACAAGGTCGAATGAGATCGATGTTTTGGCTTTTTAAGTATGTCCTCTTTGTGTTTATGATTGCATTGTGTTACTGTTATGCTCTAGTAATTTTTGTTTGGGTCAAACTATAATTTGATAAACTACCAATATAATATGAAATAAAAAGTTTGAATCATTTAAGTGGTGTGCCTTTATTTTATTTTATTTTTTCTTAGTTGTCCTATGCAATGTAGCACTCATATTTTTCATCAGATTGCTATGAATAGATGCCGAGTTGCTTTGTTCATGCAACGCAGAACACAAGAATACTTCTAGCTCCCAGTATTTGCAATAACATGGCCTTAAATTGCATTTCAGCCCATAAAAATGTATCAGTTGAAGATAATTCTAAGTGGTGTAAATAGGATTAAAAATTGTGAGTCCATCCAAAGTTCGATGGTGCGGTGGCCCAAAAGGGAAAGACTAAAACAGTATTCGGTACTCCATTTCCATAAACTAGGGATGATCGCGCGGAGATTGAAGTATTTCAAGGAGAAATTCTATGGTAAGGACACCCCTACCATGTAAGCATACTGATATGGTAGGGCTAACCAATAGAATTTGCCATTTAATCGTGGGAATTTCCATATAAATTGCTTTTATTTTCTTATGACAAATCAGCGGTTCTTTGCTTTCTTTTTATTTGTTAATTGATTATGCACTCAAATAAAGAAAGAAATATGACAATCCTCACATTAATACCAATTGAGTTGGCAATCTCTTATTGGATGTCCCTACCATGTCAGCATGCTTACATGGTGGCTCATTGGATGTCCCTACCATGTTAGCATGCTTACATGGTGGGGATGTCCCTACCATAGAATTTTCCTATTTGAAGTCATAAATATTAACATTTCCATTTATATAAATAATGATATTTTTCAAGTAAAGTGTGATGTAATAGTCATTAAAGACAAAAATTCTAGAAGTTAATTGCTTCTAAATGATTGAACCGAAATGTTATTAAGAAAAACATTCAAGATGATAAAATTGAAATGCTAATTATGCGGCCTCTAAAGTGGAACTGCAAACAACACAGGCATCTAAGATATCTACATCCTTATTACAAAGGGGATTATTCTCTCTCTATGTGATACAGCCGTAGTAAGAGAGAAGATATAAGTTGAGATGCAATACTAAGTTTGATTTTCACACTCCATCCTTGAGAGTCGAGACTACTACTTAAAAAGTTTGACTCCGTTAGAGGTGGCAAAATCTGACCCGAGCCGAATCCGAATGACCCGAGAATAGTGAATCAAAATTTGACCTGACCCGAGAATAGTGATGCAAAATTTGATCAGACCCGAAAAACCTGTTCGACCCGACCCAGCTCAAAAAAATGCCGACAGGCGTCAATATGATACTCGACTCGACTCGAACCCGAACCTGAACCCAAATCAAACCCGACTCAACAAACTTCCACCTCTAGACTTTGGGTTACGACATTTCATGACCTTAGGCCGCAATGCAGCCCCTAGCCCCGGCCCGACCCAACAGGGGCCAAGGCAGCATCCTCCACCCGATACCCTGCAGGTGCACGACGCAGTCCCCACTCGACCCCACCAGCAGGGGTGCGACGCAGCCCCCACCGACCCAGGGCGAGGCGCAATGATGCCCAACCCTAACAAAAGAATTATTTTGTATCTTTTGAGTACGGAGCTCATAGATACTGCACTCCATCTCAGCTCTAAGCCCGAGAGAATGTTCAACGAGGTGGTGCCCTGCTGCTTCTTTTATAGAAGCTCCAGCGATTCTGGAGGCGCTGTGCAGACATTGTGGGACTAATGTTCCGCTCTTACCGCAAATTAATTCGTGGTATCCGGAATCAGGAGGTGCAATGCAGCGTTTTCATTAAAAGAAAGCTTGAAGCGATCTACCCACTCTCCTCTTTCTCTGCTGGCTTATAATTCCTCTTGTTTATCCCTTTTATTGCCTCACCTGTCACCTCTTGATTTTGGGACATACTGTTGACCCCTGAAAAGGGTCACCTATAAAGAAGCTAAGTCAAAGCTCCTAATCAAGAAACTCAGAAGCAAAACAAAAAAAGAAGGAAGGAGAAAAAAGAAAAAGAAAGGGACTCATGACAAAGAGATTCAGTGAAAAGACCAAGCTGATGACAGAGAGATTCAGCCGGAAAGATTCTTCAAATAGGTCGATGAAAGAAGCATTCGACTGAAAATTCCTTGAAAGACAAAAAGAAAGTCAACCAAGGGAAGCTGTTAACAAAGTTCAGCTGAAAAATTTGACCAATGGTCAACTACTTGTTGTTATGAGAGAAACAAATTATCTCTCATAAATTCAAGGAAGTTTATTTAATTCAGCATATTGGAATTCTCCTTCAAATTCTGAGAATTATGATATGCTGTTTATAAAAATCTGAGTTTCTGAGCTCAAGACATGAAGGAAATAAATCAGCAGCCAATAAGAAATCAAACAGATGGCAACCAATTAAGTCAGAGACTGGAACCGGAACAGAGTCACTCAAGCGCTTCAATAGTCCCACATCTACTATTCTGACAACAATCGAGAACATATACATTGAGACTTTGTGTTCTGAATCAAGCAGTTCGGAGACACCAGAAGATGTCAAGAATACAACAACTCAAGACATCTGCTGGTGCCCCCAAACTGCTTTTGTCACAGAACAATGGGAAAGATGAAATGGGAGGGATCATTTAATCTACACAAAATTCTGAGAATTTTGACATATTATTTGCGAAATTCCGAACACCAGGACTCAAGATATACCAATTACAAAATCAACAAAACTGACCAATCCGGAGGTGACACGTGGCAGTTCAAAGTCAGGTCTAACTGACAAGTGGGGCCCACTTGTCAGCAGAAAAATAGAAAAAAATCAGATTTATCAACCAATCGAGAGGTGACACGTGGCAGTCAAAGTCAGGTCAAACCGACAAGTGGGGCCCACTTGTCAGCAGAAAAATAGAAAAAATCAGATTTATCAACCAATCAGGAGGTGACACGTGGCAGTCAAAGTCAGGTCAAACTGACAAGTGGGCCCACTTGTCAGCAGGGAAAACAGAAAATCAGATTTAATTTTGGGCCAGGATTGATTTATGGGTCGGATGTTTAAATTGGGCCGAATTGATATATAAGGAATTAGATAAAACTAAGAAAAAGGCCCAGTTTCCTAAATCAATCCAAATATCCAACATAATTCAGAAAAGAACTCTGACAAGTGGGACCCACCTGTCAGATGGGGCCCACCTGTCATAGACAGAACACAGAGGATTTGGGAGAATAATAGGAAAGTGTGTGGCATGTCACTGTGACCCATCTAAAGCCTAAAACCTACCCTCTACATCAAAAGCTACACAGTTCTATTCACAGAATAAATAAAGAGCTGGGATTTGAATTATGGGCTGGTTAATGGGCTAATCAAGTTAATTAACCGAATGGACCAATCATGGGCCGACACCTGTACAGATCAGATTAATCATTCCACTAATTGAATTTCTGACACAAGGGGCCCACCTGTCAGTTCAATAATGGGGCCCACTTGGCAGTAAAAAAAAAGAAAAGAAAAGGGGGAAGTCTGCCGCCGCGCCATCACCACCTTCTCTGGCCAAATTCTCCCAACTCCGACCACCATTTCAAGCAAATAATATACCAATCGAATCGTCTATTCAAGCTCTATCCAATTATGCCATAATTGCAAGCTATTGTGCAATGTACAAAGAATGGTGACATGAGAACCAGAAAAGGGGGAAAACCAACCTGAAATGCTCAACTCCGGAGATGGTGGTTGCTGGGCTCAATTGATGCTTGCCTAAGCTTGCCTACACCTCCACGATGATATTCAATGCCTCAGATGTCCTTCTCCAAGCTCCTAGCAATGAGTTCTACCCCCAAATCCTCTGACAGCCCTTCAAACAGCAGCTCAAGGCTCGGGCTCAACTCCAAAGCTTCAATTGACCAAAACAAACCTCAAAGAATCAATAAACATGATTTAATGATGATGGGTAACATGTTAATTGATTGAACAACATGTCAATTGAGTAAAAAATTAAAAATCAGGATGAAACAGTAACCTATATCAAGCTCAGTCCAAAACTGAGCCCAAACTTCAAACTTCCTTCGATTGATTGATCTCCTGAGCATCAATTAGAGTAGAAAAGATGTTAAAACATGATCTCAAACATTAAAAACCATGAGAAGAGATGAATTGATGAAACTGATTATTGAAACAATGAAAGAAATTGAAGAATTCACCTCCAAATCGATTCAATTGAAAAAGAGAGGAGGGGATGAGTATAGAGGAGTAAAAAGGGGTGTTCTATAGTCAGGAGTTGAGTAGAAAGGGGTGAGAACTCGTGCTCTCAACTGAGTAACAGAATTTCAAAGAAAAATGACCACAATACCTTTGCAGCCTTGAAATTCAGATTAAATGAATAATTGGACTTAATTGGGTTGCTTAAAGGGTTCAATTAGACTCAAATAAGATCCAAAAAGGGCCAGGAAAGGATTCAAGGCATGAAACAAACTCTGAAACGACTGTGGGACCCCAACAGGAGCTGATTTCTCAGCTGGAATCAGTGCAGCAAGCACCAAGCATCACAGCAGCACTTTCCACTACATTGGCTCACTGCTCCATGCTCAATTAAGTCACCCTCACCTCCCAGAAGGGATCCAAGGCACCTGAGCTCAACAAAAAAGCTTCTAGAAGCTATTCCAGTGCTGAAACAGTTCTCAGCTGGAACTGGTTCATACCAGCATAGCTCAAATCACTCCAAATCACTGCAGCAACCCCATAGACCATGTGCAGCATCAAAGAATTGATATTTTAATCGATTTAAACCTCTCCAAAGCCCCAAACTTGGCTGAAATCAGTGTATGGTCAATTATGACTGGAAAATGGGCCAATCTTTACCAGATCACACAAACCAAGTCCAGGGATGATTCTCAAGCCATTTGAACATTGCCCAGGCGCCAACTAACTTCCCCCAAGCTGCCAAACAGATCCAATGGTTGAAATTGAACAAGAACACATCAAATCAAATCCAAGGGCTGAAATTGAAATCAAACAAGCTCAATACATGGGACATGATCCTGACCAATCGGAGGAGGTTCCTTCCCCTCTAAGCATCATCAAATCATCCCTATAAATACCCCCTCTTAGATCAGAAGAGGAGGACCAGAAAAAAATTCCATTGAAACTCTGCCAAAATTTACCAAAACTTGAAACTGAGTTGAAAACCTATCCAAATCATCTCTCCACTCTCTCAAACCTGTTAGGGTAGCCTCAAATCACTGTAATACAAGTGTTAGAAAGTGTAATTCAAGAGAAAAAAGTGAGAAATTAAGTGTAAAGCTGCTGTCATGAAATGAAAGAAAGAAACAGTAAATCAAATACTGTTTTCTTGTGTTTTGAGCAATAAATTTGTGATTCTCTTGATTGTTTGAGTAATTTAATGCTTTAAGATGCATAGATATTGATCTGAACTACTTGATTCTTGAATTTCTTGCATAAGAACATTGATCTCTTTCAAATAAATTGATTTTATGAGATTAATGGATCTGAGATGCATTTGCATCAATTCTTTTGCTTTCTTTCAGTTAAATAAGATAAATTAAGTTAAAATGCAGCTAACATGAGTTGCCTTGTGCTCTCATGACCTCTTGTGAGCTTGCTCCAAGAGTGGATTGCTTTAAAAGTCAATAAACACTTAAAATTAGCACACATGAGCTTGCTTAAGCAACTCATGACCTCTTGTTGAGTTTTAACTCCAAGAGTGGCTTAATTACTGTGTGAGCATGCTCCACAGACCCCTAAGGACTTGTCCAAAGGGTGACTCTCATAGCAAAAGCATGAGAGGGGGAGTTGAGCTCAGCAAGATGCTGCTGACCTCCCAGTTTCCTGAGAACTAAGTGAATAACTCATTCTGGAAGCTAATTTTGACATCAAATCCTCCTTTCACAAGGGGATATGCTGCCAAAATTGCTCCAGGATAAGTTATGAACTCAAGGAAATCTTTTTGAACAGATTTCACCTACAAAATGTAGGGGAAATGCTGCCAAAATTGTTTCAGACTCAAGAAACTGGAAGAGTAACAGAAACTTGCTAAGATCAACTCCTCTCTGTGGATTTATGTTCATAGCATAATTAAGTCACATTTTTTATGTGTCCATAATAAAGTTATAAATATTTCTTATGGAAAAGTTATTGTCAAATTCTGTGTAGAAAAATTCATATAAAAATCACAAGATCTGCTGCACATAATGACAGAAAATGCCCTTAAACTGAAAATTTATTGAAACATTGACCTTCCTGATTTAAAAGTTGTACAAATTATACACCAAAATGTTCACAACAACATGCACTAACTCACTATTAAAGTTGTTTAAACACTCATGTTCAAAAATATGTCATACAAGTCCAAGATTTGTAAATCTGACTGTCTGTAACACTGAACCGCAAGTCTAAACTTCAAAGAACTAATCTTGATGCATATTTTAAATATCTTATATGAAAAGATCATGATTTTCTGAACAAGTTTCATGTATAAAGTTTGATCTAACTCTCTGTAAATAAATTCTTACAAAAATAACAAAATGATGACTGCATCAGTTTCCTTTCTGTCTTCTTCTTTGGAAATTTGAATAAAAAAATGGTGTCCCGTTTATTCTTCACAATGCATATTTTTGATAATTTTAATGCATTCCTGACATGATTCTAAACAACTTTCATGTTTTACACTTGATCTGATTCATTGTAAATAAATTTCTACAAAAATGTGAAATTTCTGACAAATTCTGTGAAAGTTTGCAGATTTAACCCTGAAAACAAGAATTTCAAAAACATTGTGAATAATTTAAAATTAGAACATCTGATGAACATAGAAGTTGTTTCTAACATCTCAATGAACATTTCTGTTTAAAAAGATTGAACTGTCACATTCAAAAATGTTGCAAATAAATCAAACTGGTAATTTACCAGTTTTCTGTCAATTTCTGACAGAATTGATAAACTCAAATTCAAATGTGAAATTCAAGTTATTTTGTGAAGTAAGTGATACATGCATAGTGCACACACTGTAAATAAACTGCTTGCATGATTTAAATGAGTTCTATGTGTCAAATTCATGCACTGATATTCAAAAAAGAACTGAAATCTGGTACCAAGTTCACATCTGCTGTACAGTCCAAATTGATTTAAATTAAACGTACATACATGTCCTTCACATCAAAACGATTCAAACAAGCCAAACCTCACACAAATTGGTCAAGAATTGAGTTAGAATTTTGAAATCGAAATCCAAGTCAGAATTCGACACAGCACTTCAAGAACGAGCTCATTCGAGTTAAATCCGAGCCCCCTCAGTTCAATCCAACACCATAGATGTGTTCCCCTTGATGAAACGATCCCAATGGCGTCGACCGATCAAAAATCCGACCATCCACCGCCGAGATCCGCCGTGCACAGTCACCGACGGCCCAGATGAGCCCAGTTCATATCAGGGGCAGCACGAATCTTAATGTCAATCCCACAGATCTCATTCCTGTCAATAGCACGAATCTTGATGCAGATCTAAGAACAGCACGAATCTTGATGATAAATCTCACAGGTCTCACAGATCTTGCTCATATCCAGTAGCACGAATCTTGATGTAGATCTAAGAACAGCACGAATCTTGATGACAAATCTCCCAGATCTCATTCATGACCAGCAGCACGAATCTTGACGCAGATCTAAGAATAGCACGAATCTTGATGCAGCCTCAGGAAAGGAACGGGCCAATTCAATTCTTAAAAGTTGACCCAAAACCCAAATCTGGACCAAAATTAAAAGTTGGCCCAAAACCCAAATTCGGCCCAAAATTAAAAGTTGACCCAAAACCCAAATTCGGCCCAAAATTAAAAGTTGGTCCAAAACCAGAATTCAGCCCAAAAATCTAGAGTCGGCCCAAAACCAGAATTCAGCCCAAAATCCAAAGTAGGCCCAAAACAGAATTGGCCCAGAAATTGAAATCTGGCCCAAAATCCAGTTAAAGTGATTTATTCCGAATTTTCAATAAAAATAATTCTAAAAATAGTTCCCGAACTCCAAAAATTCCGAAATAAATTTTAAAATTCATAAAAAAATATTTCTGATTTTTCCATGTAAAAATATTTTTTTTATTTAAAATTCGAATATTTAGATACAAATTCAAGTTCAAATTTGAAAGAGAAGACTTCTTTTTTTGAAATTCAAAAATGCAAAATCCAAGCATCCTTAAGAACACCCTCTTCTAGAAGTGTTTGGGTGAAGTTTTGTGCTCATTTTAAAAAGAAAGAAAGAAATCAAAAAATCTTTTCGAATCAAAGGGCGGAATCCAGATTTGAAATGAAGTCATTGAGCACCTGAACGTCAATTAGGCTAACCGGTTACTAGTTCGTTGTTCAGATAACTAATGAAAGCAATACCAAGCTACCAAACGGTGACATCTTGCACTTCGGTTAGGAGATTTGACGAGAGAAAAAGTTCTCGGAACCACCAGAGTCGATTCCAGATTTCCTCCAATCGACGGTTGATCCTACCCCGACAGAGAGACCGGGCGTGAGGCTGTAGATTGGATCTTCGGTTGCAGATAGACTACCAATCCTGATCTGACAATCGCGGATATCGTTTGAAGCATTTTAAGAAATCAAGTTTGCGCTTGAGCGATTACGGTTTACCAAGTCGTAGGAGGCCTGAAAGAGACATAAGCGTCTCCGGGATCATCAAAACGTATCCTAGGTTTCCCCGCTAACATAAACCTGAAAGAGATATAAGCATCTCCGGGACCATCAAAACGTGTCCTAGGTTTGACCTACTAACACTTACTAACATTCACTAACGAAATAAATGACAATCTTGACGTTTAAAAGTGTGCATCCATCCATGCATATAATTTAGATAAGATTGTTTTCTTTGTATTGTACGATAATTGCACACAAGTTTTAGCATTTTCCTATTCTTATTCAGAGGTGCCTGAATTTAATAGATTCAGGGTAATTAACAATGAGGGTTTGCGCTCATTAGAATCTAAGACCCCACAATCACTTGAAAATCATAAAACTTTTGAACGTGAGTGTCTGAGAGTGAGCGTCTCGCGACGTCTACTAACACACGCATGCGTACAGGGGTGACCGTGTCCTTTTCCTGACGAAAACGTTTAGAGGCGCCTCTTCGGGCGGCGAAAGGGGTGGCATACATACAGTGTATGGCGATTTGCTTGAACTTATGGGGTTGTTCGGCAGAGGTTTCTTAAGATGGTTTAGAGCTCCTCAAGGCTCCTTTGGGTTGCCTACGGGCATTTAGTGTTCAAAAAAAAAAAAGGCTCCTTTGGGTCTTAAGCCAGCTGAACACCACTTCCTTTGTGGGGATCCAATATTGTTGCTTTTGCCCAAAATTCAAAACTAAATCTTTAACTGCCATGTTTTTAAGGAAACATTTATACTTCCTTAAGAGTTTTATGCATCTTAAGCCCTCTAAAACCTTAATCTCCTCACCGAACACAGTCTCCTTATTTGAGATCAAATTTTAAGTCAATAGTTGTTGCCGAACAGCCCAGTAGAAAGAAAACAACAAACAAGTACAGGTGCATAACGTTCAAAACACAACGGAATTGAGTTGTTTCGTTAATCGTTTCGTTTTCATTTCGTTTAGGACGAAACGAAACGAAAAAACGAAAATAATCGTTTAACAGAAAACGAAATGGAAAAAATCGTTTCGTATAACAAAACAAAAAATCGTTTCGTTTTCGTTTCGTTTGGGACGAAACGGAACAAAATAACAGAAAACGGTCTTCCGTTTGCACCTCAGCAAACAAGCCCAATAGAAAGAAAACAAAAAACGTATCTTTCAATTCAAGGAACTCTGATGTCAAAGAGTTCAAAGACATCATAGAAAGGATACTTGAAATGAATCTTTATACTGACTTTGTACATTCTTATCTCTCCTGGTCTCAAATCTCCTGTACATACTTCAAGCTCTCTGTAAATCATGTTTATAAATCATGTTTATGGTTTTCAATAAAATTTTATCAAAGTAGGTTATGCCTACTTTAAAAAAAAAGTAAACTACGCGGATAGTCTCTAAAGTATTGATTTACTACCAATTTGGTCCCTAAAGTTTGGGATATACCATTTTGGTCGTTAAAGTTTTACTAACATATCGTTTTGGTCCCTAAAGTTATAAATATTTATCAAATTGGTCCCAAAATTAAGTATTTCATTCAAAATTATTATTTTCATGTATCTTAAATTAATTTTTAGCATTACAAATAACGATAATATATTATTTAAAAATTTAAATAATGTACAAATAAATATATTTATTCATGCTATCAAATACTTATTAAATTTTGGCATTAATGGATAGTGATAGGACCAATTTGGTATGAATAAATTTAAGGACCAAAACGATATGTTAGTAAAATTTTAAGGACCAAAATGGTACATTTCAAAATTTAAGGACCAAAATGGTAGCAAATCAATACTTTAAGCACTAAATTGGTAACTTTTAAACTTTAAGGACCAATTTGGTAAAAGACTGGGACCATCACGTAATTTACTAAAAAAAAAAATTATCCATAATGCAAAATCCTGAACTCAAATCAAACATCACAATGATGATGATTACGTACGGAATGAAGTACTTAATAAAATGGAAAGAATTTGTATCCGCTGTTGTGTTGCATCTAGAGGTGGCAATCGAGTCGGGTCGGGCGGGTTCGGGTTCGGGTCGGGTCGGGTTCGGGTTAGTTTGACCAGACAAAACTCGGGTTACGGGTCGGGTCGGGTCAACGCGGGTCGGGTTTCGGGTGAGCAATAGCCGCCATTTATCGGGTCAGTGCGGGTCGGGTTTCGGGTGAGCAGTAGCTGCCATTTATCGGGTCACGGGTCGAGTTGGGTTAGGGCGGATCGGGTTTTCGGGTCAGCAAGACCATCTTTTGATCGGGTCACGGGTCGGTTCGGGTCCGGTCGAGTCGGGTCTCGGGTCGACAAGTGTCGCCTTTTGCCGGGTCAAGAGTTAAGTCGGGTCGGGTCAAGTCGGGTTTTGATTTGGGTTAGCTTTCGGGTCATCTGATCTAGTCTTGACCTCTCGAGTCATTTCTGGTTCTAACTACTGTTGTTTGTCCAAGTACACTAGTCACTAGGGGAATGGCTGCATTTTGGGTATTAACTGCTACGCTCTTTTCACTATATAAAATATGATTGATTAGTTTTACTAATTAATTTATTTATTTACAATTAATTGTGAAATAAAATTTAGCTTGCCGTAAGCAATAATTAAAATCAAAGATAAAAATAAGAGAATCATTGGAGTCGCATTGATAATATAAATTGATATGAGTTGATACATGTCATTTTCAATTATATCTCAATCAAATTTGAATGCTCTTAATATCAGATCGGGTTGAGTCGGGTCGCATCGGGGCAGACTGTTTGGATTGTGTTATATGGGATTGACCCTACTATTTCAGGTCGGGTTGGGTTTCGCCGTTTCGGGTCATCCAATTTTGAGTTGTCTAGGGCTCGGGTAATTCGGGTTTAGGTCGGGTCCGGATCGGGTTTCGGGTCTGTAATCTAGAATAATATCGGGTCTTCGGGTTGTCTCGGGTCGGGTCGGGTTGTCTCGGGTCGGGTCGGGTCGGGTCGGGTTTTGGATTGCCTAATTGCCGTTCAAGTCGGGTCTCGGGTCGGGTCGGGTCGGGTTTCGGGTTGCCTAACTGCCGTTCAAGTCGGGTATCGGGTCAAGCCGGGTCGGGTCGGGTTCAGGTTGGGTCGGGTCGGATTCGGGCGGGTTTGTCGGGTCGGGGGGTTTTGCCACCTCTAGTTGCATCGTGTAGCACAACGTGTGGTCCATTTGATCTTCCTGGAGATTTGTGCAAACTCAATATCCAAAAGCTGGTCTTTACAATCTGCAAAGGCTCATCCAGAAAATAAAGAAACATGATGAGGAGCTTAGTTAATTATTACGAAGAAATTGCTTTGGAGTTTCCCTGTTATCTAAGCATATTCTTTTTGCCAAAAGGACAAATTGCGTTCAGGAAATCTTCACTGTAGTGACTGTAGTATCCAATATATGGGACTGACGAATTCACATCAGCTACCGTAGTTTTCTATGGCACGCTCGCCCACAAATAAAATAACACCCCTTATTTCTAAACTTTGGGCCGTTTAGATTGATCCAACAACTCATTTTAACTATGGCACAGTACTGCTATAGTTTTTTATGGCAGCAGATGGGAACTGGGACTGACTATGGGAGCTGTCCGTTGTCACCTTATCTATTCATAACTTATCTATTCATAGCTTCAATGGAATTTATGGCACCTTATCTATTCATAGCTTCAATGGAATTTTGTCAAGGGCTTTACATGAGGCAGCACGAGAAGGCCGCATTCAAGGTATAAAAATTACACCACGGGCACCATTGCTTACTCACGCCTTGTATGCGGATGATTTAGTACTATTCGGAACAGCTACTAGAGAAGAGGTGGAGGAAATGATGCGAGTTCTAAAGGAATTTGGTAAATACTCAGGGCTGTGTGTTAATCTTGAGAAGTCCACTATTTGGTTTAGTAGAAGATGTAGGGATCAATGCAAAGAAGAGGTGCTGCAAGGACTTAATGCAAAAATTGCTACAGACTGCGAGAAATATCTTGGCATGCCGATGCAAATGAGGGCTAGAGCCAGGGATCCGACCCAAAAACTGCTACTTGATAAATATTGGGATCGATTTGCCGGCTGGAAGCTGAACTTGTTGTCACACCCTGGAAGAAGTACCCTTGTCAAATCAGTGATTGTGTCGGTTCCTGTTTATTATATGTCTGTCTCCGCTAACTGTCACAACCATAACACAACTTACGAGCCTGATGAGAAAATTCTTATGGGGTAAGTTAGACAAAGATAGATATCTTGCGATGGTTAGTTGGGAGAAGATCTGTAAGCCTTTGGATCACGGGGGTCTAAATGTAAGGGATTTAGGAGTAATGAATGATGCACTTATTTTGAAACTAGCATGGCAAGTGGTGCAAGGTTGTGACAAGCCTTAGGTTCAAATTATGTTGGCAAAATATTGTGGACCTAGAGGTTTTTGGAAGGCAACCTTGTAAGTTGGGGTCAGTCCCGTTTGGAGAAAAATTTTACAATTAAGAGACAAGTTGCAAGGAGATGTAGCCTGGCAAATGGGTACAGGGGTAGATGTGCCAGCTATTTGTCAGCCCTGGTTTGAAGGATGGCTTGATGTTAACAGCAATGATGATACCCATGCTCAACTTAAAGTAAGTGATCTGGTAATGGTTACAGGCAATGAGCAAATATGGGACCAACAGAAATTGCTGCAACTGTTTGGGATTGAAACAACCCGATTGATATGCGAAGATGTCACACCTCCAGAGGCTACTGCAATACTAAAGGATAGACTGATATGGCTCCCATCAAAGAGAGGTGCTTACAATGTCAAAGAGGGATATCGCTACTTGAGACAATTGGAGCCAAGCACTGAAGAAGAGAAGAAGCTCAGTTCATTGATTTGGGGAATGAAAGATGTGATTCCGAAAGTTAGAATGTTCCTATGGCGGGCATGTCAAGGAGCCTTACCGACGGCGCAAGACATGCATAGAAGGATACACAGAGTTAACCCCCAATGTGTATGATGTGGAGGTGAGAATGAATTTGTCACACATTTATTGTTCTTTTGCCCGGGCTCGAGAGCAACATGGTTTGCTGCTGGTTTTCCAATCAGTATTCAGGATTAACCTTTAAACATGAAGGATAACCTGATAATTTTATTTGAGATGTTGAATGATGAACACAAAATGGTAGCGGCAAATATCATCTAGTGCATATGGAAAGCCCGTAATTCAGAAATTTTTGAAGGAAAACGTTTTAATCCGATTCGGGTAGTAAAAGAGGCAAAGGCAATGAACAGAAAGCTAGAGCAAGTGACAATGATAGTGGGGTCAATGGAAAGGATAATGCATGAGGTTCCTGCAGGGTATGGCGTAGTCATTGTGGATGGTTCGTGGGATGAAACTGGCAAGGCAGGGATGGCAGCAATAGCTTTTGATGAAAGGGACCAGGTACAAGGAGCAATATGCAAAGGAAAGATGATGCATGATGCTGTGTGTGCAGAAACAGCAGCTGTGCTTGTGGCAGTAGAATGGATTAGGGAAAAGAATTTGCAAAATCATCAAAGAGGTACAACCATCTTTAATGACTGTAACTCATTGGTTAAGGTGATTAATGATAGAGATCCCTCACAAATACCATCCTGGATAGTAGCCCCACTGGTAAGCAAATTAATTGAATCCATAGAAGGAGCAGCTAAACCAACTGAGTTGAAATTCTTGAGAAGGGAGGACACAATTACTGCACACCACCTAGCAAATTGACCAAGAAGGTCACAATCGCAATGGGAAGGTGAAGGAGCACAGACTGTAATTGATGGCAGAGCTGGAATTGGAGAGTATGATAGAGTGGCCTGGAGTAGAGAGTTCATGGTAGATCGCACCATATGAGGAATATAAATGGCATATGAAGAATACCGACTGGCATCCGTCTGTTTGAGCTATACCACAAATGTTCTTTTCCTTATTTTCTTTCCAGTCATCTTTCATTTTTAAGTTTCCTGGTACTAGCTGCTTTGTTTTGGTTTTTTACTTTTGTAAGCGCAAGTGTAGTTTTGGGTCTTGCAGTGGTTTTTCTTTTATTTAGCTTTAGAATGATGGTATTTCTTCTTGGCATGTAACTTTGGACTGTAAGTTATTAATGCAAGCCCATGGGCCTTTCCTCAAAAAAAAAAAAAAAAAAAAAAAACTATGGGAGCTGTCATCTTCACTGTACTATCCAATATGGATACTGGCAACTTGACTTGTCGTAGATTGAGAATTGTGGCCACCGATGCAGTAGTGCAGCCGGTTATGGCATAAGTCCTCCATGGGGGAGGCCAGGGTTCGAATCCTGCTGGGGCAGGTTCGAGATGTGTGTGTGGGTGTGGCCTACGGGCAGTGTTCAAAAAAAAAGATTGAGAATTGTGAGATAATTCTTATTTTTTTTATTATTTGTTGGTCATTTTTTGCGGTAATTGTTGACTCCTAGTCTCCGAGAGTGGTGGGGTCATGAACTCCTCTAGTTGACTAGTTCCACGTAATCCTACAAAAAAGTTTCTCTTTTGTACTGATGCAGCATACTGCATGCAATAGGAACTAGGAAATGAAAGATCGACAATCACTCAATCAGTTTAGACTTTAGACATCCTTGTATTATTCATTGTCATGATATCACTCAACTCAGTAGACAAGAAGCCGCCTATCCTATTCTGTCATGTGTTTCTTAGTTCCTAAGAAAATAATAATCTTGTTAAGAAAGATCCCAATTCGTAAATGTATGCATGTATCATGTATGTATAATGTTATGGACCAAACCAGAACATGAAAAGTAATCGTTTCTTTGACCTGACACATACCGACTGTCAGTCTATAATTCGATCTGAGGTGGGGATAGGATAGAAGCTGCCTTGAGCTGCTGTTTATCCTCATCTACATCGTGCAGTTCACAATGTTAGCCGTTGAATTGTCTTGAGATTCGTGCCAACATGGATCTTGAGAGTTGAGACAATCCAACGGTTGAGCAAAATGCAGTACAACAACACGTATGAATTGTCCGGTGGGGGCATCTTGTCATTGCATTCCTAAATGCTCAGTCTTTGTTTATCTATCCCTCTTTCTTTCTTTCTTTCTTTCTTCCCAAGTTTCATTTTTTTTTTTTTTTGAGGGAGCAGTTGGCATTGCAACCGAAAGGTGCCGGTGACTTAAAAAAATTGAGCATATTCCTGGCTGTCAAAGAGAACAAAATTCCGAAATATATTATACGAGAGCAAAGCCTCACATTGCTTCCCCAGTGTTGATTGGGATAAGTTGGATAAGCCTTTATATTGAAACCATCCAACTTAATTATGTCATATCCCAAAATTTCTTACTTTTAGAAAATTTTATCTACTTTAATGATTTTTTAAAGATTGGCTTACAAAATTAATTTAGTTTTAATTATTTTAAGAGCCATATTTCAAAAAATCATTAAAAATAGTAATAAAATTTCTAAAATGGTAAAAATTGGAACCATCCAACTTAATTATGTCAAGCTTATTATGAGTTATTTGCAATAAAATTTCGGACGACAGATTTTTTAATTTGGACCGTAAGCGTTTCGGTCCGAAATGCTTACAAAAGCACCGTAGCCGGACCGCATATTATAAACAATTATCAATTATAGAAACTTTGCGTCATTTACACATTTCGTGATAACTCATATATTAATGATTTTTATTATCGCTTTTGCTTGGTACAAACAACATTGGATTTATGTATCTATTTGACTGTGTGCGAATTAAATAACTCGAAGATCAGATATCAACTGATGTTGCTCTTTTAAACACACCAAAAATAAAAAATAAAAAAACTGTTCATAGCACTGTTGCTTACACTGTAGCAACAGCGCTACGATCCGTCCAAGATTAATATAACTATAAAAGGATGTTCAATCTTAAATTTTCATTTTGCAAACATGAGAAAAAGAAAGTTCTTATATACCACGAAAAATTTCTTGTTCATAAAAAAGAAATGTATCAAATCATGGTTTAAGTTTGATTTATGTTGCTCAATAATTTAATATATAATTTTATATTCTACAAGATACAATAAATTTTTATTGTTTGAGTTTTCTAAATACTTAATCTAGAATTTTCTTAAGAAATGACCTATATTTATTTCACCAACATAGATTGTTTAAGTAGTATGTTTTTTATTGAGTGAGGCTATGATACTATTAATAGTACAAAGCGGCCGGTACT
The DNA here is from genome assembly GCA_030179965.1 of Cyperus esculentus. Lineage (NCBI taxonomy): Eukaryota > Viridiplantae > Streptophyta > Magnoliopsida > Poales > Cyperaceae > Cyperus > Cyperus esculentus. The sequence continues at coordinate 1,213,327 of JASGLE010000015.1, read as the reverse complement.
ACAGCTCCATATTATCAATTTTAAAGTTCAGCTAATCGATCCAAACCGCTCAATGTGATCTCCATATATAAATGTCACTGTATACCAAATTTTATAATTTTTGGTGTTTTTTTTACTATTTTTTTAAATAATTAGAAAATGATTTAATATAAACATTATAGACCATTCAAAAATGTTGTTTTCCTATATATCAAAATATATAGTTAAAAAAATAAAAAAATTGGTCTATATTAACATATGGAGATCATATTGAGCGGTTTGGATCGATCAATTAAACTTTAAAAATCGTAATATAGAGCCGTAGTACGGACCATTTTGTACTATTAATAGTATCATAGCCTCACTCAATTGATGGAGGTCATGTCTTCAAATTTCAGCTAATATTTCAAGGCCATCTTAAAAATTATAAAGTAAATACTTCAAGTTAAAAGGAAATTTTTTTGGAATCCAATTAAGTTTTATAGTACAAATAACTTATTGAGCAATATAAACCAAAACGTTAGGGTTTGCTCTAGAGGGGGGAGAGGAGGGGAGGTCTAATCAAGTTTTGAGTTACTTACCCAATGTCATGTTGGTTGCTCCATAATTACAATTTGTGTCTTGTTACGCTTCTCTCCTCTATAGTAATTATAGTTGTGGAGCAAATAACATGACCTTGGGCAGGTAACTCCAAATTTGGTCAGTCCTCTTATCCTCTCCCCCCTTCTGGAGTATACCCTTAGAAAATAATTATCACCAAAAAGAGCGCCTCGCTTTGCTTCGGCAGTAAAAATTGAGCAATATCATTTGTTTTTCCTAAGCAATTTAAGTTTTTAGTGAAATTCAGAAGAGCAATTTGTGTTTCCATTAAAGACTATCAATTTTCAATGAAATTTGAAATATAATTAATGTACAAAAAAAAAATATTTGTAAGATTGTTAAAAAGAAAAGTTCTTAAAGAAAACCCACTCTTAGTAGTGCCTAATAAAATAATATTTATATAATTTAGTTTGTTGTAATGTGTTAATATTAAATTAATAATCTCTACATAAAATTTGAATGAAGTCAATATTTCTATAAACTATTATTTTTTTAAATTCATTGCAAATTAAATTTAATTATAAAATCAATCATTGTTGATATATCTATATTCTTTATGATCAGCCTCTTGAACACTCAAAATAAAATCAATATTTTAGAGTCATATGAAGACCTAAATTTAGACTATAAATAGTTAAAAAATAAAATAATTAATGAAGAAAAGAAAGATTCAATATTAAAAAATGGAAGAACAGAAAGGGTGAATAGCAATGTGCATATAGTGCAAACTATTTACTTGTCTCATGGTTACCTCCATGTAGAGTTGGCAAAATTTGACTTTACCTGAAAAATCTGTCCGACCCGATCCGTGATTTAGGGAAAGTCAAACTAATCTGAACCCGACCCGACCTGTGTATCGGGTAAAGTTAGACTGACTCGAAACCCGAGATGACCCGAGAATAGAGGTACAAAATTTGATCAGACCCGAAAAACCCGCCCGACCTGACCAAAAAAAATGTCGGCGGCCATCAAGCTGATACTCGATATCCGACTCGAATCCGAACCCGAACCCCACCCGACAATCTGCCACCTCCCCTCTACCTCCATGCTTGGGCCCACTGTTCCTAATACCGTAGAAGGACATCCGAGCTTAGTAATAGTGTAATACTATAAAAGGATGTCTTGACGATCTTGAGCTTACATATAGACATAGTAACAAATCATCGATTCGGGATTCGTTCGGCGAGGTCAAAAGTTCGTGATTCAGGTATTATTCGGTTATAATTCGGGAATAGTTCGGCTTATATAATATAATACAAAATATATTAAAGTGCCAATATTTTTAAAAACCAAATAAAAAAGCACAAAATTTTCTTTAAAATGATATATAATGTGTTTTATTTGCGTAAAAAATGTTTTATTCGCGAATAATTCGCGAATAAAACGCATTATATATCATTGGTAGTATTATGCGGGATTCGTTCGGCTCTTGTGAAAAAACGAATTATTCTCGAATCATGTTACTATGCATATAGATATAGCCACCAGAGACACAAGTGGAGATGGAAATTGAAAATTTGAAAGCAACTACTTTGAGTAGGACCGAGGTATAACTCGCGTATCTGATGGGAAGCACGTCGACGTATCGACAAGTACACACAAGTAAAATAAATTTCATTTTTTGTAAGGGAGATGATAACTGAACTCCTTAAAAAATCTCCTTAACTGTACCCCAATATATTTTTAGTTTGTTGTAAACCGATGCATGATAATGCATTAAGTTGGATGTCCAAATTGCAACTCATATTGTTTAATTATCTTAAGTTTTTATCCCATGTTTAAGAGGGAATTAATTTTGTCATTTATGTTGTAAGTTTTTGTTTGATGCTCTAGCCCTATATATAGAGCTATGTGTAATGTTGTATGATACCCATAAGAAAGAAGAAAGAAGAAAGCAAGATTCTCCCTTCTATATTATCTCAATTTTATAACACGTTATCAGCACGAGTTTGCTTTAGTTAAGTTGTTACGAGACTGCATTCTTTATAGAGACACGGTATCGCTATTGTCAGACTGCAATACGAGTTTATATTGAAGGTATATTTTAAATTATATTTCATTATCTTACTATTAGTAATGACTTTATCTCTTGGATGAAAATTTTCTTTTGTATTGCATGAAAATTTTTTTCATTCACGAAGAATGATAATACAAGTACATGAAAATAGCCAGAAGCTTTTATACATATTATAACTAATAGAACCTGAAGTTGTTGACTAGTAGTATCTTAGAACCTGAAGTTCTTAGTTGAATTGTCTTTATGTAAAAAGAACCAAAAGTTCTTATATGAACCAGAAGTTTCATATGAAAATATGATAACCAGAAGTTATATGCCACTGGATGTTTTTGATAACCAGAAGTTATCAAGTTAATAAATAAAATATCTCCAATACATAATTCTCTTAATAACCTGAAGTTATTAAGATTTTTTTTTAGTTCAATAGTTTTATTTATTTATTATTGAACACATTTGCATATTTAATTGAATTAGTAGCAATTTTTGTTTTGTAGTTTATATGGCAAACCTTACTAAACTTGAATTCAATGCCCTTGATATATCGGGTAAGAATTATCTCCCATGGACTCTCCGATGCTGAAATCCACCTCACTGCAAATAATATTGGAGATACAATAAAAGCTGAAAATAAGGCATCCCCGCAGGATAAAGCCAAAGCAATGATTTTTCTCCGTCATCATCTCCATGAGGATTTAAAAACTGAATATTTAACGATGAAAGATCCGTTAGAATTGTGGAGAAATTTAAAAGAAAGATTTGACCATAAAAAACAAGTACTCCTCCCAAAAGTTCGTTATGAATGGATTCATTGAAGGTTACAAGATTTTAAGTTTGTTAGTGAGTCAAAGTTATGTTTCGCATAACTTCTGAATTAAAGTTATGTGGAGAAAAAATTATTGATGAGGACATGCTAGAGAAAACATTCTCTACATCTCATGCCACGAATTTGCTCCTGCATCAGCAATATCGAGAGCGTGGTTTCAAAAAATATTCAGAATTAATATCATGTCTTCTTGTTGCGGAACAAAATGAGCTTCTTATGAAAAATCATCAAGCACGACCTACAGGTTCTAGTCCTGAAGCGAATGCGACATCATTTAAAGGAGGTCGTGAACGAGGACGTGGTCGCGGTCCTAGAAGAGGCCGTGGACATGGTCGCAGTAATGTTTGGCGATGTGATGGTCATAATTCAAAATCAAACGAGAAAAAACCTGAGAGCCATGAAAAGGAAAAGAACCCACCATCTTCTAAGAAATTTGAAAGTAGTTGTTATAGATGTGGTATCGCAAACCATTGGTCACGCACATGTCGTACTCCTACGCATTTAGTTAATCTATACCTAGCATCAATCAAGGAAAAGGGAAAAAAAGTTGAGACAAATGTTGTTGAAAAATATACTGATTAGTTGTTCATGGATACACACCTTGATGTTTCTGATTTCTTTGAAAATGTTGATGATGAAATAAGTAAAATTAAGGAGTAGATTGTTTTTTCTTTTCATAATAAATTTAGTTTTGAAGATGAAATAAATAAAATTAAGGAGTAGTTTGCCTTTTCTTTTCATAATAATTTTTTTTATATGATGTAAGTTGATGTTTATTATGAAATAAAAGTGTTTTCATTCACTTTGTCTTATACATTTCTTTTTGTGTTCAAAGGAAAAACAATATAATTGGAGGCTCAAGAAGAGCTATAATAAATATTGGAGATGAATGTCTGGTAGACCGTGGAACAACAAATACAATACTTAAAAGCAATAAATATTTTTCTCGCTTGTCTCCTGCAGAGACATATGTTAATACAATTTCTGGTATCAATAACTGGATTGAGGGCTCCGGACGAGCTTGTATTTTGTTACCCGAAGGAATAAAATTAATTATAAACGATGCACTGTATTCTAGTAAATCCAGAAGAAATTTACTAAGCTTTAAAGATATTCGACTCAATGGTTATCATCTTGAAACCATGATTGAAGATAATATTGAATATCTTCAAATTACATCTGTTGAATACGGCCAGAAGATTGTATTGGAAAAGCTAGAAGCTTTATCCTCCGGATTATATTGTACTCGTATAAATCCAATCGAATCAAATATGGTCAGTAACCAAAAGTTACCTGACACAAAGATGTTTACTCTGTGGCATGGCAGGTTAGGTCATCCAGGTAGTACTATGGTGAGGAGAATAATTGAAAGTGCAAATGAGCATCCCCTAAAGGACCTGAAGATCCTATTATCAAAATATTTATCATGTGCAGCATGCTCTCTTGGAAAATTGATAATTAGGTCATCTCAAAATAAAATGAGTCCCCTTCATTTTTAGAAAGAATTCAAAGAGATATTTGTAGGCCTATTTCTCCTCCATGTGGACCATTCAGATATTTTATGGTTTTAATTGATGCATCAACTCGATGGTCACATGTTTGTCTATTATCAACAAGAAATGTTGCATTTGCTAGGTTATTAGCACAGATAATCCAATTGAGAGCAAATTTCCCAGATTATCAGATCAAGAGAATCAGACTTGATAATGCAGGAGAGTTCACTTCCCAATCATTTAATGATTATTACATGTCAATTGGGATTGAGGTAGAACATCCAGTGACTCATGTACATACACAAAATGGTTTGGCTGAATCATTAATTAAACGCTTGCAATTGATTGCTAGACCACTACTCATGAAATGTAATCTACCATCTTCTGCATGGGGACATGCCATTTTACATTGCTGCACTTATTAGATTAAGACCAACTGCATATCATAAACTTTCTCCACTTCAATTGGTCTCCAGAAGAGAACCAAATTTGTCCCATCTTAAAATTTTTGGTTGTGCTGTGTATGTTCCAATTTCTCCGCCACAACGCACAAAAATGGGACCACAAAGAAGATTGGATATTTATATTGGTTTCAACTCTCCATCAATTATTAAATATTTAGAACCATCAACTGGAGATGTTTTTACGGCACGCTTTGCTGATTGTCAATTTGATGAAACAATATTCCCAATCTTAGGGGGAGAAAAGAAAATGTTGGAAAAACAAGAAGTAACTTGGAATGCATCATCAATATCTTATCTTGATCTCAGGAGTGGTCAATGTGAACTAGAAGTTCAAAAGATTATACATTTGCAACGAATAGCAAACGAGTACCAGATGCATTTACAGATACAAAAAGAGTGACTAAATCGCATGTGCCAGCTTTAAATGCACCTGCTCAAATTGATGTAATCCCGACAGAGGTTACTATAAAAAGAAAACGTGGACGACCTATCGGTTCCAAGAATAAATATCCACGTAAAAGGAATGAGCAGAATAAAGCAGTTGGTGTAACCCGAGATGTGGTTACTGATAAATCCCCAGAAAAGGTAAATGAGACCCTGGCAGAGGTTAATGAGACCCCAGAAGAGGCTAATGAAGTTCCAGAAGAAACTCAGGTACCTAATGATTATGAGATCTCAATAAACTATGTACAGAATGGTACAACATGGAACCGAAATGAAACACGTGTTGATGAAATTTTTGCATATGCTGTAGCAATTGATGTCCTAAATGAGGAAGATTATGTGCCTAAAACTCCTAAAGAGTGTATGCACAGAAATGATTGGCCAAAATGGAAAGATGCCTCGAAGGCTGAATTAGATTCGCTTGACAAGCGCAATGTTTTTGGACTCGTAGTCCTAACTCCCAAATATGTTAACCCTGTAGGTTACAAATGGGTATTTGCAATAAAAAGGAATGAGAAAAATGAGAATGTGAGATATAAAGCAAGGCTTGTGGCACAAGGTTTTACGCAAATACCGGGAGTTGATTATGAAGAAACATATTCACCTGTAGTGGATGCAATAACTCTCAGATCTTTAATTAGTCTCACGATTACTAAAAATCTTCACATGCGTCTCATGGACGTAGTCACAGCCTATTTGTATGGATCACTTGATAATGATATCTATATGAAAGTCCCTGAAGGATTAAAATTGCCTTAAGCATTTAAATCAAATCCCCGACATATGTATTCAATAAAGTTGAAAAGATCTTTATATGGACTAAAACAATCGGGTCGAATGTGGTACAATCGACTTAGTGAACATCTTATAAAAGAAGGATATAAATCTGATATAATTAGTCCATGTGTTTTCATTAAGAGATCAACATCTGGCTTTGCAATTATTGCAGTATATGTTGATGATTTAAATATCATTGGGTCTCCTGAAGAGATCGAAAAGGCTGTGATATTATTGAAGAAAGAATTTGAAATGAAAGACCTTGGGTGTAACAAAGTTATGTCTCGGCCTGCAGATCGAGCATTTGCATAATGGTATTTTCGTCCATCAATCGAATTACATCCAGAAGATGTTGAAATGTTTTAATATGGACAAAGCTTATCCTCTAAGTACACCAATGGTTGTCCGATCAATTGACATTAAAAATGATCCATACCGTCCCCGAGAAAAGAATGAAGAAGTTCTTGGTCCAGAAGTACCGTACTTGAGTGCTATTGGGGCTTTGATGTATCTTGCTAATAATACAAGACCTGATATTGCATTTTCAGTAAATGTATTAGCAAGATATAGTTCTGATCCAACTCGTCGACATTGGAACGGAATCAAGCATGTTTTTCGTTACCTTCGTGGAACATGTGATATGGGACTATTTTATCAAAAAGATACAAAGTCCAAATTAGTTGGGTATGCAGATGCAGGATACTTATCAGATCCGCATAAAACTCGGTCGCAATCTGGATATGTATTCACACATGGAGGTACTGTGATTTCATGGCGATCAACAAAGCAAACACTGATAGCAACATCATCAAATCATGTCGAATTAATTGCTCTATACGACGCTGGTCGAGAGTGTGTCTGGTTAAGATCAATGATCCAAAACATCCAAGAGGGATGTGGGCTTGAGTCAATCAAAGGAAGCCCAACAATGATATATGAAGATAATGCCGCATGCATTGCTCAAATCAAAGGAGGATATATTAAAGGTGACAGGACCAAGCACATTTCACCAAAATTCTTCCCAACACATGATCTATAGAAGGATGGTTTGATAGATGTTTGTCAAATTAAATCATGTGAAAATTTGACAGACCCATTCACGAAATTATTGCCAAGAAGTGTTTTTGAACAACTTACACAGAAGATTGGTATTCGTCGCTTAAAAGATGTACATTAAAATGAGGGGGAGTATTATACACACTGTACTCTTTTTCCTTTCACTAAGTTTTTTTCCCACTGGGTTTTCTTAGTAAAGGTTTTAATGAGGCAGCATAACTGATCCAAAAGTATCAGTTAATTCAATTTGGTCATGAAGTACCTAAATAGTATTTGTCCTGCAGTACAAATATTAATAGTGTATAGTACAAGATTTTTATTAGACATTTTTTTAAGGACATCCAAAGGGGGAGTGTTGTAAACCAATGCATGATAATGCATTAAGTTGGATATCCAAATTGCAACTCATATTGTTTAATTATCTTAAATTTCTATCCCATGTTTAAGAGGGAATTAATTTTGTCATTTATGTTATAAGTTGTTGTTTGATGCTCTAGCCCTATATATAGAGCCATGTGTAATGTTGTATGATACCCATAAGAAAGAAGAAAGCAAGATTCTCCCTTCTATAATATCTCAATTTTATAACATAGTTAAAATTTTTCAAATACAACAAATCACTTTTGCCGATTGCAATTCACATCGTCAATCGAACAAAACACACACACACACATATATATATTTTTTCAATAGAAAATCAAGAATAAAAAAAAATTCACTCAAAATTTATGAGAGTATGAGAAAGAAAGAGAAAATATACCAATTTAGTTTGGGGGATAGATAAGGGGGAAAGTTAATGGGGGCAGAGATAATTTCTTTTTTTAATTAGTGATTATTTAAGAATACTCATGAAGCAATTTGACAATATGATTAGAATCATGACGAAAGTAAATCTGATCAATATATATAACATCATAGCTGACGTCATTATATTTAAATAAACTATATAGTATATATATATACGGAGAGGGGTTGACTGAAGTCAATTTCATTTTACTTCATGATTAAGACTTAAGAGGAGAAAACACTGGAATGATCTAGAGCTTTATCCTAACCAGAGAAATCAACAAGGAAAGGACAAAGATTAACTGCTGAGATCTATATACTTTGATGCTTCCACGTGAAGTTTTCCAAAAGTACTAAATATAAAATATTATATTTCTAAAAGAAGTACAACATCTGTCCAGAATAAATGAATGATTAGGAAAAGAATCACTAGAAAAGTGAAATTACTTTTATGTCTTCAATTTGTAATTATTACGTAGTAATTGTTCCAATTAAATAATATAGATAAAAAGTAATCATAATACTATAGAAACAAGTGGATTCAAATAACTTTACTAGACAACCAAGAGACGAATAGAAAAATAATATTGAATCGGTAAAGTTCATTTAATTGGGGACAAGATGTAAATGATATAAATTTATCTAATTGTGGATGGAGGTTGTAGTTTTTGGGTTGTTGATCATGGTGATCAGAACTATTTATTTATTTATTTTTCTTTCACTGAACCAATCAAAAGCATTTTTTTTTTCTATTGTTATATAATCAAAGCAACTAAGGAACTAATTATATATATACACGTCTTTGTTATAAATATTGTACAAAATGTTACAACTCGAGAACCTTGCCACCACCTCCTTTTCTCCTTCTTTCTGTCTCGAGGTATTGTTTATTTTGTTTAGGTCAGTTATTCTCCTTTGTGCTCTGAGATGTGCTTTTCCGTCAAAACATTCTCTAAGAAAAAGGAAATCTAAATTCGTTGACATATATACATTAATATTTAACAATTTTACAATAAAAAAATGATCAATGATTTTACAACCCACCTTTAAAATATCATTTTGGCTAATTCTGCTATGGATCAGATGAAATATGGACCGTTCATTTTTCAATAATCGAATGGTCGCAATATATTTTTTTAGATACAATCAAAGAAAAAAGTTTGATAAGAACCGTTTGATTCTAAATGAAAGGTTGCATGACCGATCCATAGAAGAACAACTCTAACAATAAATATCATTTTTATAGTTGTTCTGTAAAAATTATAGAGTTATACAGAATATGTATAAGATGCACACCAAAATGATATTTATTGTTATTGTTATTGTTATTTTTTTTTTTTTGCAAGTTTTATCATTCATCAGACAACTAAATTCTTTGAATGGTCTATATTTATCAGTCAATGGCATGTCGCAATATAAAAATGACACTAACACAAATTTCAATATTATATCAAGTCATTAGTCCAACAACGTATCTATAAATTATTCTATCATATGTTGAACATAATAATAATAAAAAAAAAAAAGAATAAGCGACATTTAAGAACTGGAAAAGAATATTTCCAAACCCGGCTCCTACTACATGTGAACCGTTAGATTATCTTGGAATCTGTGTCGGCTCGAATCTCGAGATGATCTAACCGTTCACATCCTGCGCTACACAGTGCAAAAGCTTTACAGTCTTACAGAGGATGAGCACTCTGCAATATTACTCGTGCTAATTAGCCTAAAATGTGGCACTAATCTATGACACATCATTCATCTAACGATGTGAAGCATAATAATGATTTAAAAAAAAATGACTTCCATTCTTTCTTTCTTTCTTTCTTTTTTTTTTTTATGATGCAAAGACTTCCATTTAGTCTTTCAAGAATATTAATTAAATTCCCAGAGCATTAAATCCGTGTTTATATAAGCAGCCTCTCACATATTTTCCACTTCACCTAGACCCACAGCCTTTGGAGTTCTCAAAACCACCTAACGAAGGAAAAGTAATTGAAGAAGGAAGATAGAGATGGCAGGAACAGCTGGAGCTGAGACTTATGACATAACCTCGCTTTTGTCCGGCAATGACCGGGATCATCTCGTCCGAAACACCGGCGAGCAGGTATGAACTTTTTTAGCTTTAGATTGTTCATTGGATTGATCAATCATTCAAAGAGAATGGATTTTGTAGAGTAATATTAATAAGAGTTTCTGTGCCTTTTTGTGGGTTAATTTTGAATATCATGATTTGAATAACAAATTGATCTGTCAATTTTGTTCAAATATGATACCATTTTGTCAATTTACCTCTTTTATATTGAGATTTGTAACTCAAAAGGGAGCTTTCTGTTTTCATGACTTCAAACCAAAAAAAGAACTCAAGTACATTGATAAATTTGTTTTCCCCTTTTTCTGCTTAAACTTATTTGATTCCTAAATGTGCAACAGTATGGGTTGATTCCTGAATCCTGATCAAATGTGTTCATGTTTCCAATTGATATCTTAACAGATTAAAATAGAAGATTTGAAGGACAAAACCGTCGGTCTCTACTTTTCGGCATCATGGTGCCCGCCTTGCCGCAAATTTACCCCCAAACTAACTGAGGCTTACCAGGACCTCTCATCTCAAAGCAAACCTCTTGAAGTAATCTTCATCTCACGTGACAGGGATGAAGAATCCTTCACCTCATACTTCTCGAAGATGCCGTGGCTTGCCATACCATTCTCAGACTCTGAGGCACGGCAAAGACTAAAAGAGACTTTCAAAATCAGCGGCATACCAGCTCTTGTCATGATTGATGCCAGTGGAAATTTCCTCACTGATGAAGCTGATGAGTTTGTCGCTGAGCACGGGTCAGCTGCGTACCCGTTCACAGCTGAGAGGCTTGCTGAGTTGAATGAGATCCTTGAGGCCCAGAAAAGGAACCAGACAATAACAAGTATTTTGGCTCCTGGAGAGCGTGATTATGTTGTGTCGAGCCAGGGCGACAAGGTACATCATTTCTTTTTTATATTTTTTATGTCTGTTTGCTACTTTATTTGTGAGTGTTTTGAAAATTTATGCATGAAAAAGTTCCTAAATAAATTTTTTGTTGATACTTAATAAGATGATTCTTTTGTTTTCAATTCACCCTTTGAAGTTTATTCTTGGGATGTGCTTAATTCTTTGAATTTTTGAGGGTGAAATAACATACCTGGAAAATACAATTGCTCAACATTGTACTAGTATAGCTTGATATCAGCAATTACGGTTATTGTTCCTTCATGTCTAGAAATTAGTTCCTTTATCCCATCTTTATGATCTAAATTTTGAGCTGATATCAATATCTTTCAGGTCCCAGTATCGGAGCTTGAAGGAAAGTATGTGGGCCTCTATTTTGCTGTCTCAAACTACGCTTCATGTAAAGAGTTCACTCCAATTCTTTCCCAAATGCATGAAAAGCTTAAACAAAATGGTGAAAACTTTGAAATCGTGACGGTTCTCCTCGATGAAGACGAATCATCTTTCAATGAAGCCCTTGCAACATTGCCATTTCTGGCCATCCCTTTCAAGGACAAGGTCATCGAAAAACTAGTACGGTACTTTGAATTGAGATCCCTGCCAACATTGGTCATGATAGGGAAAGATGGGAAGACACTGACTGCTAACTGTGCCGAAGCCATAGAGGAGCATGAAGTCGAGGCATGGGAGGCTTTTCCATTTTCTCAGGAGAAAAAGGCAATTTTAGAGGAGAAGGCTAGGATGAAATCAGAAGCACAGACGCTCGAGTCTCTTCTGGTTAAAGGAGAGTTTGATTATGTTGTTGGCAAGGATGGCACTAAGGTAACAAATATAGTTTCAGATATTTCTTTCTTAGATCTTAACTTATTTATCCTCCTACATCTTGTTTATGCATGCCAGATATCAAGTTTTTTTTAAAAAAAAAGTTTTCATAAATGTAAATACAAACATGTAAACTAGAACACTTTAAGATCAAAACTTGACCAGGTATAAATCATTTTTTTTTTTTGGAATACCAGTTTATTGATCATTTTTTCCGTTCTTTCTGTTAGTTCCAAGAACATCATTTATTCATTTTTTATACATTGCCCCCCAATTTTCAGATACCAGTTTCCGACCTTGTGGGGAAAACCATTATTCTTTACTTCTCGGCAGACTGGTGTGGTCCATGCCATGCATTCCTGCCAAAACTGATCGAAGAATACAACAAAATCAAGTCGAAACACTCTGATGCCTTAGAAATAGTTTTTGTCTCCAGCGACCGGGACGAAGACTCGTACAATAAGTTTTACTCCTCCATGCCATGGCCTGCGCTTCCATTCGAAGACCCAAGAAAGAGCTTCCTCAAGAAAACCTTCAAAATCAAGGGAATTCCGTCGCTTGTTGCGATCGGTCCGAGCGGAAAAACAGTCTCAAGAGATGTTAGGAAGCTGTTGATGGTACATGGTGCCGATGCATACCCTTTTACTGAGGAGAGAATCAAGGAGTTGCAGGATGTGATTGAAAACATGGCAAAGGATTGGCCCGAAAAGATCAAGCATGAATTACATGAGCATGAGCTGGTTCTTAGAAGATGCGGAATCTTCGGTTGTGATGCGTGCAAGGAGATGGGCGCCAATTGGTCATTCCGGTGCCACAAATGTGATTTTGATATGCACCCAGAATGTGCATTGAAGAAGGAAAGTGATGGGAACGCCGGCGAGGAGAACAGTCACGAGGAGGCCAAAGAAGGGTATGTCTGCGAAGGTGGAGTGTGTCGCAAGGTCGAATGAGATTGATGTTTTGGCTTTTTAAGTATGTCTTCTTTTGTGTTTATGATTGCATTGTGTCATGTTCCAGTTATTTTTGTTTGTGTCAAACTATAATGGGATAATTAAACTACCAATATATATGAAATAAAAAGTTTGAATCATTTAAGTGGTGTGCCTCTATTTTTTTTCTTAGTTGTCCTATGTAATGTAGCACTCATATTTTCATCAGATTGCTTGCTATGAATAGATGCCGAGTTGCTTTGTTCAAGCAACGCAGAACACACAAGAATACTTGATACTTTCTAGCTCCCATTATTTGCAATAACATGGCCTCAAATTGAGAACTTTAGCCCATAAAAAATGTATCAGTTGAAGATAATTCTGAGTGGTGTATAAATAGGATTAAAATTTTTGAGTCCATCCAGAGTTAGATGGTGGCCCAAAAGGGAAAGACTAACACAGAATTCGGTATTCCATTTCCATAAATTTGAGTTTATACTATTTATTTATTTATTTATCTAAACGACCAATGGATATTATAATCAAGATTTGAAGACACAAAAAAGTGCCTACTGCCTAGGTTATTCCTTCTATCTAGATGAAAAGAAGCAGAAAGAAAAGAAAAGAAAAATAATATAGTAAGCAGGGTCGTATAATTCAAGCCCAAAGTATTTCTAATAGCATGGCCTCAAATTAGTTAAATTTCAGCCCAACTAAATCCAATAAAAAAACAGAACAAGTCAAGAATAATATTAGTTGTACAAATAGGATTAAAATTTGAAGTCCTGAACCCATCCAAAGTTCCATCTGCGCAGTGTTTTTAGTTGCTGCGATGACGGCCCAAAAGGGAAGAACTATATTACTTAGTGTTCTATAAATTAAGGGACAATGACCCGAGACCCCCCCGAACTTTCGGGTTTTGACAACTTGGCCCCCGAACTTTTAATTTGGACAAATGCCCCCCCGAACTACCGATTTGTGACAAATTGCCCCCCAACTATTAATTAGTCATCTAATACACCATTTAGAAGTATGAAAAGACCAAAATGCCCTTATGAGTATATATATATGATATTTTTAAATATAAATATGTTTAAAAAATATTTAGTTAATTATTAGATACTAAAAAGTTAGAGGAAGTTATTCATATTTTGTAAACGCAAAATTTATACAAAATATTTATTCTTTACTTTTTATTTTTTATGTCATGAACATAATTTTATTATATTTATGTAAATAATCATAATGGGAAAAATTATTATCGTTTTAAATGATTTAAATTTTTAAAATAAATTTCACGTTAGTAAACTTTTTATGGTCATGTAGTCTGTCAGTTTGCAGTTAAGAAAATTATTTTGTATCATAATTAATACAAATTTAAGACAATAAAATAAAATTAAAATAGAAAAAATTGTGAATATTTAGTTAAATAAAACTAAGTCAAATATAATATCCATAAGGCATAAAAATTTTAAAAATATATATCATGTACATATAAATAAGGGTATTTTGGTCTTTTTATACTTCTAAATGAAGTATTAGATGACTAATTAATAATCGGGGGCCAATTTGACACAAATTGGAAGTTCGGGGGGGTATTTGTCCAAATTAAAAGTTCGGGGGCCAACTTGTCACAACCCGAAAGTTCGGGGGGGTTTGGGGTCATTACCCCATAAATTAATGCAATACAAAACATTATCAAATTTGACTATTTGAGTTTATATACCATTTATCCTGATTTTTACTAATGAATATAATTGGGATTTGAAGATTAAAGCGTCTAGGTTCCTTCTATCTAAATGAAAAGCAGAAAAAAAAAATGCATTTTAATGAAAGTTGACCTGTATCGAGTTTCAAGTAATATAAAATAGCTGTATCATGTTGATTAATTAATAAATAGTTCGTGTTAAAAAATATTGAAAATATCATTTCACATGCCGCCAATACTCTCTTAATTCATAAAATTAAAAACAATAATGACTCGACAGAATGATATTACGTTATCATGTTGAAGAATCTAGATAGAATATGCGTTTGAATAAATCAAATTAATTTAATTGAATTACATTGGGACCAATAAAATAATTTTGTATGCTATTTGTATCGTTTTCGGAATAACGTGTATAGATTAATTTTTTGTTTATGCTTTTTATTTGTATAGATAAGAAATACATTTGTTTTCTAATAACGCCAATATAGGATTCAGAACTATATTGGTATTTGCTACGAATAAGAACCGTTGAAATTGATTTTTTTTGTTTGTTCCATAATGTTGTCTTTACTAGTACAATGATGAGATTGATTCGTTGATTTATGCATCATGTTCTATATAAACAAATAGTCTCTAAAGTTTTATTTATTTGTTTATTTATTTTCTTTATGACTAATTCTGCTATGGATTGGATGAAATATGAGCTGTTCATTTTTTATAATCGTATGGTCGTGATATGTCTTTTAGATACAATTAAAGAGACATATTTGATAAGAACCGCTCGATTTAAAATGAAAGGTTGCTTAGCTGATCCATAGAAGTACCACTCTTTATTTATTTATTTTATCACATTGACCGTAAAATTTTTAAAAGTAACTATTTCAAAAAAAAAAAAAAACAAACTATTTACTCCTTAATACCTTAAGTATTATTGTAATCTTTATTTATAATTTCTCTGGCTTATCATTCTGTTCTTTAAATTTATATACATAAAAAGTGATTCTGGATTATTTTTAATTCCTGTTCCAATGAAATCCTATAAACTAGGTCAATTATTTGGTGTTATCCTTCTTCCATAACCTTTTCAATAGCCAATAGGGATACCCATGCCATTAGCCATGACTCATCGGTGCAACAAAGGGATTCGCATTAATTTTCTTTATGGAATTCTCATGACATTATATATATATATATAATATATGATCAAGAAGCCATCAGCCGTAGAACATGGCCTTTTAGAGGTATAATTAAAACTAAAGATGGAGGGCAATATAATAAGTCTTGGTACATATAAGGTGTACCGTGTACCGTGCATATAATATATGATATATTTTTAGGACAATGATACCATGCCACAACTTTGCCCCCACAACCCTGTGATGAGGTGGCATATGGGTGGGAAGAGTCATTTTTGTAAATTATGTGGGGCGGAGGTATATTTTTTAAGATTGTGAGGGTTATTTTGTAAAAAAATTTTATGGTAGGGTAATTTTATAAATTTTTTCTTAGAAATAAAGGATATTTCTGTAAAATTTTCTGAAAAGAGAGATATTTTTGTAAATTTTTTCTAAGTGCATTGGAGTGTTTGGGGGCATTGTTTGTGACAAGTTATATTTATCCATATTTTTATTGCATGGAGTGGTGGTAGATACCTAGAATAAACTCTTTTGAGATGACGACATTTTATAGTTGGAAAATGGGGTCTTATACATACATTCCATCTACATCTTGCTGCGTGATCACAGAGCTAGAGTCAAATTATTTGAACAAAGATATATATAGAATTGATTATAAAACTGACCTTTAAAATATTAATTGTTTTTAGTTTTTACTAATAAAATTTTAAAGTATCAATTGAGACTCAAAGTATTATATATTTGATTACAAATTGATCCTTAAAGTTATCAAAGTATATTGTAATCCATAATTTTTTTTTATTTATTTATCACAATTGATCATCCTACACTTATTAGTGTCTTCTCCTACATTTTAGAATTTTATAGGTCTACTTTGGATTGTGACATTACCAATAACAATGGAAATCATGGCCATGTACTGATATTTATAACTTGACCAATCACAAACCTATTTGTTATAGATGAGGGACACACGAACTTTTAATGAATTTGAAAAAAAAAAAATTTATAAGGTTTCAAAAATGAAAAAAAGAAATTATGGTTGTATTCTTTAAACTCATAAATTAAAAATTTTTCTTCGAAAAAGCTATTGCAAATGAAGAGCTTGACGTATTTTAAACGGAACTAGTTTTTATATTGAAAAAATGGTATTCACTATCTGGGATGTTTTAGATTTGAGGGATCCTAATAATGTTCATCTTGATAATGAGATACTTAATAAATTTGGAAAAAATATTAAAAAAAATCTTAAAAATAGAAAAAAAACTTTATAGGTGTAGTTCTTAATGTACTGATTTATAGTGCTTGAAATTTCAGTCAATCGGATTCCATTTGATAGCTCATATGTACTTTTTTGAACTGTCGTAATTTAAGAAGATTTTGATAGGCTATTGGACAACACTTAAAATGAATGTTGTTAAAAACATAATCAATCTATAGGTATAACAATGCAGATATAAATCTTTTTTTTTTTTTTATTTCTAAGCTTTTTTTAAATACTTTTCAAATTCATTGAATGTCTAATTATCAAAATGGTTAACAAACCTCCTCTCTAGATTTTGACAGCCATAACTTTCCTCTTTTCCCTTTATTTTTTTTGGCGCTCGATGATTGGATTGCCAGACAACTTGGTCTATGTTCAAGTTCTTTGTACCAATAATGTGACTTTGCACAGCAATATGATAAATTATCCCCACAAAAGGAAACAATCAGATAATTCTATAATTCCAATATAATAAATGAAAAGAGGGAGGACATGTTATGTGTGGGGGCATCCTTCAGCAGTAACCTGTAGAAGATCCTTGGAATCATTCCTTGAACTGACCTGCCCCCTCTCCTGTACTTAATCACCGCTTTGCCTTCTTCAAACGTAGGGAACAAACATTGTTGGTCTCTCCATTGCCTCAAAATTGGGATTTGTCCCTTTTTTATTTACTTCTGATGAACTTGAAAGCATTTAGAAAGTTACTGGGTCAAAATGTAGGCTTATTGTATATCTGATATACAATTTATTACGGATAAAGAGAAAGAAATGAAATAATTCCGATATAGTTATTATCACCATCTTGATTTATATGACTCTATTTGGTTTCATTTCTAACCTACACTAACTTGTTCGGGACTAAATTATTTGAGACTACAAGTTGTTGTTGTTATATGGTTGAACGATATAGAAGTCATCATAATATATAGATTTAGAGTTGCATTTTGTTTGTCAAATGAAAATTTGATAAAATAAGAGTTCTCTAGAAAAGATTTATAGATTATTACAAATACTGATCAAATAGTCTATATTGCCATTAAAAATCTACATTTTGAAAAGAAATATAAAAATCTACAACATGATATTTTAGAAGAATAACATGACCTCATATTATAGACAAATTAACTTAATTTAAGACTTAATAAAAGATTTGTCTGCAAATTTCTGCCCACTCACTCCATGAAAATACTTTTGCTTTCTAAATCTTGTCTTTGAACAAAATTCCAATTCAGATGTTAGATGAAGATATTTTTAAAGAGAACTGACAGTCCGATAGGGATGGAGGAATCCATTCTCTACAAAAATGGAGATGCATCACTTGAAGCCATAAAAAGCGAAGAAAAAGTCGTTAGGCGACCGATGTTTCTTCAATCACTCGGAATATGCTTTTATATACTCCCAAGTCCAAGAAACGGTACATAGATGAATCCGTTACAAGAACATTATTACATCTGGACCGTCGGATTCGTATCCAACGTCCGATGTCAACTCCGACTGTTCGTTCATTCAAACCCAAACCCAAACTCCTTTAGCTCCCAAAACTAATCCCAGCCGTCAAAATCAAAACGTGCAGTCCCGATTAGTTTAGAGAATTTAAGTGTGTTACATGCAGTGCAGAGGAGCCGAAGTTCTTTTTCTTCTTTTCCTCCCCTTCTTAGCATATGCTCTCACATATTCCATCATGCCTTCTACTCCATGCCTTCTACTCCTCCTATATTACCCTTCCCAGTTCATGTAACAACCTTTACTTCTATTCATACTACTGACAAAGTGACAATCTCACACTACCAACTCACACTCTAGTTATGGATCTCTGAAACTCAGGAAAAAAAAAAAGAAAAAGAGGCAAAGATAAAAATAAGAACCTAAGAAGAAAGCAAGAAGTGAATTAAATAAAGGATTGATGAAGTTTGGAAAGAGGCTGAAGAGCCAGATAGAAGAGAGCTTGCCTGAATGGAGAGACAAGTACCTCTCCTACAAAGATCTAAAGAAACTGCTGCGGGGCATCTCGGCTGACAGCCCCTCCCCTCGGGCTGAGGCCGAGTTCGTGCAGCTTCTGAATTCGGAGATTGAGAAGTTCAATGCTTTCTTTCTTGAGCAGGAGGAGGAGTTTGTTATCCGGCAAAAAGTGAGTGCCACAGTCAGTAGTGCGTACTCGTTAACCATTTCATAGAATATATTGTGTTTCAAAATCTGTCCCATTTCATAATAAATCCTTCCATTTTGGTCCAGATCTATTTGGGAACATAAAAATCCACTTTTTTTTTTTATCTTTCTAGTATGCATTTTGATCAGTTTTGTATATGATTTACAATAATGTTGTTGTCCCCTTTCTTGTGTATTTATTAGGAGCTTCAAGAGAGGATAAAGAGCGCAATGGATGCCAACGGGCCTGGAGGCGCCCGCCTTTCAGATGCAGAGTATGCAGCTGAGATAGCCAGCATAAGAAAAGATATAGTGAACTTCCATGGTGAGATGGTATTGCTGCTCAACTACAGCAGCATCAATTACACAGGTAAACCTCCGCCTCCCTATTAGAGTTTGCTCGTCTGTCTGGTAAATCTACAAGAGCAAAGTTTAAAATCAATAATTGAACTCGATGACAACGTATTTATTAGGTGGTGTAGTCGATACCAAGATTGTATAAGTGTGACATAGTTTAGCTTTGATCCTACCTTCGACTCCAACGAATATACCAATTTATCACTTGTTGTAGCTGTATGATTTTTTTTTTTTTTTTTTTCTGATAACACTTACATTACTCAGGTCTAGCCAAGATTTTAAAGAAGTACGATAAGCGTACCGGTTACCTCTTGAGATTGCCATTCATCGAACGAGTACTAAAGCAGCCATTCTTCACAACTGAGCTCCTCTCGAAACTCGTCAAGGATTGCGAATCCATGATGGAGGCAGTGTTCCCTGTCTCAGCGGGCCCAGCTGAGCGGAAGGAGAGCGAAGCGCTGATCATAGCTGAGAAGAGCATCTTTAGAAACACAGTTGCAGCTCTCATGACTATGCAGGAGCTGAGGAAAGGGAGCTCCACATATGGGCATTTTTCTTTGCCGCCCCTTGAGTTGCCAGATTCCGAGTCAGACTGGCTTCAGTCTTTTAAACCTGCTTCGCCGATCCCTATTCAATGAACAGGGGTTTAGATATATTTGTTTATTAATTAATCAATTACTAATTCTGTGTAAAAAGGCAATGTCTTACCTTGCCGAATCTAATAGCTATATTTTTATTTTATTTTGCTCTTGATTTTTTTTTTTTTCATATTGTATAATGTTTAATTTTTGCGGTAAATCTAGTTCTGACTATTAGGATGAATAATGTAAGGTGGAGACATGCTCTGAATATATATTTGAGATTGTACAAATATTTGAGTGTAGAGTTGTTATATTTTCCTTGATTAATGGAGCCATTCCTCGAGTATAGACATGCTCTGAATAAATGAGTAATGCTCTGTAAGATGCAACTGATATGAAACATTGAACTCAGTCAAATAGTGAAAGTCAAAGTGCGAAAATAATGAAAATGATAAGGTATGCATTGTTTTTCTTCACAATGCTTGCAATTTTCACATTTCTTTAAACCTAAAATATTATAAATAGGGTTACATTTTCTGATTTAAATTAAGTTACTATCAATGTCCACAGTACATACATACATACCAGAAAAAAACTGTACCAGTGGGTACTGCTGATACCATAGCATCTATTTATTTCTAACCCCAAGGATTTCTTTACCTTTTTTAGCTCGGTTTGGTACTGATATGCAGTTAGATACTTGTATTACAGTTCATAAGGATATGGACATCAGACTCAAATCTAGTAAATATGTTTTTGAAAACGTAATTAATTAAGAAGAAGAAAACATGTTAGTCACAACATTATCATTGCATATGGTAAATTTTTGTCATTGTCGGAGAAAAGAAATGAGGACCATTACGTAAGGTATCACATATAATATAAGCATATGCTGCGCATTGATAGTTTAATTTCTTAACATACGAATAAATTCTGCTAAGCTATTCAAATATCTTATATTAAATGATGAGATGCTACAAGCACAACAGCAAGCATATGCTAATATCCATTTTAACTATACTCTAATCAAACCCAAATGTCATTAATTCTACCTGAACAATGGGTGATATATATTTGTATTCAATTTTTATAATAGAGCCCGTGTACTAGTCCGAGTTAATGAATACTCAACCTACAGTCCCTACCCAATCATACTTCATAGTTTTATTAACTAGTCAAAACATTAAGTGAAAAAACAGAAAAAATGGACCAAGTAAAATATCACCAGATAATTAAATTAGTATAAAAAGAAAATGTAAATCAATTCATATCTGCTAATCTATAACGATATAGACTGCTCAGAATATGAACTTCGTTCACATCACTGAGCTGGAAACATACATATATAGAAATACACATAAAGTTCATAAAATAAGTATTTAGAAGAAAATCTGGCTTAAAATAAATTTTAAATGAGCAGAATTACAAGAAATTACTGTACTGTTACAGTGTCAGTGTGATAAATAACTAGTTGAGTATAATGAACTTTGCCAGCATGCACAGTGACTTTCAGTGAAGAAACAATTTGTTGATAATGTACTGGTACCGGAAAGCCGAATCAACAAGCATTGAAAAAAGATAGATATTCATTTATAGATATTTTTTTTTTCCATGAAAAGTTAAAGAATATGGTACACCTAGTCTGGTTCGTTGTTCAGATCACATAAAGTCATGAGTGTGCCAATGCTTACGCAGATATATCTTTTTCTTTCTCAACATATAGGGGATATGCTGTATGAATGTGCGGCCGCTGCTTGGTAAAATTTGGAAGCATATTATATTTCATTTTGGTCATGAAAGTGACACACATCCATTACTTACACCGACTGAAAATGACCTTGCCTTGGACCAGAAACAAAACAATCAACAAAGGTCTGGGGAGAATGTCTGATGTATGCTTATTGAATTGGATTTTAAAGATAGAATTCCAATCCCAGAAATACTACAAATTCTGCAATAAAACCACTCAGTCCTGGTAATGCAAAAGAAGCCATAGAGAAACTACTGAACAAAGCAAATATTTTTGGTATTAATACAGATATTCCTCCCATTTCTTCAAGATAAGCAAGACAAATTCTATCACAACTCGTCCCTACCAAGAAAAAAAAAAAAAGGTAGCACCAATAAATCCATTAGAAGGATAAAGTTTAGAATTGGGAAAATATTATAATTAAAATTTGAGAGTTGAGATATAACGGTTGAGTATGGATTGGGATTAAATTGGGTTTTAGTGTCAATAACGACATGGCTCCTCACTAATAGCACGTTAGTAGATGTTGGTTGCATAAGTTACGAAATTAGTTCCTGAGAGTATATAATCCACTAGGCCAGTGTATCAGATAGATTTCTATATATCTGGAAAAATCTTATGCCGGTTAACTAATCATAATATTGGGAAAGACTTACCGCAAACTCTTTAAGTTTGGGGTTGAAACTTGAAACCAGGGAACCGAATGGAAGAAAGGCTAATCGAGCTGACCATAACAACCTAAATCATAGCCAACGCAGAGCAGATCGCATACAATTGTCCATTTTAGTATGTCCCCCTTTCTTGAATCCGCATTCGGAGTGTCGTATATTGAGGAAACTAGTACAGTTAATCAATCAGAGGGTGCCAGGTTATAAGAAGTTCACATTACATTACACTACATCAACAATGCAGAACCCCGATCCTCACCGACGGTTGAATCAATGCTATTATATATCATCATCATATACGACTAAACAAAGATTCAAGCGAACTAAAAAATGATAGTGTGTTTTAGAAAGGCAGAAACTAAACCAAAGATTAAGATTAAGCAAGAAAAGTGGCACTTTGCAGTTTGCACTTACCAGCTGATGACATATTGACATTACAATGATTACATTATTATAGTCTGACTGTCCGAGATCGAGCCTCACTGCGCGCGGCAGCGAGCGGGAGCGAAGAATAGAAGAACGCAATGGGGGAATTGGTGATGGGCTGAGTGAGTGCTGGAGAGATGAGGATGGTAATGATAATACTGGATATGAATGGACTGAACTGATAATGGTTTGGATACGGCCCAGTGCGAGGATTTTCATGAATGGTCTAAGGCCCAAACTTAACTTCATCAATGGCCTTGGGCTAAACATATCTTCACGGATGGCCTTCCCAAGGGCGCCACTTGAAATCGCGCCTTTAAACTGTATTTTCTCTATCCGGACCTACCCGAAAATTTAAATCAATTTTTTCAATTTTTTATTATTTTTTTTCAAAAACACCATCCTGTAGATCTTTTCATGACCTTTCCGGAATGTGGTTGTACATTTCGTGTGGAGCTTCCTATCAAAAATTATGCATATTTGAAGTTTCTGTTCAATTATATTTTTATCATATTTTCTTGATATTATTATGCATATTATTTATAGAGGTGGCAGAACTCGACCCAGGCCGACTCGAACTGGACCTGACATTTTCAAAAAAGTCAAACCGATCCGACCCGACCTGAACCCGACCCGACCCGAAGTCAAATAGCATCCAATCCAACTCAAATCAACATACGATCCAAAAAAGTTGATATTAAAATTGACCCGACTCGACCCATCAATCGCCCGACCCGACCTATCCCAAGATATTCTATAAAGTCAAACTGACCTGGCCCGACCCGCCTGCCCGACTTGTACATCGGGTCGGGTTTGGAAAATATCGAAAAATATGATAAAATGTTTTATAATTGGACAGAAAACTTCAAATATACATAAATTTTGATAGGAAGCTCCCCACGAAATGTACAACTACATTCCGAAAAGGTCATGAAAAAATCTATAGGATGGTGTTTTTTAAAAAAATAATAAAAAATTAAAAAAATTGAAGGGCGCAACTTCAAGTTGCACCCTTCAATGATTTAAATTTTCGGGTAGCACGGGGCAGAGAAAATACCGTTTAAAGAGCGCGATTTCAAGTGGTGCCCTTGGGAAGGCCATCTGTGAAGATATGTTTGGCCCAAGGTCATTGATGAAGTTAAGTTTAGATCTTAGACCATTTATGAAAATCGTCCGCCCAGTGTGGCCTGCGAGTGGTTCCGCTGCTGAACCAGGCCTTAAACTTATGGAAAAAGACAATTTGTTCTCAACATTTTGTTTCTCATGTGATGTGCCCCATTTGTGTGTAAAAGGGGCGCCTTAAAAAGCCACATCGCGTGTTACATGTGTGTAATAGAAGTGGAGGAAATGGAGGGACGATGTTGGGATTGGGATCCCCTGCAGTAACTCAAATTTTGGGTTACCCCATTTTTGGAAAGATATGAGATCAAATGTAGTTATGAACTATGTAGCTTTGGTGTAACAAGCATAAATCCTAATTATGCTGTAAGGATTTGAACAGAGTATACAATATTGGTATGATAATTCCTGAATTATGAACCTAGAATATTTGAATTAAGAAGTCTTTGTACCCTGTTTTAATACAACAATTTTCTTGCTTTTTGCATAAAAACCCTGTAAAATCTGCAATTTTACGAAAACCTCTTCAAGGGATACCATCCCTTTCAACCAAAACTTTCTCAGACAGTTCATGTCAGACTGGCGTCTAACTTCTGGCAGTGACGATTACAAGGAAGCTCTAACCGCAACAACTTCTCTTGGAGCTCCTGCAGTCGGTTTTGCTAAGCTCGAAGACGTGACTGACAGAAACGAAGCCGTAAAAACAATCATAAAACAAAACAACCTCCTCATTCAACTTCTGGTCCAAACTAAACAAGATCTTGACGATTGTAAAACCACAATCAACGAGATTCAGCGAAAACTAGCAGCACAGAAAGAGCCGGAGCCTCAAATTACAGAAGCAATCTCAAACCTTGAGGCAAATTTGAGAAAATTGTCTCTAGGTGAGCCAGCCAAGCCTAAACCTCGTCCTAAAGGTCCAATTTACGTGTTCAAGGATCCTCTCAAAATCCTTGCAGAAGAAAAGAAGAAGGGGTCAAAATGAGTTCAACCAGGACTCAAACTGTTGTTGAGCCCAGACCCTCAATCTCTAACCGTGAGGCTCAAAATGAAAGAACCCCTTCAGTCCAGGACCAGATACGTGGCTACAGACTGGGTCACAGACTCCGTCATCAAGCCCAAATGATGTTGCCTAGGCGAAACAATGGCTTCAGACGAACCCTGGAGTCGGAGATGGACCCGAATACTGAGCTGAGTTTATCAAATTTCAGACAAGCTCAGAATGTTCCGGCTGAAGTTCTCTATCAAGTCGGATGGAATCAATCCCGAAACAGAGTTTACCAGCATAACTCTGATGAAAGAATTTTGGTGGTTGGTAGCCAGCAGCTAGAGCTACCATTCATCACAAATGAGTCGTATGAACGACTCAGACAATCTGGTTTCCAGCACCTACACATCGGCATGATTATGGTGAGGCTAAGCACGCTGCATAGGAGGAATGCAGGTGTGAATGCGTTGGTGGTATTCCGAGATACAAGGTGGTCCGATGATCGATCTATCATATCAACAATGGAGGTTGATCTCACAGGAGGTGCCCAACTGGCGTATACAGCACCTGATCTGATGATGAGTATCCATGATTTCTTTAATCATATACAACTGGTGGTGCAAACTCACGGATACGACAACTGGCAAGCTGGAGAAAGCAACTTGCTTATCTCTAGATCTCTGATTGGGAGACTGTCAAATGATAATTTCACCAGGTTCAATTACAATATACAAAATGTTGCTGATCACCTAGCAAGTCATGGTGTACAAGCAATACCTGGAAGGAACCAAAATACTGCTGAACTGAGAGGAAGGCAGTGGACAATACGACCACCTGAAGTAGCACAAATCCAAAACCCACAAAGCGCACACTTCCGAGCAAGAACAGATGGTTCAGTGCAAGTACAATTTGGAGATTATGCCCCAACCAAACCACAAACAGAGGCAAAGAAAGGTGCAGCTGGGGAAGATATCCTCAGTGATGAAGAAGAATTCGTAAATCTCCTAGAAGAGGAGTTTATGGATGATCAACCAGAAGATGACCCAGAGGATGACGATCAGGACGATTTCCTGGATGTTATCCAAACATTGGCGGCCCTACCTAGGGAAGTTGTGTCCCAACCTGACTATTGCCCTGCATGGGATATGTCAGATGATGAAGATGAAAATGGATTCGTCAATCCATTTGCGGAAGTTGGTGGGAGTATACCCAATTCTTTCGCGTTTTCAGCGGAAATGGAGTACCCTAAGCTGCAAAAATTACTGGAGAAGGCAGAAGCTCAAAAGCAGATGCCAATCGAAAAGGCGTACTCAACCGCTACGAGTGGGGTATCAGGTATACCAAGGGAGCCAATTATGTCCCAAGCAAATTACCCACCTGGCCGTTATGAGCGAGGAGAGTCCTCAACTCGGCCTGAAGGATTTACTGGAGGTAGCCGCTTCAAAGGTGGCTACAGAAAGCAGCATAATGAGATGTATGATCTCCCCTCAGCACAACAAAATGAAGGGGCGATATTGGTTTTACCAGAAGACATCTCACTTTACCCAGATGTCATATCCAGATGGGAGTCCATTACGCTAAACATTGTGAATGAGAGAATCTGGAATGACAACAAATCCAAAGTCATGTTTATCGAGAACCTTTTGGGAGAAGTTGAGAAGATGTTGTTCATGCAATGGCGAGCAGCATACCCAGAGGATTATGAACAGCTGGTTAATATAGCTGAAGATCCTCAAAATGTTACTTCCCAAATCAGGAGGATGTTCCTATTCGAGGACCCTGCTCAGGGGTCAACAGAAGAACAAAACAAGGCGATCAGAGACTTGGAGCGTCTCACATGCCCAGGCATGGCCAACATCATGCAGTACCTAAATGATTATTTGGTACTGGCAGCCCGATCTGGCAGAGCGTACATGGACCTAGACCTCAACAACAAACTATTCATGAAGATGCCAGACCCAATTGGCAATATCCTAATGGAGGCCTTTAACAAGAAGTATCCAGGCCAGAATGAAGAAGGTGTAATAGGTCTCGTACCAAGGATCTATTTCTGTCAGAAGTACCTGCAAGAAATGTGCCAACAAGCAGCCCTACAACGAAGTTTGAAGGATTTAACTTTCTGCTCAAAGATACCTATACCAGGGTATTATAGCAAAAACCCTTCAAAGAAGTACGGGCTTCGTAAGTCCAAAACTTACAAGGGCAAACCACATGATTCTCACGTTCGAGTATTTAAAAGAAAGCATGCAGACAAAGTGAGAAAGTGTAAGTGTTTTATCTGTGGAGAAGAAGGGCACTTTGCTAAAGAATGCAAGAAAAGTCGGGGCAACATCACCAGAGCCGCAGTTCTCGAAAATTTGGACATTCCAGATGATTGGGATGTTGTCTCAGTAGATCAAGATGAGCCCGATTCAGACGCAATCTGCAGTATGTCTGAAGGCGAAACTGGTGTATCTTCATTAAAGGCACAAACAATCATCGAGTCATATCCCTATGAAGATGCTTTCATGCTAACAGTCAGCAGTTGGAGGCCACATGTGGAGCTGACTGATGCCCAGAAGAACTGCAATCATCTATGGCAATACAATGATGAAGTTCCTAAAGGCAAGGAACGTTGTACTTTTTGCAAATTCCTCACAGCCAGAAACATGAGAATTTTCTGTGGGAATTGTGAAATTACAGCATGTCCTATGTGTGCAAAGCACTATGTCAAGGAGAGGATCAAACCAGTTCAAAGTAGTCCCAAGGTGTTCTCAGGGAAGGATTCCCTAATCAAAGAGCTGCTGCAATATATCGACTATTTGCAGGCAGAAAATGATCGACTGAAGAAACAGTTGGATGAGCTGACTATGGAAAGTCTGGAGGAAGATTTCAAAAATCTGCTCATTCGCGACAAGCTGAAAGGAAAGGCCAAGGTTGATGAAGAATTTGCAAATGTGGTGTTTGAAGAAGTTGAAATCCACACAACCGCCACAACTAATGTTCCAAAATACAAAGAATCAAGGCGAGTAGTCAACAGGCTGTATAATTTTATTGCAGTCATGAAAATTCCTGGTGTAAAGAATTTTGAATTACGGGCAATCCTTGACACAGGCTCCTCAACCTGCTGTGTCAATCAACGAGCCGTACCTCTGGAGGCCTTAGAGCTCAGTGCCTTCCCAGTCATCATAAATGGTGTTAATTCAAGGCAGGAGGCAAAACTCAGACTAAGAAATGGTCTCATGAGAATAGGGGACAACAGCTTCAGAATCCCCTTCACATTTAGCTTTGATATGGGTACTGGAGATGGTATCCAAATGCTGATTGGTTGTAACTTCATCAGATCTGTTCAAGGAGGCTTACGCATAGAAGGCAACACGGTCACGTTTTACAAGGGAGTGACTTCTATTGAGACACAAGCCGACATTGAGGTTGCTAACAAAACCTCAATTCCTGAACTAGAGCTCGATGAACAGGAGTATATAGAGATTCAAGAGGCGGTGTTCTATAATTTTGGTGAAGAAAACAAGTTTTTCAAAAGCCGTTTTGATCAACTCCTGAAGCGATTGGAAGAACAAGGATTTATCGGGAATGACCCGGTAAAACATTGGTCCAAAAACCAAGTGACGTGCAAACTGGAGATCATCAACCCAGACCTAACCGTTCAAGATAAACCACTAAAGCATGTCACTCCTGCTCAGAAGGAACAATTTGAAAGGCACACCAAAGCCTTATTGGAGATAGGCGTGATCAGGCCAAGTAAGAGTAGACACAGGACCATAGCAATAATGGTAAATTCCGGTACCTCTATTGATCCTATTACTAGAAAAGAGGTGAAAGGAAAAGAGAGAATGGTCTTTAATTACCGTACCCTTAATGATAATACCCACAAAGACCAGTACTCTTTACCCGGTATCAATACAATACTCATGAAGGTGGGCAACTCAAAAATCTACTCAAAATTCGACTTGAAGAGTGGATTCCACCAAGTGGCTATGGACCCACAGTCCATAGAGTGGACAGCTTTTGTTGTCCCGAACGGGTTGTACGAATGGCTGGTGATGCCGTTCGGATTGAAGAATGCTCCAGCAGTATTCCAAAGAAAAATGGATAACTGCTTTGCTGGTACCAGTGATTTCATCGCTGTTTACATTGATGATATCCTGGTATTCTCTGAAACCGAAGAACAACATGCCAGGCACTTGGAGGTGATGCTCCAAATCTGTGAGGCCAATGGACTTGTCCTTAGTCCATCCAAAATGAAAATTGCAGTCAAAGAAATCGAATTTCTTGGTGCAATTATTGGCAACCGCAAGATCAAACTCCAGCCTCACATCATTAAAAAGATCATCTCATTCAGTGAGGAGAAACTGAAAGAAAAATCAGGGCTTCGCTCCTGGTTAGGCATACTCAATTATGCACGATCTTACATCCCTAATCTGGGCACACTGCTAGGCCCCCTCTATTCGAAAACCAGCCCACATGGAGACAAGAGACTCAAACCCTCTGATTATGAATTAATCAGAAAAATCAAGGAAACGGTGCAAAATTTGCCAAATCTGGAGATTGCACCTCAGGGATCGTACATCATCTTGGAGACAGATGGTTGTATGGAAGGATGGGGTGGAATATGCAAGTGGAAACCTTTCAAAAATGATCCCAGAAGTTCTGAAAAGATCTGTGCCTATGCAAGTGGGAAATTCCCGGTCATCAAATCAACCATTGATGCAGAAATTTTTGCATGCATGGAAACTCTCAAGGCACTAAAGATCCATTACCTGGATAGGGAGGAAATTACGCTAAGGACTGATTGTCAAGCAATCATAAGTTTCTACAATAAATCAGCTCAAAACAAACCATCAAGGGTCAGATGGATAAATTTTTGTGATTTTATCACAGGGACAGGAGTCCAAATTAATTTTGAGCATATAGATGGGAAACTTAATGTCCTAGCAGATTCTCTTTCACGATTAACTAATTTGTGCTTTTCAGGATGTCTGACGCAAGAGCAGCAGGAGAATCTAGTGCTATGGGAAGAAGCACTGAAGGAACAATTGCAGAGCAGCAACCCTCAGATCCAGCAACTGAATCAAGTGATGATGAGTATGTTCTCCGTGGAAGCACATTCTTGGAATGGGAAAAGTTGCTCTATGAGTATGAAAAACCTCAGAGCTGGGATGACTTCCAGTGGAATGCAAAAGAAAGGGAGCGGCTTAAGAAAAAGCAGCTCATGCGAACCTTCAAAGAAATCAGTAACTTAAGGTTTATGTTAAAGGCAGAATATAAGTTGGCTTTCCCTTACAGAGGCCATGACTCAATGGCTGGTGATGCTGAGCCAATTTTACGTAATCAGTTGGAAAAGGTAATGCAGGCAGAGGCAATAATAGAGCCAATTGTGAAAGCAGATCGCATTTGGTTCATCTAGAGGGCCTTGGAAAGTGGTGGACCCATAAATCCAAATTATTAGAGACAGATGATAGTGGAATATCAGCTGTCTTACTAAGTTTACTTTAATAATTCAGCCAGAGAGGATGGATAACCGCTGGCTTTGTTTGTTTTTTTGTGTGAGTCATCCTCTATTATTGAGGAGTAGTGTACAAAATAATGCAGGGCATCTTCACTTTTGCCCAGCTGTATGGTTTTCTTTGAACTTTGGCCTACATGTTTTGGCCTCTTTCTCTTTTTAAGATTCCCATTAAGGTTAGTGGAGAATACTTTAGTTAATAGTGTGGCACCTTTAGGTGCATTATTGTACCTTTAGTTAGTGGAGACTGTGGTAATCCATTAATTCTGAGTGACGATGGGGCCCATAAGCGCACCCGGCTCAAATTATTGAGATACCTTCTCCCCCTTATAAATATGTGTGTTTTAGAAGTAGCAAGACACGCAGAAATGATCTGAAGTCTTACTCTTCTCTCTTGTATAATATCTCTAAGTGAAATAAAATTTCCGCTTTCCACTTCTAAAAACTCGTGTTCTTAGTAACCAAAGTTTTGAAGTTTGGAGTGATCCATTTTCAACCTGGTATCAGAGCTCGATTTTAGCAAGGTATTAATGGCTTTCTAAATTTCTATATATTCTAGGCAGTAAGGATGGAAATACTGTACTAAGATTGTTATTCTGTTCATTTGTTTACCCAAAATTAGGATGCTTTATGCCAAAATATTGAACTATATTAAAATTCTGCAGTTCTATATTCAAATGTTAAATAATATTTATAAAGGTCTAAGAAATGTTTGTGTACAAATAAAAGGTGTTTATATAGCTTTAAAGAGTATTTATAAAAACCTTAGAAGAGTTCATGTACAATTAAAAGCTATAATATACTATAGGTGTAAGCCAATAACTTAAAGGATAAGTGGTAATAACTGTGAAAAGATTAAGACAAAAGTATCAGACCAGGCCATAGAAAGACATAGAGGCAGGAGGCCGTTAGTCTTGTTGGAACCCGTCTGGTTGAGTTAAAATCTGACACACGAAAGACCACACAATAATGAAAAAGGCATATTTCCTTATTTAGAGTGCTGCAACCATGCAGCACCGCAGAGGATATGCACTCCGATGTTGGGGTATGTATTGTATCATTGTATTTAGGTATTCTTTTCAGTAGTATATGTGCTTGGATGAATACCACACACACTGCACAATAATAAACACATCAAAAGAAATAAGAAAAATAAAAAAATATATAGGGTTGACATACCCAAATAATTTTATGGTTACAAATGAATTTAATAGTGCGTGATATTTATTTATAGTTGTCATATTGAAAAGAAACTTAATATATGCGATCAGTCAAGTAAAATTCAAATAAATTTATATCCTTATCCTTATAAAATGAGGAGTTGATTTTACACAATAAAAAAACAATCTGAGTATCTGTTCATAACAAATTTCAGCCGTTGGATCAATTGATTTGGCTCAATCATATCCGTTCACATATGGATTCTGTACTTTCGATTTTCAGCCAAGGCGATGCGTATCTTTAATTGCTCCTTTATGCGCCGCCCAATGCCCAATACCCATTAGTTGCTCCTTTATCCTTAATTGCTTCTTTAAATCCACAACAAATAATGGTCCGCATTTTGGAGCGGGTATTATACTAGTATGATAATAATATGAAGATGACCAGCTAAAGAAAAAGAACATAACAATGGGCCGGTATCTTATATTTCCCTATCCTGAATCCTGCATGCCGCAAGCATACCATGAACCAAATAATGTGTTGGTTTCCAACTAACAACATTGGTGGATGCACATCATGTCTCATATCATATAATGCTTGCAAGTCATTCTAGATATATTTATTATAAGAGTTAAATATTATCTCATTAAGAGTTTCCTGTATATATGCAAACCAATTTATTTAGTTAAAAATGATTTATTTTTCGCTTAAGCTCAAATATTATTTCAAAAAAAAAAAATCAAAAGGTATATTTTGCTGCTTTAAGTGTCATAATTTTTCCAACTAGATATACACAATTTCTAGCTTATATTTATTTAATATCCCGAATTATTGCTTTCATTACCTAAAGGTACCTCATTTTATTTTTGGTGTCCAGTGAACATCTCTATATACAATTTACATAAATCATTCTACATTGTTCGGAGTCGATATTTGATGACAATAAGTCAAGTGTTTCATTTGTATGCTAGCTAGCATATCAGTAAGCAATTTTTTTTTTTTTTTTTTGATAAAAAAGATATAGAGGTCAAAGCCTCTATTTTCTTTATATTAAAAATAAAACAAAATTACAAATTGTTCATGAAACAAAATTACTAATGTCAGTAAGCAATTTGTTTATCAGGAAGAGATTTAGCATATCATTAATCACCTGTAATAAAGAAAATTATTAGAGATCATTAGCAGGCCGTATTAAAATATTGGGTGAGATTATGGTACATCTGTTTGTTGGTTGCATGTCCCTTTTAGAAAATTCTTTGGTAATCTCTTAACAAAATACTAAATTATCTTCTACCAAATTTTCTATTGTTGATGCAATCTCAATCTCATTTGTACAATATAAATAAATGTGAGCCTTACAGCATTGGCACCTATATACGTTTACAAAGTCAAGTTTCTTATATATAACAAACTAATTGTGAATGAATTAATTAATTATAATACAATTTTTCTCCTCCTCCTTTCTCCCTGCTTGTTAATTGCTCATCCTCTCAATTGATTTTGAAAGAAAAAAGATTGAGGAATAAAATGGCAGGAGTTGAGGCTGAGGCCAGTGATTTTTACAACATCATATCCATACTTTCTGGAGATATGCGTGATTATCTAGTTTTTAACAACGGAGATGAGGTAACAAAAGTATCTTTGTTCCTTTACATTTTACCTTTTTTGAACTATTTTCTCTCTCTCTTTTTTTTTTTTTTGAAGCAAAAAGATATTTAATTACCCAATTGCAGCCTATATATTTTTTGCCTTGATGGCAATCACATAATTAAATAGCTAGCTCAGTTGATTGTGTTCATAAAGCTCTATGTTGAATACAAAAGGTCTAATTAATACTGTGGAAATAGTTTGCATTGACAATTTTGCCACATGATCAATATGTTTGAGCAAAGTTGTAAGTTGCAACAAGTGAAAAATCCATTTTACAATTTGAAGAAAGCTATAGATTGATTTTCAGAAGATGAAATGTGTAGTACTGTGCCAACTAGAAATTCAACTGGTAATTTTTATAGATGTATTCCTTGACAATTTCTTATGGAGTTACAGGTGACAACAAAATAGATGTAGTTTTTATATAGGAGATCATATATATAAACAAAATATTTGTTCTCTCTTTTTTCCTTTTCTTTTTTTTGCCCATATATGTATTTTCCATGATATGATCTGTGCTAGCTATTGACATCCTGACGACTTTTTTCGAGTTCCAGGTGAAAATAGCAGACCTTAATACGCCGGTTCTCGGTCTCTACTTCTTCGCATCCTGGTGCCCGCATTGCAAGAGCTTCAATCAACAGTTAACTAAGGTCTACAACGACATATCCTCAGAAAACAAAGGCTTCAAGATGGTTCTTGTTTCCCTTGATTGGAGTGAAGAAGATTTCAATGAGCATTTCTTGAGAATGCCATGGCTTGCTGTCCCGTTTTCCGACTGGGAGACCCGCCAACGGTTGAGCGACTTGTTTAAAATCACTGGCATTCCGACACTCGTAATCCTGGATGGGAAATCGGGGCGCTTTGTTTCGAATGAGGCAGCTGAACTTGTGGTGGAGCATGGCAGTAGAGCGTATCCGTTTGCGGTAGAGAGAATTCAAGAGATTGAATATGAGGAGGAAACAATGAAAAGGAATCAGACTCTTAGAAGTTTGCTTGTTTCTTCTGAAAGGGATTTTGTGCTCTCCAGCAAGGGCGATAAGGTAAATCCAAGATGCCGAAAAAGTTTCATTGAATATCATCATTTTTATTTATGCCTTTATGTTCATAGCAAATTAGTTATTAAACTTCTTTTGTATTTTTAATCTTTTATGATGATTTTAGTTTTTTATCAATGCATGATTAGGTTTCCATTGCTGAACTGGAAGGAAAGGTTGTGGGTTTGTACTTCAGTCTCAATTCTTGCAACCAGTTCACTTCCACTCTATCCCAATTGCGTGAAAAGATCAGAGCGAAAGACGAAAATTTCGAAATAGTAATGGTGCCATCGGACAGTGAACAGTCGACCTTCACAAAAATCTTCTCGGCAATGCCGTGGTTAACAGTTTCATTTAAAGACAAGAGCATAGACTACCTCATTGAGTACTTTGAAGTCAGCAATTTTCCTACATTGGTAATTATCGGATCTGATGGCAAGACATTGAACCGTAATGCAACTGAGATTGTTGAAAATTATGGAGTAGATGCGGTCGAGTGGTTCCCCTTTTCCGAGGAGAAATTGAGGATTATGAAGGAGACGGAGAGGAGCAAAATGGAGCTGCAAACTCTGAACTCTCTTCTTGTTTCCGGCGATCTCGATTATGTCGTGGGAAATGGCTGGAGAAAGGTATAAAAAATATATGTTGTTTTCTTACTTTTTTTTGCATATATGCTGATGATTTTATATACATAGAATGAGGTTTTCGACTTTTTGTAGTGTTAATAGGAAGCTAAATTAATATGATTTTTGGTCCTTCGGAATTGCAGGTGCCGGTGTTGGATCTTGTCGGAAAGACTGTACTTCTCTACTTCTCTGCAGAGTGGAGTAGATCATGCCGTGAGTTCCAACAAAAGTTAATCAGCTATTATAACAAAATCAAAGCCAAGAAATCCTCATTCGAGATAGTCTTCATCTCAAGCGACCGAGACAGAAGTTCCTGTTGAGTATGGAGGCACTAGCTATAACAATATTTTCTATTATATCTCAAAATATTGTTACAACTACTACTTAAATACTAAACCTCCATATACCCCTAGCTTCTTACTACAACCTAACCTCCAATTCACTACTATCTCTTGCTTGGTTTCTACATCCAACACCACACCCCTATTTATACTAGTTCTATGGAGGATTCTAGAACCTAGATATTTTTCCATAGATATTTCTATAGATTATTCTAGACCTAAGATATTTTTTTTTTTTGTATCCATAATGTTCTAGATTATTCCTAATAAATATCTCAACACCACATTACTCTAGATAATTCTTGATCTTGGGCTTGATGGGCTTGGGCCTCAGCGTTGATTCTCAACACTCCCCCTCAACGCTGACTTTGTACTATTCCGATTTTGGTACTCCGCGTCCATCCGGATCATCATACTTGCAACCTCGCCTTTGTGCTCGTTGAGCTTGGCACTCCTCAGTTATTTGCGATCGAACTTCCCGATGGACTTCTTGAACCCGCTTTACTAGTGGTCCCGGCACTAGTTTTCGTCGAGCTCCGACTTCTCGACGAATCACCTGATGGGTTGCTTCTTCTCGCATAACCACCCGTCCTTTGGCAATAGCGACACTCCTATGTGTCATCTTGCCTTTGTCATCATCATCTTCCTTTTCGGTGACGACTTCCTCCTCAACGCTCTTCTGTAGCTTCTCCTTATCAGCCACGACGCAATTTACAACTCTAGTGTTCTCCACGACTTTGGCCTCCTCATCGACCAATTCCTGTTTGACATCTTCGGTGTCTTCCATGAAGAACGATGACTCGAAATTGATCTCTTCCACCTCGAGATCACTGGCCTCCTTGACATCTATGCCATTGATGAAGGACCGCGAATCGATGTCTTCTTCCTCAAGCTCATCAACTTCTACAATGTCTCGTATATTGTTGATGGGCCAAGCCTCGATATCGATCTCTTCTTCATCTTCTATGGCATTTTCTTCATCTTTGATCGGCCACGACTCCATGTCAAACTCCTCTTCCTCTGATTCATCACTGTCGGCAACCTCTATGCCAACTACCGACTGTATTCCAACAGTCGCCACTGTGTCCCAATCTTCTTCATATGGGACCTCCTCCGGCACCATCTCCACTTTGGTCGCCGCGAGGCTTTCTTCATCATCCACGATTGCAGCAGCGAGTGCTACTTCTGCATCCCACTCTTCTTCACAACCACTGCTCTCATGGACAATGTCTTGGCTTCTTGAGGTCGCCACATTACCATGGCCTTTCTTCTTCTTCCGCCAGCAATCTCGTGCATAATGCCCTCTTTTGCCACAATTATAACATCGATCGTCATCGTCTTCATTGTCATCGGATGAGTCTCGAGCTCCCCCTGAAGAATTAGTCTTCTCTTTAGGCCTTCGTTGCTGGCTAGACCTTCCTTCGGGTCTACCTCTTGACTTTCGGTCAGGTCGACCCGTCTTTCGGTTGCTGAACAAGGCCTCTTCTTCTTGCTTCAACGAGACTCCGGCCATTTGCTTCACTAGAGCCTCCTGGTTTGCGAGCATATTCTCCAGCTCCAATAGTGTTGGCTGCGTTGGCCAACCTTGGACGGCTGCTATGAACCCGCTGTACTCGGGTCTTAGCCCATTGATGAGAATCCTTCTCATCCTTTGCTCGCTGATCTTTTCTTCAGGGTCTATTTGAGCAATCTCACTACAAAGAGATTTTACTTTTGTAAAGTAATGGTTAATCATCATCTTACCTTGTGAGATTGTCATGAGCTCCTTCTCAAGTAGTTGGAGGCGCGCGTCGTTCTTCTTTGAGAAGAGTGTTGCTAGGGTATCCCAGGCTACCTTCGGCGTGGGCGCTTCTCTGATGTACTCCAGTAGCTCGTCTTCAACGGCTGTCCTGAGTACAAACATTGCCTTCCCAGCCTTGATTCGCCATTTCCGCAGAGTTTCGGCTTGCTTCTCCACGGACAGAGTTTCGGCTGGCTTCTCTGAAGCCTTCTTCTTTTTCGTTTTGGGGTCAGCAACCTGTTCCGATACCGTCTCTTCTACGGTATCAACTTTCGGCGGGGTCGTCTCAGACCCGCCTACTACCTCCCATAGGTCCTGCCCTTGGAGGTAGGACTCTATGCATGCCTTCCAATATATATAATTACTAGAATTCAATTTCTTCATTCCACCAATCGTACCTGAGAAATCCATGGCTTCAACTAGGACGGCCGACGTCTAGTAAGCCTTCTTGAAGATTTCTCCTCCACCGCACTTCGCAGTCCCGGACTGTCGTCAAGCTGCGGCTCCTTCGACAACTTGTCGATACCACTATATTGACTGGCGGAACACCGGCAGAATTCCGGCTCTATGCTTGACCCCTACCACCGACTCTGAACAAGCTCCGACAACTCCGGCTCTGATACCAGATTGTTGAGTATGGAGGCACTAGCTATAACAATATTTTCTATTATATCTCAAAATATTGTTACAACTACTACTTAAATACTAAACCTCCATATACCCCTAGCTTCTTACTACAACCTAACCTCCAATTCACTACTATCTCTTGCTTGGTTTCTACATCCAACACCACACCCCTATTTATACTAGTTCTATGGAGGATTCTAGAACCTAGATATTTTTCCATAGATATTTCTATAGATTATTCTAGACCTAAGATATTTTTTTTTTTTTGTATCCATAATGTTCTAGATTATTCCTAATAAATATCTCAACACCACATTACTCTAGATAATTCTTGATCTTGGGCTTGATGGGCTTGGGCCTCAGCGTTGATTCTCAACAGTTCCTACGAAAACTTCTTCTCATCCATGCCTTGGCTTGCACTTCTCTTCGAAGATTCAAGGAAGAACCCTTTACATAAGACTTTCAAAATCAAAACTCTCCCTTCTGTTGTCGTAATCGGACCAGACGGAAAAACTGTCTCAAAGGATGGAAAACAGCTATTATTGACATATGGCGCCGATGCATTCCCGTTTACAGATGAAAGAATTGAAGAGTTAAGGTCTTCTCGAAGAAGTGAAGTAAATTTCAGGGAATTAGCTAAAAAGGGAGAAGAAAAGGCGGCGGCAGATAGTCTCGCATTTGATCTGGTTGACAAGTTTGCGTCAATGATACCTGATAGAATGCAGCATGAGCTTCATGAGGAGCATGAATTAGTTCTTACAAGATTCGACAATGGAGAACGGTATAGTTGTTATGAGTGCGAGCTGTTGTGCGAGCGGTGGTCGTATCATTGTAACGAGTGTGACTTTGATTTGCATCCTTTGTGTGCGTTGGATTCAATAGAATGAAATTGCAGGGAGAATGAGAAATTTTTTCTGTGTTAATTGTAAACAATATGTGATCTACGTTATAAATTTTGTGTTAAATTGTACACGAAATAAACCACTTCTGAAGCATTTTTCTTTTGATCTCCAAATCTCCATCCTTTACATAAATATTGAGAACTAAGGAACTAAAATTGATGAAATAGAGTGGATTCTCATTGTCAGAAATTGGATCGAGGAGAAAAAAGATTCAATTCGAACATCCGCTGACTGTCATCTTCACCAGCCAGTCACTAAATTCCATATTCCCGGTATTATCGGGATAAGCCCATTGCCTGTCTTTGTTGTTCTCCTGCAGATTTCTCTAATCAATCTGAACAAAACTAAAAGGTTGTCTACGGAACCAATACAGATGGAAGACATAATCAACAAATAAAATAACGGAAACTACATTTTTTTTTTTCAATTCCAACTGTGAATTTTTCTTTCGACTTCTTTTCCTATACTAAGGCTTTACATATTGGGGTAGAATAGAACAAAGGGCAACTGGCCGATATTGAAGCCAAACTTTGACGATCAGAATAAATCCTTTGCAAATGACCCACAAAACCAGTTATTCTCTTTTATCCTCTTCGTCTAGATCAGTAACCTTGTACACGATCGAGTCGCTTCTGAGAATGACCTTAGTTTCTGGAGACATTGAGTAGCTCCAGCTGTCTCTAAAACTAAACGGTCCAGTTCTAGCAGGCGAGTGCAACTCCTCGTAGTCGAAATCTTCATTTCCATCATCGGAGTATGCAAACCTGATTTATGATGGAATTTAGACAAATTTAAGATACTTTCTCCAGCATGGTAAAACAGTAATAGGCAGTTAAATTTAAAATTAATAGCATAAGCATATTGTCAATTTAGCTCATGTGACCTTGTTGGCATCAGGACGGCTCAGCTTAAGCAGCCAAGCACAAAAAAAAAAAAAAAAAAAAAAAAAAAAAACAGTTGAGTGGATCATTTTACTACATTGCACTGTTAATTTTCTAATTTGAGCACAATATAACAAGTAGTAGATTTAAGATTTCCTTTTACCTCGTAGCATTTTGTGACGGTGCCCACAAGCTACAAATCACACACAGAACCGAGAATGAGATGACTTGCCATAATGCCGGAATTACCCATGTGGTTTGCCACTTCTCGTTGTATGTATCGGTTGACCTGAAATATATCTATGGCAGAGAAATATAATTTTTTTAGTTTTTCTATATCAAAATAAAAAATGAACAGAACTAGAACCAGCTGATTAAATAAGTACTTTTAGTAAGAAGATGCGGTAAGATGCGTTTATCTGCAAAAGAAGTTTATGTGCTGGTGTCTGTGTACTTGAAGTTATCTTCTAACAGAAAAAAAAGTATCTAATGCTGAACACCAAAGAAGCTTATTAAAAGGTAGTGAAAATGGCTTGCCTCAAAAGCAATCCAGCCGAGCGATACAAGTGTGGCTACTAGAAGAGCGGTGGTGAACTTTCGGTACATCTCTAATTTGGCTGCCATTCTTCGTGCCTGTTACGAAATTACATGTTCAGCATAATTCTATATGGTTATTTAGTAAACTAAATGTATGGATTAAGTTCATCAAGATTAGTACTATAGACCAAAATAAATGAATTCTCCTTGTACTAAAATTTATTATACTACTGTGCATTGTCAGATCCACATGGACGACAGAAGTGTCAATTAATCCTACTGAATCTGCAACAAGTTCCTTGTAATTTTGTAAAAGGTGGTTTTACTGCATGTAAGAAAAAGAAATCACAGGATTTATATAACGGACTGACACCGCTGGGCTACTGTTTCGGTCCTAATTCTATTATAGGTTACAGTTACTACTTACCAGACGGCGTGCGCAAAAGAAGAACTACTGAATTCAACATTTACTTGAAGCAATTTAGGAAAAAATTCTTGTTTAGGTAGGAAACCGGTACCATATATGCTACCAAAGCGGCGCAAGTACAGTAGTGGTATTGTTACTGATATACAGACTTTTATATAGTATATTATTAGTCATCAGAAAAAAAGAGATAAAGACCTGGAGTTTGTTCAAAGTCCGCGAAAGTGAGGTAAAGATCCATATGACAAAGATAGAATCCAGCATTGCTACGGGAAGAACAAAGAACAATTTGGCGTTGGTCGATTGGTCACTGACAGTACCCACATTCTCGACCACCTCCAAAAGCTCCGATGCCACAAAGAACGTACCACCGAGGACCAAAACCTTGCTCGTGATGCCACCAAGTGTCGGCTTGACAACACCGTAGCCCATGGAAACCAAAAGTATAAGAACTCGTGATACTGTCTTCCGTACCGTGGCGAAAGTAGCCGCCCAGAATGTAGTCCCGGCAGGTCTAATGCCAGTCATATTGAACTCGGCAAAATCGAAGTACCACAAAGTGGTCTCAAGCATGCCAAGAGTTATGACAAGAGTAATGCAATTCTGCAACGCAATCACCTCTCGCCAGAACAAGGAGTACTGGTAAAACCAATACGCTCCCAGGGCGACGAATGCCAGAGAAATAAGCCCGTAAAACATCATCAAAGGCGCCATCCTTCCTGGAAGGTAACCCGACGGATTTTTCCATATGGTTTTCCCCTCTATCAAAACATCTTCTGAATCCAGGTCACAATAAATGAAATACAAGTTGTACATGCCGGTTTGCGTGATTCTGATTGTTTGTGATGGGAGATTTGTTTCTGTCTCGCCGGGTTTAAATGTTGCGGTAAGAAGCTGAGGCCAGTTACTGGAGCGGTTGGAGGAGTGGTAGATTATGGTGTCCTTGGTGCAGGCGCCAAGCTTCGACAAATCGGGTGTGCAGCAGATAGCCTTTTCACCCCCATAAGTCGAACCACCGAGGGTGTCTCTGTCGAGAATTTCGAACATGATGGCGTACACAGAGGAAGATCTGTTGAATGTTGCTGATTCCGGCGACCTCCGAAAAATGATCTTGTCGAATCTGTTTCGATTTGGAAGTATGATCAAAGCAGGCAAGAATAATTCTTATCTATAAAGCAATTAATGTTGCTCCCAAATCAAGAATTATAAGTTTTCTTCCGGCTGATATGGGATAAAAAGATTAAAATCAATGGAAATTGTATAGATTTGTAGTAAAATACTTAATTACACATTGAGAACTTGCATTATGCAGCACCACACCGTTGGGTTTTCAAATAAAAAAAAAAAAAATGTATCTCTTAGTATCAATTTAATTTTGTTGTCTCTTAATTTACATAACTAGGTGCTGATCACGATTTAAAAAATAAAAAAGACAACTTTTATAAATCATAAATCATCAAAATGTAATCATTACAAAACTCTTGCATAATATGTGCAAAGAATTAAGGGGGAAAAAAAATCAAAAGAGACAATACTATAACATTGAAAAAACATAAATTGTCGAAAGGCGTACCGAACAAAAGAGCCGCCATCGGGATCAGAGGAGTTGAAGGAGCCACGTCGAGAGGCAAAGAGGCCTTCACTGCCTCCATGAAGAACAAATGCATTGCCACTGCCGAAGAACTTCAGACCTCTGTACTCGTGCACTGACGCTTCGGTGCCAGAATGTTGGAGACATGCCAGTACCAGTACCAGTACCAGCAATGGCACAGTAAGGGGTGTAGAAACCATTGGAGAAGCAGAGGTGCAGGGAGAATTGTCAATTATGGAGCAGAGACCATGTATGAATTGAATCCTTTTAATAAGTTGGATCTAGTTATAACTTGCAAGAATTAGAAAAAGAAAGAGTCATACCTAGCGTCCATATGTTACATTTTAAGATGTATCTGTTGCATTCTTTGTACGTTTATGAACGTATAGATAGTTTCTCAATGGACGCAAGATGTTTCTCAAAAAGAAAAGAAAGAAAAGGAAAGATATCTAGGACTGGAATGGAAGGAGACCTTGTTTTTCTGATACTAGGGATTGAGAATTGGACCAGTGGATGTATAGAGAAATATTATTGTGTTGACTCAGTTTTGTTTATTGCCAATTGACTTGTTAGATATTGGGTAATTAATGGACACGTTAGCGTGCAAAATGGGCATGTACAAGTTTTTAATTTTTTTTATAATTGGTTTAAATTTACTGATTTCTCTTTCAAAAAAAAAAAAAAAAATACCACAAATTTACCAACCAGTAATAAGTAAACAGTTTGATTATGATAATGATAGGAGAAAGAAAAGGACAGGTTTGCAACAATTAAATCTCTTGCCTGAGAGGTAAGTTTCAGAGCTGTCTATTTTATTTAATTATTGATAATTTATTATTATTATTATTATTATTATTATCATTATTATCATTATTATTATTACTACTACTACTATTATTACTACTACTACTATTACTACTACTATTGCTATTACTATTACTATTACTATTACTATTACTACTACTAGAGCTATACCTCGGACTTCGCCCCAAAAAGTAGTATAAAAAAAAATAATTAAGAATTTTATAAAATTTTACAGATTTATAATTTTTTTATGTAAGTAAATAATAATAATGATAATAATAATACAATAATTTATAAATAATAACATATATAAATGTTGGACCACTTTAAGGATTAAAATTTGTTTTAGACATGTCACATTCATCTTATTTAATAAGGAGAGGACAAAAATATAAGCCATTGGATCAAAGTAGATGGAGAGTT
Source organism: Cyperus esculentus (assembly GCA_030179965.1). Taxonomy (NCBI): domain Eukaryota; kingdom Viridiplantae; phylum Streptophyta; class Magnoliopsida; order Poales; family Cyperaceae; genus Cyperus; species Cyperus esculentus. Next base: position 1,169,719 of record JASGLE010000015.1, on the reverse strand, counting down.
TCAAACAAAATCAACGGTTAATAATAGTGATGATGTGGCATAGTTGAGGTGCTTGGAAATCTACCCCTCTTTACGGAGTATATATTATTATTATTATTATTATTATTATTATTATTATTATTATTATTATTATTATTGTGGTGGTGGTGGTGGTGGTGGAGAAATTCTGGAAGTGGGGTTTAATGAGGTGCCAAACTTGCTTGACTTGGTATGTATCCAACGAAAAGTATAAGTCGGTCAAAACTTTGAATTAGGGTTCGGCATATTTCCTAATTGCATTAGTCTCATGCATGTTTATTAGTCCATGAATTTGTCAATGAAAGCATGACTCCTTCACAAAACAAAACAGTAGCTATCTTTTCTGGGAGGTGATAATTGCTCCCTTAAAAATCTCCCTTATCTATCCCAATATATTTTTAGTTAAAAATTTATTTTGTCACATAGCAAACACTTTGCAATGTTCATAATACATGTTTTAAAAGTGCAAAAGACTCGTACATGTTCTATGAAAAAGAAAAGAGTTAAAAAAATTCACTCAAAATTTGAGAGAGCATGAGAAAGAAAGAGATAATATTAACCAATTTAACATGGGGATAGATATGAGGGAAAGTTAAGGAAAACAAAGATAATTTCTCATTTTTATTTATTGTTTTTACTTTTTTATGGCTAGAGCCTAGAGAGTGGAGACTTCTTCCGTTACTATTAAAAAGTGGTAGCTAACTAGGATGACTTCCAAGAGGTCTTGAGTTAAATCCTTTATGGGCACAAAATAAAAAGTTTCAATCAAATTGGTGGAATATTCCACTTTCTTAAAAAAAAAAAAAAAAACGTTCTATGGATAATTGCTGGCATATTGAATTAGTTTTGGTATTATTGGTGGAACTTCAAAGTATGTAATACATTTAACATTTTCAACGTCTTAAATCTCGTGTAATATAAAAGATTTTCATGTGAGTAAAATTAGTAATAATAAGCGCATGATCCGGTATGGCTACTGGCTAGAGATCTCACCAGTTCCTCTCCATTTCGACATTGCACGTCTACTTGATTTATAATGCATATCATTTGAGAGTTAGAATTAGTTATTTTTATTAAGAAATAAGAACTGAGAGTTTATTTCTTTCCTCTTCAAATATTTGGTCCCACGACTACCATTTAGGGGACGATACATTATATCATAATTGATACAACTATCTGTCTATCTTAATATTCAATTATTCATATTAACTATGTCAATATTCAAATTAATTTATCAAAATATTCAATTTATTTGTATAATATATTTCAATACACTATACAAAGTCAGTTTTCATATAATTTGAATACATATATGTAAAGAGGAGGGATCCATTGACAATTCCCATCTTGACAATCTTGACAATATGGAATTTCAAAAATTTATAAAAAAAATTATATAAATTCTCAAAAATAGAAAAAAGTGTACGGAAGTATTTCTTAACATATAGATTGAGATTGATTGTGTTTCCGATTATATTCAATTTAAGTTATATTTGATAGCTCATTAAATATCCGTTAAATTACAACCGTTAAAAATTACATAAAATTTTGATAAGCCATTAAACGATGTTCAAATTGCTTGAAATTTGAAACACCATCCATCTATGAGTTAAATAATGCCGCCATAAATCTTTTTTCATTTTTAAGATTTTTGATGAATTTTTATAAAATTTTGAAATGTTCTATTGTCAATGGATCTTTCCTCATATATAAATACCAACAGATTCAGTATTGATTTTTCAGTATCTCTATAATAATAATTAATATTTTTGTATATTTATGTCGTTGGAATTGTCCTTGTTTAAATAAAACGAACACAACTAATACAATTTAGAGCTGTTCAATTTGGAGGAGACCGATGTGATGAACAATGGAGAGGAACCAAGTTGGGCAAGGATATTGGAGTTTTTGACTTAAAAAACAGCCCCCTTGATTTGGAGGTTGGAAGGCGTGACTGACTGACTGCCTGACCGGTACGAGAGAGGCACGTGTGAGGGCCTAGGCCCGTTACCTCCGGACTGCGGTTATAAATGTGTGCCTGTTGCGTACCGGGCCAGTCACGTGCCATTACTCCAGTCAACATTCATTATTTATCAGTTAGTTTATCAACAATTTATTAATCAACCAAACTATGATTTAATTTAATTTGGTGTACTCCGCATGTGCTTTCATTAACTGTAGACTGTAAAATCATTTATGATATGGCCAAGTTATAGGAAATTATTAGAGTGAGTCTATAAGTACTTATAATATGAGAAATTCTTTCTATACACCGTATCGTGCACACCAGAGTTGCACACGGAAAGATCCTGCGAGATTCCTCTCATTTAACTACTGTCTGCGCATTTAATAGACCTATCTTAATACACCTTCTTATCCGACATGTCTCATTTTCTCCGTCCATTAAATCCCCATTTAATAGACCTATTTTTCCGCTTCTTTTTTTCCGACTAGATTTTCCGACATTTTCCTTTCTTCTTCTCCGGCGATTCCTCTCATTCCGGCGAGTCCTCTCCTTCCGTCGATTTCTTCTCCTTCTGGTGATTCCTCCATTCCGGCGATTCCTCCCTTCCAGCGGTTGCTTTCCTTTCGCTTCAATTCTGCCTTTCATCAGATCGTGTAAGTTTTCTCACTGATTTCATCTTATATTTTCCTTTCGCTTCAATTCTGTGTTGTTGTAAGTGTAATCACTTAGATTACAGTCATTTTTATCATTGTGACTGTAATTGTAGTTTACTGATCATTGATTAGAGTCATATTTGTAAGTTTTTTATACTGATCCTGTTGTATATGTAGTGAATTGATACTCTCTGGTTAAATTATCTGACTGAATTAAGTATTTCTTGACTGAGTTGAGATTGTATTTCATTAGTGATTTGATGAATTGGTAGATCAGTTCTTTGTTTGATGATTTGTGTCTTAATTTGTGTAAACTGTGTTGTTGTACGTGTAATCACTTAGATTACAATCATGTTTATTCATGTTTATCATTGTAACTGTAATTATTTTGACTGACTAAATACATGTTATAGTTTACTGATCATTGATCAGAGTCATATTTGTAAGTTTTTTATACTGATCCTGTTGTATATGTAGTGAATTGATACTCTCTAGTAAAATCTGACTGAATTAAGTATTTCTTGACTGAGTTGAGATTGTATTTCATTAGTGATTTGATGAATTGGTAGATCTGTTCTTTGTTTGATGATTTGTGTCTTAATTTGTGTAAACTGTGTTGTTGTAAGTGTAATCACTTATATAATGCAGTTTTATCAACTCAGTGTAATTATTTGTTGCTATCTTTTGCTTTTAAAAGTATTTGTATTTCTAAACTGTTGCATTCTGTTTCATAACAGGATAATGGAGACCGATTTAAACGAGCAATGGCATGAGGTTTTTTCTGCTGATGATTTTGTGTTCAGCAACACATACAAGGAATATTTTTCTGGTTTAGTTAATCCTATCAATAGCAAAGCACCAGCTGTAGAAGTTTGTGATGATGAAGGGGATACTGTACAAGTATGTGATGATGAAGTGGATACTGCAGTTGTTGATCTGGAGGGACCATACGAAGAATCATGCTCGGCATCAAATGTTCCACAAGTTGGCATGGTTTTTAACTCTGCTAATGAAGCATTTGAGTTCTATGATGACTATGCGTATTCTACTGGTTTTGGTGCGATTAAACGGTCTTCGCATAGAAATGCAAAGTCAGAGGTTTATAATTACACTTTGTCTTGTAACAAGTACAAACAACCTGATGTAGAAACCAGTGATGGTAAACCCACTGTTAGAGAGAAGAAAAGAGGTATACTTGGTACTCACTGTAAAGCATCAATTACCATAAAGGATGTTGATATTTCAGGCAGGTGGGTGATCAGTAGAGTTTGTCTTCATCACAACCATGAGCTTGTCCCTAATACGGTTGACCTAATAACAACCAACAGAGAAATACCATTTCGGCTTAAAAAAGAGCTAGAAAGCAATGCAGATTTTGGCATGCCCATTAATGTTAACATCAAAAGTGTTATTAACCATGCTGGTGGTGTTGGGAACTGTACCTTCACTGAGCAAGATGCACGCAATTATCTTGCTGTGTATCAGAAGGAGAAATTGAAAAACTACGGTGGGAATGATGCTGTTGCGATGCTAGAATATTTTGAGAAGAAGAAGTTGAGAGATGAAAATTTCTATTACACTTATTCTTTTACTGGTAAGGGCCATTTGACTGATATTCTGTGGTGTGATGGTGTGGGAAGAGCAGCATACAAGTATTTCAGTGATGTTGTTGTGGTGGATGCTACATATTTGAAGAACAGGTACCATCTATTGTTCCTTTCATTCACAATTAGTGCTCTGTATAAGTTCCTTTCATTGACAACTATGCTCTTGGTAGTGTTTGTTTGTGTATGTATATTAGCCGTGAAAAGTTTTGTACAAACTTAAATTTTGTTGAATAGTTTAACTTTACAGTTTATGTTTTCATATTTATTTTTGTAATTAATTTTTTTTTGTAAATATATGCAGATATGACCTCCCTGTGGTGCTTATTGGTGGTTGTAACCACCACTTCCAGACAATTGTATTTTGTGTTGCTCTTTTGTCAGAGGAAAGTGAGGCTGGTTACACCTGGGTATTCCAAAAGTTTCTGGATTGTATGAAGGGTGTGAAACCGAAAGGCATATTAACTGATCAGTGCTTGAGCATGGAGTTGGGCATTAAGAATGTTTTTGGAAGCGATACAGTGCATCGTTACTGCTCTTGGCACATTCTCAATAAACTTCCTAGCAAATGGGGCCGCAATAACTCTGACGGCTGGACTGATATTGTTAAATCAATTGTCTATGATTCTTTAACTCCAAAGCAGTTTAAGGAAAATTGGAAGTTATGTATGGAGAAACTTGGTTGTGCTAATGATGAGTGGTTTAAAGGGTTGTATGCTATGCGTAAAAGGTGGGTTCCTGCATATCTAAATGATAGATTCTGGGCCGGAATGACAACAACACAGCGTGTTGAGAGTTTGAATTCTCTCCTGAAGGGCTTTTTGAGCAGCAAGCACACTTTACATGAGTTTGTTCATCATTTTGATGCCGGGATGCTGCGGTTGTGGGACAAACAGCATAAGGCTGATCATGATTCGAAATTCAAAGAACGGAAAATGGTTGCCAAGCTTCCAATGGAGAAACAGTTCTGTGATGTCTATACGAAAGCAATGTTTGATAAGTGCCAAGTTGAGTTTAACTACATGATTAACCTTCGAGCAAAGTGTCAGGATGAGGAGGATGATTGTGCGTATTATGTTGTGACAGATGTTTCCAATGGTAGGAAATTCCAAGTTTTATATGATCGCATAACCAAGGAAGCTTGCTGTATCTGTAGATATTTTGAGACTATGGGTATTGTCTGTTGTCACCTTATGGAAGTGTGGAAGCAGGAAGGTGTTCATACTATACCTGAGAAGTATGTGGTTGATAGGTGGAAGCAAGCATGTAAAAGGGCAAATCTGGCAATTCCTGACTTGACTTATCTGAATTCACCAGATAATAGCAGGTATCATTTAAGCATTTTTTTTTCCTCTTTTTTTATATGACATAAATTTTTGTGTTTATGTTGATGTTTTTGAAATTTTTGTAGATATTCATCTCTTTACAGAGTTGCTAATCCTGTTATTGAGGATATTTTGGAGATTGGATCTGTCGATGAGAAAACTGGGAAGGAAGCAATGAATGCTTTGGTTGTTCTGAGAAGTCAGATGACTGGTTAGCTTATTATGTTTGGTCATGTTTTATTTTGAAGACATTTTTATTTATTTGAGATCGTACAATTTATTTTGTGTTCTGAATTTTCCTTTTCAGGGTCTTTTGTGCCAGATAGTGGTGAAAATGCTGATACTGTAAGAAGGAGAGGCAGAGGTAGAGGTAGAGGGAGAGGCAGAGGGAGAGTTGGAAGAGGCAGAGCGCGAGAACGTGGAAGCGGCACAGGTACAGAATTTTTAATTTTTATATGAGAGGTTTATTATCATAATTGTTGTCTTATTTGTGATATATGTAAACACTAATTACATATTTGGTTCTGGATTGCTCTTATTTAAAATTGCAGTCCCTAGTCCAATTATTATCCATGATGAGGATATTGTAGTTGATTTAGTTAGTAGGGATGCATTCAGAGGGAGAGGAAAGAGGCCAGGTAGAAATTTTTTCGTACTTTTTGTGTGTTTTTATTGATATTCTTTTTTCTTAAGTTTTTGTTTAAGCTAGTTTTCTGATTTAAAATCCTTTTGTTTGTGTTGTTTTGCATGAAGACACTAATTTTTGATATGTAATTTTTCTGTTTTGCAAAATATTTTATGCCAGCTTCTGCTGTGGATGAGGAAGCATTTGCTGATTCAGTTGGAACATCCAGAGAAAGAAAAAGAAGAGGAAGTGGTGGTACAAGTCTATGATCTCTTATCAACTTTTTTTTAGTGCAGTAAATTATTTCTTTATGAGATATAAATAATTTTATTGTAGATAATTACTTTTTTTTTCATTTCTTTTATTAAAAATTGCAGTCCCTAATCCAATTCTTATATCTGAGGATGATATTCAAGTTGAGAAACCTCTGGCTGATACAACTGGCAGGAAAGTATTTACAGGGAAAGGAAAGGAGGCAGGTACAAATTAAAGCTACCTTTTTTATTCTATAATATTTTTTTGAAGTTTATGTTATACTGTTTAAGCTTTGTTATTTATGTGGAAATGTTTTGTATTTTCTATGGCATAAAACATCTATGTCAGTTTCCATTGAAGATGATGATGGTTTGGTTGATGTAATTGGTCAAACATCTGCAGGAAATGTACCAGGAGGAAGAGGTAGTACAATTATTTAATTTTCATTATTTTTTTGTTCATTTTCTATTTGCATTGCTGGGTTGGATTCTTAGAATTCCATTTGTAGAGCTTATATTATTAATGTAGTGACTTTTTACAATAGCTTACCTACTTTGAGAAACTAAAGATCTGGAATACACAGTCTGATTTTTGCTATTATGTTTGATTAAGGTACAGTGGAGCTTCCTTTGAATAATAGGGTTTTTGCTAGTCCTGTTGTTATTAGACAAGGTGTGAAAGAGAGATTTGTTGCAAAATTCCATGCTCTATTAAGTGCAGATGAATGCAAGAAGGGAATTGAGCAACCTCATTGCGAAGATGCAACTGGCAGGAAAGTATTTACAGCGAAAGGAAAGGAGGCAGGTACAATTTAAAGCTACTTTTTTTATTCTATAATATTTTTTTTGAAGTTTATGCTATACTGTTTAAGCTTTGTTATTTATGTGTAAATATTTTGTATTTTCTATGGTATAAAACATCTATGTCAGTTTCCATTGAAGATGATGATGGTTTGGTTGATGTAATTGGTCAAACATCTGCAGGAAATGTACCAGGAGGAAGAGGTAGTACAATTATTTAATTTTCATTATTTTTTTTCATTTTCTATTTGCATTTTTGGGTTGGATTCTTAGAATTCCAGTTGTAGAGCTTATATTAGTAATGTAGTGACTTTTTTACTGTACCTTACGTACTTTGAGAAACTAAAGATTTGCAATACATGGTTTGATTTTTGCTATTATGTTTTATGAAGGTACAGTGGAGCTTCCTTTGAATAATAGAGTTTCTGCTAGTCCTGCTGTTATTAGACAAGGTGTGAAAGAGAGATTTGTTGCAAAATTTCATGCTCTATTAAGTGCAGATGCATGCAAGAAGGGAATTGAGCAACCTCATTGCGAAGATGCAACTGGCAGGAATGAAATTAGTAGTTCTAGTGATGGAGAAGAGAGTTCTGATGGAGATGAGAGAAATCTCACAAAACAGTCTACACCAAGTTTTGTCCGTCAGTTTTTGAAGTCACCAAACCCAGAATTGCAATTGAGAGGTTATATAAACTTTTCTTTTGTTATAAATTATCTGTTTCAGTTTGAACAGTAGTATTGTTTAAGGTCTGACTATTAAATTTTGTCATTTTTCAGACATTAGCAATGTTATGTCTCCTGGTGTTGATGGTAGGAGGGCTAATTTGCAAGAATATGTAAATTCCCCACCACCAATGAAGGTGCTAGCTCCTATGAAAGTCAGGCGTAGAGGCAGGCCCAGAAATCGTCGGTTCTCGGGGTCATACGATTTTTACATGGACAAGCTTAACAATTTGGACTAGAGAATTGTTATCTTGTTCTCTTCCAATAAATACTCTAAATAATTTTGCATTTAGACATTTTTTTGTCATATAGAAATAAAATTTCTGATAGTTATTTGCAAAGGATCAAGTACAATTGAAATTCCTTCTGGAAAGATAGCTTCCTATAGTTTTGAGTTTGTTTTCTGAGAATGATGCTTTTATGTGTGATGTTCATGTTGTAATAATTTGTGATAATTTTTTGGCTATGGAATAATCAGAATTTTAAGAACATGGCAAATTATGTTGGATTCTGTTTTAATTGCCTTTCTTTTTGTTATGGTTTGTCTGTTATAGTTGTAGTTATTTTTATGAATTTTAATTCTTCAGTTATGAAATGGAATAATTATTTGTACTTCTTCATGGAGAAGTTCAGGAAAACATTCTGCATGAGTTTTTTTTTTTTTTTGATGATTGTTAACACTTATAGAGTTTATGTAAATAGTTGCAACAGATAGGATTGTTATTTCCCCACTTGTCAGTGAAGGCCATAGCGCTTCATTCATTAGTTATGGCCAGTAATTGCCAGCATTTTATCATGTCATGCATCAGTTATGAAAATTGAATAAATGTAGGATCACTTTATTATCATGCATCAGTTATTGAGTATATGTAAATGCTTCTGAATTAAATGTAAACACCTTTTGAGTTCATGTAAATGCTTTTGAATTAAATGTAAACATTTTTGAGTTTATGTAAACGTTTCTAAATTAAGTGTAAACAATTTTTAAGTTTATGTAAATGCTTCTGAATTAAATGTAATTGTTATTTGATTTTATGTAAATGCTTTTGAATTAAATGTGAACAGTTATTGAGTTTTGTGTAAATGTTTCTGAATTAAATGTAAATACTTTTATGTTTAGTTATAGCACTTCATTTATGTAAGCTCATTCATAAATGAAAGATCCTACTGGGGACAATTTGGTCATTTGACTTAGCTGTGTGTCATTTTTTTTTTTTTTTTGAGAAAATAGTTGTGTCATTGCTTAAGTTATCCGAGTGGGGACAATTTGGTCATTTCTTTTGTTATTATTAAAGGAGAATAAACATTCTCGAAGAAGTCGAAGAAGTGTGTTGGCCCGGTCGACAGTTTCAGTTTCGAAGTAGTAGAGAGGTTTGCTGTCTGTGAGAGGAATTGTTTGGGAGGAGTGATTTCTGCGACATTTTCTATAGAAGCTTCGTGCGAGAGGAGAGGAAGGTTCTTCTTCTCAAGGGGCTGCTGTCAACTGAGATCGTGTAAGTATTTTTTCTTCAATTCTTCCTTTATTCAACACTGATATCGTCTTTGTCAGCTGAGATTGTGTAATTTTCTTGAACCTGATTTGTAATGAATTGATAGACTGACTGAAGTAATTATAGCTTGCATGTTTTCAGTGTTGTTATGAATTGATAGATCTGTTTTTTTTTATGATCTGTGTGATAATATGTGTAAACTGTGTTACTGTAACTGTAATCACTTTAATAATCTATTACTTTTGGCTTCATACAGATCATGTTAGTTTTTGAACTTGATTTTATTAATGATTGAGTCATGTAGATTGTTGACGGAGGCACTGGTGTTGTAAGAATGGCGCCACATCAAAAGTTTAAGCACAACCCTAACCGTACCTCAGATGGTGATGGCATCAGAGACAATATTCATCTGGATGATGACGACTGTGTTCATCAATTCGAATTGAGCCTCGCTGGTTTGGTTACTAAGTTATCAGGACCTGGTAAGAAAGACTTTCGAAAATTTCAATTTAAGAGGTATTGTAATTTATCGGCTAATAAATTATGCACAATTTAAGAGGTACTGTAATTTCTTGTACTTCAGTCAAATCACACAATTTTTTATTTTTTTATGTCGTTATCTGTCGTATTAAAGGTAATGAAGGGAAGCCAGATGAAAGGGAAGAAGATAAAAATAAAGGAGATGAAGGGAAAACTAACAAAAATCCTCCTCCTAATATTCCTCGTGGCAGAGGGAGACCTAAGGGGTACAAGAAAGGTACACATGAGGTCTTTAATTTTCAATTTTTTGATTTGTTCCCAATAATGTAGTTCTGCTTTGAAATTTAAAAAACTAGAGTGGCCCCCTTTGTAAATATTTGGCAATTTAATATGCAACTTCTTAGTACAAAGCTGTAAAACATATCTTTTTAAATTTTTTAGTATCTGTAATCTGTTATTTTCTATTTTTTCCTGCAATTATGTTATTTTGATGTTGCATAATCTTAATGTTCTGATTCATTTGATGTTAATTACAGGTGAATCACAGAAACCTCTCACTGCTAGGAGTACACTTATCGAATCTCGTTGTTGCGTTGACACAGCCATGAAGTTCTTTTATACTGAGGTCTTCCATCGACTTACCGCAGAGCACAAGGAAATTCTGGCAGGCACTCCTTTCCTACACCTTTTTTGCTTTCCAGAGAAGACTCAAGTTAGTAGCCCTGTACTACATTATATCATTTCATCTTGGGATGGAGATGAGGGTGTTTTTTGGTTCAAAGGTAAGAAGTTCAAATTTCGGGCTGAAGAGGTGTCCTTCATGATGGGGTTAGCATTTGATGGTAGCCCTGTCCAATATGATAGGTCTTCTCTTATGGACTCAATAGTTAGGAACAAGTACTTCGACTGTAATGTTCCATTATATCGGGTGGATTTAGAGAACAAGATAAGGGAGTTGTTGCTTTGTAATAATGGTTGTCCAGCTAGTGATCTTGTCGCTTTATTGATCATGTACCTTTTTACTACTGTTCTTTTCCCGCAAGCTAGTGGAAGGGTACCAGTTAACATGTTTTACTTCGTGGATGAGTTGCATTTATTATCATCTTATGCTTGGGGGAAAGCGGTTTTCAATATGCTTGTAGACAGCCTGGGGTTATGCTCTGCTTGGTGTAAAGATATGAATTCAAAATATGCCGCTGGCGGTAGTCAGTCAAGCCGAAGTGTGGAAGCAGTTTCAAGCCAAAGTGGTCAGTTAACCCAAGTTGGTGCTGCTGAGAAAACTCAAGGAAGATACTTTTTTGGATGTGCTATTGCTCTTGAGGTTAGTGATACAGTTTTTGTTGCAACTAGTTGTTTACTGTTTCTTACTGATATCTTTTGTTTGTTTTTGTATTTATCAGACTTTTTGGTTTGAGCATATTGATTTTACAAAAGCTCGGAGGAGATCTGGAAGTATTCCGAGATTCCTTAACTGGAAATTTGAGACAACTTTTACTCGGAAAAAGTTGGAACGTATGTTGGCGGAGATCCCAATGGCTTTAATCAATCTAGATATAATCAAGCCATCAACTATTGAGAAATTGATTTCCTGAAATGGTTTCGTTGCAATGGATTATATGGAGGCAATGAACAATGAGAAATGTGTCATGCGCTTTTCTAACCGGACTATATATGAATTATTAGTACAAATGGCTCCGGTCTTCCATAAGTTTGGTTTTGCTGTGTGTGTTTCTGTGTTTTGTAATGTACTGAAAGAGAGATTGGAAGAGATTTCCTATACTCGAGTGATTCCAGATGATGGTGTAACCCCTAGTCTTGAATATATGTATGCGGTGGCTGCATCAATGGGTGAGAAAGAAGCTGGTGTACACAGGGATCAATTACCAAAAAAAGGTTGTTTTCATGCAGTGGAATATTTTTTACATTTTGTTAGTATGTTTTCGTGCATTAGTTACTTCTAGTTGGTTTTGATACATTTATTATTTTTTCCTTTATATAGGGAGAAAGCAAGATGAAGCTGTCCAAAAAATTAATGTTCCTGCTCAGAAAAGAAAATGTGCTGGTGTGCTTTTGTAACTTTGTGTAAATGCTTTTTTCTAAATTTTTCTTTTTTGTTCATTTTGCAAAATTTTTCTAAACTTCATCTTCAAAACAGAAGAAGACAAAAGGAAAGATTTGCAGGCAAATGCTAAAGGGAAAATAACGAAAGGTACATTCTATTAAATGTTCTTTTTTGATTTTTTGTTTGACCATTCTAGTAATTTTTAATCTATCATTTTGTATATCTTGTAATATGTACAGGAAAACAAGCAGGAGAGGACATTGATGGGTCTAATCAGAAAAGAAAATCTGGTGGTTTTTTTTTTTCACCTCGTGTAAATTTTTTCTTTTCTGATATTCTGTATATCATATGAAAATAATTAAATTTTTTTTTTATACATGGAAACAAACAGGTGATGACATTGAAAGTTCTCTCCTGAGAAGGGACTCCGCAGGTCCTATTGGCAGTTGTTCTGGAATTAGGAACAAAATTACTGCCAGTAAGAATGTTGGTAGCGCTGCTCAAAGAAAGAATGTTGGCAGTGCTTCTGAAAGAAAGGATGCTGCAAACGATGATGACGATTTCGTAGACAAAGAAAAAGTCCTCAAGGGTTCTCAAGGCAGTGAGTACTTGCGGAAAGTTGCTGGTATAAGAAAGCCGAATACTTCTACATCAGCAAGCCCAAAAACTCCTCTGTTGGGTAAGAAGTTCAATACTCCGGCAACACGAGCAAGGTCCCCATTAAACCCTGACTTGCAAATACCATCTCGAGAATCTCCTAGTATTGGGCGCAAAGCTCCAAAGATTGAACATAAATCTAAGTGTAAGAAAATTCTTGAAAAAATCCCATTCTCTGGTGCACGTGTATGTGGCAAGGAAGACTTGTATTTTTTGGGTTCAAATCCTCCAATACCGGATTTGGTAAATGAGAAAGTCATAGAGGAGGAGATGCCTTATGCTGAGTGGTGGCAATATTGTTGTCAGCTTACTCCACCAGAGCCTTTTCCATTTGTTCAAAAACCTGATGGATGGGATCATAAATCTGGTCTGTTTGCCGATCCTGGCGGTGAGGACACTGAAGAGAAGCCAAGCCTCTATCATATGATGGTCTACAATGGTCGGGATAATGTTAGTAATAAGGTTACTTCAGTACTTGATGTATGGGTTCAAAAGCTTTTTGCGGGGGAGTATAGCAAAACAAGAGATTTTCCATATAATGTGTTTAAGGGACCCATTATTAACGTGAGAGAGTTTGTTGAACATCTTTATGGTGAAGCTATAAGTGTTGAGGTTAGAAAAACTAACATTTATTACATCCTTGTACTTTTAAGGTTTATCAGATTATCTGTTTTAAATATTTTTTTGATGTTTTGTAGGTGCTCGAGAGTCTTTTCAATTACATGATGAAGAAGATGCCTGTTAGTGACCCATGGTTCTATGTACACCCTTATGTTGCTGTACGTGCTCTAACTTCAAATTTTTTTAATTTGTACTTTATTAATGTAGGACTAATCATCTCTCTTTCTTTCAGGCAATCATTCATCGCTGGCCTTATACCGACATATTACGTGCTTATCCTTACCTGATGTCCAATCAGTTTGATTCTGCCCGTTGGTTCTTTCTCCCTTTAGTGGATGCCGTGCACTATGTGCTAATTGCTGCTGACATTCATAGTGTCAAAATTTTAGGGTTCAATTCAATGCTTAGGGGAAAGTCAAGATTTTATGAAAATGTGCATAAGAAACCTATTCAATTTCTTCGCAACTTCTTGAGTTGGCGATATGGTCAGTGTTCTTTTTTGGGAAATGTTTTTGTTTATTTAAGATGTTTTTAAAATATTTTTCACTTACATGTCTTAATTTTTGTGTTTTTTGAAGAACTCCCTGTCTTCAGAACAGTAGCTATAGAGTGGCAAACAGGCATACCAAAGCAGAAGGACTCCATGGATTGTGGCTTATTTGTTCTTCGGTATGCATATTGTCTTCTCCATGATGCAGACATGGATTTTGATCAGGTAAACATTTTGAATGGGAAAATGTTAAAATAATTCAAATAGGCATATTATATGAACTTTTGAGAAATGTTTGTGATTCTTTTTAGGATGATGTCACCTTGGATCGTGCGGTCCTTGCGTACAAGCTTCTGACGGATGATGAAAATGAGAACCATTTTGATCCTGCAAATCCTTTACCTCCTGCAATCAGGACAGGTAGTTACTCCTTTGAAGAAAGTGACAGCAAGGATGATAGTGAGGAGGAGTCTGGCAATGTCAGTGAGAAGGGCTCTCAGGATGCCAGTTAGAAGGGTGCTTAGGATTTCAACTAGTCTAAATACATTTCAATCCTTTTTGTGAACACTTTTCAACTTAGGGAAAATTGGGAAAAGTGTTCATCCGTACTATTTGTTTTGTGCAAACGATTGTGTAGTTTAAACCTTTTCAATACTTACTGTGAGCACTTTTTTCATACTTCAATATGCTGTGAGCACTTTAATTATTTCCAGTGAACATTTTCAATAATTGATGTGAACACTTTAATTATTTCCAGCATTTATTGGTTTAATCACTCACAATATTTGGTGTAAATACTTCAATATTTGGTGTAAACACTTCTGGGCTTGGAGGGTAAACACTCCTATATTTGGTGTAAACACTTCTGGGCTTGGAGGGTAAACACTCCTATATTTGATGTAAACACTTCTGGGCTTGGAGGGTAAACACTCCTATATTTGGTGTAAACACTTCTGGGCTTGGAGGTAAACACTCCTATATTTGGTGTAAACACTTCTGCGCGGAGCGCGCCTGGATGCGCGTTGGGCCGGGACGGGAGAAGCGGCCTGCTGGGGCGCGCGGAGCGCGCCTGGACGCACGTTGGGCTGGATCGTGCGTTGATGCGAATGGGATTTTGGCGCTTCGCGCCAAAATGAATGCGTGTGGGCCGGGTGTGCAGATCCGGTGTGCAGAACGTGGTGTGCTGTTATCTTCCCTCTTATAATATATCCGTATGATTTCAAACCATTTTTTTTTTTTTTATTACTTGCTCAATGGTGTAAACCATCCAACTTTAATTAACTAATAGCATTGACGAGATGACAGCTTATTAGTTACAACTTTCAAGTATTTAATCCTTACTGCTAATAAAATTACTACTAATAAAATGAGATTGCATTTTTTGACATAAAAGTTCTATCTTTCTCATGGAAAGAAGCTTAGTCATTGATTGTTTACTTAGATTGATCACCAATTCACCACCAATAACGTACGTTAATGTCTCGGCCTATTAAAATTTAAAGCTCATAACATTTTTTCTCACAAGGGATGGGCTCTCAGCCTATTACCCACACGCAATGAGTCAGTAACTAAGCCTTTTTCCTTTTTAGTCCCGATACATTTTTTTGACTAATAATCTGCTCTAATCTTTTTGAATAAGCTTGACCTCTTTCTTTTATGTTACATTTACCTATTATCTTAAAAAAAATTATTATAAGAAATAATAATTTAGAAGCCCAAATCAAGACATGGGCTATTTATTAGTTAAAAAAAAAATACGTAACTTTGTTATATTACTAAGGATTCTTTTTCTCTTTCTTATATATAAACAAAAAAATAGGGTCAAGCGTCAAGCCCATAATATTCATTTTTTTTTATTAATAAGAAGTTAATACAGTTTATTTATGGTTGTCTAGAGGGTAAATAGTATTTAATTTTTTTTAAGTAAATATAGCCCACGGAGCCCTTCCGTGAGTGTATCTCCAAAAACCGATCAAATCACCTCCAAATTTCAATTTATATAGCTCAATAGATTCTTTATATCAAAACCTTAGGGATACAAAATTTTCCATTTTAAGTATTTGTTTGAGATTTTTTGAAAATGACTACACAATAATAATTAAGTTTTATGTATCACTTTTAAAAAAATCTCAAACAAATACTTCAAAATTTTCAAAAATGGAAAATTTTGTATCCCATAAGTTATCGATATAAAGAATCTATTGGGCCATATAAATTGAAATTTGGAGATGATTTGATATGTTTTTTAAGGTGCACTCACGGAAGGAATATGTGAGCTTAAGCTCATAGTACATTTGCTCAAATTTTTTTTAATTAATTACATATATTTTTTAATGATAAGGAAATCATATCTAATTATCCATACAATAATCAACAGTATAATACCTAAAAAAAAAATGCATTGTTGCTAAAAGGATTCCCGCAGACTCCAAATCCACGTATTGGAGATATGTATACAAACAAAAGTGTGAGACAATAACTCAATAAACAAGCAATAGAGAGGTTGGACTTGGAGATGGTACAGTAAAATAGAGAAAATACGACTGCCCCTAACTTTTTTAATTTGCGAACTCAACAGAGCAAAATACGAGAGAGAACAGAATTTCAGGTCGCGTGTATCAGTTAGACGACGGCCCGGCCCGGCCCGGATGTTAGAATCGCAGGAACCTAAGACATTCTTAGCCCAAAAAGAAGCAAGTAATAATAAGAGGGTTTTATCGTCGGGACAGACCGACGGAAGGTTGCTGCCGCCGATTCTTCTTCTTCTTCTTAGCAGTTAATTCATAACAATTCAAGGTTTGGTTCGGATTCTTGGTACAAGACGCTTGTGTGTTGTGGATCCAATCCGAAACTGTTAATTAATTAATTAATATTTCTTTTGCGTTATAATCAGGATGGCAGTTGCTTTCGCTAATCTGGGCTCTCCGTCCGGGCTCCAGAAGCTCAACGACTACCTCCTCACCCGCAGTTACATCTCCGGGTACTAATCAATCAATCAATCCGATCTTCATCATAATCAGTCGATAATAAACTCTGGGGTTAATTGAATCTGTGGGTGGCATTCATCTGACATGTTGAATTGTTATGTTGCATGATTAGGTACCAGGCCTCGAAGGACGATCTCGCTGTGTACGCGGCTCTGAATTCCGCTCCCTCTTCCGAGTACTGCAATGCTGCCAGGTGGTACAGCCACATCGACGCTCTTATCAGATTGAGGTACACTTCAAACTTTACTAGTAATGTTTAGATCTGACGATTATAAATAAATATTACCTATTATGAGATTTATTATGAGATTCATCTATAACCGATAAAATTATCTGAGCATTATTTGTTGGCGTTTGTTTCAGTAGAAGCCAGTAATTGAATTAGATGTCAATAATTAAATGACTTGAGAGTTGAGACCATGAGATTGTTAAATTATGTGTTGCTTTTTTTTTATTTGTAACTTAATGATGCTCTTGATTTCAGTGGCGTGACTGATGAGGGAAAGGGCGTGAAGATTGAATGCTCCGCCGTTGTCGAGGAGTCTCCTGTCACACCTCCTGTCACCGAGGCAAAGGTTATTCTCAGACGCATCATATTCCTTTTGCAATTATTATATTTGAAATTGTTGTAAGCTTTACTGAATACTGAATTTATTGTACTGTTTTCAGGCACCGGCAGATGAAGATGGTGACGATGATGTTGATTTGTTTGGTGAGGAGACAGAGGAGGAGAAGAAGGCTGCTGAGGAGCGTGCTGCAGCTGTGAAGGCATCCTCTAAGAAGAAAGAGTGTATGATTTTTACATGTTTTTACTACGTAAATTATAAATCATTTTGGTAGTGGTGGTGGTGATTGTTTTTACTAATCAAGGATCAATAGCCAAGCTAGTTAAACTTTAAGAAAGCCGAATGTATATACAGCCATTGGCAAATAGCTTTGTTTAAATTTGAAGCAATGCTTGAGTATGACCTGGATGCTGTTTAGCTTGTTTGACATAGTGTTATCATGCATTGTGCTTAGATATTTGAAATCCTAATTTAATTATCTATATCTTGTTTAAAATGTTGAGCCATGCTAACTAGCAACTGTTGTTGATTCATGTTGACAGCTGGGAAGTCATCAGTTCTGTTGGATGTGAAGCCATGGGATGACGAGACTGACATGAAGAAGCTTGAGGAGACCGTTAGGAGTGTCCAGATGGAGGGTCTCCTCTGGGGTGCCTGTATGTTTCTTTGATCTTTTTATATTTTATATTAATATATGTGCATGTGCTTGTCTTTTTTTGTATATACAACGTGTTTAGGTCGTCAATTTTACATGTTCCTCCATAATAAAGCATCAACTGTACTGATACATAAACATGGCTGTGATCTCTTGGTGAACATGGAAATTTTCTAATTTTTACATGCACTTCCCATTGGCATTCAAATATTAAAGTATTTCGCTCGTTACCTTCTACAATAAAAGAATTTGTTATGTGCTGTTTTTGGATAAATTTTCTGTACAATACTGTTAGGCTGTGCTCCAGAGGAGGTGAATGAGGGGGAGGGGAAGGGATGGAATGGGAGCAACCCTTCTTTAACTTGCTCCCAAGTTATATTTTAGGAGGTGAATGGATGGAAATGGATGGAACTGGAGGGTACACCTTCTATTCATTTTATCAAATCTTGTAACCTCCAAATTTGGGGTGTACATGAGTTACCCTCCCTCTTAGTTCCATTCCATCCCCCTCAATCTCTGGAGCAAAGCCTAGGGGGGTGGGATAATTTCAATACTTGTTGTTTTGGAGTCTTATATTCAATACACAGGATCATTCATGTTCTGTTGGGGTGTTTAGAGAACATTCAATAGTTACTGGTGTAATACTATGGTGTAACATGTTTCTGATTGCTGCTGTTTCTTTCCTGTTATCTCACTTGTTATGTTCTTTTTTTCCCTGAAAATCAGCAAAGCTCGTACCTGTTGGGTATGGCATTAAGAAGCTGCAGATTATGATGACAATCGTTGATGACCTGGTCTCTGTTGATACTCTTGTCGAGGAGCAACTCCTCACAGAGCCTGCCAACGAGTACATTCAGAGCTGTGATATTGTTGCCTTCAATAAGATCTGGTTCGTCTGTTCTTTATTTGCTCTTATTTTATACTTGTTGTATATGAATTGGTTGTTTTTTTCTAATTGTGATATGACAAACTACTGGTTGCATTTGTGTGCTTCAACAAATTAGAAATGTTTAGCTCTTTCTGCAGTTAAATGAATTTGCACCCAAACCCAATACAGTTGATTGCATACAAAACCATAGATCGATGGTGATGATTAATTTTATTTATTTCTTTTTTTTTGTCTTGCAGAGGTCTATCTCGGCTGGTATGAGAGAGATTTTATAAGGAGCTTAGCTTCTGTGATATTTGTTTTTATTTTTCGGTAAGAACTAATTTATGCTATTGTGCGTGAGATTTGTTATTGTTCTGCTGTTGTGTTACATTTATATCTAGTGGCCTTTTAATTTAAAATTTTGATGCTTGCGCTGGCTAAAATGCTAGAATTATTTATTTTTATTTAGTGTTATGTTTTTTTTTTTTTAAATATTTTATGGCTATGTTTCTGTCAGAAAAGAATGATATTTGAAAACTTGACAGTGGCCAAATAAGGTACAATATATATTAAATCGAGTTGCATTGCAACTCTGCATCGGTGCTCACTGTTCTGTACCAAGTAACCAATTTAACCTGCACCTCACCCGAGAAGAACAATATAAAGCACAACATTATTTCATGATACCAAAAATAAATATATATAAAGTTAATTTGAAATATGATACAATCAAAATGAAATGTCATAAAGTTCATATCAAATATGATGAGATTAAATTGAAATACATTTCAAATATGATGAAATTAATATAAAATACAAACGATATCAATTTCTTTCTGGTGTCTACTCAGTAGCCATGTTTCTGGACTGTTAGTTTCAATAAAAAGTGTATTAAACCAAAAAACAACTATGAAAAACTCAGCAACCTATTTGATAATCCTATGATCCTATCTGCAGATCACCTCATTTAAGAAAAGCATTTTTTTTTACCTCGTACCACCGTTTATTTTTTGCATATCCTCTAACTGTGAACACAATTGTTTGCTGATGAAGCTTATATAACTTCGTATAGAAAACCATAGAGTTTACTAGTTTATGATTATGTGTTTTTCGTTAACTAGACAAAAAATTGTAGTTAATTTAACAAATAAAGGAGGACAAAAGTGGATAAGTTTTTATTTTTTAATCACTACTAATTGCTCACTTAAGTAACAGTTATTATTATTTTTTTTTATTGAATTGGAGGGAACAAATTTATGTGCTAGTAGTAACTAATGGACTTTTAAGAGTATAGATCTGATTAACGCTGTCAAATTTTGTTGTTATGATCAAGCGATGAATATCTAGAGGTACTTCGAAATTCTAATGCAACGCCCAAAATATTATATTTTTGAAAATTAAATTGTAAATTTATTTTTTTGGGACCCGGTTATACATGCTAAAGCCAACTGCCCAACCAGTATATATGCTGTCTATATGTTTAAAATTTCTTTGGCACTTAATTAAAATTTGGACGTTACTTCTATGCTCACACCCAGATAATTTTATCGGTGACAGATGAATCTCATAATGGATAATATTCATTTATAATCATCATATCGAAAAGATTTTTTTTTTTTTTTGAATCTCATAATGAGTAATATTCATTTATAATCATCAGATCAAAAAGAAAATTTTTTGGTGAGAGTATTAAAGTAAAAGTCTTAAAATTTTATTGGTTCTTACTTCTTAGCCATTGAGATTAAAATTCCAATAAATCAAAACATGAATGACCCAAACCAAAAATTTCATAGTGAATTTAGCCATGAGATTCACAGACCTGTGCAGTAAGTACCGAAAAAAGCCTCTAAATTTGCCTGAAACTAGTATGATATTTTGTGAATCTTTAAACTTGTAGCTCAGAAATATTCATTCAAAATGACAAATTCTTGTAAACCATTATTCAAAGATATCCACACTGATACATTGGCATTTGCCAAAGGTAACAGTTTTTACTTTCAACGCACTCTTTGCCCCCATCCCAAAGGAAGCTCTCTTGCACAATGCACATACATACAGATAAAGAGTTAATAGTCAAGGGGACCATTTACCACTAACCATGTACCTACTAACATGGCTTATCCAATTTTGGGCCTGTACCATGTACCATTTCTGGTCCTCCTGCCAATTGGCATTTCCATTTTCAGCTAACAGACCCAATTAGCACGCCCTTTCTTGCACCATTGACCAAGTACTTGGGGCAATTTATTTACTATGGGAGTCTCATAATCTCATATCATATTATCATATGAGTTCTGTAAAGATGTGAAACGAAAATTTCTAGCTGTACCAGGCAAATACTATATAGCAAGTTGATTTGAGGTGTTAGATATATTGCAATGTATCAGTATGTGTTTTTGAAGAAAAATTGTAAATGGAAGGCTCAAAATTGACTGTTTTTAATATTACTTTCTTGAAACAACAAGGAATTATATCGTAATTGCGCATTACAATACATGCAGCCAAGACCTAATTATATATGCTCAACTTATAGTACTCTATACTTGTACAAAAATCAGTATTTGACAGCCAATAAACCAAATTGTTTTCTATATGAACACATAATACTAAGATATGCGATGTCCACCGGCGAAATCAGCTTTCTGAACGGTTGTTCTGGTATTTCAGCAAGCCAAGCAGAAGAAAATTCTCTTAGTCGAACGACATTACGCTCTTTCGTGTGCCAGAATTCGAGGAGAATGCATCAATCAGCTTACAATTTCCTGCAATTTTCATGACGGCAATGAGTCAAATGGCTATGAATTTCGAAACATAATAAGTAAGAATTTCTAAAGAGCTCGGTAATGAGCCTCACCGTGATATTCACAAAGCACCTGATCAGATCTCCAGAACGATATCTGAAAGAAAGCAATGAGATTGAAGCAATTAGCACCTATAGTATTGTGTTTTTGAATTGATATTTCCTCAGAGAAAATCAAGAAATCTTACATTCAGAATCGGTCTTGACCCATTTATGCCGATTGGACGACCTGGCATCATCGTCATTATTGTCACCCCTATTTTCGAATGCTTTGTTATCTAGGAACTTCTTTCTGGACGACGAACCATTGCTTTGCGAGAACATCTTCTTCGGTAGAACCGTCCTGAAAAGCTGCATTAATATTCGTAAAGTTTAGATACTTGCAGTAAGAACAGCAGCAGCAAATGAAACCCTATTCGAGTGAGCCAAAGTTATTGCTCTGATTCTTATGTGATGACTATATTAATATGTAATTTATGATCAAATATAAAAAAAAAATATAACTGACATTCTGTTAATTGATACAGGTATGTTTTTTCACCAAACTTGTTAAAATTTGAACTAAAATACATTGTTTTAATTCTTGTACTTGAAAATGGTATATGATATTTGAGAACAGTGGAGTAGTAGCTCAGTTATATACCTTATCCATTCTTGATTCTGTCATTGGATCCCTCAAGCTCGGTCCAGGCTTCGGTATGAACCCGCCTCCGCAAACAAACAACTTCTTGAGAAGGAATTTTACGGACTTCTGCTTCATCGCTTTCTTGTCATTCACAAGTAGATCCCTCGCCTTGTACAAGATCATCTTTGTATGCGGAGATAGATCGCCCATTTCATTCTTGTCGTCCGAGTCGTCATGCGTTTCCTTCTTCCCCGTACGCTCCACTTCGAGACTGGACGGACAGTTCAGAAATCTATCTAACGGCAAGTTTGCCTTCTCTTCCTCCCCCAATTTCGGCTTGCGCTTCAAGAGCTTTGTCAATGCGTCTTGCAACTTCTTCACCTCCTCTATTGTGAAATCGGGCAAATCTTGAGAAGCCCGCGCGTATTCCTGTGACGAGCGCGAGTATTCTTGCGATCCTTGCGAGTAGTCTCTGGAGATACGTGAATCTCGATCAAAATGCATTTCTTCTGTTTTTGTTTCTTCTTTTATTTCTTGATTTCCAAGAGTTCCAATCGATAAAAACCCTTGGGGCCAATCATTCAGCTCCTCTTTTTGAAACTCTGGAGGTGGTAAATCTGTAAAACAATAACAAAAATATTAGATCGATTCGCTCTCTTTTTTTCATTACTGCCAAGGGAAACAAAGAATGGAGGCATATTTTGAATTGAACAAATTTATTCAAATAAAAGAAGTAACCAAATATTGACATCATACAAATTTATAAGTCTCTATAATTAAAAAAAAAAAAGAAACTTACTTGGCCTGATATTTGAATCCATTTCGGGTCTATTCCTCTCTTGTTTAGCATTGAACTTGTTCTGTACCCAATTCAGGATCTACACTCAACAAAACAATACACAAGAAACATGTTAGCGACTTAAAACTTACGAAAATATCAGTCGAAAATAATTGTTCTGAGTACATTGATTGATTACTTACCCCCATGTCTTCGAACAATCTTGAAACAAACAACAAATGCAGCGGGTTGTTGAGGTGTTCTATCAAGAAACTAACTATCAGCTATCAGTCAGTCAGACTATCGATCGATCACAGAACGACGTACAGCACGCTCGTAATGGCGATGGACCGACCGGGACAATAATTGTATGTATACGAATACAATATATGCGAAGAAGCTGCAAACAAAACCGATGAAGGGTTCAATTTGTGTTGATCCTCGGTCGGTTGTTGTTGCTTGAGACGAGATGAGAAGTTCTCTGGTAGTCGCTGCCGAGTTCTCGAAAAGAAGAGAGTGAGTGAGTAGCTCTTAAGGTTACTGGCCAGTAGAACTAAATAGATAGATAGATAGATAGATAGGAGCTAGCAAGTGGTCCTGAAACCATGCAAGTATAAATTAATTAAGTCTGTACCATCCTTTTTATTAATAGGAGATGGTACTGTACTGGTACTGGTACGCTCAAGTTTCCAAGCTTTTGAGAGCGGCATTAGTTCTTGGAATCTTGATTTCATACATTCTCTTAATCATGTATCTAATTAATAAAACTAATAATTGTGCAGTCTGTTATGTTATATGACACTAATTAATGTTAAAATTATGGATGTAGCTAGAGCTTATTTAATGAGCTGGTTTATGAGAAATTCGTCTTAATTAATTTTGTACAAAATTTTGTTTATTGAAGCGGATATATTATATAATCTATACACTAAAAATAGGGGTAACTTTCCGAGCACCTCAACTATGTCACATCATCAATATTATTAACCATTGATTTTGTTTAAATCTCTTCATTTACTTTGATCCAATGATTTAAATATCATCAAAATTTAATCCTTAAAATGGTCCAACATTTATGTGCTATTATCTATAAATTATACATCATCATCATCATTATTCATATCAAAAATTTTAAAATTATATTTATTTTTTTAAAATAAATATTTTTTATTTTATAAGCTTTATTATTTTTTTGTTATCATATTTCGGGGCGAAGGCCGAGTTACAGCTCTAGTAATCAGTAAAGAGTTGAGGTCTTCTAGAGTAATAATCAGTAACTTTATTTTTTTTGGTATATTCTAGACCAAAAATGATGGTTTTGATCGTAGCTAGTAAAACTAAGAAATAATTCGTGTGATTCTTTTTTTTTTTAGATAAAAACAAGCGTCCGGCCACTCAAATTTAAATGTTTATAAAAGACCCTCCATTCGGATTTCGGACCCGCGACCTCCCACACGAAGAGCGTTGCCCTTAACCACTAGACCAAAGGCCGGTTCTTAATTCATGTGATTCTTAAAAATTTGTTTCTCTACATAAATTGTGGACAAAGATTTTTAGATTGTAAAACTAGAAGTCTTGATTAATTTGATCTCACCAGATATGTTGTGTTATCAATTTGGTTTTAGATTGAAAAGCTTATTATTTATTCGATTTAGCTCTTAATTAGAAAACTGCAACAAATCCTGTTGATTAAAAAACAGAATGGGTTGGCGCCATTGTAGGAGAAGCTCAAGACTTTATTTTTGGGTTGTGTAACGCATGATTTTAATTAGTTTCTCATATTCAAAAAAAAGAAGAAGAAAAAAAAGATGAAGGTATGATGTTGTACAATATGATTTTTTCTAAAGCATTCAAAGATCGTACAAGGAAATTATTGTACATCTACGACTTCCGGCACACCAGTCCAATATTGTGGACACGAGTTAGTGTGGCCCACTAGGGCCACTACAATGATTCATAATTTTTGAGTTAAAACGAGGGTCAAGCTCACTCAAATTTAAATTTCTATAAAAATTCTCTATCCAAATTTTGAACCTGCAACTTCACATATGGGGAGCGTTGCCCTTAGCCACTAGAACTAAGACTGATTCTTCACTACAACGATTCATGTTTCTACTGAGAAATAAAAAAAAAATTCATTGATTAAATAAATAAATTTATGTCTTTTAAGTTACACTACATTTGTAGTTCAAGTAAAGATAGCGTGAGTTTAAGCTCACATGGCCATTCTGTGAGCGTAGCTCTAAAAACATATCAAATCACCTCTAAATTTTGATTTATATAACTGAATAAATTCTTTATATCAAAATCATATGGGATGCAAAAATTTTCCATTTTTGAAAACTTTTAAGTATTTGTTTGAGATTTTTTAAAATGATACATAAAATATTAATTATTTTATTAATATTATATACTCACTTTTAAAAAATCTCAAACAAAATACTTAATAGTTAAAAAAAGAAAAATTTTGTATTCTATATGATTTTGATATAAAAAATTTATTGAGTCATATAAATCAATATTTAAAAGCGATTTGATATATTAAGCTCACGCTATCTTTACTCCTGTAGTTTCTTAATTAATTATGTCTTTTTTTCAGGAAGTTGACAGTACATACAAATAGTTGACATTAAAGCTGTTGCAATTTCATCTTTATCCTTTTATTGTATTAGAAAAGTTTTGATATATACATCTGAAGTTCTAATTAAACAGATGTGATTCCGGCATTAATTCCACCCGTCTGTTTCAACTTGACTACTCCATCTAATTAAAAAAAAAAATAGGAAGTTGATAACTGTAACTCTTAAAAAACCCCTTAATCGCATCTCAATACATTTTTAGTTAAAAATTCTTTTTCAAATACAACAGATCACTTTTACCAGTTGCAATTCACATCCTCAATCGAACAAAACACTTGTATATATACAATGGAAAGATCAAGAATTAAAAAAAAATTTCACTCAAAATTTATGAGAGTATGAGAAAGAAAGAGAAAATATTACCAATTTAGTTTAGGGGATGAATAAAGGGTGTAGTTAAAGAGAACAAAGATAATTTCTCAAAAATATATATATATATATATATATACTCCATGATAAGATACATGGATAGATAAATAAATGAATAAATATATCAACAAAAGTATATAGAAAGGGGGAGCTACACGTAGTCGTGTTTATAACACTGTATTGGCTAGAATAGTATATCTTGTCATGGGAAGAGAACATAAACAATTTCGTGGTCCCTCTAATCCCCTGCGCTTGATTGATTTTTCTCAAAACAGAGAGATATATGGCTAGTTAACTTTTAAATTTTTTTTTTTTTTTAGATTATTTTGTGCACGGTTTTATTTTCTCTGTTTTTTTTTTTTTTTGTGACATATTTATTTTTTCTCTGTTTTTTTTTTTACTATTATTATTACCTTTTGTGTCAAGTTGCTGTGGTTCTTTTGGCCCCAGAAATGGAGAAGTTGTGTGACTGTGTATAACTAATTGGACTATAAATGAGATTTTGGAAAATTACATAAATTTATATGCGATCAGTACTACAACAATTGTTGTCCATGGTCATTTTTTTTTTTTTAATAATTTTAGGTGTGCTTAACATTGGAGCATTTCTAATACATGGTGAGTATACAAACTTATCTTGCTAATTTAAATACAAGCAAAAATTGGAAATATATAGAACTATGCAATTAAGAGTCACATTATACCTTTACTTGAGTCCACATGATAAAAGACAATAACTTCATTATATGACTGTTATTATCCCATTTGGTACACCCTTGATCTGCAGCTTTCTTAAAATTCTCTTTCTTGTTCTTGAAAATTGGTAAGCTGCCCATATCTGACAACTATACCACTCCACAAACTTTATGCACTTCTCTTCTTGGATTTGCACAGGAACAGAATGTCATGATGCAGTGATGCACTGATATTTGATGCCATGTCTACTATCAGGTTCAATGGCAAGAGATGGTCTCCATTTGGCCTTGGCCTGGACTTACCTTTTTCACTCTATTTTTCTACTAATTTAATTTATGATGATTTTGTGGGACATTATTATGTAGTAATTCTTATAACAAGTTTTTTGAAGTCCAAATGTCTGAAATTTAAGTAAAATAAATTAAGTAAAAGACAAGATTGTGTCTGAAATTTTTAAGTCCAAATGATTTTTTTTTTTTTTTTTTAAGTCCAAATGTCTGAAATTTAAGTAAAAATTAAATAAATAAAGTCAAGGCAAGATTGTGTTTGGTACACCAAGAGATCAACTTTAATTTTCATTTATTCCAAGGAAAAGTAACACCTCATGTTTGTAGTTAATCACTTATTAATCCTCAAGATTCACACCAGATCAATGTAAAATTGACCCTTTGAGTTTTGAATGGACACGTCTTCAATAAGCATATCATAAACGTTATATCTTAAATTAACAATTTAGTATTGCTTCGGAAAGAACAACAAACAAAATGCACCCAAAATTAATAAATTGTGTTAAAGTTCTATATATAGTATGAAGCATTGAAAAACTGAAAAAAAAAAACTACAAAAGTATGAACAAAAAAAATATATATTGTTACAGTGCATCAAGTTTTATTTAAGGAAATACAGTTAGAGCATTCTAAGCCATGTGATGGATGAAAAAAATATCAAAATTTGGTACCTACTTAGTACTAAATTCCTAGCTATACTAATACGATATTTTCATTTATTTTCATCAGTCATACGGCTCAAACTGCTCCAAATTTTTTATGAAACAAAACCTGGTGCACCGCAGCAAATTTCCAAAAAATAATTCAGTAAATTTTATTGAATACAAGATTTAATCATTTTTTCCTTGCAAAAATACATTATATACAGTATGAACCATAAGAAAACATAAAATTAAAAAAAAAAAATGAACGAAATTTCCGTAGTCAAGGTTAGCACCCCAAAGAATTAAAAAAACAACCAAATCCTGCAGTCCACAGGTAACAAAATTGGACCTAAAATCTTCTTCTCTCTAGCTAGCCCCCTTTTTTTTTCCTTTTCTTTCAAAGATAGAAGAAATACAATTAACACATCCAAAGGTGAGGAGTGAAGAGCTAACCATACGTACGGCAGCTGTTTTAGAGTGTTAATCTCAAGGTTTGCTTGCATGTGAGTGGCCTCTTCATCTGGGTACTGTTGTCGGCCTCCACACACTCTCCCAGTTTGCAACGTGTCACAACAGGGGTCGTATGATTAAGTATCCCTTTTAATTAAGTTTTAACCTCCTAATTAATCTGATTATATATATATGAACGCATGTATACCTACCTCCATTACAAAATTAAAGTATCTGTATAGTGTAGTTTATCATATGCTATATCATGTATGTCAATTTTCCAAATTGTGTACCACTCACACTGCAAAAATCTCATTTTAAGTTATATATAAAGGTCGCTTAATTAATGTTATTATTAATGTTATTAATTAAGTGCAGTGCTCATATTTAGTACATCATTTCACACACCAGAATTGGAAGTTCACTAAAGGCAAATTCAAACTAATTTAGACATCAAAATTTATGAAAACAGTGGAGAAAAGCAAATTCAAACCCATTTGATATGCTTGGACTAAACTAATAAGCTTCAGATGGCAACTTAATTCATATGCAGAAAATACAGTACTGGTACTGCAGATATATATACTTTTGGCTTCACAAAATCAGATACTAATTAAAGGACCAACAATTTTACATTCTTACATATTGCTAATTAACCTCGAGCGACAAAACTGCTGCGATATTAGTCGATCTTCTACTGTTAATTTTGTGATTCAGTTCTATATATACTCGATACTGCAGTACTGTTACGATTGATACTTTTAGTTAGTTAGTTAGTTGATCTGCTACTGTTTGCACAGAACAAATAAGCAAATAAGCAACACGGGTTACTTCAATTCGTCGTCACATACTTTCGTGCCTACTGAAGTGCCAGATGTCAGAACACAATTGCGGTCGATCGAGGGCCGCTTTTTTGTCGGACCGACACCTGTTTGTTTTCTTGAGCTTGGATTTTATTCAAATCATTAGACCAATTAAGCACCACATACCACCCCTCCAATCAGGTTTACTCCCTTGTTTACCAACTAATCGGGTACTAGTTAATTAAGGGGGGCTTTTTCGGGATCCCCATGGGAATTCCATTTGTTCTGCCTCAACTCCAGTGTGATTTGAGACATACTTTGCAACAACCCAGGAAGCTCATCTTTAAAAGAACCCTTTTAAAAACTATATTTTCTTGCTGCACATTAGCCCACGTATGTCACCAACAGTAGCATCATTTCTCAGAATTTACATTTTCTGATTAAAAAGAGAGGGTTAGTACATTTTGCATCCATATTTTTTGCCCAAAGGGACTTCAATAGTTCAAAATTCTGCGTTCATGCGAGTTAACCGAGTAATTTAGTACCAACTGTGAGCTAAGTACAGTTATCAGGGATTCTTTATTAGTTAACAACATATAACTGTGCTTGGTAGATTCCTTTAATTATTCGGTTAATGATACCCTTAGCAAATATGAAACAGTCTCCATGTTTCATATTTAGGTATATTTTGTAAGACATTTGGTTTTGTTTACTATAAAATGTCAGTGTGGCTTAGTTAGCCACTTCATCAGTAACCAGAAAACACCATCGAGTTACCATTAATTTTCCGCTAATTATAAAACTTGTAAATATAAGAAACGAAAAGCAAACTCCACCATTTGTTCGAGATGAGCATAGTAAAAACTTGTTGCGATTTTCTTATCTTTTCAGTGCTTTCATTGGCAACGTTATGTCGGGATTTTCTTCAAACGAAATAACTAATAAATTGAAATATTCACTGGAAGAAAGAAAAATCTAACAAGAAGCATTTGTGTTAAGGCGAGATAAGTAAAATGTATAAACTAAAATATCTAATATCTTTGAACACCCATAACACCACAAAATATATCCTTCAATTTATCGCTAATCTATCACTAATTTAAAACATGTATTGAAAAATGAACTTGAGACAGAGAGGCACATACCGCAACATCAAGAGATACGAGTGCTGGTACAAAATATAATAGAAAGATGCTCCAATTGATACAATCAAAGATGTAATCAGTCAAAGGAGAAAATTCAAAGCAGGAAAGCATTTTCTATGGAACTTGTAACAGTTAACTAAACAGGTGAAAGAAAGTATTTTGTTTCCAGAGGATCATGTTATCTTTCCAGTTACCAGAATATCTGCATGTATCAGTTTTGTCTGAAGTCCGAAGAACCAAACATTTATAAAAAAATGAGATTGTGCTCAACAAATATTTCATCGGTACAGTTGTCAGCCAAAGAATACCGATATATAGTTCTCCTGGTATCTGACTCTCTGAACAATAACAAAGTTAATTTTGATAAACTTTAGACATATACATATCTGTTGGGAAACAAAGAAGGTTCACTGTTGTCGACGTTGAAACCTGAAGACGCAGCTAATTTATTAAAGATCGAGTCACTTAATTTGATCAAATAACCACATATTTGTATAACAACATTTTTTTTTTTTTTATTTCTTGGTGAAGTAGAAGTACAGCATCCAAGTGGTCCACAGGTACTACTTAGAAAGATCTAGCGAGTGAAAGAGCCATCATTGTCCCTCGATCGAGATGCATTTAAATATGAAATGGAGAGAGCACCAATAAGAGATCGCGCACTTAATTCCACGAAGACCAGAATAAAGAATCATGAAATATGTCAAAAGGTTACTATCACAGGTGAGTTTAATTGTCTATACACATTGGTAGCAGCAAGTGATCTTTCCTCAAATGGAAAATTTACAACTGTCAGGTTATCCTATCTATGTAGAATATATATCGTTAAGACGTTAACTTCTTTCGAAAACAAAGAGTATATAATTATATATTATGAAAACATTCTAAATTTCTTAATTTACACATGCGTGTGATACTACTGATCACAAATCAGACAATATTTTATTGCGGAAGTTTATTTATGCGATCTGGTTTTCACCTAAGCAATGACGGCATCAGCTTAATTTTCACAAAAACCATACAGTACAGTACTATTTTAAACTATATGATGCGTGAGAAAAGTTGTGGTTTCATGGGAACCACTATGAATGTTTATTCATATATGACATGTCACTAGAAATTAGAAAACGCTAGCTGGGAAAGAAAAGAAGAGCATATCGGTCTATATATAAGCAATCAACGAATCAATATACGCACGTTATGTATGGCATATAGTCATTGCTTACGACCCTTAACAGAATTTTTAATGTTGTAAGTACTGAAAAGTTCAACCCAATAATGCCCTGCTACTCGATGCCAGATTCGAGTGATAGCCAACTGCAACTGATACTTACCAGAACAATACTAGACCAATAAAGCCTTCTCCTAACCCCAATTACACACAAAGCATATATCAAGTACATCGAAAGAAATATTGGAGCTACAGAAATCTTTTCTGCAGTACCAGACAATTGTTGTTTAGTTGGAATCAGACAAGTTGGTATCAATAAAACACTTCCTTTTGTCAGTAACATACCCCAGTAACAGTAAATGGCATACAAATCAATAATATTATAATTAATGATTATTTCTAACCAACCAAATTCAAAGTTGCAGTGATAAATATAAGATAGTTTCAGTAAATAGACTTAAACATTATTACACGCTTGCAACGTATATGAAGAGGGACAATCTTTTCAACGTACTTGAAAGACACATCCAATGAGACTCCTCCAAGAACATACAACGGCATAAAGTTTAAATAACTAAAGCCGTCGTGTATGCATTCAGACCATGGAGATATTGATTATTAGATATATAGTAGGAGCGAATCAGATAAGCCGCAAGGTTTCAGGATAGTAACAAAACTATTTTACTGGCATGGTTGACTAACTTCCTATGCAACTGTACATATTCAATTATGTAAAAATGATAGTAACCTCATCATCCTTTACTGAAATGTATCCAATAGGGGGTGCAGGCATGCAAGTCGTCGAATACAATACTGCAACTGTCCTGTCCTGAAACAACTGCTATATATATATATATGTCCATTATATTCTATACCTCACACTCACAGCCTCACTACTGAATTAATTTTATTAGTTGCAGACTTCTTGTGTTCTGTTTCAAGAAAAGTTATAATTCTTTGTTGCAGTCACCAGGCAGGCACTGCGCGAAATCTTAGCAATATTCTCAACTGTAATTTCCCTGACCTTATATATCCATCTACTGGCAATTTGTTATTTTTTGGAGTGAAAGTAGATACTCCACCTGTTTTATTGAAACAATCTAATAAATCACAATATGAAAGGTACCACTAAGATACTGGTGAAACAACCTAACGATCATATATCTTTTGTCTCAAAAACAGTATTCAGTGGATAATACACAAACTGAAGATGAGAGTTAATTAATCATGCACTCATTGACTAGTCATGCATCCAGTAGAGGTGACAAAATCCGATCCAACCAGATCTGACCCAATTTTTTTAAGAAGTCAAACTGATTCGACTCGATCCAAATCGGACCTGACCCGTCACGCCAAACCAATACGAGATTGAAAAGAAGTCGATATAAAAATTGACTCGACCCTAACCTAACTCGAACCTGATACAAGATCTCCTAAGGCCGAACTAACCGGACTATATCAAAACGTTTGTGTTGGTTGAAAAATGAAAATGGGTCGTAACTAGAAAGTTTCTGTAATCGCAACCAGTGGAAAGCTTTCGAATGGTAATGGATTCACTTTAGCCGGCCCAGTGTAGCCCGTTATAACGAATGTTAAGAAAAAAAATGCTGGAAATCTTTTTTTTAATGAAGATGAGAGTCAAAGTTACTCAAATTTTAAATGTCTATAAAAAACCTCTCGTTCAGGTTTTGAACTAACGACCTCCCTCATGGAGAGCGTAAATACTGGAAATCTTATCGCTACATACTCACTAAAGAATCCTTGTGTAAGCTACTCTTAACATGCATAGGCAGCTTAATTAAGGATTACTTGCTAATGGTCTTTGTGACAATTTTAATTATGAAGTTACAAAAGTTCAAATTATTTTCGTAATTAGAATAAATTTGGAGAAAAATATGGATAATTTATTGAACTTATAAACTTAAAAAGTTGATATTATGTTAATGAACAAACATATAATTAAGTACAATCTTAGTTGTCTAATAGACTACGAAAAAATATTAAAATAAAAGCATACATATAAGTTAATTGTACAAAATCTCAAGTTTTAATAAACTATGAAAACATTAGCATTTCGGAGTATTTCGATCTGAAATTAAACAGATCGGATGTAGATTGATAAAAAAATATTAAACTAATGGGAACTAATACATATATACTGAGAAACATCTTGTGTCCGTTGATAACAAATATTAAAGTCATCAATACGTCCATAGTCGTACAAAGAATGTAGCAGATATATTTTGAAATGTAACAGATACATTCCGAAATGTAATGTATAGATGCCATGGAAAAATTTTCCATGGACGCTAGGTATTCTCATATATACAATATTTATAATACCAAAATCGATAACGACTATATTAGTATTCAAGTTAAATGAGTCAATACTTATTAACTCATATGATATTCAAATAATTTGTGTAATACATACAATACATTATATAAAATAAATTGTATAGTAAAGTCATTAATTTGAATAGTTTATTCATTAATATAAATACTAATACAATCATTATCTATTTAAGTATTTTATGGGAACTGATACATAGATACTAAAACTATTATACTAACGTTAGCATTTCGGATCGAAATGCTAACGCCTCAAATTTTATGTTATCGTATCTGAAATCACGATATATGGTGCTCAATAAATTCTTTACATGAAAATCTTAGGGAATACAAAAATTTTTCATTTTTAGAGTTTTCTAAGTATTTGTTTTGCATTTTTGAAAAGAGCATATACAAACATCAATATTTTATTAATATTTATGACCATTTTTCTAAAATTCAAAAGAAATACTTAGAAAACTCTAAAAATAAAAAATTTTTGTATTCCCCAATATTTTCATATAAAGAATTTATTGAGCACCATAAATCGTGATTTCAGATAAGATAACATAAAATTTGAGGCGTTAGCATTTCGGTCCGAAATGCTAACGTTAGTATAATAGTCTAACTCCTAAAAGTGATACCAAAATTAATTACCAACTGTATTAGTATTCATATTAAATGTGTTAATATTCAAATGAACTCAAAATAAGTTGGAACTGATACATAGATACTAAAAATGATACCAAAATTGAACCAATTGTATTAATATTCATATCAAACGTGTCAATATTGAAATTAGTTATTAAAATATTCAACTTATTTATATAATTTATCTCATTAGACTATACAAAATAAGTTACACAATGAAACTAATAATTTAAATACATAATAAGAATACTAACATTGATTTTTATATCATTATGTATCTGTACAGTAGTATTTTTTCATTTGATATTATTATAAGTACGTACCTCAGTAACATTTTTCTATAACGGTGACAGCCATTGAACATAGCACTATTTCTTTCTTCCCAAAAAAGCAAGAGATGGACGCAAAGTCAGCAAACTAAACTAACAAAATTAAATCCGAATCCAATAAAATATCCCTCTACAAAATCTTAAGTCTCGACACGTAACTCGCAAGTAGAAGAAAATCAAACACGTGGAGAACAGACAGGGCACTCCCCTGTTCTGCACCGGTTCTTCCTTCCGTACGCATCCTAAATTTCCTTTTGTAGTGAGTTCTCTTCTGTTCTAGTTCTCCCTCCGCATTTTGTCTTCTTTTGCAAAGGTACGAGCTTTCTTCTCTTCTCCATCCCACATTTTAATCTCAACCTTGTTCAAATTTCCCTGACGAGCATGTATGTATGATCATTTTTATGCATCCTGGTTAATTTATGGGTTTCCTGTGTTGTTCTGGGATCAAGTGAAATTATAATTAGTGATGAATTTGAAAAAAAAAAGTGGGATTTTGTTATTGTATATTGAGAATGTACCAATGTTGGAGATGTGCAATTGGGTGTGGTTGTTTCAGTGGCATTGAATTTATATATGGGAGTATCTTCTGTCCTTATCAATGGCATGCATTGCTGTTATTATCAATGGGTACTCTTTTGAATAGAAGGCCCAAGGTATTGTTTACTCACTTGAAAAGAAATGTGATTGTTGTTAAGATTGTGGGCCACTCAGATCAAGTCTTTGGTCTAGTAGCTAAGGGCAACGCTATCTGTGTAGGAGGTCGCAGATATTTAAATTTGAGTGGCTTGACTCTCATCTTTATCTAAAAAAAGATTATGGGTTACTCTTTTAGTTACAAATGGCCTTATCATGTGGGTACAAAATATTACTTCCGAAATAATAAAACTGTTCTGGAAAGAATATGATTGTAGTGTTAATGATGATAGACGGGGACTAGTGTACCCCTATTTTTCTGTTAAATTATTAAGAAAAAAATAATTGTAGTGTCAATTAACGTCACCAATTGATGTGTTGTCAGGAGTTGATCGATGGCGGATGATGATAGATCTAGTTTTGGAGGAGTGTATAATCATCTTCATTTGCCCGCGTTAATCACTGGAGGAGTGTTTGCTCTAACTGCAACAGTTCTTTCCCTCATACTGATATTTCGACATCTCAGATCATACACAAATCCTTCTGTGAGTTTCATGAACGCGTTGTGAGATTTCACAGTGATAGTTGTGTCAGTATATTTTGATTTGATTAATGGGTTTCACTACGTTTATTGGCATCTCGAAATGATTGATTTGTGAGGCATGTTGTATTATTATGAGATTTCATACTTTGACGCTAACAGATGGAAACTAAAACGAAAAACTGGATATGGGTGTAACAGAAAATGAATTAGTTAGTGCAGCAAACTAATCATTTTGGATTAAGCCAGAGGACAGTTTACCTTTCATAATTTCAGATACCAGTATTCATGTGTCACTGTGTCAGTCTGGTTTGAAGTTGATTCTCCATTTTTTTGGTACTTTGATTTGCTGCAGGAACAGAAATGGATAATTGCGGTGCTGTTTATGGTCCCAGTCTATGCAACTGAATCTGTAAGAACTTAAAAGTCCATATTTAGGACTCCTTTTTTACTTGTAGACTGTAGCCAGTGTTTACATTATTCACATAAACGCCAATTTATTACAGTTTTGGATCTTGGAATCAAATCATAGAGTGTAATCTACAATAAAAGGAATTGATTAAATTTGGAAGGTAAAAAAAAATGGGCTGTTAATTGCATTCTAAAGTACACAAAAGAATAAAATTTTTCCATAATTTTGATGATGGTTAAACTGATAATTTGTTTGTCATGCCAGTAAACTTTTAGTTTTTCACATTTCACACTTGTTATTTCCATGGCTCATATAGAATTTTTTTTTTTTTATATAGATAATTTCATTGTGGGACTCAAGATTCTCCATGATTTGTGATATCTTGAGAAATTGCTACGAGGCATTTGCCCTGTATGCATTTGGGCGCTATTTGGTTGCATGCCTTGGTTAGTCCCTTCTGTCTGAGAAACTTAAAACTTTGGTTAATTGCACTAATATATCAAGGAAAACATATTTTGTTATCCCATGAAATGGTAAATGAAATATAACCGTTAATTAAAATCTTTGGCGTGTAACATCATAATTTAGGCGGTGAACCAAGAGTGGTGGAAATGCTTGAAAACAAGGCGAACGACGAGCTGAAAGAACAATTACTTGAGAAAGGAGGAGAGGAGGGAACGCATAAGAAAGGATCATTTCGTGATTTCTTCTTCCACCCGACTAGTCTTGGCAAAGACATGTATATAACAGTGAAATTTGGTCTTGTCCAGTATGTGCGTGAGCATTTATAATTGCCACTAAAATTTTCTCTACTATACAGTTTTTATTTTAAATATAGAAGCACAGTAATTCAGTGGAAGATTATTTTTCTTCTTTTTGAAAGTTAGTTGGAAAATTTTCAACCAACAATGTCATTAAAGTAAAAAAAAAAAAGTTACAATTACATGGTATTTTTGTGTCATAACAGTTGGCACTGAACATCTTAGGAAGCACAAAAATGCACTATCTAACAAAACCTAAGCCACAGTCCTACCTCCAAAGGAGTATAGTGCAAGAATGTTTTGTCCTGTATTTCAAAATTTTCTTGAAGATTTTTGTTCTGTATTAATGGATGTAGATGATTTTGAAGACGGTGTGTGCCTTCTTGGCTTTGATTCTGGAGATTCTTGGTGTTTACGGTGATGGTGAGTTCAAGTGGTACTATGGGTATGTTTCCTTAACTATTCAAATTTATCTTTCTTTAGTAGATCACCACGACAGGTTTCTCCCCGTATTATGGCATGCTCCAAAAGAAAAAGAGGAGAAGGAGTGGAGTGGAGGGTCACTGGGTTGCCCAAATAATTTATCACTTAATATTTTAGAAGGTAAGATGTTATACAGAAGGGGAGTTAAACACCAAATTAAAATATAAATTATCTAGCAATTTTTACACCTGATTTTGAGGGTAGGCTTCTCATTCTTATTGATCTACCATTAACAAAAAGATCAGTGAAGTTTTTGCACAAAAGTTTCTGTTGCTATTACGAATGATTATCTACGTTACATATATTTTGGTGTGCTCCAATAGCAAAGGTACTAATTATATCATTGGATTCCTTTTTCAGATACCCATACATTGCTTTTGTAATCAACTTCAGCCAATCGTGGGCGTTATATTGCTTGGTTCAGTTCTACCACGTGACACATGAACGGCTGCAGCCCATCAGGCCGCTCGAAAAATTCATAAGCTTCAAGGCTATTGTGTTTGCCACTTGGTGGCAGGGTGTAGCTATTGCCATTGTTTGTTACTTTGGGATTCTGCCAAGTGCTGGAAAAATGCAAATTGCAATTCAGAACTTTTTAATATGCATCGAGGTTAATCTCTTCGATAGTCCTATAGAAACAGAAAATTTGCAAATTGGTATTAATATTAATATTATTCAAAATTAAACGCTAAATATGTGTTTTTATCTGCTACCATCCCTACCAGGATAATGATACAGGTTCATCACTGGATGTCTTAGATATATTTCCCCGGAATCAAGCTCTGATTGATAATATTTGAAGCAGGAGTATTAATTTAGACCCCTGATAAATATCCACTGAATACATGATTTATACTGTTATAGCATGATTTTGATTGAGGTTTTTTACCTTGCGTTTTCTCTATTACAAGTAAAATATCTGAATATCTAATTATGTTGTTTTAACTTCTTTTGTAGATGGCTATTGCAGCTATAGCCCATGTGTATGTCTTCTCAACAGAACCATACCAATACATCCCAGTCTCAAATCATGGTGATGTCACATGCGAGGAAACTAAAACCCAGGTAAAAGTAGATAGTGGCAAAGAGGAGGAACCAGCGGTTGTAGAGACCAAAGAAATCCATATGGAAGCACCTGGTACCAGCATCCGAGAGAGCGTTCAAGATGTGGTTCTGGTTGGTGGCAAACATGTAAGTTGCATTATGAAATATTAGAAGAGACAGATTGCTCTTATAACTAGCTCCAGAATTCGACAAATTGTTGGGTAATTGGAATAATACCATTAGAGGGTTGCACCTGTCAGATTTGCTCCACTCATCATTTCACAACTCAATTTTGCAATGGTATTTTCTGATTGACAGGTGGTTAAGGATGTGGCGTTGACAATATCGCAAGCAATAGAACCAGTTGGAAAAGGGGTTTCAAAAATACAAGACACTGTACAGCACATTTCTGTCAAAAAAGAAGGCGAAGGCGGAATGGAAATCAGTGAACAAGAACATAAGAGTTCAGTAGATGGTGAAACTGTCGAGTTAGAGTCGGAGATTGAAATCAGGCCCGAGGGATCTCAAAAGTAGAGTTTCTTTTTTGTATGTTTGGTTTAGATAGTTAGTTCCTTTTAGATGTGTTGTAAATCCTTTTCTTCTCTAAGCTTTTTTCAAAATCTTAACAGCAGCAGCCAATTGTTTCTTTTGTGACTTGGCTTTGCAATTTTGGTGAACAAGCCGAAAATCACAACTCTTTTTTTTTAAGCCGTAGATAGTAAACTCTATATCGCAACTGTTAGAACTCCAGTGTAGAACATTGTTTGATAGGAATGTATTGACACAGCTGCTTATTACCTCATTGTAATGACATGTACATTATACTAATAGTTAGTCCGGGCTGTGATAGCAAGTCAGATAACAAAACTAACGCTGTCCGATTGATATATTAATCATTTTGATTAATAATAAAAAAAGAGCGATAGCAATCTATGACATTTGCCGTAGAGCTTTTTTTTTTAATCTTATGAAGTCACATTATTTCACTCTGCACAAACTAGCACTAATTCCCTTACATTCTCAGCTCAACGTTTAATTTACATGCACCACAAACTCACAATAAAATATACCCACACCATAATTACATACCTCAGCACCCCAAAACAGCCATCCCTCGATCTACTATGACGAATCAGAACCACCGCAACACACTTCAGAGCAGCATTCGAGGCACCCCAAGCAAGCCAGCGCAGCAAATACTTGGGTAATGATAATGAAGCACTGGTCGTTCAACTTGGAACATCCCTGGATCAGGCATCTGCAACAACAGCAATCAGCCAAGCTGCTACAACAGCCAACAGCATTTGTGAACATCACCTCGAGGGCTTCTGGTGGTTTAAGCTCTCTAAAGCCAATCGGTAGGTTCTCCTGTGTCGCAGTTATGTTGCCAAATCCAATGGCTAGGCCTTGAATTAAGATAGGAAGTCTCTCTTCAGGGCCAGTGTGTTTGTTTAACCCATGCTTCTTCTTAGTAGCCTATTTCAAGGTGTAAAATAAATACTAACGTAAGCAACCCCTTAATGCACCTGTACTCGTATTAAGAATGATTGAAAGTCGA
Organism: Cyperus esculentus; assembly: GCA_030179965.1. Lineage (NCBI taxonomy): Eukaryota > Viridiplantae > Streptophyta > Magnoliopsida > Poales > Cyperaceae > Cyperus > Cyperus esculentus. The sequence continues at coordinate 1,129,721 of JASGLE010000015.1, read as the reverse complement.
GTGTGTAGAGAGAGCTCACCTTTGATGTGTCAACATTTACCGGATCTTTCTGGACCAGCATCATACGTGTATACTCGGATGAAATGCTATTTTGTATGCTCAACTTAGATATCTGAAGTAAAAAACAGCGATACGAAAATTAGGTCAAACAAACACTAATAAAACATTGATCACAGGCAGCATCAAGATTTAAAAGAGCACAATATACAATACCAATGATCATAACAAAATAGCTCTGTTAGGCCCCAAAATAGTTAGAACTGTCTTGTACTTCATTTATTGTCTAATTGTCTATTAACTTTTAAACATATCCAAGAGAAAAGAATTGCAGTTACAGGTTGATTCTGAACAAGTTACCTTGTTTTCAAGCTGTTTATTTTCAAAAAGCCAAGCCTTCGCTGTCAGAAAGTCAATGTGTTGTTTTGCAAATACCTAGTAAAAAACAAAGTCAGACAAGAGAGATTATTGAATTAGATTTGCTGTTTAAGTTCTATGAGTATAATTAACAATAACACGTATGTCATAACAGAAGTAATTATTTACTTTCTCGAGATGCATATCCTTGGCATTCTCAACTCTGAGATCAATCTCCACTGTACTCATGTCAGCTTGGTAACCCTTCACTTTAACTGAATTTGGAAGTTTTCCTTTGTATCTCCCAAAAATGCATATAAAAGAACATGTCGATACGTCTGGGATGTTTTGAGGGTACACCTGAGCATACACCATCATAACCATTAAGTATGCCAAAAATATTAGTTAATTATAGTTTTCATATGTTTTTTTATTTAATTATTTAAATTTTATTAATTGAGTGTGTGTATCAGGGTGTGAGGCATATTTGGCACCATGAAATGTAATGGACATATTTTAGATAAAACATTCCAAAATTACCTCAAACTCAGAGTCATCAAGGTTGTTAAAAGCATCAATTGTTATATTTGCTACTGTAGTGCGAGAAGCTCTTCTAAACCATGCTCGCATCCTGCTCTCAATAGAATCTACAAATAAAAACTAGTGTCAAACAACTAAAAGAAGTTCAGACAATATCTATAATAAAAAAAAATTTCACTTCTCCAACTTGTACTGAAGTTGAAAGATAACGGAAGGTAATTGATCAAGGCCAATCAAATCTGAAGTTTCAACTCAAGTGCTATTCCAAGAACATTTTACATAATGGAGATGAGAATTCAATAGTACCCAGATCATATGCTGCATCGTAGTGCCCGCTACCAATCGAAGCCAACATGCTTAAGAAATAGTGGTTGCAAAATGATCCTGAAATCATTTTCAGATAACATTAAACAAATTTTCGTTTCGTAACAACATTTTTAGTTAATGCAATGTAAAAAAAAAAATGAAAATTGCACAGTTGTCTAGGGACTTAAAGCCTATTTAACAAGGACAATTTCACAGATATACTGGTCATGCTTTTTTACAGGCTCTGCATCCAGACACATGGATTCACTCAAGAAGACACTATTACTTCATTAATTAAGAGGAAAACAAATGAAAATTGAAAAGAGGATGTAGCTCTTGTTGGAGGCGTTATAAGGTTGGTCTTCCTACAGCCCCTTTCTACAGATTTTTATTTTTATTTTTTTTCTTTTTGAGATAAGGTAGGGAGTCTAAGCTATCCAACTCATAAATATCCATAAAGGAGCCTCATTCGGATTTCAAGCCTACAACCTCCTACAAGGAGAGTATTGCCTTTGCCACTAGAGGAAAGGTTAGCTATCAGTTTTACAGATTTGAATACATAAGGTTTAAAGATGCAGAGAAAACTTCCAAGTAGTGATACATAAATTCTAATATGAACTTTACCTATACCAAATGTTGATATTCGAGGGGAAATTGATTTGCTATTTGTGATCTGAGTTCGTATATTAGCACAAATTTCTCTTTCATCCTCCACCGTTCCATCTGTTATGAGAAAAATATGAGGGATGGAACCTTTTGTATTCATTAACGACTCCATCACCTGTCATAAACAATTGTGAATAGGGATGTAAAATTATAATTTACTACAGCCCATTTCAGCAGTTATTTCAGCAGTTATTATGTACTTTCCTTATAGGTAACAAAGGCACAACTGATGCAATTTAGAGATCTCAGAAATGTCAAGTTACCTCATTTAAGGGGCGTGAAATGTTGGTACCCCCTTTAGCAAGAAGATTTTTATCCATCCATTCGTTGGCAATCTCAATCATTTCCTCAGTAGCCGGTACAAGACAGGTCGAAAAAGAGCACACCTCATCATTGAAAGATACAATGTTGAAGAAATCCTTGTTAGTCAGTTCCAACAGTGAGGCTCGCACGGCATTCTTCACACTCTCGATTGGCTTTCTTTGCATGCTCCCACTTGTATCAATCAGAAAAACAACCTCCCTTTTAAATACCTGTTTTTTTTAAAAAAAAAAAAAATACTCAACATTACGATTCAATGTACCACTATATAATGTTCAAAATTGAAAATTTGAAAGTAATATGATATTTGTTTTGTTCTAAAAAGATACAAGATAAGTGCATCCAACATTCCAACTACATAAAATGGCAATTTAAAATCCATGTACAACAATGAAATAACATCAATTCATTGCCAGAAACCCACAAAACATTGCATGCAAGAAGTTGCACAGTAAGGTATTTGTTTGATATCACATACCCAGTTTGAAACAATAGATCCTTTTTATTTGTTATTGATTATTGATGTAGTAGGCAAAAAGGCTCCTTTTTTATTTGTAATTTTTTTTTCTGTTGCTAAGTAGAAAACATCGATAGTGCCTAGATTCATCCTTTCATCATTGGATAACAGTAGGAGATGCTATAGTGCATCAAACATTAATCTAACCTTTCTTTTTTTGTTATTTCCAGGAATCAAGAAAAGGCAAAACATGTCTCTCTGATCATAATCATTGACTGAAGGAGATTGCAAGAGGAGACTGCCGAATAGATGAACAGAATGTACCTAAAAGAAATTCAAGTACATCAAAATTATGAACAACAATTTTGAAAAGCCCAGATAGAATTTTTTTTATATGAACATGCTTAAATTTTAGAGATTTCCACATAATACCTTCAACTATTATTGCTTTTCAATTAAAAAGGTAGTTCTAAGTTGTTGTACCTCAAAACATACCTTCCAGTAAAACCATTTGAGATATTTTGTGGTTACTTTTTCAATTCAGTTATAGCTTCTTTAATTATTAGATGCAAGATTTAAGGAAGAGTTTGGCTACAATAATATGCATATTACAGGTTTGCCAGTGATATGGACTCATATCTTTGTTTATAAAGTCCAAATAGTCAATATGAACCGCTCAATATAATCTTCAGAGAAGAATCTACTAGGAAACCAATTTTTTCATTTCTTTAGTCCTTCATTTGTTAAGAATTCAAGAGAAACTTCCCTATATGCAAACCAAGAGAGTCATTTAGAAAATTAAAAAGTAAAAGGACTCACACTGTATGAAAAATTGAAATCCTTCGCTGACCAGTTTTCAACAGCCTCATCATACACAAAGGTCATCTTCTCCCCTTGACGCGCTTTTTCCTAAAATTCAAAAGGAAAAAAATTTGAAACATGCATTAGCATGACACTTTAAGTGGTAGGTTTTACATATGATAGTCAAGAGCTACTACAGTGACAATTAGGTAGGAACATAGGTTTTACCAGTTTATAGTACCAGTGTGGAATATACAACAAAGCTACATAATTAAAACAATTTTCGAAAGCTAATATAAGTTGAGCGACAATGCTATTACTGCTATTATACAGGTGCAACAGCTAAAAAATAAAAATGGTACTAGTGCATTATAAATTGTAATAATGAGAAACTAACCTTCAAGGGATGGCTTGATCCTTTCAACAAAACTTCCTTGCCAATGCCAGTGTTCAACATCAATTTGATTTTCTCTCTCTTGACAAATATTTTTGATGAAGCATTCACATAAGTTGGAAATTTAAAAGGGATATGCACTGTAAACTGCCCTTGTTCATCATACAGTATTTTCTGAGACCATTTGATTGTTGCAAATACATCTGAACCTCCATTAGCCTGATAACACAAAACAAGAAGAATGAAAATTTAGAGAGCACTATACTGGTTTATATAGTACAAATATTGGAAAAAAAAAAAAAAAAAACAATGCACTCAATATAATAAATTAAATTCCCTGATAAGACTCCTTTAAGTTGATTCGATGATTAAGGCTTATTTCCGTCATTATGTCCAATAAACCAAGTGTTCAGCTGCAGTTCTTGTGAAGATGCAAAATATTGAATAAAGGCCTCAAAACCCATTCCCAGTTTTTTTTTCATTTGAGGAACTTGCAACAACTATTTACTCCCAAAAGGGACTCATTTATTACTCCCATCTCCAAAACTCTTAAATCAGGACAGAATAATAAAATGTTTGTCTCTCTTACATAAAATGAGGGCTAGAAATTATTCGTTGTCTGGTTAAACAGTACAGAAAATGTTATTAAAATTGGAAAAAAAAAAACAAAACATCATACCTCCGGAGTTGGTAAATAAAACATTTGAGGTTTGAGAAAGCCGCCGCCACCAGATTTCGCATTATCAATTCTCGCATCAGCCAAATCAACCACCTCCGTGACATACGATTTCTTCCCAACCTCCACTTCGACGCCTAGAATTGAACCCTATTATTAGCCAAACCCCTTCTTAGCTCAAGATTTCTACCAAGTTACATTTCAATATGAAAAATAGCTGAGACTAATTGACTACATAGATACTAAAACTAATTGGGTATGATCCCAACGGTTTAAAGATAGGCTAAACCAGAAAAATTTAAAGAGCAAATGAAACACCAATTAGCTTGCTCTCAAGGAAAACCCAAATTATTCTTTACTTACAAACAAATTCATCTTTGTATTTAAAAAAAAAACTTGTTGCCAAGATTTTATCTTTGCATTAGAAATAATTATTGATCCATAATCAAATTTAACAAAATCCAATTTATTTCTTAACTCCTAATCATTTGTGCCAAAGATTTATTACCCAAAAACTCTCACTAAGACCAAAACGTCATTGTCATTGATCAATCACAGCATTCAACTCAACAAACAAACAATCAACAATCAACGAGGAACGAGGGAATTGTCAACCTGTTCTCCCAACGGAACAACGATCCTGCAATCACACGCGCGGCTCCTAGTCACGCAGTGCACCCACCAGCGGGCGCGCGCGGTGACGAACGCGGTGTCCAGCACGCAGTCGATCTCGAGCTCCATCTCCTTCATCTGGAGCGGAATGAGCGCGGGCGGGTCGCAGCGGCCGTAGACGTAGGGCTGGTAGCTGGGGATGTCGGGGTTGTCGACGATGCCCGGGTCGGATATCACCGCGTACGCCATGGGTGCAGTCGGGAGGAAGGCGGCTGAGGCGGAGGAGGAGTCCATGAGCTGGCGCTGCGGCGTGCGCTGGTCCTTGGCGCTGGTGTAGAGCCGCTTCGCCAGCTTCAGCCCGTCCTCCACCGATCGCGCGAATTCCTCCTCCGCGTACGACATTATTCCTTCGTCCGATCGCGATCAATTACAATCACAATTGTCTCTTCTTTGTTTTATTCTTCAGAGAATAGAGAATTGGAGAAAGGGAATTGGAGCTGGAATAGGAATAATATGATTGGAAGAATGGAGAAGGAATAATATGATTGGAAGAATGGAGAAGGGGAGTAGTAAAGTGGGATTATTATTGATGAAGGAAATTGGTCGGCAATTATTATTGGGGAATGGGGGGATGGGGAACTCGGAATAGGAACGAACGAACTAATCTCCTCCCAATGCAGTTAATTGATTATTATTGTGCGCACCGTTGTAGTGTTCACGAGTTGATGACGTGGGGAGTACCATGTGAGGTAATAGTGTGGCGCAACGGTCAAAAAGAGTACTGAATGGGATAGGAGTATGGTGCTGTTCGTAGACCGTGCTCTGTATTTTATAGTGCCCAAAACATGTTGCATCCACGGTGGAAATTCCATCGTAAACACAAAGTGTTACATAGTGGGTACCACCTATTCCACCATGTAACACTTTGTGTCTATGGTGGAATTTTCACCTATGAATGGTAGCAAAGCTTGAATAAATATCAAATGAAATACTTTTATATTGATTTAACATATCATATTTCATTCTATTAATTTTGGTGTAATTATTATAAGATTTCTAAAATTTTATAGATATGTTAGTTTTGAAAAAAAAATGAAATAATTGGTTGGATCTTGATTTTTTTGAGGAACTCAAAATTGTCCCGAAATTAAATTATACTAAATGTCCCTAAACTTTTTGCATAAAAACAATTTTGTTCCTAATTCTTTTTCAAAATAACTAATTATGTTTTTTTATTCTCTGAACATATAGACTCATATTCGACAAGGTTTTTGGTTATCAATTCATGCTTGTCAAAGTTAGATTAAATCAAGTCGACCCTTTGATCTGAGCTAAAAAACTAAAAACTTAACCTGCAAATTGAAGTTCATGGCCTATTTTAGCTTTGTTGTTTTGTTTTTATAAACTTTAGAGATTTATTTCGCATAGTATATAAACTATAATAATTACGTACATGAAACTTCATAAAAAGTATAAATAAACAAAATTAGGGAATTATTTGAAGAATGTTCCGATACGCAATAAATGAATAAACCAAGTCCACTGTCCACTGTTAGCTCTCCAATATGGGGCCGGTGATTTTGCCCCAATGTTGGTAATGGTAGCAAAGGGACGGTGATATCCGGATAAATCTATATTTTACGCGTTTCTTATTTGTTTCATGATTCTTTTGTTATTTTGCTTGAGGAAACAGACAACAAGAGCAGGGGATTTGATTTGGTCTGTTGACACTTGACGGTTGACAGGACTGGAGGCGTCCGCTTGACTGGCAGATCGTATTCTTAATTGTTAATTGTTAATTGTTAGTCACATTAATTAGCCGGATTAATTAACATCATCAGGATGATTAATAATGAGGTTGTTACATTATTCGAATTGTATTAAAAAGTTAATCCATGGTCGTATTTTTCTTTAGTAATATAATAATATATGCCAAGCTGTTTGTTTCGTGCCAAGCATAATTAGAACTTTGGAGAAAAGATTAATTACTACTTAATTGCAATCTAATTATGTGATTATTCTTAATGTCCATGCCACATTTTAAAAAAAAATGAAAACACCGAATTCTTCAGGTATTTGGCTTAAGCACTTTAGAAACAATACAAAAAATGAGTAAATACACATCAAATTACTCAGCAGACATAATTTATAATCTTATATCATATTCCCGGTGACAATTACAAAATGTATAAAAATATTGATCATTCATGCCAGAATTATTATATTTCTTGATCGATACTGACTAACAAAATGTTTGGGTTCAACGAAAGAAAGACCACGTCCTTGCTCCTTGGTTGCCTCCTTTTTGCTAGACAGATCAGATCAGATGAGAATTAAGTCTCAGCAAAGTGGACTCCTTTCCGTGAATACAACGGCTGGTCAGAAAAAAAAAAAAAACAAAAAAGAAGAAGAATAAATTCTGCTGGGCGACGCCGCGTGTTTTCCTTCCTTCCCTCTGCACGCGCCAGGACCATCGTAGCTAGCTACTGATTTGATCATTTCGTCGGTACTGGGTAACTTTTAACTTTTTAAGGGTGTATTATTATGCGTAAGTTCTGTTCACAATGGACCGTTATGACAACTGTTGACTTGGGTTAGGGTGTGAAAATAGATTGATTAATTTTGATTTTTAGTGAGAAGGAGAAATCTATTGACGGTACTTATCTTGATAATGATATTTTTGAAAAAGTTAAAATAATCTATAAAAAATCTTAAAGAAATGAAAAAAAAATATGGATATGTTATTTAATTTATACATTTATTGTGTTTTAAATTTCATTCAATATTAATATTGTTTGATGGTTTATCCAAATTTTATACATTTTTTTAACAGCTGTAATTTAACGGATATTTGAAAAGCTACTAAATGTCACTTAAATTGAATATAATAGTTAAAAAATATTTCTGTAAAATTTTCTGGTTTTGAGAATTTTTAATGATTTTTTTTTTTTCAGAATTTCCAAAACTTCATTGTTAAGATTGTCAAGATAAACATCGTTAATTATCCCTCCTCTTTACTGAATGGTTAAATCTGATTATTTGGTTTAGTTTTTGGGTTACAATAATGAGGAAATCCGTTGACAACTTCATTAATATTTCTTATATAAAAATGAATAATATCTTGAAAATAGAAAATTTTTAACAAAGATATTCTTAAACTGATATTGATTATTTTTAAATATTGAGCAATGGGAGTTGTTTGATAAATCAAAATTAACTGTATTTTAGACTGTTATAAATATTAAGAAACTTTGATGAGTTCTGATGGACTATTAAACAATACTTAGAAACGCTTAAAGTTACAATCCAGCCCACTTAAAAAAAAGAGAAAATGTTATTATCCCCGGACCTCTATCCCCCAAGAAATCCCCTAAATCTTATTACTTACCCCCATTTAGCTATTTTTCTATTTTTCTCTTCTCCTCTTTGAAATGACATTCTTCCTTACTCTCCCTTCTCCTCCCTCTGGCGATCACTATCCATACCTCGTCCCCAGTGACTGCGATCCCTTCCTCGACCCCAGCGACTGCGATCCCCGCCTCGCCTTCTGGCCACCGCGATCCCGACCTCGCCTTCCGGCGACCGCGATCCCGACCGCACCTTCTGACGACCGCGATCCCGACCTCACCTTCCGATGACCGCGATCCTGACCTCACCTTTCGACGACAGCGATCCCAACCTCGCCTTCCAACCATCGCGATCGCTGGTGCCGATGGAGATGACACTGTGTTAGTACTTAGTACGTACTGCACAGTTAATTTTTGTTGTAATTTCTAGCATTTTAATTTTTTTTATGTTGTTTTTAAAGTTTGTTTTGTATTTTGTTATTAAAAATTGTACATTTAAGCGACAATTTGAATGAATCTGCTTATTAAATCTCTATTCATTTTATATCAAAACTTATAATGGTTGTATGAATACTTTTTAATACTACATAAGCACTTTTCAAAACTACATAAACAATTTTCAATTCCACATAAACACTTTTCATTTCCAGATAAACTCTTTTCATTTCCAGATAAACACTTTTCATTTCCGGATAAACACTTTTCATTTCCGGATAAACACTTTTCATTTCCAGATAAACTCTTTTCATTTCCAGATGAACAATTTTCATTTCCGGATAAACACTTTTCATTTCCGGATAAACACTTTTCATTTCCAGATAAACTCTTTTCATTTCCACATAAACAATTTTCATTTCCGGATAAACACTTTTCATTTCCGGATAAACACTTTTCATTTCCAGATAAACTCTTTTCATTTCCACATAAACACTTTTCATTTCCAGATAAACACTTATCATTTCCACATAAACACTTTTCATTTCCAGATAAACACTTTTCAAAACTACATAAACATTTTTCAATTCTACATAAACACTTTTCAATTCTACATAAACACTTTTCAATATTCCATAAACACTTTTCAATCTTACATAAATAATTTTCAATAGTACATATACATTTTTTTTCAATCTTATCCAAGCACTTTTCAAAGCCATGTAAACACTTTTCAAAACTATATAAACACTTTTCAATCTTATGTAAACACTTTTCAAAGATATGTAAACAATTTTAGGGGAAACTGGTGAATTTTCTGTGGGCCTATCAATGTATCGCTGAGAGAGCTAGTAGACAGGCTGGCAACGCGTTTTCTGTTTTTGGTAAGTTTGGGATGCGTGCTGAGATTGTCTTTTAGCTAAAAATGGAAAGTCAGTTTGATGGATTTTCATGGGAGATTTAATTTTGAGGACTATTAGTCTCTTCCTAAAAAAAAATTAAGGAACTAGCAATAGACAAATTTCTCATACAATTATTTGTATATATGAGATGTCATAAAATATGGAAAATAACATTTACAATTCAATATAGTTGCATGGCGAGAATTAGCTTTTGGTTTAATTACTAAGAACAATACTCTTTATATATGAGGTCATGAGTTTGAAATCCAATTAAGATACTTTATAAACATTTGAATTTGAATTGCGTGCTAGTTGCTAGAGGTGGCAGAACCTGACCCGACCCGAGAAATCAGACCCGACCCGACCCGATTTGAACCCGACCCGACTCGAAATTCTTCAGATAGTCAAACTGACCTGACTTGACCCGACCCGACCCAAGATCAAATAGCATCCAATCCAACTCAAATCAACATACGATCCAAAAAAAGTATATATTAAAATTGACCCGACCCAATCCGCCCATCACCCGACCCGACCTGACCCGAGACATTCTAGAAGGTCAAACTGACCTGACCCGCCCGACCCTAACCTGACCCGCCCGTCCGATTTGCCACCTCTACTAGTTGCTCTTCATTGTAATCTAAAAAAAAAAAAAATAGTTGTGTGGTCAAATAAATGCCAACTAAACTACAGAAATATAATCACAACAAAGGAGCATGAAATTCTGGTTCTTTCCTTTATCTTCAAGTTCAAATGGAAATATTGTTCGCCTCTTCTTAAAGGGACATCGCTGTCTTTCCACACTTGCAGAAATACATGAAAATGTAATTGCGGGGCATCCGAGTAGACTTCTTGATGCTTGGACCAATTATGAAGATAATATAATTATAGCATGTGATATTTGAATATATTATTGCATAATGTCGTTATCACAAATAATGAAATAATATATATGTCAATCAACACTCAATGAAAATTATTGCCGACAATAAATAACTATTGGGTACATATCAAAATTAGTACGACTTGATGGCAAGTTCACAATCCATCAAATAATTTAGATGTGATGTTTAAATTTAGTTCAGTTATATAAATGCTTGTTCAGTGATAAAAGGTATCTTCAAATGGTGACAAATTTAGCACGTCGTCTATTTGACTGTTAAATTAAATATCAGTAATTAGTTTTCTTTTCATTCAGCCATTAATTTAAAAAGAAGTCGAATCAAATACATCACATCAGAAAAATTTTCACAAAATTAGCACGTGTTTAAGCATCAAAATTCGGTTTTTGTTTTGGTGAAACCTCATAGCAATCTGTGACTGTCAATTTTTTTTTTCTATCCTTACTCACAAAAGGAGATTGAATTTTTTGACATGAAAATATTATCTTCCCCAAGAAATAAATACCGTTGATTGTTTACTTAGATTGATCACCACCATTAAAACTTAAGGCCCATATCAATTTTCTCAATTTAAGGCCCACTACATATTATCTTAAAAATTTATTTTAAGAAATAACAATTTTAGCCCAAAGCAAGACGCGAGCTCATTACTTAAAATGCAGTATAATCGTGATGCATTTGTGACATTCAATAATTAATATTTGGGTGATCATGATCATGATCATGATGTAATTGATCCAAAATTCTTCATCTTGGAAAGATATTTGCACAATATATATACAGTGTCACACTTAAGTCACATCCAACAAATTAATGAGACAATGATTTCCCTACCCCAGGCAGTATATATCTTTGGGATTTTGATACATAGCTGCTGTATCAGGGTTTCCGGGTTATATTTGCATTACCTGCGATCCGAATGTGATTGTTGAGTGCGAGTCCTGTTCTATTTCGACCGTCTGATTTAAAATAGACGGACCAAATTAGTGCAATTTGGTTTACAGGGGAGCTGATCTTTAATCTTTGAATTTTACTTCAATACTTCCACCAGAAAAATTTTCTTTCCGATCTGACGATTATAAATTAATATTATCCATTATGAAATATATCTGTAATCGATAAAATTATCTGGGTCTGGGTGTAGTATGGAAGTAATGTCCTTAATCTTTTCCATAACAAAATCTGCTTTGATCGACTCGGAGACTCCACAATATTATCAAAGGGCCTGAGTGAAGTCAGGCCCAATTATTCTTACGCCAAACATGGCCCAGTTACAGAAAGTATGTATTTTATGATCCAAGTCATGTTCACTCATCAATGCTATTTACATCCACAAATTGATCTGCATCGTTGAGTATGTTCATCGTCAAACGAGCAGGATTGCAGATTGATTATTTCACACCTGCACACTCATTTTAGCTGTTCCTGATAATTTCTTAGGAAAATTATGATTTACAAAAAATTTCGTGGTTTATCAATTTCAGTACAGAAAAATATTACGAGAATTTTATTTCTACATCGATTTATTCAATTAATATTGTGTGTTCTTTTTATTTTTTTCCACTAATAATTAGAGAGCTCATCATCATTCTAGTCTGGTTGGGTACTTACTGTGGAGTATAAATTAAAGGTCAGTGTATTGAATTAAGCCCAGCCCATAACGACCCTAAATCTCGCTGATAAAGAGCGGAACAAGAAGCAAATGCGCTCAGTTAGTCCCACAGCTGCTACGTTTGCGCCTTCAACCCCCAGCGGTGGCTATAAAAGAGGAGGGCAGGGCAGCGTTGAAGCTCATACCTTTCTCGGCCTTTTGGCTAAGATCAAGTGTAGTATCTGTTCTTATCAGTTTAATATCTGATATGTGAGCCATGCGCTCACAACGATATTAAATTTATTTTTCGTGGGGGAGAGCCCACCGCAGTAGCTTGCTACTGGGGCTCTAGGGCGTCGCCCTTGCGCTGCACTACTGCACGGGCCTGGCGCACCCCTACCAAATACTAATTCAAGATTTGTTTCTTGACGTCGAATTCGACCGATTTCATTGTTTTTGTGTTTTCTTCTTTCTGGTTATATAACTGTAATTTTCCATGGTAGCAGGGTGTGCAAAGCTTTGCAGTGATGCGAAGATTATGCTTGCTCAATGCGCTTCCTTCCCATCGTTATTGCCCGCATCGTGTTTGTGAAAATGCCTCGTGATGCATGAGGTAGAGAGAACAAATGGAAGAACACAAGAACACGAGAGATTTTTGTGAATTCACATAGAATTCATTTTTTTCTAGTTAACTTGATACAAAAGACAACTTGTTTTTTCCCAAATGGCATGACAACTATTTAAATAGAAAAAACAAAAAAACAACTCCAAGAGACAATAAAAACCAGTACAGAAAATATTCCTAAAAAAATGCAAAGAACAACTCAAAAACCCACATCAAAACTGTTTGGGGCGGAACCATGTTACTGGAAACAGACTGCTAAAATTTCGGTCCGAAATAAATAATTTCGGGCCAAAATTATGGCACTGTTTCATAACAGTACGTTTCCCGCAAAAATTTCGGTCCGAAATAAATAATTTTGGGTCGAATTATTCCTGCGCATCATTCTCCCCCTCTAAGAAAAGAACTCATCCTCGAGTTCGGATCAAGTTCGTTTTGTCTTTGTAGACTTCTTTTAAGTTGTACAACATGAGCGCAAACACTAAAACATTGTGAAAAGGTACAACTTTTCGTTCATCATTCTTCTAAACAAAATCAACAAAGAATATGGCTTCCGCCAAGGTTGGATCAAACAAACTCTTGAAAATTGTTGGTTCCTTTCTCGGTTTTAGGAATGGATCTTTGTAACCATATTTTGAGATTTTGATCTCAAGGGGATCCTCATCTTTCAACTATTTGGAAACTTCTTTGGTTGACACAAAATATGCCTCCAAGTTTATAATACTTGTAGAAATCGTCATGCAATTTTCGGACAGCGGTACATCATAAACAAGGTATTTGCCAAAAGTTGGACAATTTTCAAAAGGTTTAAATTCTGTTTGGGACTCGCCAACGAAGATTATGACATCCTCATTCTTTTCTGGATACTCATCAAAAATTGGCGGAGAATCAAAATTTATACCTTCACTTTCATCAACCATGTTGAGAAGATTAAAAAACCCACTCGGTTGTTGTTGGTGCTCTTCCATCGAAATAGTCACCTTTGAATCAACGGCCCTTTGGAGATGAATGCTCCTTCGGGTATGGTATTGATGACGAGCCTCTTCGCCACAAGACAACGAAGCGTTGATGTCGTGGAAGAGGATGTTCTCTTCATCATAGGTAGAGCCCATCCTTGCTTTTGCGAGTTGGCGCTCTAACTCTCGAATCCGTCTTGCCATTGATGCAATCTCTAGATCCCGCTGGTCTCAATGGCGGTTAGGCGGCTCTGTGTCTTTAAGATCGACTCTACGACCCCGACTACGGCCACGACCTCTACCACGACCACGGTTCGCATCCGTCATCAACCTGGTTACTCTGATACCAACTGATGCACGAACGGTAGAGAGAACAAACGGAAGAACACAAGAACACGAGAGATTTTTGTGAATCATACAGAATTCATTTTTTTTAGATTACTTGATACACGAGAGATTTTTGTAAATTTTTGTCCATTTCTTTATGGGTTAGATGGAATTGTAGGAACAAAGTTATATTTGACAATATTTCTCCTATGAATTATCAAGGTTTTCTAACAAAAATTTTTGTGTTGTATCAATCTTGGACAGGCAAGGGATTTGGGAATGTCATGCACACAGAGGGGATTCGTGTACATGAGTTGGAGGCCAGCACTTTAGCAGGAGCTATGGTTTTAGTTCCTGAAGTTTAAAAAATTTTCTTTACTTTGGTTTGGTTTATCTGGATGTCATGTTTGCTTATGGTCGAATATTTCTCTTGGATGGTTATCTTTTGTGGCACAAATTTATTTTTGTGCAAAAATCAGACTTTAGGTTTCTAAGATGCCCTAGAATTTTCTGATAGAATTTTCTGTATGGGCTTGTAATAAGTAGTTTTTTGTTTAGGAACTCTGTAGCTACTCTTGATTTCCCGGAAAGATTGGGAAATGGTGAAATATAATTCACTTTTATCAAAAAAAAAACTTGATACAAAAGACAACTTGTTTTTTGCCCAAAGGGCGTGACAACTACTTAAATAGAAAAAACAAAAAAAACAACCCTAAGAGACAACATAAACAACTATTACAGAAAATATCCCTAAAAAAACGTAGAGAACAACTCAAAAACGCACATCAAAACTGTTTTGGGCGGAACCATGTTACTGGAAACAGACTGCTAAAATTTCGGTCCGAAATAAATAATTTCGGGCCGAAATTATGGCACTGTTTCATAACAGTACGTCTCCTTCAAAAATTACGGTCCGAAATAAATAATTTCGGGCCGAATTATTCCTGCGCATCACCTCGCCTTCTAGTTCTTGCCCACATTCTGTTTTGTTGATGATATGCCTACCTTCCTGCCCGCGTTATGTTTGTGAAAATACCTAACCTTTCTTGCCTACATTGTGTATTTGTGTTTGTGAAATGCCTAACCTTTCTGCCCACATTGTTCTTGTTGAAATGCCTCACCTTTCTGTCCGCATTGTGTTTGTAAAAATGCCTCACCTTCCTGTCCGCACTCTGTTCGTTGAAATGCCCACAAAGTGTTTGTGAAAATGCCCCACCGTGTATCAGTGAAAATATTATAGGAGATCAGCGGAACAACGTTTTATTAAATCGGATTGTAAGAGTACTGAAAGCCCATGCTTGCCTTTATAAATGGCAGGAGCAGAAGCCAGAAGGCACAAATGATTTGCCTTTTCAGCTTGTGCCAAACCCTTCATATACCGCTAGAACATTTGCTCTGCAAATTACTTTGCACAATTGAGTACATTTATTATACAGTGATGATATTGTCTAATTCATTGTACTTGTCTCTTAATGCATTACTACATTACGAGCTCTTCGGATGTTTGTAGATCTACCAATATAGTTCAACTGCTACAGACCCAAATATCATCATTTCAACGAGATCCTGCCAATGAAGTTAGTTGCCAGGTTTCCTAAGTAGAGATCCCCTTCAAACTCTACTGCAGAGGTGACGAAGGACATCACCTTTCCGTCGGAATCATCGAGAATTCTTCTAATCTTCCCATCTACTCCTACATTTACCACCAAGGCACCTTTCGGTTTCAGCAGTTTCAGAAGAGCTGGAAACGATGCCAGAATCCGTTTTGACATGGGAGACCGATTGATCAGCCCGAAGCTATCCAAATGAAGCTGGATCAATAAATGTCGCAAAAGTATGTCAACTTCTCAAAAAAAGAATGTCGCGAAAGTGTTAATCTAATGCATTTGTTACAATTGCAGGTTATTTGTTACAATTACTGCGGAATTAGATGTATCAACTAAAAGCAGAAGATTGAACTTTGCGAACCTGAATGAGGGCAATCCAAAAAGATCCATCAGGTGCTCGATTTACATTATCAGGACATCCCGGCAAGTCTTCAATGAAAACTTCTGTTGTGCCAATCTTTTCTCCCTTTAGCCAGTATTTTAAGCATCTGAATCTGAACTTGGAACATTGAAAAATAAATTAATCAGAAAGCTGTAAATTAGCCTATTTCTACGAATAATGTCTTGATCAAATACAATTTATCTGAGTTATCAACATCCCTGATCCAATTTTATTGTGGTATATATACTGCAGAGGCATTGCATAAGTTTCAGAGCTCCTGCCATTATCATTCCAAAAATTTAGCCGGCTCAAAACCAATAAACAAAATTTGTGGTCTAAACTATCAAGCTTTATAACACTGGTACACTGCTGGTGATTTAGGATGCAGTATATCGCACAGATGAGTCACTAATAGGTAAACCCAAAGCTGATAAGTTCTATAAATTAAAAAAAAAAGGTGCAAAATGCGTTACCTCAATGTCTCGCATACAACCAAGTAGTCTTCTGCTTCAGACAGAGCCACTCCATTGGGAAAAGACATATGTGGCAACACCTCGGATGTTACTTTTGTAGAAGGTTCATACTTGAGAAGGCGACCATTAGGCCGAGCTTCTAGGTAGCCAAGAACCCAACTTTCAAACCCGAATTTGGAGCTGACATCGGTGAAATACACGGTACCATCTGCTGCCCCTATTACTTCATCAGCGAACCTGAAAAGCAGAGATGGTCAACTTTTGGTAGCAAATTCATGGTGATGGGCTTCGGGGTTCGGGTGCCGAACACTGAAGACCACCGATATTACAAGTCTGAAAGATCAACAAACTAGAGAGTATATGTCTATCCTATGAGTTTGAGTTTTTCCTCTCTCTAAGCATACAAAAGTCTCTTTTATAGGACAAAGTCCAAAGTTCCTCATATGGCAAGAGATCCGTGATTGGAGGTAATCACGGAGCTCTTTCTTTTCGGGACGTCGGCGTGTCGTCCGGGCCGACCTATCTAAGGCCTAGAAAGCATGTGCAAACCTTGGACCCATAGACCGGACTATTGGGCCCTATCACATGGCATCTTGGTAGCACAGAGTTAGTTACCGGGCTGAGTTTTACTTAGCTCAATCAACTGGCAAGTAAAAGACAGCGGCAAACGGACTGCTCTTAAGTTGTTCAGCAGATTTTTACTTTAGAGCTTTCCTCATATTTGCAATTATTTGACATTTATTATAGAAATTGTCAGCAAGAATGCCAGTAATTTCTATGTGACAGTAGCATTTTGTAAGGTTAAATTCCTCTGATATGTTAGTTAATGAGGGTGAAAATTTGAATTTACAGGTTTTCTGGCACAAAAAAAGAAGAAGAAGAAAGAACTGTAAAAGAAAGCTGCTGCTTTTATTTACTGTAATGTACTGGTATTAAAAGCATGCTCAAATTTGATGAAACAAGTTAATTATATTTGAAAAGGATTTGACAAAGGGATTAATTCTAGGAAATTGTAAGATCTTAACTAAATTGTCAAGGATATTATAACTGGTACATACAAATGCTAATTATGAAGTTATAATCATGTCTGGCACCAACTCCTGCATGAAGAAGGCTCTCTAAGAAACAAAATTAAACTAGAAAACTGAAAACAAATCTTGATTGATATTTTTTTTCAACATAATGCGTAAGATACGAATAAACTGTCCTTTTCTACAACAATTCGTGGTCACATGCGTTTTGGAAGCAGGCACCAAAAACACATCTCAAAATTCTCAATATCGGACTCTATATGAGAATACTTACAAATTTGATTTTTTTGGGTTGTGTGGAAGGGGCAATATATATCTTACCTTATCCTTGTTCCATTGGTCACTTGAGATGCAAGGATTGTCACCCCTTCCTCTCTTACTTTTAACAATCCCTGCAGAACATATACATGATCTCTTCCTTCAAATTTTTGTACACCTCAGGGGGGCTTTTGCTATATATATATTATGCAACGGTCTTATGCAAATTAACTAATTTCATCTTTTGGAAAAGTAATTAAAATTTGTATAATGCAAAGCATATTATATAAATTCAAGATCACAATCTGGACCATTGTACCCTATATATACATGATTAATTGTTATATTTGTAGAAACACATATATGAATGTTGAAAAAGTACAAGTCCTTGCTTTTCTACATCAAGAGTTTTTTCAGTTTCAGCCCGGCACAGAACTGCTTAATTTATAGATTGTTGTAGTTCTTACTTCTTTTGCTATATTTGGTGCCTAATATATATGTCAAAACTAAAACAAGATATACAGCTAGCCCTAATTAATCAGACCCAAATTTCAGCTCAAGTATAAATGAAATATTAAATTAAATGCGTACTTTTTCGGCGTCGCACACTAAAAGGGCGCCGTCCGACGACATGGAAACGCCTAGCAGTGACGGTCCCCCGACAAGCACCCACTGCTCCCATGACCCGTTTCGGTGCATCCTCTCTATCCATCCGTCCCTTGTTACTGTGTACAGTATCCCTTCTCCGTCAAAGCACAAGTCCTCCGGCCCCATCAGTCTCCCCTCCCCTAACTTCTCTACACTCTACATGCGCAGCAGAATACTCGATCGATATTCAAGCCATAAACATACATATAGTAATTAGTTCTTAAAAATAACTTCTGTTATAATGCTATCATTTATTGTATTTTATAAAGGATTTATAAAGAATATTTCAGCCTTGAGTTTCAACTAGCACAGTATTATTCTCACTAAACCGATATGTTGGAATCAATCGCGACCAAATAAAAACGACATATGATCCGCGTCCTAAAAACCGTAAATTCATCAAAAAAGAAAGCAGAATTAAAGATAGCACAAACCTGGAGGAGATTATTGGAGGAGTAAGGGAGAGAGGAGGAAGGCTCAGATAGAGGGAGGGGAGATATGGGGCAGTGCAGAACGACATGCGCAGCTATGGCGAGCAGGGTGGCGACGGTTGCTCCGGCCACAAACAACAACCGGCCATCGGCTGCCATCTCTTGATCACTTGCAATTTCTTTTTTTTTTTTTTTTCTTTGTGAAAGATTCTTAAAACTTTGTGGACTGAGGAGAGGATTGCTTTGCTTAATTTCCTCTTACAAATTCCTGGATTATGAAATGAAACATTTTGCACCATAAATATTCGGTATATATAGATTGGATTAGATCACTACAACTAGACTAGACTGACCGGTGACAAGTCATAAATTTGAACTTAGAAGAATCTTCAACTGTTGGTAACATGATATGACAGGCACAAGATTGCAAGATTTTTGTTATGTAACTTTGCATAATTATGAAGGTTAAAAAAAGGTTTCCTCTCAATCATAATGACTTGCGAATTCTTTTTCTTCTCTCTCAGTAGAATGAAGTAGAAAAACATCTTGTGTCCATTGAAAAACCGTCTATGCATCCATAGACATATACAGAATGTAACAGATACACTCCAAAATGTAATAGACATCTCAAAATGTAACATATGAACGCTAGTTACTCTATTTAGTATCAATATGGACGTTCAAGATGTGCTAGGGGACCAATTTATAGCAAATCATGATATCTGTTATAGTATAGATTAGTTTCGGACCAATTTTGTCGCTGTAGTCTACATGCGAGCAACAGTACCCTCCTTTATTTTTTTTTCGCTTCGGTGGAAAATTTTTGAGCCATGTAATTCTCAAATCCCAATGAAGCTCTGACGGTGAAACAAACTCACAGATGTTCTATTCTATTATAGCTATTAGCCAATAGCCACGTAAATTTTTTTTTTTTTAAAGATTAGCACAAACACAATGAACCCAAAATGACTTAATATAAAGTCAATATTAATTTCTTTGATTTATATTAATTATTAAATTTAATTTGCAATGAACTTAAAAAATATGGCTATTTATAGAAATATTGACTTTATTCCAATTTCATATAGTTTAACTATTTTTTTTTTTTTTGAAAAAAGTGGACAAAAATGTCCACCGTTTCCCATTTCTTTTAAGGAAACCAAAGTTCAATACAAACTACTTATCATACTACATCTTCAACAGAAACCAAACATGGAATCTGTATACTACCAAAAGCTTCATAAGGAACATTCAGATCACTCAGATCACATAACCAACCAAAACATACCTAACAAGCATATAGGAATACTAATAATGAAATGAAACTGAAATTAAGGAACAGCTGTTATGGCTAACATATTGTTAGCCCCTTCAGCTTCATCCTGCATCACAGCTTCCTCCAAAGTTAGTACCCCATCAGCTTGTATCATCCTTTCCAAATTACTACTGTTACCTGTCCAAGAATGAAACAGAGATATTATTTTGAATATTAGAGAATTAAAGTTGGGCAATATTTTGCCCTCAAACACAGCCTTGTTCCTGCAATTCCAAAAGACCCAAAAGGCAATACAGATAATACATTGTGCATACTTTTTCCTATCAGGGTCAAGATTCAAAGTACTATCCCACATAGAAATGACAGACCTAAGATCCAATAAAATCCCTTTCTGGTTCTGTGTATTGAATTCGATCCAGAATTTTAACATATATGGACAATGAATCAATAGATGGTTAATATCCTCAATATCATCACAGAATTCACAATTTATATGACCAGACCATCCTCTGAAAAACAAATTAACCTTGGTCAATATTTTATTTTGCAGAACTATCCACATAAAAGCCTTTACTTTTAATGGTAAAGGAAGTTTTCAAAAAGAACCTTGTAAAGAAAACCTAATACCTCTACAATTAAGAAACATATAAAAGGAATGAACAGTATAAACCCCTTTTGTTTCCAAAGGCCATACAGCAGAATCCTTACTGCTGAAAATTAAAGAACCCAATATATCTTAAAAGTAAACTGGCACCCCTAAATAAAGGAATTTTTGGTGATCCATTATTCCAAACCTGAGCCAATGTAATAGAATCTGCATTTTTAGCCTTTGCAAATAGATTTGGAAGTTGAATGTATAATGGTACCTCTCCAAACCAAATATCATACTAGAAAAGGATTGATACACCATTACCAACTTTCCTAACAATCAGTTTTCTAAACATATGATGTGCATTCAGAACTGATTTCCAGAAAAAAGAAAATTCACCTTTAAGTTTGAAACCATATTTAAATAAAATAATTTTTTTCCAATATCCTTTGGAGTCTGCATTTAAAAATTCCCAATACCATTTAATCACTAATGCAGTATTCATCTGTTCTAAATCCAAAATACCAAGACCACCATGTTCTTTATGAAGACAAACTCTTTTCCAACTAACTAAAGGAATTTTGTGAGTTCTACCAGATTCTACCCCTGACCATAAAAAATTTCTCCTAATTTTATCTATTCTTTGTATTACCCATTTTGGAGCTATGAATAATGCGAACTAATATAATGGAATGGAGCTTAGTACTGAGTTTAGCAAAACAATTCTACCCCTAAAGACAGAAATTTGCCTTTCCAGGCTTGCAATCTAATTTGAATTCTATGAATTAATTCTAGCCAAACCTCTTTTGAGGGTTTTTTCCAATGAAGGCTCATTCCTAGGTATTTAATTGGTAGTGAGTCCACTTTACAATTCAGAATCTGAGCCAAGAATTGGACTTCTTCAACCGAAATATTTAAAGGAATAATTGTTGTTTTGGCAAAATTAACCTTAAGACCAGATATTCCCTCAAAACTAATCAATAACCATTTAAACTTTTCAATAATCAATTGATCAGCCTTTAGAAAGATGATTGTATCATCGGCATATTGCAAATTGATTAAGGATCTATCATTTAAAAATTTGGGACCTACCCCATGCAAATGATTGTTACCTATCCCTAACTCTATCATTTTATTGAATCCATCAGCAGCCAAGATAAACAGATAAGGTGAAAGAGGATCCCCTTGTTTAACTCCCTTCCTACACTCCAAAAATTCAGTTAAGACACCGTTAACTTGAATATTAATCCTATCCCCCCATAACATCTTGGACATCCATAAGACCCATTTATCATTGAAACCCCTATGCCTAAAAGAATCTAACAGATAGGTCTAGTTTACACTAAATTTACTATTTAATTTACTTTTAACACATTACAACAAACTAAATTACATGAATATTATTTTCTTTGGCACTTAAAGGGTGGGGTTTTCTTGGCAATTTTTATTTTAACAATTTTCCAATTATAATTACAGAAAAAAAATAGAAATACTTCAATAAATTAATAACTTTATATTACAAATATGTTTTTTTTTTTATTTGCACATTAATTGTATTTCAAATTTCATATAAATTTGATAGTCTTAGAAACTCAAACTGCTCTTTTAAATTTAATTAGAAACTCAATTTGCTTAGCACAAGCAAATGATAGAGCTCAATATTTACCGTCCGCCGAAGCAAAGCAAGGCACCTTCTAGTTGACCTCGTACTCTATTCCGCAATAACTGCCGGGAGGCTTCTCTTTTTTCTCTGATTTTAGACGAATTTAGGAGCGCTCTCAGTGATCCAAATGATTGGTTTTGTCCTTTTCGATTGATTTTCTGTTACATCAGTATGTGTCGGAGATGTGCCGCAACCACATACGAACGTTCAGATGGATCGCTACATCGTCACTGTCTGTAAAAATAATATAGAAATATACCTTTGCGATATTCTGCGTCCTCATTTCCATAGATTTTGTATCGAAGTCTGTTATTAGTTATATGTTAGTCTGCTGCGCAGAAGACTGTACAGAATTGAGGATAAAAAAAAAGTAATGATTACTATGAATTAATATTATATATACCCTTCAAAAACTTGTTTAATGTCATATTTACCCATCACCTCTTTAATATATCATATATATCCTTGAACTCTTTTGAATCTTTCATATTCGCCCATGAACTCCAAATACATCGTATTCCCCTCAAACTCTTATAAACTTTTTATATACACCCATCTAATTATTTAATTCTAATTATTACTTATTATGTGCGTTGATAAATCAAAATCTTATTATAGTTAAATAATTAGATGGGTGTATATGAAACATTTTGAAGAGTTAGAGGAGATATACGACATATTTAGAGTTGACGGGGAAATATGAAATATTCATAAGAGTTCGAGGGTATATATGATATATTAAAGAGGTGATGGGTAAATATAAAATAAATCAAGAGTTGAAGGGTATATATGATATTACATAATTTCGGCCCATGGATTAATTTGAGTATGGGCCTTGGTTCCTATTCTGATCAAATGTGAAGGTCCGGTCATCTAGCACTTTTCTGACATCATATGCACTTCCATTGCCCATAAACACATGCGACAAAATAATTGGAAATTTCTTTGCATCATATGCATTAGTCCAATACGGAATCGGTAGAATAATGTACACGATTATGAAGAACCCCGCCATGATGTTGATTATGACGAAACCGGGAGTGGCTAACGGGCTGCCAAGGAAATCTGCCACTGTCGACCAATCCAGACCAAAGGATCCAATGCCGAGCCCGTATACACCCGACCCAATTTGTTGCGCAGTGACTGAGTTCTTGAAGATCAGGCAGATGAATGAGATGGCAGAGATGGAAGGGAAGAGGCAGATGGTAAGAATTTTTTTTTTTTTTGATAAAATTAGGTGGTAAGATTTTAAACTGGCCCGGTTTAATGCCAGCTGCATAGCATGAACTTATCATATTCAAAATATTAAGCATGTGAGACATTACAGAATTAATTATAGTACAATTAATGTATCAGGATTCAGGAACATAACAAATTATATTAGTTCTTTATTCCAAATATGTGCAATGGTTATTTTATCATTTCTTCTTATTACAGCTTAATTAAGCGAATGAACGGTGCATGCTTTACTAGCTAGGGCACAGCCTCTTTGAATTAATATTCAACAAAAAATTGACATGTGCCTTGAATAATTTGGCACTTTTGAGTTACTTTCCTGACCGACAAGTAGTAATTGGTATATATTTGAGGATCATTTAATTTTTTAATACCGATAAGGAGTTAGACTATTATACTAACGTTAGCATTTCGGACCGAAATGCTAACGCCTCAAAATTTATGTTATCATGTCCGAAATCACGATTTATGGTGCTCAATAAATTCTTTATATGAAAATATTGGGGAGTACAAAAATTTTTCATTTTTAGAGTTTTTTAAGTATTTGTTTTGCATTTTTGAAAATGGCATGTCAAACACTAATATTTTATTAATATTTATGAGCTCTTTTCTAAAAATCCAAAATAAATACTAAAAAAACTCTAAAAATGAAAAATTTTTGTACTCCCCAATATTTTCATATAAAGAATTTATTGAGTACCATAAATCGTGATTTCGGACACGACAACATAAATTTTGAGGCGTTAGCATTTCGATCCGAAATGCTAACGTTAGTATAATAGTCTAACTCTACCGATAAGATACTCATTGTATATATTGTATTTTTAATTTTTGATGAGCAAACATTTTTTTTTTTTTTACTTTAACGATCTTTAAATTTATGAATTATTGTTTTATGTTTGATTTTAGATATGATCTGTTCACAGAGACTCTATTGTTCTTTAAACAGTTTCTTATGATAATTAGATCCAGTTATCGGATGAATATTCTAATATATATTAATTTCTAATATTTATTAATTGTGTTCTTATTATCAGTTTACAATACAAAAACAAAATTAAATAGATCAAGACTCCAACATATATACCAGATCGCAACTAGTTTGATGTATAATGCAACCGGTCACCGGATGTGTTATTGTACTCAGTACAAGCCCAAACGAGTTTAGGTTTTTATATATTGGGTTCATACAGGATTGGGTAAGGCTTTGATATATCTTAGCCCAATGCTACCTCAAAAGATAGCCCATTATTAGATATATTTTAACAACTTCCTTTAGGTATAAGACAAACAATATACAAAATATTTAAATACATAATAATATTCAATTCATTTTACTCTTAAAAAGATAAAGAACATTTTTAAAAGAAAAACGTTTCATCCATTAATATAGAAAACTATGACACATAGAATTATAACTATATATATGCACTTTACAAATTATTGGTGCACAGAAAATGATACAAGATCTAAATACATACTAATTCACTGCTAATTCCTAATTTTCACAACTTAATATAACTGTATACAGATTAACAAAATATCATCATTTCAAGTTTTCAACGGCATCTTGCCTACAAAGTTAGTAGCTAGGTTTCCTAAGAAGAGATTCCCTTCGAATTCTACCGCGGAGGTGACGAGGGAAATCACCTTTCCATCGGAATCATCAAGAATTCTCCTAATCTTCCCATCTGTTCCTACATTTGCCACCATGGCGCCTTTCGGCTTCAGCAGTTTCAGAAGAGCTGGAAACGATGCCAGAATCCGTTTCGTAACAGGCGACCGATTGATCACTCCGAACCTTTCCGAATAGTTCATCTGCAATGAATGAATGTCGCAAAAGTGTTAATTTGATGCAAGCATTTTTTATAATGCAGATGATCTCATAACAGCCACACTGCTATGAAATTAGAAGTCTTCGACTGAAAGCATAAAAACTGAACAATAGGAACCTGAATGAGGGCAATCCAGAAAGATCCGTCATGTGCTCGATTTACATTATCAGGTTGTCCTGGAAGGTCTTCAACGAAAACTTCTGTTGTGCCGGTCTTTTCTCCCTTTAGCCAGTGTTTCAAGCATCTGGACCTGAACTTGAAAAATTGAGAGACAAATTAATCGTAATTAAGGTAGTAAACAAACCAATTTTCTATGAATAATATCTTATAATCAAATAAAATTTGCTTTAGCTGAAAACATCCAGATCCACTTTTTATTGTGGTACATATACTGTAGAGGCATGGCATAAATTACAGTACCACTACTGCCATTGTTACTCCAGAAATTAGCCAACAAAAACTGATAAAAATAATTTGTTGCCTAAATTTAAAGCCCTAATATGTGGGTGGACCAAGATTTGATGGATTCTATCAACAAAAAAAAACAAAGAAAGAAAGAAAATTAGGAAAATATCGAACCTTAATAACTCGCATACGACCAAGTAGTCTTCTTCTTCAGACAGCGCGACTCCATTGGGAAAAGACAGATGTCGCAACACCTCAGATGTTACTCTTCTAGATGGTTCATACTTGAGAAGGCGGCCATTAGGCCGAGCTTCTAGATAGTCAAGAAGCCAACTTTCAAACCCGAATTTGGAGCTGGTATCAGTGAAAAACACGGTACCATTTGACGCCTCAATTACATCGTTAGCGAACCTGAGAAGCAGAGACGGTCGACATTCAGCAATTAATTAATTCATAACATCTTATGTCACAAAGTTAGCGGGCTGAAGTTTTATTTAGCTTAAATAACTGGCGAGAAAGGGACAACAGCAATGGGACTAATGTAAAATTGTTAAGCTGATATTTACAAATTATAAGACATTTACAGTAGGAATGTCAGCAAGAATGCCAGTAATTTCCATGCCACTGTACCACTGCATAATATGAAAGCCCTCTAATTTAGTAATTACATGTCTAATTTTAACTTACGGGCTTTCTGGCAAAAAAACTGTGTAAAGAAAGCTGCCTCTTATATTTTCTGTAATGTGCTGGTATTACGGGAAAAAACAAAACTGTGAACGACAGTGTGCTCAAATTTGTTTCATCAAATGGATAATACTTGCAAAGGCTTTCTACAGTATGATTAATTTTAGGAATAAGTTTCTTTATAAGAACTTAATTAACTTGCCATGGAAATTTAACTGGTACTTACAAACAGTAACTATAAAAATATGATCATGTCTTGTGCAAATTTCAGCATGAAAGAAAGCTTGCTAACAGATAAGGCTAGACAAAAAAAAACTCATTTTTATTAATATTGGCTTTCAGTATAAATACCGTAAATTCGAATAAACTATTCTTTTTCTTTTAAGCAATCATTGGGACGAGGTATTTTGGAAGCATATATGCACCAGCCAAGAATGCAAAGAAAGGTTCACATTTCAATATCAGACCTGATATCAGAATGCTCACAGATTTTGAGTGGGGTGGGGGAAGGGGTCACTCTTACCTTATTCTTGTTCCATTCGTCACTTGGGATGCGAGAATTGTCACCCCTTCGTCGCTTACTTTCAACAATCCCTGCACCAATATATATTAATTTCATCTATTGAAAAGGTAAATAAATCTCTTTTCATTATGCAACTCATATCCGAATTAGTCAATATATATCACATTCTGGATGATTGTACCCTATGATATTGTTACATTTGTCGAAACGCGTATATGAATGTAAAATATATAGTAGAAATCCTTGCTTTTCTACGGAGGTTTCGGTTTCAATCCAGCAATAAACTGCTTTACAGTTTGTTGTAGCCCTTTTGTCAAGAAAAAACTAGCATTAAGACCCAAATTTAAAATCTCAGCACAAGTGTTAATCATTAAAATGCGTACTTTTTCGGCATCGCATAGTAAAAGAGCGCCCTCCGACGACGGGGCAACGCCTAACAGCGATGGTCCCCCAACAAGAACCCACTGCTCCCATGACCCGTTCCGGTGCATCCTCTCCACCCATCCGTCCCTTGTTACGGTGTACAGTATCCCTTTTGCATCAAAGCACAAGTCCTCCGGCCCCGTTATTCTCCCGTCCCCCAACTTCTCTACACTCTACATGTACAGAATATATAGTATAGATATTTGAACCACACATATTTTTGTTAGAATGCTATTATTATATATCGACTACAACTAGCGGTATAATGTTCACTTAAGAGCATCCATATTGCTGAAATATTGAAAGCCTTTCTAATGGGCAAAACAGTAATTATCTGAAAACAATTAGAGATGCATCAGTTATTAGGAAATGAGGGCTGCAAATCGCTCAAAATTATGGACGCTTCTATCAAACGGTTAATTTGAAAACTAACCCAATCGATCGCCAAATCAAACGCTTTTTAACTACCGTCCGCAGTTTGAAAGCCCTTTTTAATTTAGAAAATTTTCTTATTTAGAAATCCACTCTGAAACTTCCACATCGGTGAAAGGCTTTCAATTTGGTATTAGAAAGAGCTTATGAAATCTCGTTACGGATGGTCTTAACTGATATACTGGAACAATGCATGACCAAATTAAATCAAATAATTAAAACATGTCTGTTTTAATTAAATTTCTAGCTTGAACCATTAATTTATTAAAAACACACACACACCTGCAGGAGATTATTGGAAGAGTAATGGCGAGAAGAGGACGGTACAGATAGAGGAAGGGGAGATATGGGGCAGTGCAGAACAACATGAGCTGCTATAGCGAGCAAGGTGGTGATCGTCGCGCCGGTCAACAAAAACAACAAGCCAGCTGCCATCTGTTCGATTGTAGTGTTTTTCTTTAATTATGAAATATTTTGCATTGTAAGTTCATCATATATATATATGTATATATACAGATCATATCATTCAGGGATAGGTTTCGATGTCTTATCCAAATTAGTCAACACCTTCAATCATCTTGTGTTGAAAATAGTATTAGTTAGAGTGTTAGACTGGACTGATCCTGACTGTGACTGGTCATAAATTTGATGATATCCATTGTCCAATCCTATATTAATATTTATCAATACTAATTTGGAACTGTAGCTACAGATCGAAAAACAGTAACGATCCTATATGAATATTTATCCATACTTTTTTTTTTCTATGGGAAATGTGCAGATATGATGTCAGTCATTCCAATTCATACCAATTTAACAATGTTGAAATCACTTACGATCCGAATTGGATCGCAGGTCCTCCTCCAATCCGGATCAGACGGTTGAGATTATTTTCAGAAAACCCCCTTAAAACCACAACCGTCGGATTGTAATTGGAGGGTCATCAGATCCAAAACTCCAATCCATTTTGGATTGTAACAGGTACAGACTCCAACTTAACATCTTGATTATAACACTAGAATATTTTCGCATTTCGTTGCAAAGAGATCTTAGTACTGAAGAAACTTGAAAGATAAAGAAACATGTCCTTGTCTTGAACAACAGGTCATCAATTTGTTGTGGGTAATAAGATTGAGATCAACCATGACAGGAACAGAGAAGTGCCTCTTCTAACTAAATTAGTATATATTATTATGTCATTAGGGTAAATCATGGTATATCTATATACCTGTATCAATTAAACACAGAAGAAACTGGCTGCATATAGTATTCCCGATATATGGTTAATTTCACCTTAGCACAATAAAATCCTCTTGCCATGCCAGTGATCAGCAAATTCAAGATTAAGAGAGACCAATTCAAATATTCTACCAACAAATTACTACATATGTCAAGATCTTCAAAGTCATGCCTCAGCATCACTATTTCCATGCTTTGACCCTTCAAAGAGGCGCCGGGTTCCAAATTCTAAAAAGATAGACTATATATATTGTTTTGGTTTCCACTGCAGCTTGATTTTTCAATATTATTTTTTCTTCTTCAAAAGAAAAAAAACAATACTATTTTTTCTTATTAATTGTGATTATCATCAGTGTTAATTACTCCTTTAATTATGTTGATACAAGAAACAGACTTTTTAAAATTACTACTCTTTTTCTGAAAGAAGAGGGGGAGATTGGATTAAGTGCTAGTGAATTGTTTATTAACCATAATGAAATTTGCTTTCAATGAATTGGAGCGATAAAAGCGACCATATATATCCGAGTCAAGGAGCTATTTGTCGTCGCTTTCATCTAGAGTCGATAGATGCATGAAGATGTCGTACAACAGCTTGAAAAATTCAACATTGACAAGAACATAAACGGATCTTAGCAGCCGCTGTCAAGTTTTTCAAAAAGACGAGCAAGTAAACAGTCATAGTTAGTTACTCTTGCACACTGTACGTAGGTAAGTAGATTACTGTTTATCAGCTTAGCTTTTGTTAATGCTACTATAATAATGGAGTTTGGACGGATCCTCGATTGTTAGATTCGCTACAGACTTGCAATTCTCCAATAATCGGTTTATGCTTATAGAAAATCAAACTTTGTTACAAATATGATTAGGATATCGTTCTGATCGATTAATATTGACCGACTCTATTTCAATAATTGACATTAGGGATCGACGGGATAATCAGGATAGTAATCTGAAAAACATTTGTAACGTATCAATACTTGTCTGGTTTTCTTGTACTGATCCTACCAGAAAGAAAACAACTAAAACAACTACTATTAAATCATTATTTTCATGAACCCGTTTGTGGTTATAGGATCGGGTTTTGAGCTTCCCGTTAAATTAATTAGTAAGCCTTATAATTATAGCGTTTCTTAACTAGTAAACTGCCCGTGCGTTGCAACGGGTGATTTCTATAAAAAAAAAAATTTAATATATTATTGTTAATTGGCAGTCGGATTGATATGCATAAGAAAAAAAAAATTCCGAGAGCAACCGTCATAAAATGAAATAGAAAAAAGAATTCAAAGTTCACAACTAATTTTCACAAAATTAATTAGTTCTTCTAATTTTAATTCTAGTTCATATAGAAATTTAAAGCATGAGAACCATGTTGTGCATTTTATATCACTGCCAAAGAGAGAACAAATTATGCTATTTAACATGGAAAAATATCTCTATATTAGGATGGACCAGCATATACATGAATTAAGGAATAAAGCAAATAAGAGAGAACAAATTATGCTATTTAACAGGGAAAAATATCTCTATATATAATGACCACATACATGAATTAAGAAATAAATTGAAGTATCCATGTACCAATGGATGAGCAAATGATCTTTCCTATGAAAAGGCATATAACTGGACGAAATTTTTGTTGATTGGATGAATACATCAAAGTACTACTCTTCATTACCCTTGCTCTTCTATCTTTGTTTCTTTCGTCGTTAAACACTTAAACTTGGGTCTACCAGTATGTATGTCGTAGAAGCATATCTCATACCAGCACACCTGCAAATGGATAAACCTTACCTTGAAGCTGATCCATAACAAAACCATACACCGAATCCTTGAGCTTTGTTTCCTGCAGAGGTTTTCTTAGTTAGTTTTTATCTAATATAATTGCAAGTAATATAAATTATTCTTAGTTACTTCGAAGGACAACAATATACAACTCTAGGTTTAAAGTTCAGGAATAAATTACAAAAATGCAACATTTTGTATTCAGAAATAGTTAAAATAAGAGTTTCATTGTGTGGCAGATTTATTAATTACTATTTACCAGTAAAGCAAAAACGCAATATATTGTATTTGTTTTGTTACCAAAAAGTGCATTATAGCTTAAATTTGCAGTAAAGATTACAATAAATACACATTTTTGAATAAGAAATTTAAAAGAGTTACTAAAAATGCAAGAGTCAGGGGAATGGCGCAATCTTTGTTAAGTGCTATATATCGGTTGCCATATATATATTCTCCCATAAATGCCTCTTGATAGCAGCACAAATTAAGGTAAATAAATGAGCTAATTACTCTTGCTAAAATGAGCTAAATTTACTTATGGCAATTGCCAATGAAGCATATTCCTATTTTTGTTTCTTTACTCCTCTTGAGTAGACCCTGAAAAAAAATAGAGGAATTTCAAATTGAATTTAATATTTATCCCCATTGCAAATCAAGGGTAAAAAAGTATGCATGAATCAAGTAGAATTGATAATACCAACCGACACAGAAGAATGGCCGAAGAATAACATTTTAATTAAGCTGTATAACATTTTGTTGTTGCGCGCAGATCTTCACAATCTTAATTTCACAATATTGCAGTATCATGAATTGCTAATACAACAAAATTTTAAGATTTTTATATACAATAAGAAATTGATTGAGAAAGATATAAATGAAACCAAGAAAGGTGTGCATACTCCTCTTTCATTATCTATGCAAACTGTCATTGTAGTTATTGTATCTTCATCTTTCATTTCCTTAGCCAAATCAAATTGTCTGCATACAAAAAAACAAGTACAACGATACTTTGTCAATAATGTTTATGTTTATCAAGATAAATTAAGCAACCAAATGCAAGATCTCAAAGCAATCGACACTGGGGGCAGGGGCGGCAAAGGATTTTTGAGAAGACAAATAGTGATTTTCTCAAATCAAACTGGACTAAGATTTATAAACCAAATAAGCAGATTTTAGTTGATTTCCATTCACAATAACGAAATAATAGAAAATAAACATCTCAATGTGTATTTTAATTGCAATAGCATTTTTGTTGTAACTTGTAAGTGATCTAGGCTGAACGATAGTGCTTAACTACATATTGCACTGTACCGACAAATGTATCAGTAAATCAGTAAAATGAAAGGAATTATAAATACAAATCAACAATCAAACAAACAGATTGACAAAGAGGAACAAAAACACTCAAGGAACAAATGACGGGAATATATTATAATGTATAAATCATAATTGCAAATTAAAATGAGAGTAGAAATTAGGAGCAAGGTTACCTTCTAGCCAAAACATGAAATTGGGATTGTGGGATGTTAGTTTCATGCTGTTGCCACCTGCAGAGCAAACTTTCTTGTTCACTATAAGAGAAACAATATAATCTAATAAATCACTAAATAGATAATGAATGGGTAAAGAAAGTAACAAGTAATATATGATAATCCCTACTGATTTACATTCTGATTGACTGTATAAATCGACACACAACACACAGCGTGAGGTAGAGAAGGGATCTTAGGCACCCAGGGCTGGTACAGTAAGCTGATTTGGAGGAGAATTTCAAGGCGTCGGGGTTAAGCGGAGGCGGAGAGATCAGAGGTGTGTGAGCGAGCTTCCCGGTACGGACGTTTCAGGCGCAGGTGACTGAGGCGGTGTCCAGGCTTGGTGTTGTAGAAGAGGCGAAGGAGGACTTGGAGGCTGACGGCGTTGGAGCTAACATTGATGGAAGACGGTAGAGATTTGGTTAAGAGGGGGTGCCGCGAGAGAGAGAGAGACCACTGGGAGGGTTCCAAAGAGGATGCGACGGGCGACTGCAGGGATTAGGGGGAGGCGCGGGAGGGTGTACAGCGCGATGCGCGACTGAGGCGGAGTCGGCCTTAGTGCTCTAGAAGAGGCGAAGGAGGGCTTGGAGGCTGATGGCGTCGGTGTGCTCTCTTTTACATCGATGAAGACAGTAGAGATTTTGGTAAGAGGGGGGGGCGAGCGAGAGGAGAGGTATACGAAAGAGCGTTCTGAAGCAGATGATCTCAGCCGTCCCAGGATCGGGATAAGAGTATCCAACGATTCAAATTAGCTCCGACAATTAATCGATCAATCTGGGCCTTTCAAAGGCTGGGACGATAAATCCAAACCGTTGCAGGATCAGGACACAATATGCTTAGTAAAGGAGTAGGGATAGGGATATAATTTTTTTTATATTTTTGTTGGCTAGCTCAATCAATGTAGATATATTTTTTCAAATTTAGTCACTATCAGCTTGGTTGCAAATTGCCAATTTGCAAATTCCTGTATCATCTACTGCAGATGACCAATTAGCATTTGAAATTTTGGCAATTGGCATCCTATCCTTTTAAGTTTTTTGGGACCTCAGAATTCTTCTAATTTAGTTTACAGTTGCACACCTATCTGGAAAAGGTTTTATAATTCATTAAGGCCCTGTTCGGTTTTATGGGTTTTGTTGGGAATGGAAGGGTAAGGAATTGGGTTTGGGTTGTTTTTTCTATGGATTAGAATTTGGTCCAAAGCCATTTGGACGGTCTCTGTCCAAAGGCATGGCTAAACCGTTCGATTCAATTTATATGTTTATCAACGGTGATAGTGTGTGACCTCATCATTCTAAATATAACCAGCATACTATTTTTAGCACCTACATGATCAAATCACGGTCGATCAATTACCAACAATTAGATCGTACGGCTCTCTGAATCCTTTGGACCGTCCAAATGGCTTTGGACAATATCCGATCCCTTTTTCTATACCTGTTCGGTGGGATGTTTGCAAAAGACATTCAAAAAGAATGAAAGAAAAATACATTTTTCAAAAAGACAATATATTGCAGATCACTCCGCACTTGTATTTAATACCCCTGTATTCTCTTTATTTCTGCTTTCTGTTTTTTTTTTTTAGATCAAATGTTCATTCCAATGAACATCTTTGTACATATATTTTTAAGGTAATTAATGAAATTTGAGGGCTTGACCCTCATCTTTCTTATCAGAAAAATTTATTTTACTCTTAAAAAGATAAAGAACATTTTTAAAAGAAAGAAGTTTTGATCCAATATAGAAACTATGACACAGAATTATAACTAAATATATGCACTTTACAAATTATGCTGCAGTATGAAAAGTGATACAAGATCTGAATACATACAAATTCACTGCTAATTCCTAATTTTCACAACATAAACCAACAGCCACAGATAACCAAAATATATATCATCATTTCAACGGCATCTTGCCTACAAAGTTAGTAGCTAGGTTTCCTAAGAAGAGACTCCCTTCGAATTCTACCGCGGAGGTGACGAAGGAAATCACCTTTCCATCGGAATCATCAAGAACTCTTCTAATCTTCCCATCAGTTCCTACATTTGCCACCATGGCGCCTTTCGGCTTCAGCAGTTTCAGGAGAGCTGGAAACGATGCCAGAATCCGTTTAGTAATAGGCGACCGGTTGATCAATCCGAACGTATCCAAATAGTTCATCTGGAATGAATATTGCAAAAGTGTTAGTTCGATGCAAGCATTTTTTATAATGCAGATGATCTCATAACAGCATCACTGCTACTAAATTAGATGTCTTCGACTGAAAGCATAAAACTGAACAATAGGAACCTGAATGAGGGCAATCCAGAAAGATCCGTCATGTGCTCGATGTACATTATCAGGTTGTCCTGGAAGGTCTTCAACGAAAACTTCTGTTGTGCCGGTCTTTTCTCCCTTTAGCCAGTGTTTCAAGCATCTGGACCTGAACTTGAAAAATTGAGAGATAAATTAATCGTAATTAAGGCAGTAAACAAACCAATTTTCTATGGATAATATCTTATAATCAAATAAAATTTGCTTTAGCTGAACACATCCAGATCCACTTTTTATTGTGGTACATATACTGTAGAGGCATGGCATAAATTACAGTACCACTACTGCCATTGTTACTCCAGAAATTAGCCAACAAAAACTGATGAAAATAATCTGTTGCCTAAATTTAAAGCCCTAATATGTGGGTGGACCAAGATTTGATGGATTCTATCAACGAAAGAAAAAAAAACAAAAAGAAAGAAAGAAAATTAGGAAAATATCGAACCTTAATAACTCGCATACGACCAAGTAGTCTTCTTCTTCAGACAGCGCGACTCCATTGGGAAAAGACAGATGTCGCAACACCTCAGATGTTACTCTTCTAGATGGTTCATACTTGAGAAGGCGGCCATTAGGCCGAGCTTCTAGATAGTCAAGAAGCCAACTTTCAACCCCGAATTTGGAGCTGGTATCAGTGAAAAACACGGTACCATCTGACGCCTCAATTACATCGTTAGCGAACCTGAGAAGTAGAGACGGTCGACATTCAGCAATTAATTAATTCATAACATCTTATGTCACAAAGTTAGCGGGCTGAAGTTTTATTTAGCTTAAATAACTGGCGAGAAAGGGACAACAGCAATGGGACTAATGTAAAATTGTTAAGCTGATATTTACAAATTATAAGACATTTACAGTAGGAATGTCAGCAAGAATGCCAGTAATTTCCATGCCACTGTACCACTGCATAATATGAAAGCCCTCTAATTTAGTAATTACATGTCTAATTTTAACTTACGGGCTTTCTGGCCAAAAAACTGTGTAAAGAAAGCTGCCTCTTATATTTTCTGTAATGTGCTGGTATTACGGGAAAAAACAAAACCGTGAACGACAGCGTGCTCAAATTTGTTTTATCAAATGGATAATACTTGCAAAGGCTTTCTACAGTATGATTAATTTTAGGAATAAGTTTCTTTATAAGAACTTAATTAACTTGCCATGGAAATTTAACTGGTACTTACAAACAGTAACTATAAAAATATGATCATGTCTTGTGCAAATTTCAGCATGAAAGAAAGCTTGCTAACAGATAAGGCTAGACAAAAAAAAACTCATTCTTATTAATATTGGCTTTCAGTATTGTCATGCCCCGAGATATCTCCGAGACATGGCAGCGCCACATACGTACTATGATAAAACTATACGTATGTAAGGCTTAATTGACATATGTTTGTGTGTATATATATATATACCACATGCATACCTTAACATTATTTAAGGGCCAAAATAATTAGTTAATTTGCTTGGCTTACTTGATGTAAATTTTGGTCTGAACTCGTAATTTGCTCCAATCTTTTGGCTGACCTATACTTTATACTATACAACCATATGCCAAGCATAAATATTACAATCATGTACAGTCTCATTTACTTGTGTATTAGTCCAATCACTCACTTATGAGCAACAATTATTTTTATAAAACTCATCATCAAATTACTCTTTACTAAAATATAAAGAGGCTTACCAATTAACTTATCACTATATGTGCTTTACTTGACCTGCTCAAAGCAAATTAATATTAATCACTCCTTGCTCCAATTAATTTAGTTGCCACTTGCCATGATACCTTTCTATTCTATTTCAATTCATGAACTTGTCTTTCATTGATCAGCTACTAGAAATAACCCTTTCATATTTTTCTTCCCCAAATATTTCTAATTTAAAGAGAGGCATATATCCAGAGAGATGATAGAGGCAGAGCCGCTCCCCTATATATATATATATCAATGTTCTGGACTTGTTTCTCAAGTATAACCAGCGTGAGGTGGATCAGATTGGTATTTCATGACCTCCACGTGTCAAATATGGAAATATTATAATCTATATCATGCAAAGCTTATCAATTGATGTAACAACTTAAAAGTCGGCAAGTGAGTCATTTCTTTTTATTTTATTTATTTATTTATTTATTTAATTAATTATTTTATTTTATTTTATTTTATTTTCCAAAATTTTACAATAAAACCCCTCAATTATTTTAAACTAAAAAAATATACCTAAATTAATTTAATTAATTTTGGTATATTACAAGTATAAATACCGTAAATTCGAATAAACTATTCTTTTTCTTTTAAGCAATCATTGGGACGAGGTGTTTTGGAAGCATATATGCACCAGCCAAGAATGCAAAGAAAGGTTCACATTTCAATATCAGACCTCATATCAGAATGCTCACAAATTTGGAGTGGGGTGGGGGAAGGGGTCACTCTTACCTTATCCTTGTTCCATTCGTCACTTGGGATGCGAGAATTGTCACCCCTTCGTCGCTTACTTTCAACAATCCCTGCACCAATATATATTAATTTCATCTATTGGAAAGGTAAATAAATCTCTTTTCATTATGCAACTCATATCCGAATTAGTCAATATATATCACATTCTGGATGATTGTACCCTATGATATTGTTACATTTGTCGAAACACGTATATGAATGTAAAATATATAGTAGAAATCCTTGCTTTTCTACGGAGGTTTCGGTTTCCATCCAGCAATAAACTGCTTTACAGTTTGTTATAGCCCTTTTGTCAAGAAAAAACTAGCATTAAGACCCAAATTTAAAATCTCAGCACAAGTGTTAATCATTAAAATGCGTACTTTTTCGGCATCGCATAGTAAAAGAGCGCCCTCCGACGATGGGGCAACGCCTAACAGCGATGGTCCCCCAACAGGAACCCACTGCTCCCATGACCCGTTCCGGTGCATCCTCTCCACCCATCCGTCCCTTGTTACGGTGTACAGTATCCCTTTTGCATCAAAGCACAAGTCCTCCGGCCCCGTTATTCTCCCGTCCCCCAACTTCTCTACACTCTACATGTACAGAATATATAGTATAGATATTTGAACCACACATATATATACACTAATTAGTTCTTAATTATTTTTGTTAGAATGCTATTATTATATATCGACTACAACTAGCGGTATAATGTTCACTTAACTGATATAATGGAACAATGCATGACCAAATTAAATCAAATAATTAAAACATGTCTGTTTTAATTAAATTTCTAGCTTGAACCATTAATTTATTAAAAAAAAACACACACACACACCTGCAGGAGATTATTGGAAGAGTAATGGCGAGAAGAGGACGGTACAGATAGAGGAAGGGGAGATATGGGGCAGTGCAGAACAACATGAACTGCTATAGCGAGCAAGGTGGCGATCGTCGCGCCGGTCAACAAAAACAACAAGCCATCTGCCATCTCTTCGATTGTAGTGTGTTTCTTTAATTATGAAATATTTTGCATTGTAAGTTCATCATATATATATATGTATATATACAGATCATATCGTTCAGGGATAGGTTTAGATGTCTTATCCAAATTAGTCAACACCTTCAATCATCTTGTGTTGAAAATAGTATTAGTTAGAGTGTTAGACTGGACTGATCCTGACTGTGACTGGTCATAAATTTGATGATATCCATTATCCAATCCTATATTAATATTTATCAATACTAATTTGGAACTGTAGCTACAGTTCGAAAAACAGTAACGATCCTATATGAATATTTATCCATACTTTTTTTTTTTCTACGGGAATGTGGAGATATGATGTCAGTCATTCCAATTCATACCAATTTAACAATGTTGAAATCACTTATGATCCGAATTGGATTGCAGGTCCTCCTCCAATCCGGATCAGACGGTTGAGATTATTTTCAGAAAACCCCCTTAAATCCACAATCGTCGGATTGTAATTGGAGGGTCATCAGATCCAAAACTCCAATCCATTTTGGATTGTAACAGGTACAGACTCCAACTTAACAGGTACATCAATTTGTTGCAAAGAGATCT
The DNA here is from genome assembly GCA_030179965.1 of Cyperus esculentus. NCBI lineage: Eukaryota > Viridiplantae > Streptophyta > Magnoliopsida > Poales > Cyperaceae > Cyperus > Cyperus esculentus. The sequence goes on along the minus strand of JASGLE010000015.1, from coordinate 1,090,727 downwards.
TAGTACTGAAGAAACTTGAAAGATAAAGAAACATGTCCTTGTCTTGAACAACAGGTACATCAATTTGTTGTGGGTAATAAGATTGAGATCAGCCATGACAGGAACAAAGAAGTGCATGCCTCTTCTAACTAAATTAAAATATATTATTATGTCATTAGGGTAAATCATGGTATATCTATATATACCTGTATCAATCAAACACAGAAGAAACTGGCTGCATATAGTATTCCCGATATATGGTTAATTTCACCTTAGCACAGTAAAATCCTCTTGCCATGCCAGTGATCAGCAAATTCAAGATTAAGAGAGACCAATTCAAATATTCTACCAACAAATTACTACATATGTCAAGATCTTCAAAGTCATGCCTCAGCATCACTATTTCCATGCTTTGACCCTTCAAAGAGGCGCCGGGTTCCAAATTCTAAAAAGATAGACTATATATATTGTTTTGGTTTCCACTGCAGCTTGATTTTTCAATATTATTTTTTCTTCTTCAAAAGAAAAAAAAACAATACTATTTTTTCTTATTAATTGTGATTATCATCAGTGTTAATTACTCCTTTAATTATGCTGATACAAGAAACAGACTTTTTAAAATTACTATTCTCTTTTCTGAAAGAAGAGGGGGGAGATTGGATTAAGTGCTAGTGAATTGTTTATTAACCATAATGAAATTTGCTTTCAAAGAATTGGAGTGATAAAATCGACCATATATATCCGAGTCAAGGAGCTATTTGTCGTCGCTTTCATCTAGAGTCGATAGATGCATGAAGATGTCGTACAACAGCTTGAAAAATTCAACATTGACAAGAACATAAACAGATCTTAGCAGCCGCTGTCAAGTTTTTCAAAAAGACGAGCAAGTAAACAGTCATAGTCAGTTACTGTTGCACACTGTACGTAGGTACGTAGATTACTGTTTATCAGCTTAGCTTTTGTTAATGCTACTATAATAATGGAGTTTGGACGGATCCTCGATTGTTAGATTCGCTACAGACTTGCAATTCTCCAATAATCGGTTTATGCTTATAGAAATCAAACTTTGTTACAAATATGATTAGGATATCGTTCTGATCGATTAATATTGACTGACTCTAGCTATTTCAATAATTGACATTAGGGATCGACGGGATAATCAGGATAGTAATCCGAAAAACATTTGTAACGTATCAATACTTGTCTGGTTTTCTTGTACTGATCCTACCAGAAAGAAAACAACTAAGACAACTACTATTAAATCATTATATTCATGAACCCGTTTGTGGTTATAGGATCGGGTTTTGAGCTTCCCGTTAAATTAATTAGTAAGCCTTATAATTATAGCGTTTCTTAATATAATTTTTTTATATTTTTGTTGGCTAGCTCAATCAATGTAGATATATTTTAATTTTCAAATTTAGTCACTATCAGCTTGGTTGCAAATTCCTGTATCATCTACTGCAGATGACCAATTAGCATTTGAAATTTTGGCAATTGGCATCCTATCCTTTTTAAGTTTTGTGGGACCTCAGAATTCTTCTAATTTAGTTTACAGTTGCACACTATCTGGAAAAGGTTTTATTCATTAAGGCCCTGTTCGGTTTTATGGGTTTTGTTGGGAATGGAAGGGTAAGGAATTGGGTTTGGGTTATTTTTTCTATGGATTAGAATTTGGTCCAAAGCCATTTGGACGGTCTCTGTCCAAAGGCATGGCTAAACCGTTCGATTCAATTTATATGTTTATCAACGGTGATAATGTGTGACCTCATCATTCTAAATATAACCAGCATACTATTTTTAGCACCTACATGATCAAATCACGGTCGATCAATTACCAACAATTAGATCATACGGCTCTCTGAATCCTTTGGACCGTCCAAATGGCTTTGGACAATATCCGATCCCTTTTTCTATACCCGTTCGGTGGGATGTTTGCAAAAGACATTCAAAAAGAATGAAAGAAAAAGACATTTTTTTCATCTCGAATTTGGTATTGAAGCAAAGGTAGCCAGCCCATTATTAGAATATTCTACTCAGTACAGCCCCAAATCAAATAGGCTTCGGTTTTTTGGGTTCATACAGGCTTGCAATTGGATAAAGTTCTCATGGGTCTAAGCCCAATATCACCTTAAAAGATAGCCCATTTTTATGTAACAACTTTTATGCCGAGAGTGGAGACCGAAACTTAAATTGATAACTAGCTATTACGCGCGCTCATGCCATCAAGATCACCTAATTTAAATGAGCAGACACAAAATCAAACAGAATCGAGGAGGTTTTCTTTTTTTTGAACTACTAAAAAAAATATAAAAAAAAATTTGAAAAAAAAAAAGCTGCAACTTGACGTGACAATTACTGTAGCAAGTCTTGCCGCGGATTAGTAGTATTATAGATAACGCAGAAATTTGAGATTGTATTATAGGTGCTTGATAGAACATCAATGTAGCACTTCATTACCTTCTTCTTCTTTTTTTTTTTGTAATTTAATTAACCACTTCTTTTGAAAAATTTGGACATATATGTTCCTCCATACCCCGGTACCATATAGCTCCTTTGTACGCGCGGTGCGTATAATGTTAATGCATAGTTTTAGTCCTATATACATAAGAACAAAATATAAAACAGTTACTGACATGATAGTGGACTTAACTCTTATAAGATAAAGAACATTTTTAAAAGAAAATGTTTAATCCGACATATATACATCTATGACACGCAAGATAATAAGAATTGATAACATTAACTAGTGAGTAAAGATAACGTGAATTTAAAGCCTTCCTGTGAGTGCACCTCCAAAAAGATATCAAATCACCTCTAAATTTTAATTTATATCGCTCAATAAATTATTTATATTAAAATCTTATAGGATATAAAATTTTCCGTTTTTATATAACACTTTTAAAAAATCTCAAACAAATACTTAAATTTTGTATTCCATAAGATTTTGATATAAATAATTTTTTGAATCACATAAATTGTATTAAAGATGATTTGATATATATTTTTTTATGTACGGTGACGTGGACTCCATTAACTAACTAAATATGCACTTTACAAATGGTGTTGCACGGAAAGCGATACAAGACATCAGATTGTTCAACACCAACAGCCAATTGTTAAATTTCTCAACAAAAAAAGAAAAGAAAAAAAAAAAAGCCAATTGGTAATATATATCTGTGATCATCTCTTACGTAATGCGATATATCCTTCCGGTTAATTAGAATTCAAGTAAACCAAATTGCTATAATTAACAAAAAAAAAAAAGGAAAAAAAAAAGCGTCCTTACGTGTTCTATATTTAGTATTTACACATCAGCATCAGCATTGGAGCACTAATTGCCTCATTAATTGTTCTTTGCTGTTTCCGGTTAGTGCTCCAACCTACTTGTACACTTGGTTTGCTGGGATGATTATCCTCTGACCGGCTGCAACCGAACCTGGTAGAGAGAAAGATAGAGTAACTGACGTGGGAGGTCTCACGTCAGTTACTCTCTCTTTCTCTCTCTGTCAGGCTCGGTTGCAGCACGACTGAGGATATGAATTCGGTTCCCTGTGGCCTGTTTTTTGTTGAGAATGGAGCATGGCTTTAATTAAATCCATTTGGGAGTTGAGAGCCTGTTTTTGATTTGTTGCACGTACTTTGCACCTTATATATATATATACTTGATAACATAATCACTTGATTAGTTAAACAATACGTACGTTTATAATTTTTTTTTTCATTTTAAGAATGTTTAAATATTTTTTCAAATTTATAAACCTCGTTATGAAGATTGTATAGATAAATATTTATCAATAGATCCTTTTCATTTAAATAGTAATGTGACAGGCACATTAAATAGAGTAAATCTAGTGTGCTCCTAAAAGCACGGAGGCCTCCCGTGCTCCTAACTCAAAAATCATACTAAACCATCATAAAATTTTGATTTATCATTCTCATTAAATTCTTTATATCAAAATCTCTTAGGATACAAAAATTTTCCATTTTTTGAGTTTCTTAAGTATATGTTTTTGGAATTTTTTAGAATGACCTCAAAATAATAATAAAATAATGTATAAAACTATGTCATCTTTAAAAAATACAAAACAAATACTTAAAAATCTCAAAAAATGTAAAATATTTGTATCCTATGATATTTTAATATAAAGAATTTAATGAGACCCATAAATCGAAATTTCGAAATGGTTTAGTATGTTTTTTTAGTTAGGAGCACGGGAGGCCTCCGTGCTCCTAGGAACACCATAGTTTTACTCCATTAAATATATATTAATCTATTCTACAAAGAGGGCTAAACTAAAGTCTTCAGCTCTCTCTTACATGCCACATAGTCTGTGCAATTGTAGATTTTTAATTGATTAATATGATTTTAAAGAAGATTTATCAAAGTTTGGTAGCCCTCAAAGCTAATTATAATTACATCATGAATTGTTGCATTTGCTAATTAATCTAATAGAAGTGCGCATATGCTAATTGATTACCCTGAAACTCTATAAAAAATCGTTACATTTTAGGCTGTTGCAAATATTAACTTTTGATGAGTTCATTTAGAGTATCAAACAACACTCAGATTATTTAAAATTTGAAATACAATCACCTAATAGTTTAAGAATATGCTCGTAAAAAGTTTTTATTTTAAAGAGAGTGAGGCTATGGTACTATTAATAGTACAAATTAGCCGGTACTACGGCTTCATATTATCACTTTCAAAGTTCATATGGAAGATCCAAACCGCTCAATGTGATCTCCATATATAAATGTCATTGTAGACCAAATTTTATAATTTTTGGTTTTTTCTTACTATTTTTTAGATAATTAGAAAATGACTTGATTTAAATATTATGGACCATTTAAAAATGTGGATTTTTATTTATCTAAAAAATAGTTAAAAAATTCTAAAAAATTAAAATTTGGTCAAGAACAAAATTAAGATATGGAGATTACCTTGAGCGGTTTGGATCGTCCAACTTAAATTTAAAAGTGGTGATATGAAGCTATAGTACCAACTCATTTGTACTATTAATAGTACTATAGACTCACTCTAAATATTTTATTTTATATTATTAATAAAGATTATATTTATATTTATTGGTAGATGATAACATCAAAAGTTTCCTCTCTATTTTCCTTTTGGCAAATAAAGTAAATATGCCCGTAGGCTATATATATTATACAGAGGAGGCATCCATTGACAATGGTGATTTTAACAATATTGACAATGCTATATTTATAATATTTATAAAAAATTATAAAAAATATTAAAAATAGAAAAGAGTTTACGGAAGTATTACTTAACTTATAGATTGATTATATTTCTGATTATATTCAATTTGGATGATATTTCATAGCTCTTTAAAGATCCGTTAAATTACAACCGTTAAAAAATACACAAAATTTTGATAACTCATCAAAAGATGTTCAAATTGATTGAAATTTGAAACACTATCAATCTATAAGTTAACTGATGCATCTACAAAATTTTTTCCAATTTTAAAATTTTTTATGAATTTTTACAAATTTTTTAAAATGACCATTGTCAAAATTGTCAATAGATCCCTCCTCTGTTATATATCCCTTCTCTAATTATAAAGTTTTTTTTCACAAGTCAGTCATGAAGTTATTATCAAAACTCATGAATCATCAAGCCAAATCCAAGTTACAGGCTTGCAGCAATGCTGATTAGATTACGAGTCAGCAGACAGTACTCTCGTCTCATATATAGCGTGCTTGTCCTCTACTGCGCAGTACAAGTTACTGCGCAGTTTTGACCTTAGAATTTGTAGGGAGATTTTTAGATTTGGGTTGGCACAAATCTTAAAGCAATCTAATGAACCACATGTAAAAACTAAAAAACCAAAAAACAAAGAAGAGATAAACACACAAACAAACAAACAAACAAACAAACAAATAAAATGTACAAACATATAGTAAACTATATATATATATATTTCGTTCATACCTGCAGAAGCTGAGAACGACACGGTAGTTAATTGGCAGTGAGGTGGTGACAGCTGGCAGTAGCTATTGGATAAAATAATACATGTACGGCTTAATTTAATTAAGTGATTGGTTTATATAATTTCTTAATGGAAGTAGCATGGCAATGGCAACTCATCCTAATAGTTTAATAGCAAAAAATACGTGCACAAGTACATATCATATATAAGACTTGGTTACTTGTACAGATCATTTTAGAATACTTTAATGGTGAGTAAGTTGGTTATGGCTAATTAATTGCAAAGATATATATAATATACGTGCGTAAGTTTATATCATAAGACTAAGTTAGACAGATCATTCACAAATATTTAATGGTGGATTAGTTCGGCAACGTTGAATTCGATCGAAATAATTTGATATTTTAAAGGACAACACCTCAAATGTATGTATATATATATATAAATATATATTTTTGTTATCTATGCACAAAATATACATGAAAAATTTTAAAACTTATATAAGATTTTTCTATTTATTTTTATATAGAATTCATCTTTAATTGGATTACATTTTTTATGTTAATATGTAAGATTATATATACATAGATATAAATCACACCATGGTGGAGCTAGACTATTGTACTAACGTTAGCATTTCGATCTGAAATGCTAACGTCTCAAAAATCATGTTATCGTATTCGAAATCGTGATTTATAGTGTTCAAAAATTCTTCATATTAAAATACTAAGAAATACAAAATTTTTCCATTTTTGGAGTTTTTTAACTATTTGTTTAGAAAATAGCTCATAAATAATAATAAAATATTGATGTTTGTTCATGCTTCTTTCAAAAATACAAAATAAATACTAAAAAACTCTAAAAGTAGAAAAATTTTGTTTACCTCTATATTTTTATATGAAGAATTTATTAAGCACCATAAATCACGATTTCGGATACGATAACATAATTTTTGAGCCGTTAGCATTTCGGATTGAAATGCTAACGTTAGCACAATAGTCTAACTCCACCACGGTGATCTTTGTATTACAGATTTATATAAAAAATTTTATAATTTTTGTGGAAATATATAATATTTTTCTATAAATTAATAAATTTGTTCCTTTTCCTTTACGGTATATTTTATTTTTTGTCTTATTTTACAAGTTTGCTTTTATTCTCAAACAACTGAGAGGAAAACAAATAATAAAGCAGTTAATTAAACATCTCAATTAACGTCGCCGCGTGGCATTTCATGGATTGGTCAGTCCCTATATGTGAACATGGCCGCTGGTGTTAATGCTAGATTTCTAGTTCCATATATATATTGCCACAAACAATGATGTAATGCAACAATAACATATTACATGTTTTGTACAACCTCCGTCTACAATTAAATGAATTTATACCCTTTACAGCTTGTCCCTAATTAAATGAACTTTACCGATTTGATTTTATTTTTTTATTCACTTGTTTGAATCCACTTGTTTTGCAATGTTATGATTACCCTTTTATCTATATTATTTAATTTATGTAATAATTACAAATTGATGGTATAAAAGTAATTTCACTTTTCCACAAATTTTTTTGACTTTTCCTAAAAATTCATTTATTCATGGATAGAGGTAGTATTTGTTTGATATCGGTTTTCAACAAGATAAAGAATTTATAAAAATCAAGGGGATCATTTAAGTGCCACAATAATTACAGTACTTATATACATTATTAATTATATTTTCCCTCGTTCTGCACGAAACTAAAAAGTATACGAAATCATTATTATAAAAGAAGAAGAAGAAGAAGAAGAAGAAGAAGTTTAGAAATTAATTCGGTTCACATTATTGTTCATTCATTTCACAGCAACTTGTACTTAATTACAATTATATTATTGTTAAACACATCAGCACAAGATCATTAAGCACTAATTTAATTTCCGGCTAAGAGCGTTCCCATAATCGCCTCAATAATACACCTCGTCCATACTCTAACACCAACCCAACTCAACCCAATCTAATACACCTTGAGAAACATCTTGCGTACTAAAAAAATCATTCATACATCCATAAATGTGTACAGAATATATTCCAAAATGTAATAGATATATCCTGAAATGTAATTTAAAAATCATCCATACATCCATAAATGTGTACAGAATATATTCCAAAATATAATAGATATATCATGAAATGTAATTTATAGATAAATTTTCGCTGTGTATTACTCTTACACTTTATGTCTTTCCCCATAATGTTCCAAAGTGCAAACAAACGGACTATATATACAGTGTCCACATGTCTACTTTGTTACAAAATTTGAGTTAAGTGTTACATAATTTGAGATAAGGTTACAAATTTGGTAATATTGGTAGATTTATCGACACGTGGATAATTAAAATGCGGACACCCGTAAAATCCCCAAACTTATCTACCGATGTGATGTGGCCAAGTCATTTGGTAATATTGGTACAGACACAGTGGCACTGACAAGGCACCACTTTCCCTGATCCTTCTGGCATAACATAAGTACATAACATAGCATGTCCCACGCAACACCAATGATTGCAGTGGGCGCCCACCGCTGCCTCCCTCCCTTCCATAATTCCATCCAGAGTATATATTATCTCCTCTTGCCACCTCGGAGAGAGGGGCACGCCAAAAGCCAAAAGGGGAAAAGAAAGAGAGCAAACAGATCCGGAAACGGATTGCTAACTTAAGCAGCAAGCAGCTAGCCAGAGGGAGAGAGATCAAGGGAGCGGAGCGGAACAAACGCGAAGGGAGGGAAGGGGGTTATATGTTTGTTGGGAAACCGGTTTTTGATTGGAGTATTTAAGTGGAGTGCTTGTGGTACGTACTGCCATGGCAGCAGATTTGTTGCAAAGCAAAGAAGGGGAGGAGGAGAAAGGCGCCAGAGCCAGCTGTTGTGTTTGGGAGAAGGAGAGATAGCTTGATTTTGATTGCGAGGAAATTGATCTTGATCTTGATCTGTTCTCCTTCTTCTTCTTCTTCTTCCCTTTAATTTGAGGGTTCAACGATCAACCATTTCAAGGTGTGTTTTCTCATCTGCATCTCTGAATTTCTTTTGAGATTTATGAATTTTATTTAGATTATTATACAGATCAATCAAATTAAATTGATATATGATATCAATATCACTTAACAGAAATTATTATTGATTTTTCAGTTGTCAATTTGATCAATCACAGCAGCACCAATGAGTCCGATGATGGAACTACCCGCCGATGCAAACGCGTCGACGCAGGAGCTCGAGACTGCGATCTGCGAGTGCTGCAGCCTGGTGGAGGAATGCACGCCGCGATACGCGAACCAGATCCGGCAGACGTACGGGGGCCGCTGGGTGTGTGGGCTGTGCGGCGACGCGATCAAGGACGAGAAAGTGCGCTCGCGCACTCCGATTTCCATCGAAGAGGCCGTGGCCCGCCACTCGGACTTCTACCGCGGAATTCGCGCCCCGCCACCGGCCGAGGGAGGCGAGCTGCTAGTGGCAGCTCTCTCTCAGCTGCTCCGACGCGGCCTCACCGGGTCGCCGCGCGCCGTCAGGTCCTCCCCGAATACTCCGAGGACCAAAATGACGACCCCTTTCATGTCAGCGGATATGCGCCGACCGACCGCGCTGTCTCGCAGCGAGAGCTGCCTGTCGGCTCTGACCAAAACGATCTGAAGTGAGAAACATCTTGCGTCCATCGAACAAAAACCGTTCATACGTCCATAGACGTGTACAGAATGTAATAGATACGTTCCAAAATGTAACAAATACATTCCAGAATGTAATTTATGGACGCTTTGGACAGTTTTTCTATGGACGCTAGGTGTTACTCATTTGAAGTAGAGGAAGTAAAAAGAGGAGAAGAATGGAGAGAGCATGCATCCATGTTGGATGAATTTTATGTAAACTATGTATGTAGAATTTAGTCTCCTTGCATCTCTTGTTCCATCCTCTATTTCTATATCCTTTATGGGTAAGTTTTAATGTAATTATTGTTTTTGATTAGTTTCTTTGATTTGGAATTTCATATAATTAAACAGGAAAGGGAATTATGGAAGTAATTCCATCTTTCTGGTTGATCAATCCTTCATTGGTTTATTTTTTTTTCCCCTTTTTACCAAGAAAGATTGTAAAGAGTCATTGTAGAAGAAACAGGTCCCTTTTATTCAAGTTCAACTATCTAGAGGATAAAAAAGGGAAAAGAGGAGGAAATTGCAACTGTTGATGGATTTGTACTATCTGGCATAACCTGATTGCTTCCAAGCAAGCAATTATTTTGATTTCTTGCACTTTAATACCTGTCCCTTTATTTACAGTTTTGCAAAATCATATAGGTATTATTTTGTACAGAAACTTCATATGGAATGTCTATAGAAGTTACACTGTGAATATTGATGTAATGTCTATAGAATTTACACTGTGAATGTCACTGTTACATCTGGATCCATATCGAGTCTATTTATCATACTATTTGTTACTTCTATAGACCGTCAGTTAACAGACAGTAGGTCTTACTGTATTTTGTACAGAGTTGCCATTTGAGTATGAACAATGCAAGTCTTGAAGCGTCCGTATCTCCTGAGATCCAAATCAGATCTCAGGACCCTGAGATTCCGATCCGACGGTTCTCAGGGCCCGTATCTGCTGAGTCTGAATCTCGAGGTCCCTGAGAACCGTTAGATCGGGATCTCAGGGTCCTGAGATCCGATTGGATCTCAGCTGATTTCAGCGCAAGTCTTGAATACGTTACCTGTACATGGTGTTTCTTTTGTCCAATGAATTAACAAATTTTAATTGGAAGCGCACATCAAGAACATGAATTGAGATCGACATTTAGCTGTATATATATCTCTCCTTTCATTTCGGGCAGATCACAAAAAGGTTTCTCATGAAATATGATGATCAGAATTCAGATGCAAAGTGCAATTGCTGCTGTAGACGATGTCGACCAGCTAGTTTGTATGTATGCATTGGCAGCAGTACTGATGACGCATAAATACATAAGAGGAGGGATCCATTGATGATGCATATTTTGATAATCTTGACTATGGTTATCTTTAAAAATTTGTAAAAAATCATAAAAAATCTTAAAAATAAAAAAAGTTTTATGAATGCATTATTTAACTTATAGATTGATAGTGTTTCAAATTTCAAATTATTTGAACATCATTTGATGCCTTATCAAAATTTTGTACATTTTTTAACGGTTGTAATTAAAAAATCTTTAAAGAGCTATCAAATATCGCTTAAATTAAATATAATTGGAAACATAATCAACCTATAAGTCAAGCATAACTTCCATAAACTTTTTTTCATTTTTAAGATTTTTTATGATTTTTTACAAACTTTTAAAGATGACCATTGTCAAGATTGTCAAAATATACATTGTCAATGGATCTCTCCTCAATACATAATTGTCAAGTTCTAATTAATAACTAGAAACAGCGCGAAGCGCTTTGCTTTGGCAATAAATATTGAGCTATATTATTTGTTTTTTTCTAAACAATTTGAGTTTCTAGTGAAATTCAAAAGAACAATTTGTGTTTCCATTAAAGACTATCAAATTTCAATGAAATTTAAAATATAAATAGTGTACAAATAATATATATATATATGTATATGTATATATATATGTATATGTATATATATATGTATATGTATATATATATATATATATATATATGTCTGCAAGATTGTTAAAATAAAAGTTCTTAAGAAAACCCGACACTTTGTAGTGTAAAATAAAATAATATTTATATAATTTAGTTTGCTGTGATGTGTTAATATTAAATTAAATAGTTTCTATATAAAATTTTAATGAAGTCAATATTTCTATAAACTATTATATTTTTAAATTCATTACAAATTAAATTTAATTATAAAATCAATCATTGTTGATATATCTATATTACTTATGATCAACCTTTTGAACACCCAAAAATAAAATCAATGCCTTTAGAGTTATAATATGAAGATCTAAAATTAGACTATAAATCATCAAAATTAAAAATAATTATTGAAGAAAAGAAAGATTCAATATAAGAAAAGGAAGAAAAGAAATGGTAAATAGCAATACGCAAATGGTACAAACTATTTACTTATCTCATAGTTATCCTATCCTCCGAAAAGAAAGGGGGATGGTGAATGGAAAATTCGCTTTTTCTAAAAAATTCTCATGGTTATCCTCCATGCTTTGGCCCATTGTGCACCAATCTCTTCTCACTTAAAAAAAAAAGTAGATTGTACTGTTTATGGTACTGTAGAAAGTCATCCAAGAATAGTACTATAAAAAAGATGAGAAACAGAAACTTGAGGATGATTTATTGATTTATATACTCAGGATATATTTGGGAGCTTTTTTCCAAATTCCGATACAATTATAGCTAAATCATATATAAGAACAACAAACATGAAAATGACAAAAGTAGAAATTTACACGCTGACCTCCTGTTTGGCAACGTAGTAAAATTAATTTAAAGTGATTTAAGATGTTTTAAGTCACCAAACACAAGTGATTTAAGGTGTCGTAAGTTAACGCAGCTATATAGGTGTAGTAAACTAAATCACCAACATTTCACTTCTTTTACACATTCTACTCACTTTACTTCATCTATTTACTTCACTACAACCAAATACCACTACTTAAAGGTGATTTAATGTTTTACTCTGTTTTAACTTACTACGTTTGGCAAACGGAGTGTGAAGGTGAGTGACTTGGAATGTGGTGCCGACTTAATTTACTGCCTTCTCAGTCAACAGTCAACTTTTTGACAATATGACGTGTAACGTACGTGTATAATTAAATATACTTGTCAAAATCAAAGTTTCAATAGTTACTATCAAATACAAAACTTATCCAAATAAGATAAATTTTTATAATGTATTTATTACTACCTCCGTCCATAAATAAATAAATTTTTAGGAAAAATCAAATGAATTAGTGGAAAAATGAAATTACATAATAATTGTTCCAATTAAATAATATAGATAAACGGGCAATCATAACATTGGAGAAACAGAAAATTTGAAAAAGTGAATGCGACGTATGAGTTCTTAACAAATACAGCATCCGTCAATGAATAAATGAATTTTTAGGAAAAGTCAAATGAATTAGTGGAAAAATGAAGTTACATGATGTCCTAAAACGTATAGGCTTTTAAATTTGTTACTCGAAGCAGAACACTCGATCGCAAGCGTACGATCTCGTGTAGTACAATCAAGGTCAAACCACAAGGACGGGAATTAATTCTAAACCAGACTTCAATCGCAATTCAAATTCTAAATAAAGTGGGGGTTTTTTGAAAGGTTGGTTTAAACAGTAACATATACAAACAGTAATCAACAAGTAAATACTGGAAAACAACTAATTAAAAAGGCGTCCTCAGGGTTTCTGAATCTGTTTGGTCTCTGGATTAACTTCTTGCGGCCCGCAGGAAGGTCTCTTGTGGGTCGTAGGGGTTGGTTAGAGATTCCAAAACTACCTGTTACTCACAGAATAACTCCTGTGAATCACAAACAGTTTTGTAATCTCTGTCTTACACTTTCTGCAGATCCTTGCGGGCCGCAGGATATCTCTTGTGGTCCGCAGGAAACCTGACAGAGAGCAGTTCGGGTTCTGGTTCAATGTTCGACTCACGTTATCAATTCTGAATCAAACCAGCAACAATACAAGTCCTCAACTTTCGTATTTTGGTTCTTCTAACAATACCGGTTCGACATAAATTCGTGGATCTATTTCTAAATCTACGTTCAAGTTACTTTTATCTCTAGGATTCGGTTCCACTTTCGTAAGAACCGCAATTTTACCGTTCGGTTACTCTTGGACAACAAATTATCAATCCAAACAGTGTAAATAACAATTCTTACAAATATGATACTCTATTGACAAACTAAACCTTGTGCATAATCTACAGGTTTACCATACAACAAGCATGATATTTTATTAACCAACTAGATTTTGCGCGCAATCTACAGGTCTACCACATCAACAAGTCAAGTCAAACACACATAATCATGAAAATCACAAGTAATATGAAAATAACGTAAGTCTCACAACAAGAAGTCAATCCATTAACACAAACTTCATCATCTACCCTAAGAACTAAAAGACTACTCGCTCACGGCGAGAGAAAACAAAGAAAGCAAAACAAAGAAGAAGTTCATGATACTAAAGAACCGAAGAAGAACTCGCGTGGCTTCAATCTTCAACGTCTCCTCGAAGTCCTCTCGAAATCTCCTCGAAAGATGGTGAAGATCGACTCCCAAACACACTCTCCTCTGGTCTCTGGCGGCTAGGGTGAAAGAGACAGAAAGTAAGATGGCAGCGGTGCTGGTACTGTAGCGCCGTCCTGTAGCGCGGTACTGTAGCGACGTACTGTAGCGCGGGTTTGGTGGCTAGGGCGGCGCCCCCAGGTCGAAAAGATATCAAAACCGCTCAAAAAGACTGCCTTATATAGGCTAGGGCGTCAAAACAGAAAGTTGTCTGCGCAGTTACGGGCTTGCGGCCCGCAAGAGGTGTCCTGCGGCCCGCAGGGCCTCGTCTGCTGCCAGCAGACAGTGCGTTCCAGGGCCAAATCACGTCCAAATGGCTCCAAAAGCCCAATTTACCTGAAATATGGACAAAAGTGAACAAGTAACTAGAATCTAAACATACTAACACCTAAATGCATATGAACTTAGGAATTTTAGGTCAAAAACAAGGTGCAGGTCTGGTAAAATGCAGATATGAATGCGGTGCATCATTACATAATAATTATTCCAATTAAATAATATAGATAAAAGGGTAATCATAACATTGGAGAAACAAGTGGATTCAAACAAGTGAATAGAAAAATAAATTCAAATCGGTAAAGTTCATTTAATTATAGACAAGATCTAAAGGGTATAAATTTATTTAATTGTGGACGGAGGTAGTACTAGTTAAGGTATATATCATCATTTTTCCAAAAAAAAAAAAAATAGATGGTTAATAGGTGTAAATAAATGAATCGGCCATCAAAATATCAAATCAAATTGTGATGAATGCAATTTACTGTTTGATAATTAAAAATCCCTATAATATATTTGGATCCAATTGGATATAGTA
Organism: Cyperus esculentus; assembly: GCA_030179965.1. Taxonomy (NCBI): domain Eukaryota; kingdom Viridiplantae; phylum Streptophyta; class Magnoliopsida; order Poales; family Cyperaceae; genus Cyperus; species Cyperus esculentus. The sequence goes on along the minus strand of JASGLE010000015.1, from coordinate 1,075,724 downwards.
TAATAAATTAGCACTGCGTATATATATGCACAAAAAATAGACTGGATAGCGATAATACATTCTATTGTTGGATTAACAAAATTATAAAGTAGATTAGCATTGTCAGTGGTATATACTGTTAGAGGAGGGATCCAATAACCATGATTATTGGTGACCATTTTATTATTTATATATAAATTGGCAAATCTAAACCGTTAGATGTATTCTAAATCATCTCAATACACAAAAAATGATAAATTTTTAACATCGTTTCGATAGTTATCAAGAGAGGAGAAAAAATCATAAAATTTGAACCGTTGATTTTTGTTAATGCTTGATGCATATTTAAATAAAATCAAAATGATATAATTTTTTGTGTATACATAAAATATGATATATACAACCTAATCTATTAATTACTTTTGTTATGAAAGAGTTTAATATGTATTTATTTAAGATTTAATTTTACGGTTACCGATCGGTGACCAAAAATATGGTTATTTGATCCATCCTCATAGTGTTATACACTTATACCTCATTGAAAAAAAGAAAAGAAAACATATAATCATGTTAACAATTTGCACTGTTGGATTGCAACCATCACGTGGGGATTAGTTATCAATATAAGATGCGATATCTGATAAGAAAGCGATATGCCAATATGTTTTCTTCGTCATAAATATTCTAAAATATACATATTTGAATAATTTTTCACTATTTTATACTACTTCCGTCCACAATTAAATGAATTTATTTCCTTAGAGCTTGTCTATAATTAAATGAACTTTACCGATTTGAATTTATTTTTCTATTCACTTGTTTGAATCTACTTGTTTCTACAATGTTATGATTATCCTTTCATCTATATTACTTAATTAGAACAATTATTATGTAATTTCATTTTTCCACTAATTCATTTGACTTTTCTTAAAAATTCATTTATTCATGGACGGAGGTAATATATTATTAAACTTTTCAAGCAAAGTGGAACACAAGAAATACATTAAAGAAAGCTTTATAGTATCTTAGAAAATGCCCTCGCGATTGTAGTAATAAAAATTTGCGGGACTGCTCTAATTAATAATTGATAATGCATATCATGCGCGCCATTAATTTCAAGTTGAACTTTCTGTTAAAAATCGGGACAATTAACTAAATTTAGCCTTCTTGAAAATGAAGATGGGACTTAATCGAAATACTAATTAAAAATTATTATGACTTTGTTTAATTTAGTTTTCAATCCGATCAGAGCTTCGTTAATTAAAGCTAAAAATTAATTTTATGTAACAATGAAGTCTCATGCATGGAGACATGTAATTAATTAGACCAAATTATGTTCTCTTAATTAGATTATAAAATTATACTTATGGGACTTAATTAATCGATATTTTTCACTTGCAAAAAAACATTATGATTTTTCTTTCAAATTCAGAAAATGACCTGATTAAATCATTTTTTTGTTTGTTTGTTTTTTCAACAGGCAACAGTGGAAAGATCATGACTAATTAGTAATTAATTAGCTAAATATTGGTGAGATGCCGATATATATATATATTGAGAGCCGTAATTTAAGCCCCAGATTGGTTGATCATGCAGCTAGCAACCAGCAAGTAATATATAAATATAATTGTCTTGATTTCAAGTTTTCAACGTCATCTCCATTTGCTGTTGTCTGGTGAAATTATAATTATGGAGGGCGACCAAGAATCATCTGTCCCCTAATGTCGAGTTGGCATGATGTTGATTCTTTGTTGACCTAGTCAGTACTGATCTACTGCTGATCTGGTGGTAATTTTTGTAATTTTTTACTGTATTATTAGGTTGAAATGATCAGTTTTTCTATTGGTAACTCAACCTGTGCCATTCAATTTGTTCTTAATTTACACAAACTCTAGAACTGGATTTTCTTAAGCAACCAGTTTGGCATACATTGATACATCCTTGCTCCTAATAAAAGCATATTGGATTTTTTGACATCAACGGTCTGTCTTCCTCAAGAAATAAACCTCAGCCGTTGATTGTTTACTTAGATTGATCACCACCGTTGGCGTACGTTAATGCCCGTTGACGTTCTTCGCCCATTAAAATTTAAGGTCCATATAAATTATCTCAATTTAAAACACATTACATACTATCTTAAAAGTTTATTATAAAAAATAACAATTTCAGTTCAAAACAAGGCGTGAGCTTTTTACTAGTATATATATAATATATAATTTTTTTTTCTTTTTTTTGAGCAAAGCCTAAAGAAATTTCTCACAAATTGCCCCCTGTCCAGCCCTAATATTGGAACTTGATCCTTAGCCTCTATATATAGTTCTGCTACTCGGCTGTAGCCTCAGTGACTGGCCTACGCGCTCAAATCAGCTACGATCCGACTTGGATTGGAAGACCCTCCAATCCTCATCAGATGGCTGAGATTATTTAAAAAAAACCCGCTAAAAGCCACAATCATCGGATCGGGATTGGAGGGTCCTCCGATCCAATTTGGATCGTAGCCGATACGGACTCACTGGCCTGCATATCTCAAATTCTCAATGTGAAGAATCAAATTACAAAGAAAAGAAATGATGAAAGTCTAGTCGGCCTTAATTTCAAAATAATATTAGAGCGTCTTAATCTCTCATTAAAGCTAGGAATTGAAAATTCAACCCGAAAACGAAAGTAAGAATTTAATATTTTGATGATCACCTTTTATATAATTTTGTGTTGCATGGAGTATAACTGTCTATAAGTAATGTTTTAATAAAGGCTAAGAGTCAAATATCATAATATGATATTATACATAAAGATTGATTCACTCAGATTTTGAATATAAGAATTAACTGAGCTTCATGCATCTTAATTTATAATGTGGGATAAAACAAATTGAGGTAATTAAAATGTAGGTTCATTTAAAATTTGACACAGGAATTTGAAGACTCTTCAAGCTAAAGAGAGTTCTTATTAATGTTTTAAAATACACATGTTGGGTGCAATTATTATTAATTTTAGGAATTGGATATTGTCCAAAGCCATTTAGACAGTCGAAAGGATTTTGAGAGCCGTACGATCTAATTGTTAGTAATTGATCAGCCGTGATTTAATCATGTAGATGCTAAATATAGCATGCTGTTTATATTTAGAATAATAGGTCACATGCTATCACCGTTCATAAACATATAAATTGAATCGAACAGTTTAATCATGACTTTGGACGGAGACCGTCCAAATGGCTTTAGACAAAATTCTAATCCTTAATTTTATTGTTATTATTGCCACTCTTTTGTTATTGAATTAGTAATTATTTGGTAGTGCATACACGTCGTCAAAGTCTTCTTCTTTAATCATTCGGTATATATATATTTGCTTTCAAACTTGAAATCCGATTCAATCCAAAGAATAAAAGAAATCCAACTGCAACGCCGCCTTAATTATAGCTTTGGTTTCATAGGAAAAAGCATTCACAAGTTCAGTTGTATTAATTGTTAATTATATTGGATAAAGTACTAGATTAACTACTCTAAAGCATTCTAGAAATAAGATTAATGTGCAATACATATATATAACATTCTCAAGAAGCTTTATGATCTGTTTAGATGCGAATTAAGGGATCCGTGTCAGCAAGGCTCCACAAATATAAAAGACACGGCACGAATTTAGATTTGAGAAATATGTAAAGTCCACTTACAGTGGCCATCTATCTACTCCTCTCACAGTTTTGACACAGCACATACGTGCACTCATGTTCTTACCACAGTTGCATAAATATTCACTGGAAATCGTACTATATATATATGTTCATTGAAAAATGATATCGATTAATCGGAAAGATATAAATGTTTACTGAAAAATGATATTTATTTATTGAAAATATGATAAACCGGTGGATAAGTAAAAATGGTAATCGTTACCTGCTACTCATTTAAAAATTTAAAAATGGCGGTCGTAAATATCACGTGTATTTATTTTAATCCGAAATCAATCAAATGTTCAGATGATGATGATGAGACGAGCAGTTGCAGAATATCAATAACGTGTATCCTTCACTCAAAAAAAAAAAAATAAATAACGTGTATCCCAGTGGAAAAAGATGGTCAACTCGATCAACTGCCTTACAATTCTTAACCTGTTGATAAGTTCTTTCTTTTATTAATTTTGGACGTCGATGATGATTAGAAAAAAAAAAAAATTAGTTAATGGTTGAATAATTAATTTTGTAACTCATTTTTGTTATTGGGACGCGTTGGTGGAGGCGTCAAGCAAGGCAACGCGATTGATATATGTCCTTATTTTTATATGGTGGGAATTCATTAATTATAAGTTTGACAATCTTGATTTTAATGTCAGAAAAAATCCTACAAAATTTTGTAGTCATGTTTGTTGAAACTTTGAATTCATTTTATTTAATGCATTCTGAGTGTAACTTTGTATTAATTTATGCCTAATTGCCATCTTATCGTTATTAGCTTCTTTGAATAAGTTTTCGAACATGTAAAAAGATGTAATTTGAATCATTCTAGATTTGTTTTGGACTTATAATATGCATAATGATGCAGAAGTTGATATAAAAACACACATGGAGTTAAAGTGACTTGTGTGTATTTTAGTGATATTTTGTGCTTAATTGATATCTTAACACAGTTGTCATGCTTGAATAATGAATATGTTTTGTAACATGTTGGAGCTGCAATTTCAATTATTTTTTTTACCGGTTTTGGCCTTATAATATATATGTAAAAATGACGCTGAAAATGATTTAAAACACAAATATAACTATCTAACACGTTGTGAGTGTATTTTAATGTTATATTGCTCATAATTAGTGTCTTAACACTATTATAATGCTTGAATAAGTTTTATAACATATAGGAGATGCAATATGAATAAAATTTAGATTGGTTTTGGCTTTATAATGTGCATAAAGATGGGAAAATTTATTGAAAACACAAATAGACCTATTTAGTGCGTTGTGAATACAATTTGTATTAAATTAACTTAATTGGTACTTTAACATTGTTATCTTGTTTAAATATGTTTTTCAACATGTCGAGATGCAGTTTGAATCATTTTAGACTAGTTTTGGACTTATTATTTTTGTGTTTCCAATTTTAGACTCTAAATACACTCAAATGAGCACAATTTCTAAAATTGCACAAGATACAATGGGAATATATTTACAAAGGGTTGAAGACTTTATTCTGAAAATTGATATGATTTTCATCATTTTTAAATTTGAATTTAAATTTTGAACTTAAAAATTTGAAGAAATTTTAAAATATTTTTCAAAGAAAAATCCTAAAATTGGTAAAATGAAATCTAAAATTTATTATGAAATTTTCGGAGTTGAGAAACTATTTTTAGAATCATTTTATTTTATTTACAAAACCCGAAACATCAACTTAATTGCTGGACCAGGTCAGTTTTGGGCCAAACTCAATGGGTTTCCTGGGCTTCCGGACTGGGTTAAGAGTTTCTACTTTCTAGACAAAACAAACAAATCAACCACGTTCGCTGGGCCGAAGTTCTGGGCTTGGAATAGATGCACTGGGCTTGATTCATCTTCAGATCTTCTTCTGCATTTCTTCTGCATTAGGAGGCAATGGCGCATGCATCGCTGCCATATTTTCATGTGATTATAGTTAGATTTCTCATCTAATTATATGTGGAGTAGCTTGTAGTGCAAGGAGATACATTAATAGCATGCGATACACAGAAGAGAGGATCGAACAAAAAAAAGTTAATAATAATCGTGGTCTTATTTCTTTTTAGGAGATATTTATGTCTATAGAGGATTGAACCCATGACTTCTTGAAAGTCGGATATCCTAGTTAGATACCTAAATTAAGAGATGTTCGAGAATAATAGCTAGGTAGAGGGCCAATTCTTCAAAACCTAATTACCCTTGCAAATAATAACAAAATAAAAAAGAGCAACTTATTAGGTCTCTCGCTTTCAGAACTCTCCCACGGATACTAAATAGGCCATCGATGTTACCCCAAGGTCTTAATTTATAGGTTTTTTATATTGAACAAAGGTATGCCTTTCTCTATACGTACCGGTCTATCTATCTCTTCTGCTCATATATATATCCATGTGATCATCAAGTTGGGACAATCCAATTAATTCCACAAACGACAGTAATAAGACGTACGATCAATTCAATATAATTTATTTAGGTTTTCTGATTGTTATTTACTCTGTCATGACCGCGTCGGCTTGTGGGCTGACTTTAGTTAGTCCAGCTGCAGCACCAAGCCATGAACAAAGTTACAAAATGGCCCCTTGGCATCAGCATCAGCTAGCATATATATATCACAACCCTTTTTTTTTCTTCTCATCTTTTGGGAATTGTTTACCATAAACCCCTTGGAATTTAGTGTGTGTGTGTTCTCTTCTGTGGCCCTAGGATATTCTCCCCCTTGCTTTTCCTATGACAGATTCCCTTCTTCTCAAATTTTTATTAATTATCTCTCTCTTTTTTTATGTTAATTTAATAATCAGAGTATATTATAATTTAGAGAAATTATCTTTGCCCCTTAACTCTCCCTCTTATTCATTCTTTAAACTAAATTGGTAATATTTTCTCTTTTTTTCTCGTACTATCATAAATTTTGAGTGAATTTTTTTTTTATTCTTGATATTTCTATTTTATATATATAAGTGTTTTGTTCGATTAAGGATGTGAATTGCAATCAGTAAAAGTGATTTGTTGTATTTGAAAAATAATTTTTAACTAAAAATGTATGAAGTGGGAGTAAGAGAAGAGATTATATAGCTAGCAAGGGTTTGGGAAAAAGAGAATCCTTGTCAACAAGGGTATGTTTGTTTCTTCAGCTCAGCCTGCTTGACCTTGGGAATCAATGCTTTGCTTCTTGGGATTCTTGTTTTGGGTCTTGTTCAGTTTTTGTTATTTGTTTCGAATTTAAATTGCACTGTTTTGAGATTACACTCTGCCTAATTAACTACCTAGCATATATGCACCCCTTTCTGTGTTTTGACAAAGAAACTGGGAAATAATTAAACATAAGATTAATGTATATATTTTTTTGGTTGTAAAAGGTAAAAAGTTGAAAATATGTAGCTCATAGTTATAGGAAATTAAAAAAATAAAGCACATGTACAGTGGTCCTGAGATGCTGTTTGGTTTGCTTTAAAGTTTAAAACAATGTATTGGAGTTGTCTAGCATATTATCACAATCTAGTTAATTAGATGATTTTGAAGGATGATATATATATGAATATATGATAGATTTAGCGTATCAAAATAAGTGCGGACTTAATCTGGCAACATTGCCATAGACAAATTAAAAACGACATATTGTAATATAGTTTAAGAAAGTTTTAGCTCAGTTATAATTTTTGTGTGATATTTATGAGAGTGTTTTTCTTAGCAAACTAATTATTAATTAACTAGGACTATATTATGGACTTCATCTCGAAATAAAAGACATTGTTAATTTTTTTTTGCATGTAAATATAATTGAGCAACTGCTTTCCATCGATCACATACAGAATGCAGCACATATATATAAACTTATTTTTTATTGATTATAAAGTGATTAATTTCATGCTAACAAGTCGGCAATGGCAAATGGTGGTAATTATTTGATAAGCTTACTAATTGAATGATCATTAGTATTAACCCAATGATTGAAAATATTTAACGACTAATCAGGACTAATTAAAAGCCTACATGAACAGCATTGAAAAAAAATGTTATAATTGTTTGGATAGAAGAAAAGTAGAAAACTGTTTATTAAGTTTGAGCTACAATCTAAGCAATTTAAATTACAGTACTTCAAACCTCAAACCAATGCAAATGTAAAAAATTGTTGATTCGTAAATTATAAAATCATAAACGCCTCGCAGATTTCAAATACGGATGGAGATGCCCTTAATAATATTTAAGAGTTGGATAGTTTATACCCCCAAAAATCTAATTTCAAAGAAATATAACATAATAAACCAAAAATATTAATAAGTGATAAAAATCAACGATTTGTTACTTTTAAGTTGGCCCGAAAAAAAAAAAAATTCTGAGTTGATGAAAGTAATTAGCTACAAGAAAAAAAAATGAATATTTAAGGCTCTAATCAGTAAAAAGGAAAAGGAAAGATAAATGAAAAATGAAAAACAAATTTGAAATATAAATGAATAACAAAAGCACCACAAGTCCTGCTTGATGGAAAGCAGGGATTGTTATATTAATGAATTATGGGCTGTAGCATTGAAATGGGCCAGTTTTAGTACAATTCATAAAACAAGGATCAATTGCAGATTATCAGATACGTACCCTTTGTTGATTTATTAAACACAGAACAATTGGAGATTATGAGATAAGATATCTTTAAAACCTTCACACAATAACTACAAATGAAATGAAATGAATATTTATGCTACTCATGAGTTTAGTGTATATGTATGTTACTAAGTAACTCATATTGCTGTGATCATTTTGTGCTTACTGGATTTGGATTTTTTTTTTTAAGATAAAGATGAGGGTACGGTCAAGCCACTCAAATTTAAATGTCTATAAAAGACCTCTCATCTGGGTTTCGAACCTACGACTTCTCACATGGAGAGCATTGCCCTTAACCACTAGACCAGAGCTGGTTCTTCATTTTGTATTTACTTATTGGATTATCATACAAGGTGAATGAAATGAAATGAAATTAATATTAAGATACCAAATTGCAACCTACAAGATATTCAGATTTCTGAAGGACAACCAACCTATGAGAACCATGTTCATAAAATTTAGATGCCAAATATCTTCTTTTTTTTTTTTTTTCCTTTTCAACCCTTAAAGCCGCTAGGCATTAATTGATGCCAAATACCAAAAGCTTGGTAATATATAATACCACAATTAATGACTAAAACTTATCATAACATTTTTCAAGTAAAATATGAGTGCAAAGGTTATTCGTAAAGGGATTCTAGTATTATCCTTCCTCTCATTTTTAGTCAGCAATAATATTGTTCCTGCAGTAGAAGCCGAAGAAGCTAGAATAAGTACTGAAAGTACAAGATCAACATGCACAGGTGAGAGCTTGCAATGCTACAACTAACACAAGTTATAAATTTGAATATTAAGATGTCATGTCATGTCAAATTAATCAATCATCGGTCTGCCAGATAAAATATTATTTCATGGGAGAATTAATGAGCAATATTAATGACAAGTTTGATCCCATTTTAAAATAAATCATCTTTTAATTTCTTTTCAAGATTAATCGGACTTGATCAGCCTTTTAATCTCAAACATTCATAAAGAGAAAATGAATGAGCCATTTAATGGGAGTATCAGATTTTTGCAAGGTCCTTGTGCAGGTGATTTAGTTAGCCTGAGATTCTTGGATTGAATTTTCTTTTAACATGTATTAACTATTAAGCACATCACTTTAACGAGTTAAAATAATTTGTATGCTGATGTTGTTATGACTTATATATGAAAGTAATGAATATATGTGCATATGTGCAGCATTTTTGTTAAAACAATTTGCTCAGATTTTAATGGATGTTGGTCAAAGTAGATGTTTAAGTTGCTCTTTGTATGTGCGAAATTAAGTTAAAAAAGGAGAGTTAACTTAAGTCTTAAATATAAAAAAAAAATGTAAAAATTAAAATTTCATCGTTTCTTTCTATTCTTACTGAAATCTTATTGCATACACCCTGTAACAGAAACTAACAGTGCTTTATTACATATACCAGAAGAGCAGCCGTTCTAATTCAATGGTCAAGCCTATCCCTCTCCAACTTCTTTCAGCAATACTATTTTCATGCAAAAAGCTGTTTCTTGTACAAAAAAAATTAGATTGCAAATTTGCAATCGAATTTAGAGTCTCTGAATTTCCATCTTTTCCTAAAAGAAAATCAAGATAGAAGACAAGAATTATTGCCACCACAACCAGAAAAAATATCAGATGTATGACAGTAAGCAAGAACTACTGCCGCCATCGAATAAGCACATTTAACATGCCCTACAATTGAAATATCTTCGAATTCTTTCATCGAGATTCCGAGTTTCACATGCACTGGTACGTACAACAGGTTATATATCTTTTTATCTAGTTCATGGATTTTCAGTTGGATTCAGTTCGTCAAATTCTCGTCAGGCTTTACCAGTATTTCAGTTCTCGTAAAACAATAGTATGCCAATACAAAACAATGTTCTAACCATTGTCTTTAAATTGTCATGCGTACCAGCATGTAATTGGCAATCTGAATCTATAATTCGGTCAAAATTCAGCCAATTATGACAGAAAGCTTCGGCTTTGGCATCAAAGAAATTTAGGAAAATGTTAAACAATACACATATTTGAATAATTGATTTGAAAACAAAATTACAACAATATGTAATAATCTCCGAAATGTACGTAATTCAGAATATCAACATGGAAGATATAACAGCGTTTGCTTTTAACCAGTCTTCGTTGTAGTAACCCTGAGAAATTATATATATATATAAAGATTGAAGCACGTTTTCTACAGTATTTTCTACAGTTACCAGATTGAATCTGGGACGTCCATTAAGGGTTGACCTCGTATCCTGACCCTTCGTTCATTGACAGTAACTGTAGATCTACAGTTACAAACAGTAACTTACTGTGAACCGTTCCTGGCTGATCATCTGATCATCTCTAAGTCCAGAATTTTCTACATTCATCTCTCCTCTCCCAGTTACCGTCTCCAAAGTTCCGAGCCCAACAGCAACTCTGTCGCCACCCCTTCACCCACTCATCCTTCTCCTCTACCAAATCCGTCGCCGCCCCTTCAACCCACTCATCCTTCTCCTCTAACCCCGTCTCTACCTCTCCCTGAAGCAAATTCCACCACCCTCCATCGGCAGGCAGCAGCAGCATCTCCATCAGCAGGCAGCAGCAGCATCTCCATCGAGAGGCAGCAGCAGCAGCAGCAGCTCCTCCGGCAACCATAAATTAAGCATGCCGCCGTCACGGCCCGAACTTGCTTCTCTTTGTGAGCTCCGAAGCCGCCGCTGCCGCCCGCCACCGTCATTGTTCAATTCCGAGCCCGCCGTCGTCACACCCCGCGTGCCTTGTCTTTGTGAGCTCCGAGCCCGCTGTTGTCGTCCAACCGCATCCCTTCTCTTGGTAATGTCCGAGCCGTCCGTCATTGCCCAGCCACCTGCCTTCTCTTTGTGAGCTCTGAGCCTGCCCGAAGTTGTCATTGTAAGTGTTAGCTAAATTGTTGGACCATAGTTGCTTTGATTGTTGCTAAATTTCAGAGCCTAGCTAAGTTACATTGAAAATGAGCAGGACTCGACCCTTCCCTCTTTCGTTCTTTGCCCCCACAAATCGGAATTACACAGAGCTGCAAGCCTGCAACAGTCTTGGTTGAGGAACTTATTGCCATTATATGTTCCTATTATAAAATTGCAGTGTACTTTCATTTTCTCATCTTTTAGGAGCAATGGGCAAGCAGTATTTTATATGCTGATTTTGCTGAATTAAATAATCGGTATCTTCAGTTTAGAGTTATTTGAGAGTGTAAACATAATTACTTTTTGCCAATAATTGAGAGTATCAATCCAAAATGATGCTTCTGTTGTTTGCCCAGCATATTATCCATTAATTTACGAGTTGGTTGTTATAGAAACTATTACCAGCTTCATATCTATAATTATGTATGAGCCAGTTAATTAGTACCACTAATGATTAGTATGGACAAGTAACACCTCACCTGCAATTATCCACTAATTTGTTCATTAATTTTATCATTCAATTTCTAAGATCAAAGTGAAGTGTAGATTGTTTCGCTCTCAATTTCAGCAGGCAGTGGAATGACCCTTCTTCGAACAATACCGTTAAGTGTTTCTGTAACATCCCGGTAAGCAGGAGAAACAGTAGCCGTGCTGACAAGCACAAGGCTATTAAAAATATGCAACAATAAACTTTACTAATAACATGTAAATACAGCCACAATTTTCAAATATCCAACCCCCAGGTGTCAAACCCTTTATATTAAGTGGAAACAATTAATATCATGAAATCCTGTGTAATCCCCTGTGGTAATTTTCGCAATCCTTTGCCTCACCCCAAGTCGTCCTTTCATCGCAAACTTGTAACCTGGAACTCACGAAAAGTGGAACGGGTGAGAGTCTGAAACACTCTCAGTGCGGTATTTAGTTCCAATCAGTGGTATTTATCAAATCCACTAGCTAAACTGAATACCACTAAATAATCACTTTTAATAATAACATAAATAAAGCTTATAAAATCATAACAGTGCACGTCAATGACGATAATCATTATCCCTGCAATTACAAAGAATTAGATGTCAAGTCGATAATATCATTCCATTTTCCTTTCCAAACCAGTTTAACATCTTCCCTTCCAAAACCACATATATCATTTCATTATCTCACATCAAATCAAAACGAATACCAGAATATACACAAACAATACAAGCATGTACCAAAAATCCAAATACCAAACATATCACACAAACCTGTACCACAAACCTGTATCAGACGAATCCACAAGCAACCTGCATATCTCGTGCATCTTAGCACGTATCACATACCAAGCAAGTCAAACAAACATAAACCCGTACAATCAGCACGTATCTGATACCACATAGAACAAGCACACACATCCCGTGCATACCAGCACGTATATCCTCATGTACCTGACGAACCCAGAGATCCAAATATATAACCCGTACATGCTTGTACATGCATGTCCGTAAACCATAGCGCTATAGTGAGGTAGCTAACCTCCTGCCGGTATCTCTATCCAGGTACATGATCAGCAACAACAACAACAGAAATAACAACAGTATCCACAAACACACACAAAAATGCATAATGCCACATATGCGATAACTTACATTTATCAAGTCATGCAACATCTGCACGCATTCAGACGAGTTCACACAATTCAACGGATAACAAATATATCAACGATATAAGCAATCATCACAGAAATATTCGAATAATAAAATATTCAATTCAATTCATAGATTTGATAAATAACCGGAACCCGCACCTGTTTTACGATCCTTTTTGACGAGAGCCTGACTGAGTCCGATATCATCTCACAGTGCAACCCTGATCATATCTGCTAGCTAATTTAACTCTCCAAGATATCAATAGCACCATCCTAAGTAATAATCATTCACATCATTATTATATTATTCACCTGATTCTAACTTTGACCAAGCAAGAAATATGCGTATATCCCTGTATATCGATTTTATAATCAAACCATCAATTGTCAGTAAAGAGAATATTTGCATTTACTAATCCACTGTATTATCTAGTTATCAGGCCTATAATCTTACCATGGTTCTTTTATAAATCTTTTCATTAATTATCCTTTTTAACTAATAGGTGGTCTGGACTCGGACTCCAATTAATATAACTTCACTAAAATGTTACTCAGACGTTCCAGTTCCTGCATTTTCATTGACATCCTTTCATAATATTGATTAGACTTAATTTAGAGTCTATAAGCTGGAGCAGCTATAAAAACTTTGATACCGTTCATTCAATTAAGTTGCTACTGACTAGTAACGTTCCTATATATCAGGTGTTTCATGACCTCACACATGATATTAATTCTGTTAAATAAAAAGACAACAATAATATATTTAATCAAGCCAAGGTATCTACTTAAATCCATGAAGGATAAACTCTCTATATGACTTGCTGTTATTTTGATAAAAACGGCATTAATTAAAGACGAAACTGATGAAATAGGAGATTAAGCAAGACAATTACCCGGTGTCTCTAATAATCCTTTTCTTGCCTTCGATTTCCCTAGTACCCAACTTGGTTTTGGTTTTGGAGGTGTATTGTCTATAAATTATAAAATAAAAGAGACCAAGAGAACCAAATAAATCACCAGCATACATGATCGGAATGCTTGAGATAAGAGGAAACTATCAACTAGCTTAGTCATCAAATTAACAAACACCACCACATGCCACGTAACCTTTTAAGAGAGACTTCATCCAGAAGAATCACCGAACAAATAGAACATTCTGATGATATTTCCATTTAATGACAATTTTTCACATTCAACCCCATAAGTTTCCAATAATTCTGAAGAGGTCCTTTTTCCATTTACAAATAAACTTATGTTATATTATTTTTAATAGGCCCTTTACTCGTTAATTTAGATTAAAGCCTATCAGTATCTTAAATTTAAGGGTTCATATTTGCATAATTTCATAACCGTGCTCCTATATGTGGGACATATATAGATTAACTCATGATTATACTATGAGGTATCACATAAATAACAATAAATCCGATTATTTTAAAATCAAAGATTATACTAGAAACCTTATAAAAATTCCCAACAATTTAGCAAAGTCAGTTGACGGGTAAAATATATCTTAATTTTTGATATGTCAAAAATTCAGATATCACAGTTTCTCTAGCAAGGATCACTAAAATCATAGTCATTTAAGTATTATTTGGCTCGAAGGATTGGTAGTGAATATCAAGCCCTCAAAACACAGACCTTTGTCATTTGGTATTTTGGACTGGTAATAACTTACCAGTATTACTAATTCTAGGTTGACAAAAATCTCATATTTGCGAATTTTAATGTACAATAACTTTCTGATAAACATGAACTATTTCTGCTTGTATAATAATTTTCTGGTAAACATGAACTACTGCCAATCTGGATATACATTAGTTTTTCTGGTAAATGCTGTTAATTTGAATGAACAATAGCTATCAATTAGACAAGTTGAGCAAAACAGGTGACCAATGTCATTAGAAAAGTTCAAATATACTGTAGATCAACAGTAGCAAACAATATTGATGAATCCACCGTGGATCATGAATGATCAATTAATCTAGACTCTTCGTCAATAATTCCAGAAGACTCTCGCTGCCCACCTATTAGGTGTCTTCCTCTTAGCAGAATTTCTCCGATTTTTCTTTCTCCTTGTCATCGCTGAGCTTGACATCTATTCCTCCTTGTCGCCTAAACTCCTCTCTATCTCTTCCTGAAGAAAATTTCTCTATCGATTGTGAAGTTCAACGGCGATTGAGCTGTTCTCTCTTCCGCCTCTCTATTTCACTTTCAATTTCTCGGCAAGCAGTAGCAGCTCCTCCTCCTTTTCGCTCTGAAGTTCAGTCAGCATAGTGAGATCTCTCCAATTGAAAATGTAAGTGCAAATGTTGCTCAAATAAAATTAGGTAGCAGTTTGCAACCTGAAACCAGAATTTGCCCATTACATTGTTAGTAAATGATGAGACCTAGGAAAGTTATCTTCAACATTTGGTATTGGCAATCTAGGTGAACAATAGCTGATTGGTACCAACACTAGATGAGCGGTACAAACATAGGCTAGCTGACACCAACATAAACATCCAATTTCCCATGCAGCAGTCAAGTGAGGTCTATTTTGCTCTCAACTCCAGTAGGCAGTATAGTGGCTTTTCTTCAAGAGAATATATTATACTGGAGGTGTTGCTTCCGATTTAATCACTGTAATTAGGAACCAAATTGTTTAGTTTAAGCCTCAAATGATTGAATAAACTATTAGTTAATATCAAGCCCTCACTTGCTCTTGATTGAACCATTGAATTTAGGAACCAATTTCTGAATTTTAACGTTAATTGGTTGGGTACATTGTTAGTAAATATCAGGTCCTTACTAATTTTGCTCATTCAATTTTTTTATTACAGCTCAAGACAATGTGTTACGCTTCATTTCCAATTTTCCATTCACTTTTCAATACAGAAATTGTATCATGAATCATTCAAGTATTCGATTCATATGCTTAACTCAGCAATGTATATTAATTACCAGTAAATGATATTCCAATCTACCTTTCTTCAAAAGAATTGAGAAGGTACAGATTTATTTTTAAACATTTATTATTTCAGTATGTATTGTAATAACTATGTTTTCTAAATCTTTTCAGGATGACGTACCATAAGGATATCGTACAATATGCCTCTTTCTTTTAAGAGGAGGGATCCATTGACAATGGCCATATTGACAACCTTGACAATATAGCTTTTCAAAAAATTATAAAAATTCATAAAAAATCTTAAAAATGAAAAAAATTTTATGGATGCATTACTTAACTTATAAATTGATGATATTTCAAGTTTCAATCGATTTGAATATCGTTTGATACTTTATCAAATTTTTGTACATTTTTTAACGGTTGTAATTTAACGGGTCTTTAAAGAGCTATCAAATGTCGCTTAAATTGAATATAATCTGAAATATAATCAATCTATAAGTTAAGTAATACTTCCATAAAGTTTTTTCTATTTTTAAGATTTTTTGTGATTTTTTATAAATTTTTAAAAAAACACTATTGTCAAGATTGTCAAAATAATTATTGTCAATGGATCCCTCCTCTTCTTTTAAATAGGACAATGTGCTTAAGTGTAGTACTCAAGACATATGCAGCCACTTTACCTTATATCTCCTTCTATTCAAGTACTTACTTTGAAGCAGATGTGGAAGGAACGCATGCATGATGCATATCTATGAACTATAGGCTTTCTTTTGTTGTAAATATACAAAGCCATATGAATACAAAGACCTTAATATTATTGCCTTCAGACTATTTTTCTGATTATATGCCCTATAATTTCATACATTGATCATCCTCCCATAATTTTACACACTGATCATCGTGCGGAGTGCGATCATCGCCTAGTTAATTAATAAAAGATTAATTATGTTATTATTTTTACGTCGACGTATATGTACCCAAAAAAAGTCCTGTATATATGGTACTAGCTGTCCAGGCGGCATATGTGCAAAATATGCTAGCACTACTCTCAGGAAGTTTATTATACAGAGACTTCTAAATTAACTTAACTGCATGTGTACCAGTGGTTAAATGCAGACAAACATTAAAATTGACTTTGTGAACCTTTAATTTGCTTGTGAAATGAACACTGACAACAAAAAATAAATAACAAAGAAGAATTAAACATTAAAAATCAACTTTCAACACCTTTAATTTAAGGTGCAATTGTCAAATTCAAACTTACCAGTAGTTGAAGACTAGAACAATGCCTACTCTCAGAATTGTCGGATCGGGATCTCAGGGTCCTGAGATCCGATTTGGATCTCAGCGAAGAGTGACTGAGTGAGTGATTTACTGGGAGTCTGGGATGGACTTGGGAGTTGGGAGTTTGGACTGGGCTGCGTTATGCAACCATCGGACATCAGTCCACTACTTTTTTTTTTTTTAAACGAATGCTTACAAAATGTTTTTGTGATATTCATTAACCAAGATATCTTGTTATAAATTATGATTATGATTATGATGATATTCATTTTATTCTTACAAAATGTTTTTGTGACATACAATCTGTATGGGTTTTGCTGATATACAATTTAATATACAATTTTTTACAATTTATGATTACAATTTGAGTTTCATTTTAGTTTTAATATGGTAATAGGAAAAAAAATACTTACCTCCATCCACAATTAAATGAATTTATACCCTTTAGAGCTTGTCCATAATTAAATGAACTTTACCGATTTGAATTTATTTTTCTATTTACTTGTTTGAATCCACTTGTTTCTCCAATATTATGATTACCCTTTTATCTATATTATTTAATTGGAACAATTATTATGTAATTTCATTTTTTCCACTAATTTATTTGACTTTTCCTAAAAATTCATTTATTCACGGACGGAGGTTGTATTTATTAAGAACTCATACGTCGCATTCACTTTTTCAAATTTTCTGTTTCTTCATTGTTATGATTACCCTTTTATCTATATTACTTAATTGGAACAATTATTATGTAATTTCATTTTTTCACTAAAATTCATTTGACTTTTCCTAAAAATTCATTTATTCATGCACGGAGGTAGTAACTTTTTTGTATGATAATGGAAATAAACGCTTTTAGTTTTAATATGGTAATAGGAAAAAAAATATTTATCTTGACAATCTTGACAATGTAACATTTCAAAAATTTATTAATTTATACAGTGATCTTTTACTTAGAGTTCGGTTGCATACGCATGCCAAAATATTGACGGCAAATTTGTTTTTTCAATTGACGGTTTGTGTGTTTATAGGTTCCATCGAACATTCAATTAATGAAAAAAATTTTGAAAAATTCATGATAATGATGGTTAAGTGCATTTGAATTCATCAGTACAGTTGGTTGAAGAAAATATTTTATTTTTACATATTGTAACAAAAAATGTCCTTCTTTCCTTATTGTAGAACATGGAACATGGTAGTTGGTTTCATGCGAAAGTGAGATATAAAACTGTATAATAGAGTTGTCGATCGGTTCCATTCATTTCGTAGTTTATGAAAAAATAATATGTGAAATTCCCTTTCAATTTAGAGCTGATTTTAGCATTCATCAGGCAGTTTTAATTTTGCTTAAATGAACGGCCATAAATTTATTTAGCTTGATGGACAGTATAACATGAACATAATCTCAAATAAAGTTTTGACATGTATAACATGTTCATTTTTTATCTTTATGAAAGGAAAAATATTTTAAAATTCTATATTTTAACATTTGATCAATCTGTTTTAGATTGGACGGTGATAATTTAATTAGTTGGTTAGAGTGGCCTATTGACCTGAAAAATATACAAATTTTGTTTATAAGCTTTAAAACTTACTATAAAAGCACCAAAAATATTCTCGTATTTTTTTATAAAAGGAAATAATTTATTTAACTGATCTTCAGATCAGCAGATGCAACGATTTGTTGTCATACACATGATCAGAAATGAAGAATGAAGATTTAATGGGACACCTCCATTTACTTGCTGCCTGGAGGCGAATTTGGGTAAATTTCGTGTCCAGTCTACAGACTACAGGGGAGAGACCGAGAGAAGGCAATTGGGAGTCTTACAGTTTCACTCAAAAAAAAAAAAAAAAAAAGAGTCTTAGAGCGACTTCATATCCCCTGCTGTACTGCATTATTCAGTTCACAGTGTAGCCATTTGATTGTCTCGATATTCGTGCCAGAGCGGCTTTGGAGATGATCCAGCGACTGACACAATACAGTAAGTTAGGGGATGAGCACTTGTCTTATAAGCTCCAGACGGATTCACATCTGTTGCCATAGTTGTGATGGCAGCAGGCTGCCATAGTTTCAATCTCAATCGTCCAAATCAGTTAATGGTCCATATTTTATTTGTATAAATTCAGTTTCTGGAACTTTTGTCTTGTTTTGAGGAGAATTAATTGCCCGGCTGCCCAAGCACTCTTCTCCAACTTTGAGTCTCTCAAGACTGCATTTTCTTTTCTCATCCCACCTCCCTCCCCTTATTTGATAGCTTAGCTCGATCCCGCTCCGCCTTGGAGGCTTCTTCTCCCTCTGTTCTCCAACACCTTTTGTTTCCCTTGATCCCCTTATTTCCCTTTAGTCATTCTCATTTCTTCCTAGATGCTTTTGATAGACAATCTGACGAACAGAGATTGCATGTAAATCAAAATCAACGCTGAGGCAGGGAGTAGGACAAAAAAAAAAGAGAAGAGAACCGTCATATTGATGCTATTGTTGGTTGTGGTGAGAGAAGAAATGATAAAATTAGAGCATTTTTTATTGCTAGAATTTGAAATATTGCGAAGTCTTTCAATTATATCTTGAAAGAAAGAGTCTTTTCTATGGTGAGGAATGAGGATTCTAACAAGACTTTGTTCAAAGCCTAATTGCACATATGACAAGTTTATTATCAAGAGATGCAAGTATAGAGAAACGGTTTTGTTCAAATACGTAGAACTTTTCAGTTTCACTGTAATTGTTTGTGAATGTTGTTCTAAAGAGAAGCTACCACAGAAGAAAGGAAAAATAGGTGAAAAACTAAATCGAGTGGGACACTAGGACTGGGAGGAGAGGAATCCCTCTCTTGGTCAATTATTATCTAGGAAATTTGCTCCAGTTCTTGGGTAGATAGGTAGAAGAAGAAAGTCAAGATTGGGTCGTGGGCATTGGGCAGTAAAAATTCAAGTGATGAAAAAGTGCATATAATCGTGTTTGTTAATTGAATTCAACGATATTGAGATTGAAACTATGGCAGCTTGCTGCCATCACAATTATGGCAGCAGATGCGAATCCAGCTCGAGACCGGGGTGGGTGAGTGATAGTATAGGTACTCGAGCTTTTTAATTAAGAGGAGGGATCCATTGACAATGCTTAATTTTGATAATTTTGACAATGGTGTTTTTTAAAAATTTGAATAAAATCATATAAATTCTTAAAAATGAAACAAAGTTTATGATGTATTATTTAACTTATATATTGATAGTGTTTCAAATTTTAATCAATTTGGACATTGTTTAATACCTTATCAAAATTTTATACATTTTTTAACGATTGTAATTTAACGGATCTTTGAAGAGCTGTCAAACGTCACTTAAATTAAATACAATCAGAAACATAATCAATCTATAACTTAAACAATAGTTTTGTAAACTTTTTTCTATTTTCGAAAATTTTAAACAATTTTATTTAAATTTTTTAAAATTGCTATTGTCAAAATTGTTAAGATAGGCATTGTGAATGAATCTCCTCTCTTTAATTAAAGGTGGGCCTAGCTTTTTTTTTTGGCATGGTATGCTCTCTATTTTCTTGTGCCAATGTTTCTAAAAAATTTGAACTGGTATGGAATGCCAATGTTTCTGATCTTGTAGGCGCATGGTTGATTATAGTTTATTTTGCTGTTATTGTCATTGTGTTGATGAACTTCTTAAATGCACTGTTTTGGGATTTGAATGGAATTAGAATTATTAATTAGACAAGTAAATGAATCTAACCAGGACACTGCTCAACACGACATCCGACCCGATCCGAAATGACTTGAGACCCGACAAAATAGCGATACTGGTCCATCTGAAACCTGATCCGACCCGACTCGAAACAACCCGAGACCCGAGAAAATACCCACACTGGTCCACCCGAAACCCGACCGTACCCGACCCGACGTGACCTGCGACCCGAGAAATGGCGACAATGGTCCACCCGAAACCCGACCGTACCCGACCCAACGTGACCCGCGACCCGGGAAATGACGACAGTGGTCCACCCGAAAACCCGACCCGACCCGACCCGACTTGACCCGTGACCCGAAATTCCTTCCGGTCAAACAGACCCGACCCGAACCCGACCCGCCCGCCTGAATTGCCACCTCTAGTCATAACAACACAAAAGAAAATTGATCGATGAGCTAATTAATAGATAGGTTGGTGGACTTGATTTGCAGGTTTCATCGACCTTACTATCCGTGCTGCATTCGAGTGTTAGTGTTTCACCCTTGTCCCTGTATAAAATCTCCATCTTTAATTTGTTTGCATTTCTGTTTATTTCCTTTAGTTAGTATTAATTTCTGCTTCTTTTGTTGATGCAGATTATGCGGTTTCGTGCGGTTACAAGGTAGCAGTGCGGATGCACGAATTAAGACAAGATTAGATACGCCTCTTCGCGAAAGGCAAAGGCTCTGGAAGGTATCGTATATATTTGCACCGTTTATTTGTTCAGTATATAATATTGTTCTGCTTCTTTCTTATGTATCAGACAAATTAATTCACTCCATGGAAAATACAGACATTTTTTTTCACCTTACAATACAATAATTTACCGCTATATATATATCCTATGAAGTGAACCATAAGTTGGTTTAATTATTATTTTTTTTCTGAACGATCGATGGTTCGTCTTATTAAGTCTGGTTGAATTTATGATTGTATTGGTATTTCTCCATTTAATTCTAAAAATTGCCTATCAGAGAACTGCAAGCTCCACCGAGATGATGACCCCCATCGAAAGATATAGAATCAGACGCAACAAGATTCGCCATGAAAAATCCGGAGAAGGATGAAGCCTGGTGCTGCTTTTCAGCTTCTTATGATTGACAAAAAAGGCCTCCACAGTGTCTGGTAGAGATTTCGATGTGTTTGCTTCGAAGGATTTGGGAAATTATATAATTGTTTTTGTAATATGTGTACTACTTGTGGACCTTCACCATATTGAAGCAGATATCAGTTGTTCGGTACGGTAGATTAATTATAGCTAGGTTGTAAGTTTTTGTTCCAACAGATTGCTGCTGACATTTTAGTACTTATATAATATACTAGTTTCAGACATTCTCAGCGTCACTTGTTAAGTAAATTGTCTTAGTTTCTTTTCTCTTTTCCTTTTCTTCCAACATGAGGAGGAATGGGAGGGAGTTTCTTAAGTTCCAAAGATACAATACATTGATCTATTACACTGCAAAGTAAACAAAGAAAGATAAGCTGAATCTGAGAATTGCATTATTATACATGGGGAATTAAGCCCTGTTCGATTCATTGGTTTTAGATAACCATGGTCCTTTTTTGACCCTGGCTTGCGGCATTTGAAATGGGGAAAGCCAGGAGGTAAAAAATCCAATCAGACTGGATTTTTGGAAAACCAGGTTTTATGCGTATCTCTTCCACTTTTTGCCTCGATTTTAGTGCTGAAATATGGTTTTGTCTGGTTCATTTCTTATCTACCGAACACACAATAACTAATTAAAATTACAGCCATGGTTTCATAATAGAAAACCAGTGTATCGAACACACCCTAAATGTTTCTAGATAGGTATTAATTGCTTGAAAATCAAACAAATTGCAAAATGCAAATGATACCAGTAAAATGCTGGATCCAAATCAGAATCATGCTTATAGCCGGTTGTATCTCCAAATGAACACGCAAAGTATCCACCCTAAAAAAGGGGAAGCTCTGAGGCCTCTATCTTGCGAGTGCTACATCGACGTAATTGTTTTGTCAGTTTGACATTCGTCGAGATTCGCTATATTTCTGATGTACACATCTCATTCAACCGTGTGAGTTCGTTGAGATTCGACATTCCTAGCTTTTATTTATCTTTATCATTTACCTAGATATTAAAATGTGATAAAAAGTTAAAAACAAACCGTGATGTCTAACACAGTCGTGGTTTTGTTGGTTTTTAATTTACAAATTAAGTATATATAATT
The DNA here is from genome assembly GCA_030179965.1 of Cyperus esculentus. NCBI lineage: Eukaryota > Viridiplantae > Streptophyta > Magnoliopsida > Poales > Cyperaceae > Cyperus > Cyperus esculentus. The sequence continues at coordinate 1,052,801 of JASGLE010000015.1, read as the reverse complement.
GCAAACAGTGACAAGATATATGTAATTTACCAATTATTGGTTCTTAAATCAGATCATGGGATTGTCTCTATCTCTATGTTCTTGTGCCAAATCTTTCTTTTCTCTACATTAGATGATTTGCCAGATTCACATAAGAGCAGTTGATCTGGCTCTCAATTGATAATATAAGAAACACAGTAAATTGAAACTTGAAACAGCTCTAGAAGTGCTTTCACATTAATTTATAGTTTTAATTTGAGTCTGTTTGTTTAATGGAGTATTGATTTTAGAATGGATACATTAAAGAGGCATCTTCCCGTGCCAGTACCAGGGGGACTAAGTAAGCTTAGGAAAATTGTTGTGTGGATTGAGGAAAAGATCTACATTGCTGCTACGAGTCAAGAAACTTTTGTCTTACTAGGGCTGGAACTCGGGCTTCGCCCCCCCCCCCCCCCGAAATATGATATCAAATAAATAATAAAACTTATAAATTCAAAATATTTATTTGAGAAAAATGAACAACATACTGAATTTTTGATATGATTAATAATAATAATAATGTAATAATTTATAAATAATAACACATAAATGTTGGACCATTTTAAGAATTAAATTTTTGTCTTAGACATATTACATTTATCTTATTAAATGAGGAGAGAGAATACATATAAACCATTAGATCAAAGTAGATGAAGAGATTTTAAACAAAATCAATGGTTAATAATGTTGATGATGTGGCATAGTTGAGAGGCTTGGAGTGCTACACCTTTTTCTAGAGTATAGATTATAAAATTCTTTTAAACATACTAGTAAAGAGCTCACGCGTTGCTTTGGGCTGAAATTGTTATTTCTTATAATATTTTTTTAAGATAATATGTAATGGGCTTTATATTGAGGAAATTGATATGGGCCTTAAATTTTAATGGGCTGAGACATTAACGTAAATCAACGGTTCTGATCTATCCAAGAAAATGATCAACGCCTCAGGTTTCTTATTTGGGGAAGATAGCTCTTTCACGTCATTTTTTCCAATATGCTTTTATATATAGTAACCATTATCAGGTGGTGGAAAATTTGTAATGTACGTGGTCATTAATATTGTACTACCTATTTCTGTTACTTCTATTCCTTTTAGATAACCCAAGTTAGAATTTGTAAAAGCAATTGGTAATTTTTGCCTGATCCTGAAAACGGCAACCTTTTTATCTTATGCTTAAGTATCTCTGTGCAGGAAACTTACATCGTTTGATTTGTACACTGCCATCACGTAATAGCACTAGTGTAACGATGTTACTGGTAAGGATTTGCATGTCTCTTTGATAATGCAGACTATATGTTGAGAGGTGGTTTGCTTTTTTGTTACAAAAAAAATGGTTTTCAAGGATCTAAAGATCTTGCATTCTTGCTGATACAATGTTTGAGCTTTAATTTGCTGGACGCACTTCTAAGGTTTTTTAGCGGTCAGCAAAAAAACAAAAAAACAAAAAAACAATTCAAAAAAATAAAAAAGTGATGCAGCTCCAGCAGGAGGCCAAGTAATATTGGCAACATATACACATTATTTTTGTCCAATAAATAAATAAAAGTTCATTGTTTGCTTTGTCACAAATTTAATTACTTTGTCTTCTTTTCACATGGACTCATGTCATGTGGCTGCTATTATGTATGGAAAAAAAGTGATTTGTTTTTCCCATTGATCGATCAAATCAATTAAACTATTTCGCTATTATATTGTAAAAGAAATAGATTGCAATATCCATGAGTGAAATTTGGGCGCTGAAATCAGCTTGAGATCCTGATCCGACGGCTCTGATTATTTACAAAAATCCCTCTAAAAACCACATCCGTCGGATCCAGATCTCAGGACCTGAGATCTGATTTGGAAATTTGGAGAACTTGTAAGGACGTACGCATGCATGACTGCACATTAATTGACTCAACCAGCTCCATTGTCCAACATGTTTGCTGTATGAATTTCTATTGCACAAGTTACTATATTTATAAGGGGGGAATCATGGAATTAACAGTACTCTGCTTTAGATCCAAACCATTGATTATTAGTTGACCCTTCATCTAGACCGTTAACGTTTTGACTGCTACTGTACGATAAACAGTATTCTACAGTGCCTTCTCTTTCTTCCGTTAGATTAAAAAAAAAAAGGGAGAATTATAGAATTGCCACTCCAAAACTACCAACTTAGAAATTTGCCATTACAAAAACACACTTTAGAAATTTGCCACTACATATATGATTTGCTCATAAAATTGCCATCCCATCTCATTTTTTATAGTTATTTAACCAAAAAAATTCTGAAAATACAATTTATTAGATATATATTTTCATATTACCCAAAATACCCTTGTACCCTTAAGAACCCATCCCTTCTCCCTTCTTGTGTACCATTTATCAGATAATACATTTGTTCCCCTCTTGATCTCTTCCGCCCCACCATAACTCACCCCTTCTCCCTTCCTATAATAGTGAATTGGTGCCCCATCTCTCTTCCATGCCATAGAGTAATGTAGCACAATCGCCAAGCGTTTTTCGTAATTTCAGCGAGTGGAAGCGGCAGCCCCATTGCCAAGCCTGTCTTTCATCAAGTAACAAATCATTACTAATTTGGGACTGATGGTGCGCAAAAATCCTAGAAGCAACATACACCTAAAAAATAATTGGAAATTAATTATATGAATATGAGCATCTAAAAAAACTCTCAAACAAGATACAAACTCTACACTAATATTCGAATATTGTTTGTTCTACCTGATGCGAAGAGTCATTTGATTTATATAGGTCCACTAATCAAAGCAGGTGTTTTGTCATTAGCAAAATCAATTGAAAGAAACAGACGTTACATGCTTTATAATTAGCATTTCATTGAGATGGCCCGACGGGAGACAGCGTTCTGCCACATGAGACGGCCCGACGGGAGAACCGTCGGTTGTGTGTCGCGTGAGACAGCCCAACGGGAGAAGCATTGGCGTTGTGCCTCGTGAGATGGCTAGCTAGGACCCCTCTTCTGTGGTGGCGATATGAGGAGGAAATAGAATTGATGGGCAGCAAGGAGAGATAATTAAGAAACAATAGATCAGTAAAGGGTAATTTGGTTATACTGATATTGTAGTGCATTTTATTATTTTATAATCATATTCATACCATCTCAATGACAATTTTATAAGCAAATCATATTTGTAGTGGCAAATTTTTAAAGTGTGTTTTTGTAATGGCAAATCAAGTTCATTCAGATCATCGTCTCGTCTCTCCAGAAGTTTCGTCCGTCCCTATTTGGATTCTCCGCTGCGGAGAGGTAACCCTCTCTCGCTCCCGCTGCCAGTGAAACGCCGACCATGTTCCCCTTCTCTCCTCTCCAGTGAGACGTCGACCAGCACGACGCTCAATCTCTCAAGGTCACCCACGTCGTCAGTCCGACAACCACTTAGCCGATTTGCCTTTTCTAAGTCGGAACCCCTCTCCCTCTGTCAGTCTGTTGGTGGGATCATGCCTCTACTACTTTCAAGCCGGAAGCTTCAGACAACAACAATTAATTAATCCTGCTCTCATCTGTCGTACAAGAAGGTCAATACTATCTTTCCTCTGATTTTATTTTATAATTGTCTTAAAAAAATGCATTTGTGGTGGAGAAACTTGGACCGGCCTTGCTTCTGAGTACTGACAATCTGATAGCTACTCGGCAGCATAAATATCATTGTTTTCTCTTGAACCCCTCGACTATATATATTATATACAATCAGGACACTTACCAATTTGTCATGTCTTTTGCTAAAACAAAAATTATTGCAAACTATAAACAAAATTAGGAGTTCATTAGGTAAATTGTAATATGGAATATTAAAAAGCATAATATATGTCGTTTGCAATACACATTATTTACTGAATTAACATTGTTTAAGTAGAAAGCTTTTTTTAGAAAATTGTTTAAGTTGCAATAGCTTATTTTACAATATAAAATGATGTTTCTCTTAATTACTTATGATATATGTTTCCTCAATGAAAGATTGATCCAGAACCACAGGACACACATGAGGTCATTGCACAAGATACAAAGCACTGAAAAACACTAGGGAAGATCAGTTTAATATGAGAGTATCAACTTCTTTTTATCAATAATTGTAAGTTTAGTAACTCATTGGTGATTCTTACATACTAAACCTGGACTTCCGATAGTTGAATTCCACCATATATTTTTGTCTATACATTTTTGTCTATAATTGAGGTCTCAGTTTTGTTTTGCACTGTATGTTTCTTTCGATTTGATTGTTTGTGAGTTTTCTTTCTTCACCTGGCACTATTTTACATTAACTGTTTAATGGTTTATATCTTCAATTAGTCAGTTAACTTCTGCAATCGAGTTCACGATTTTGACAATTTGTTACTCATGTATGATGGATAATATCTAGAAGCCATATACAGCTTCAACTTGAAATCTTAAAGCTGAGATTAGCTAATCATATTCATTTTTTTATGTTTTTTTGATACATCAAATGGAGTTGTGTGGAGCTCAGAAGTCTCTTTTATTCCCATCACTCTGTCCGCATGTCATCCGCTTGCCTCTTTTCACAAGGTACATGAATAATAATTCAGCTCATGTTTTTGTACTTTCACATTGAAAGAACAGACAAACACATGGAAAAAGGGAGGGGAAGAGTGTGTAGGATAACTGGTATCAGTGTCCAATTAAGTGGTACAGAACATATATAGACTATGTTAAAGTCTGAATGCTTGTATCTAAATATCTTATGAGCTTATATATAATCTGAGTATTTATGACCATTGATATCTGCTAATTAACATAAGTAGTTTATTAAAATAGCCTTATGACATCAAATAATGAAGAAAGAAATTTATTGTGGCATCATACGGTATATTTTACTTGCTGATGATATCGATATTAATTTTGGTCAGATCTTGCAACCCAATTAGGATAAGCCTTCTTCTGGTAATAATGTACATGCTTTCATGTACATATTTTACTCACTGACGAGAGCTAAAGTTCTATTTTGAACACAAAAAGGCATCCATGTTTAGGATTTTGCTATTTTAGATAACTGTTACTAGAGTTTATAATTTCATAAATAGTCATTGATCACTGAGGCAGCTGTTACATAAAGCAGTATTGCAAGAATATAAAGCACTGAAATGCACACAAGTTTTAAATGGAACGAGTACATGTAACCTGATGTGTTTAATATTATATCTATTTTATTTTTCTTTAAAAATAGGGTTGAGAGGTAAAAATGTACAGGATGGATCTGTTGCCACTTGCCAACCATGAACCATCTCATACTCCTTAATACTTCAGTTGATCAGCTTCAACATAAAGGCAGTATAATTGATGATGAAATTGGGTACTAATTAATTTTTTCAGTCAGTAAACTATGTTGAACAATGTTATATGTTAGAATTCTTGATATTGTATAAAAATCAGAATATTTATTCTTTCATTTATAATTAATGGTAAGCAATTATAATCTAAAAATTGCATATTAGAACATTTGAGTGACCTATAACTATTCGTCAATTTTTAAATTAATTTATGGTATACAACATCTATTAATTGATAATGGAGATGTTTGATACATTTCTCATTTTCAATAACAACTTATTTCAAAACAAAATCTATAACATAGGTGGAGGTTTGTTGGTCCATTTTGTATAAATTATATGTTTATGTAATTTGCTGCATCAAGTTTATGAAATTTGGACGGTTGTGTTTTGGATAGTTTTGTTTACTCAATGACAAGATAATATATTTATTGTCATTTTTCACTAAACATACGCTGTATGTTTTTGTCAAAAATGTTACATTTTATTAGAATTTAAATGATCGAGCATATATGTGCTCGGGTAGAGCACGAGCCACCCCCTAGTTGAATATAAATCTCCATTTTAGAGGGATTGGTTGGCTCAAAATTTTTGGGATGGATTCAATATAAGAATCACATGCTATATGCTCAAAGTAAATTTCTTTCTTTTTAGAGTATTTTTTTTCAATTTAATTTTACAGTCTTTTCAGATGATTGGATACTTGGTAACATATTTCGAACAAGATTTAGCCAACCTTGAACACTTGGATTGAATGACATCCTCCAAATGCATTCAGATTTTTCCCCTCTAAATAACCAAGACAAAAAAAGAAAAAAAAAAAATGAAATCAACCTGCATGCAGCTCTCTGAAAACATTATAAAGGAATAATGAATTCATGAACCTACATGCAACTAAGGAAAGACAATAATGAAATTGTTGAGTATGGAGGCACTAGCTATAACAATATTTTCTATTATATCTCAAAATATTGTTACAACTACTACTTAAATACTAAACCTCCATATACCCCTAGCTTCTTACTACAACCTAACCTCCAATTCACTACTATCTCTTGCTTGGTTTGCTTGGTTTGCTTCATCCAACTCCACACCCCTATTTATACTAGTTCTATGGAGGGTGGTGGATAATTCTAGATACAAGATATTTTTCTCAAGATATTTCTCAAGTATATTCTAGACTTGAGATATTTTTCTTGTCTCTAGAATATTCCTAATAAATATCTATTATCTCCATAATTCTAGATAATTCTTGTATATGGGCCTTGGACCTTTTTGGGTTGGGCTTATGGGCTCAGCGTTGCTCATCTTAACACTCCCCCTCAACGCTGACTCGGTGTTGCTCTGAACTTTGGCACTCCGCGTCCATCTGGATCGTTATGCTTATTTGCGGTCGAACTTTTTGATTCTTTACTTCTTGATCGGCACGGCTCAATTGCTTGTAGCTGAACTTCTCGATTCTTTACTTCGGGACTCTGATTCAGTACCAGCCTTGGCACTGGTTCTCGTCGAATGGATACTCCTCTGCGGATCACTTGACGTGTTGCATCTCCTTGCAAGATTATCTGTCTATCACCGACACTCCTATGTGTCATCTCATCAGCATCACCTTCCTCAGTGATGGTTTCCACCCCATCGTTCTCTTGAGGCTTCTCTTCATCCGCCACGACGCAACTCATAGTTCCGACCTCCTTTATGACTTTGGTCTCCTCATCGAGCAATTCTTTAATTGGTTCTTTAAAAGGTAATGACTCAAAGTCAAGCTTACTTACTTCTTTGACATCTTCGGTATCTTCCATGAAGAACGATGACTCGAAATTGATCTCTTCCACCTCGAGATCACTGGCCTCCTCGACATCTATGCCATTGATGAAGGACCGCGATTCGACGTCTTCTTCCTCAAGCTCATCAACTTCTACAATGTCTCGTATATTGTCGATGGGCCAAGCCTCGATGTCGATCTCTTCTTCATCTTCTATGGCATCTTCTTCATCTTTGATCGGCCACGACTCCATGTCGAACTCCTCTTCCTCTGGCTCATCAACCTCAGCAACCTCTATGCCAACTACCGACTGTATTCCAACAGTCGCCACCCGCGTCCCAATCTTCTTCATATGGGACCTCCTCCGGCACCATCTCCACTGTGGTCACCGCGAGGCTTTCTTCATCTTCCATGATTGCAGCAGTGAGTGCTACTTCTGCATCCCACTCTTCTTCACAACCACTGCTCTCATGGACAATGTCTTGGCTTCTTGAGGTCGCCACATTACCATGGCCTTTCTTCTTCTTCCGCCAGCAATCTCGTGCATAATGCCCTCTTTTGCCACAATTATAACATCGATCGTCATCGTCTTCATTGTCATCGGATGAGTCTCGAGCTCCCCCTGAAGAATTAGTCTTCTCTTTAGGCCTTCGTTGCTGGCTAGACCTTCTTCGGGTCTACCTCTTGACTTTCGGTCAGGTCGACCCGTCTTTCGGTTGCTGAACAAGGCCTCTTCTTCTTGCTTCAACGAGACTCCAGCCATTTGCTTCGCTAGAGCCTCCTGGTTTGCGAGCATATTCTCCAGCTCCAATAGTGTTGGCTGCGTTGGCCAACCTTGGATGGCTGTTATGAACCCGCTGTACTCGGGTCTTAGCCCATTGATGAGAATCCTTCTCATCCTTTGCTCGCTGATCTTCTCTTCAGGGTCTATTTGAGCAATCTCACTACAAAGAGATTTTACTTTCGTAAAGTAATGGTTAATCATCATGTTACCTTGTGAGATTGTCATGAGCTCCTTCTCAAGTAGTTGGAGGCGCGCGTCGTTCTTCTTTGAGAAGAGTGTTGCTAGGGTATCCCAGGCTACCTTCGGCGTGGGCGCTTCTCTGATGTACTCCAGTAGCTCGTCTTCAACGGCTGTCCTGAGTACAAACATTGCCTTCCCAGCCTTGATTCGCCATTTCCGCAGAGTTTCGGCTTGCTTCTCCACGGACAGAGTTTCGGCTGGCTTCTCTGAAGCCTTCTTCTTTTTCGTTTTGGGGTCAGCAACCTGTTCCGATACCGTCTCTTCTACGGTATCAACTTTCGGCGGGGTCGTCTCAGACCCGCCTACTACCTCCCATAGGTCCTGCCCTTGGAGGTAGGACTCTATACATGCCTTCCAATATATATAATTACTAGTATTCAATTTTTTTATTCCACCAATCGTACCTGAGAAATCCATGGCTTCAACTAGGACGCCCGACGTCTAGTAAGCCTTCTTGAAGATTTCTCCTCCACCGCACTTCGCAGTCCCGGACTGTCGTCAAGCTGCGGCTCCTTCGACAACTTGTCGATACCACTATATTGACTGGCGGAACACCGGCAGAATTCCGGCTCTATGCTTGACCCCTACCGCCGACTCTGAACAAGCACCAACAACACCGGCTCTGATACCAGATTGTTGAGTATGGAGGCACTAGCTATAACAATATTTTCTATTATATCTCAAAATATTGTTACAACTACTACTTAAATACTAAACCTCCATATACCCCTAGCTTCTTACTACAACCTAACCTCCAATTCACTACTATCTCTTGCTTGGTTTGCTTGGTTTGCTTCATCCAACTCCACACCCCTATTTATACTAGTTCTATGGAGGGTGGTGGATAATTCTAGATACAAGATATTTTTCTCAAGATATTTCTCAAGTATATTCTAGACTTGAGATATTTTTCTTGTCTCTAGAATATTCCTAATAAATATCTATTATCTCCATAATTCTAGATAATTCTTGTATATGGGCCTTGGACCTTTTTGGGTTGGGCTTATGGGCTCAGCGTTGCTCATCTTAACAGAAATCATGAACTTAGAGTAATTCCTAGCGTCCATAGCATCCATAGGTTACATTCCCGAATGTATTTGTTACATTTCGGGACGTATCTGTTACATTCCATACACGTCTATGGACGTATGGACGGTTTTCAATGGACGCAAGATGTTTCTCATACTTAATTATATGCATCGCTATATATTTACGGAAGAAACTTAATTAGAGCATCTCCAAGAGACGTCGTAAAACACTCCTAAAACTAAAAATTGGGAATTAAGGAGAGAAAACCGTCTCCAAGAGATACCCAAACAGCTATCCATATTTTTAGTACTCCCAAAACCAGAGCCAAATGGAGCTATTTTGGCCCAGTTTTTAGCACTCCCAATATGACTTCCCAAAACCAGAGTCAAATCCAGACTGTTCAAATGTATTGGGATCCATATTTTGGCCCAGTTTAAATGTATTAGGATCCATATTTTGGGAATATGTTGGAGATTGAGGTGAAATTTGCTCCAAAAAAATTTAGGATGACATCCAATATAGATATATTGGGTTCTATTTTTACGACATCTCTTGGAGATGCTCTTATAAGCCCATATTAACAGCACGACGAGGCGCCTCTTATTGAACACATTGAAAATACTGAGGCCCAACGTAACTAACTGTTCATCGATCCCTAACTAAACCCACGTACATTTCTTCCATGGCTGATCAGTCCACTAAGCAGCCCATGCATTTCTTTGGATCCAAGTACATTACATCCCTCCTGCCTGATGTTTTTGTTGCGTCGGTAGATTCAAAAATATATAGCTAAATCAACAATAATAGATCGATCGTGTGTGCTTCTCCTCCACGGCCAACCGGTTGGAATTAATCCCCGCAAGTTTGTTTGTAAGATGGATTTCAGGCAGAGTCTCAGTCGCTTCGGCGGAGTTTGCCGAGAACATTACAGCAATCTAGGTCGCTTCGGCGGAGTTTGCCAACAACATTACAACAATCTAGGTAACGTAATTATAACTAAATAGAACAAAACTCAAGTCAAGTACACCGTTATTTTGTTCAACTCGCGTATACATGTTCAGCATAATTGGTTATTGTTTTTTTCTCTCCCTTGTCACCAACTTTTAATATTATGTTTCAATAAATAAAAAGAGAAAAATGTTGCTTGCATAATGAGTAATTAATTGTGTTTTCAAACTGATTAATTAGCTGTTTTCTTCAATACAATATTTTTTACTTCCTATACAACTATGTAAGGGCTGTAAGCCTGTAACATATTGTACATATTTTGTTTTATTAATGAAATTAAAATGGTCCGCGTTTTGCCAGCCACTTAAAAAAAAATATTTTTTTTATTTGCTGTTGAAAAATAAAGTTCCTATTATCTAACTCTTGTCCTGTACCTGTAGTGACGGATACCCGCTTTCTTTCTTTCTGGTATCATTTTGTTATAGGTATGTTTTTTTTTCGCTTATCTAATTGTTTTTTATTGTTTCAATTCATTATTTGGTACTATTGTGTGGACTAATTTTTCTTCCTTTCCAGCGGCGAAAATTGCCATACTCATGTCAAAGGGTGCATATGAGAGAGCTGCTAAAAAGTTCCAAGAAGAAGAAGAAGAAGAAGAAGAAGAAGCTAGGGCTGTGCTCCAGAACTCGGAAGGGAAGGGAAAGGGAGATCAGGAAGGTCGGACAGGGCTCCGAAGGAATTGTTACCTCCCAAATCATGGTGTAGGGACCGGATCGAAAGATAGCGTAAAATTTGTGCTCCATTCCCCTCTTTTCCCTTATTCTGCCATCAACCATCTCCCCTCGCGAAAGAACGGTTGTGGAGCAGGGAACTCAACCTTGGCAGGGCAACAACAAAATCGGTCACCCCTCCCCTCCTCTACCCTTTCATGATGTGAAAATCTTAGAACATTTAGTAACACGGTAAGAACATGCATGTAAAACTTTTTACTGGCCGGCTAATATAGTAACACGGTAAGAACCGGGAATTGTTGGAACCATTTGTTTTGTAATCTGTTTGAGTATTAATTATAACAAGAACTTCAAAGCTCCCACTGTTTGTTACAAATTTATTATTCTAATATGATATGTGAATATAATACTTAAAAAAACTAAATATGAAAATACACTTTTATGTATAAAAGGGTCGTCGGTTTGCCAGTATGGTTACTATTGTATTATGATTATATATAACACCTGAACATAATTAATGCTTGACAATGTCATAAACTAAGAAACAGATTTAATCAAATATTATCTTTAATGTTTAATAAAAATTTAATATAACAGCTCCAGATCAACAAATTTCCTGTGAATCAGGCCATATATGAGGCATTCAATGGTATATATATTGCCATAACAAAATTCACTGTATCAAAATAAAATTAACATGAAATGCAGAACCTCCTCAAGCAACAAATTAAACTTGACAATAAAAAAAATGTCACTTCAAAACAACAGAGCAAAGCATCCAACAAATCTTACCATACCAGCAGAAAATCAACATATGCAGAGAGTTTTGCAACAGCCTGTACACCTGGGACAAACACAAATTTCGGAACATCTCGAGCAGGAACAGACGCACCCGCAAGAGCACTCTATGCAGGGGCTCAAAGGATCCAAACTGCAGCAGCTGTTCTTGCAGCAATTGCACCCGGTACAATCTATGTAAGACCTCTTGCAGCAAAGGATGTTCTCGAGTTGCACGAAACAGTACCGTTTCGGTCTCTTGGGGCAGGATAGGCAGCCTCCAGTGCAGCAAATGCAACCCCAGTTGCAACACAGTACAGTATGGCTCTATTGAAACATACCAGCATCTCATGTTAGTTGTAATATTTCTTTTAAGTAATCAGAATTTTTTATAAATGTCCAATTAAAGATATGGGTATAATTATTTTAATTTGAGGCTGGAATATGTCACAACGATAGAATCAAATCTATCAAACGAGGAAAGATACATTAACTCGAATTATATAAACCTAATGATCCGAACTGCATACTGATCAGCATGTTATATCCAAACCGACATGACAAAATGATCATCCAGATGCGATGCATGATTCAATTAATTCACTACAAAATTCAGTCAAATGAAGCAGAATTTTCATTCTCATGCACCCCTTAATCGCAATCTGATATAACAGTCAATAACCATGGCATGCCAACCAAAAACTCCTTGATCAGAAAATGGTGATGATCAGATGATCACAGATTCACAGTACAGGTCTGGTATACTGAAATACTGACCCATTGATCAGCAAATGGTGATGATCAGATTATGACCACAGCCTCACAGTGCAGATCTGGTATACTCGCCCATTGATATAACTGCCGTACCAGGTCAGCTTATTAGACGACGTACATTTGTGTAAATGAAAATTATTATGCAATCGATTTCTAAAGCACATACCTGAATATATTCCAGATGCAACATGACTTTTTTCTCTTCTCATATCTGCTTAATCAACAAACAAAAACAATCAGTGAAATCAAAGTGTTCACATGTTACATGTAATGTGAAGGTGAAATAAGGAGGTTTTTTCAAATACCCTACACCTTTATGAGTGGATCAGGATTCGATACAGTTTGTACAATTACAAGTGCAATAAATTTGACAAAATAACGCAGTCTTCAAATTTAGTTCCATACGATAAGTACTAAAATTTGAGTTGGGATCAGAGTATTTTCTTTTTATAAATATATTTTGATCTTAACCTGCTTTTCTAATCGGATAATTGGGATCGATTGCTGCACCGATCTCAAAGTACTTTAGTATTTGTCGCACTAATCTCAAAGTGTTTCCGTGTTTCTTAACCATCGAGGTCAAGAAAAACAGAGTCTGCTTTTCTGAAAAATTTCGATCTTAATTATGCGCCAAATTTGTTCCTAGTGGTGGGACCCCATTAATTTGATGAGGATTCATTCAGCACAATAGGAAAAACTTTTGTTGCACATAAAGTTTCTGTCCAGTGAATCTTGCTCATATATGAGCTATATGCAACCTCAATTATACCAAATATATTTAATTATGATAATAGAAATCTAATAATGTTTGGCTCACCAATATAATACTTAGTAACACACACACACACAACATTTTTTGTTATTTAGTACTACTACCTACTAGATTTCTTTATCAAGTCTTGCATTTTCTGTGTAAACAATTAAACAGAAACTAAATTTCTTGAGAGATCTAAGAACCGGCTTTTGGTTTAGTGGTTAAGGACAACGTTCTTTCTGTATTGGAGATCGTGGGTTCAAAACCCGGATGAGAGATCTTTTATATATATTTAAATTTGAGTGGCTTGAATTTCATCTTTTATCTCAAAAAGAAGTCTTGAGAGATCTGAACTGAGGTAGCATTCATCATTAACCACTAACCAGTAATTAATCAACACGATTAGACCATATTATTATATGTGCAATGCGCATGGTTGCCACGCAATTCCCAGCGTCATCATGTTGCACTAGGTATCTTCTGTGGTCTCACCATACAATTTTGAGTGCTGCTCTCATTATCACATCTAAACAATTTTACTGGTTAATGATGAACTTATTATTGGGTAATATTCTTTTAAAGTCGTCGGATCTAAAATAAACTTTGTTGTAGTGAGATTGTTGGAGTAAAATTGTACAACTTTTACTGTGATCATGCGATGCTATATTAATGATAGAGATTTGTTTAATTTCCATCTTTTGTGTAAATCGATATATAAGGATGACAAACAATTGAAGTTGAAGAAATACCGTATATAACATGTACCTTTCAGAAATAAATTGTGATTTGTACTAAATTTACTACAAACGATTCTTAGTATAATTCACTGATAAATTATTTCCTCGTTGCTATCTAGTAGAATCGTATATATTGCATACCGAAGCATACATGTATATATAATTTTCCGAACCTTAGAAGATCCAATACTAATTTTGCTGATACTTTGGTCCCAAATTAAGGTCCTCGCCTTCTTTAATTTATTTCTCTTTATTTCAATTGGGTTTCTTTATCTAGATTTCTGGAAGAGTAATACCTAGCATCCATAGAAAAACCGTCAATAGTGTTCATAAGTTACATTTCGGAATGCATCTGTTATATTGCATATACGTCTATAGATGTATGGACGGTTTTTCAATGGACGCAAAATGTTTCTCTTTCGAAGATATGTACAGGATTACACGTCAACACCTCATCATAAATTCAAATAGCTAAAAGTACTACAAATTACGGAAAATTTTGGACTGATTATTACAAAATGATAATCTATCAAATTTACAAAAGTCTTAAGCTTATTGATTTGGATCTTGAATTCTAGAAAAGCCTATTCTTGTCTACATTTTTATATCACGGTTGACATCTCGTCGAACAAAGATGTATATATGTCCAACAAATCGTATTAAATTAGTCTGTTAATTATCATTGTTCTGTTAGCTCCTTATCATTACACAAGGGAAAATGGCTCTGCCGCTGACACGTAAGCCAATCTACTTCCATTATAAGTGAGTTTCGAATCGAGATCACAAGCTCTGCTTTTCTTGATCCGACAGTTAAGAAACACTGAAGTATTTTGAGATTAGTACGACAAATACAGAATTACTCTGAAATTGGTACGGCAACCGATCCCGACCGTCTGATCAAAAAAACAGAGTCTGTTTTTCATATCCCTAACTGATCCGAACATGATATTTTGGTACGGTACATGAATTTGTGTTTGGTAAAAAGTTGAAACTTTCTTTTTATAGATTAAAAGATGGGAAGTTGAAACTTTCTGAACTGTATGATTATTAAGAAAAAGGAAGTGTGTTTTAATAACTGTAATATAATATCGATTTCTTACTAAAAATTACACAATTAAATTAAGCAATGTTTCACAACGCAGAATGGTTGAACTTTTCAAAAAGTAAAATTGATATACTAGTATACTGCAGCAAACCCACAAAGTTTGTTCTATTTCTGATAAGAGAAACATCTTGCATCCATTGAAAAACCGTCCATATATCCATTGATGTATGCTGAATGTAACATATGCATTTCGAAATGTAACAGATATATCTCGAAATATAACCTATGTAGGCTATATATGGATAGTTTTTCTATGGACGCTAGATATTACTCTTCTGATAACCCCTCACAGGCTTCACAGTACACTACAATCTCTCAGGCCCCTCAAGATGCAAACTCCACGCCAACTACAACTACATCCTTACTATATATAAAAGCATATTGGAAAAAATGATATGAAATGGTTATCTTCCCAAATAAGAAACCTGAGTCATTGATCATTTTCTTGAATAGATCAGAACCGTTGATGTACGTTAATGCCCGTTGACGTTCTCAGCCCATTAAAATTAAAGGCCCATATAAATTATCTCAATTTAAGACCCATTACATATTATCTTAAAAGTTATTGTAAGAAATAACAATTTCAGCCCAAAGCAAGGCGTGAGCTTTTCACTGTTATAATTAAATTGGTAACGTACATCCAGAGTTTTTTTTACTTATTAAATCCATCAAATTGGATATCATCCACGAGAAAACACGACATTGCCATCTGTTATTTCGATGTGCTTCCCATACAAATTGCCCTGAGTTTAGTTATTTAATCTGCAGCACGTTTTTGTTATGAGTGGTTCTGCTATGGTTCGTCTAAGTAATCTTTTATTTTGAATCGAGCGGTTCTTATCAAATATGTCTATTCAATTGTATCTAAAATATATATCGTGACCATGAGATTATAAAAAATGAACGGCCTATATTTCATCTGATCCACATCAGAATAATTTTTATTGTTATACTTCCACTTTCTTTCATGATTCATTTTTATTATATTTTTTTGTGCCTTAGTGTTCTCTTTTACGTTGTCTAATATACAGTCCCGTTGGTTTCTTTCACCATTCACTTTAATTTGCTTCTTGTGACTTAACACTTAAGAATTAAAAGGTTTAATCTGTCAGATTTTATTTAATGTTAATAGTAGTGGTAATTTCAGTTACTAAAACTTATAAGCGATTAATATCCCTTCACTTTTTCGGTAATTTGTCAATTATCAATAATAGTGTCACTTTTTGGGTAATTTGTCATGAACACTTCAAAATAAAGTTATTTAACAAAATAAAGGCACACTTTACTAGTTTTCTGTATTTAAAAAGGTATATATTAGTTATTGCTTATTAGTAATTACTTCTACAAGAAAATATTATGGTGATAGCACATAATATACTATTGGATATACCATAAAACTGTCCAGTTTATTGTTGTAAATATTTAGCTTATTAATATAATTATATGACTTATAAGTTGATGTTAAGTTGAATATAATATGTTAAATTTCATAGTTAGTTTATTGACCAAATCAAACTATATGGTATCATTAATAGTATCACTATATATCTGAACCCTTGTAAAATATAGGTTATCTTGCTTCAGATCTAAAGGAAAAGTAAAACAAAGAAATGTGCTGTTTTCACTCATACTAAAAGGAACATAAAAGAACACTCCAATAATTTGTTATATATAGTGCTTATCAATAAAAAAATACCCACCGAGCCAGCAACTGACAAAAGAAGAAAACGTATTAATTATAGGACAATGATATCATGCCACAACTTTGCCCCCACAACCCTGTGATGAGGTGGCATATGGGTGGAGAGGGTCATTTTTGCAAAATTTTGTGGGGGCGGAGGTACATTTTTGTAAAATTGCAAGGGTCATTTTTGTAAATTTTTTTTATTGTAGGGTAATTTTGTAAATTTTCTTAGAAATAAATGATATTTCTGTAAAATTTTCTGAAAAGAGAGATTTTTGTAAATTTTTTCTAAGCGCATTGGGGTGTTCAGGGGTATTGTTTGTGGCAAGTTATATTTATCCTTAATTATATTTGCTCTGTTTCACAAGGAACCTCCATCTCCATGGAGCACACTATAAAATGCCTCAATGTTCCACTTCAATACACACACATAGTTATCACACTATAAGGATTTGATCTCCTTGCTTTGAAGAATTTCTCATGGCTGCCTCTGTAAGGTAAAATACAAGTACAACTCTCCTTGTTAATTATCTCCATTAAAACGTAATTAATCAATCAATTCATCATTTTTCATCTTGTGGCTTTATTGATTTTTAAAAATTACTAGTGTTGCATCCCCTTTAGTTGGCTACAAGAACGATCATCAGAGCTCGGAGGCAGTGGTGGCTACGATCGACGTCAACACCGCCAGAGACCTCGTGCGCTCGAACCATCTCTACTTGGATGTCAGGTTTGAATTAGCTTAATTGTGGTATGGAAATTCATTAATTATTGAGAGGAAATTAAGTAAAATAAATGTTGTTATTCATCATCAGGAACTATAGAAATTGAATTAATTAATACAAAATAAGCTTGAAACTAGAAACGCAATCAATCTATTAGTAGATGAATATATTTGTAAAAAAAAATTATATTTTTTTAAAATTTTCTGTGAATTTATAAGCTTCGTGGCAATAGTAGTATCACCAGATTTTGTGTTTATCCAATCCCATTCATAAGTTAATTAATTACATGAATGTTATAAGTGTATACAGAAGAATTTTTTTTTTTAAATTGAAATATAGCACACAACTTAGCTTGTAATACTTTTTTAATATATGATATATTATTTTGTATTAATTAATTATTCTTTATTTGTAGGACACTTGAAGAGTTCGACGAGGGACATTTGGAGAACTCGATTGTTGTGCCATACTTGTTTAACACACCAGAAGGCATTTTATATTACCCTGATAAAAAAAAAATATTTTTTATTGAGTTTCCTTTTTGTTTGCTGGATTTTTACATGTTTCTTTAATTGTTTATAATTGTATGAACCATGCAGGGAGGGTGAAAAATCCACAATTCCTCGATCAAGTTTTGTCAATTTGCAAAAAGGAAGACAACATAATCGTGGTAAATTATTACTTTCTTAAATTATTAGCTCTTATAAATATGATATACTTTTGCATCAAAATTATATGTCAATTTTTTACTTGCCCCAATCCGATCTAATCTAGTTTTGTACCAATTTATATTTCTTCTTTTTTAAGTAGGAATACTTTTGCATAAACTCAACCGTTTTCTTTTTTATTATACTGACTTAACAAACTATTTTTTGATATAAACATGAAATCAGGTTCGTAATAACCACTTTTAAATAGTCTTAATTTGTCGTGAAGTTTGCAATTTATATATATAGATTTTATTATTAATTGTCAATTTTTAACAATAATCTTAATTATGACAAAAAAGGGTTGCAGAAGCGGAGTTAGATCTCTTCAAGCTTCAGTGGACCTTCTTAATTCTGTAAGTACTGATTAAACAAAACAATTAAGAGAAAACTCATAATTAATTTCTTGAAAAATATGACATCATAAGAAACCAGCCTTTGGTCTAGCCGCTAAGTGCAATGCTCTCCGTGTGGGAGGTTGCGGGTTCGGAACCCAGATGGAGAGTATTTTATAGACATTTAAATTTGACTGTCTTGACTCTCATCTTTACCTCAAAAAAAAAAATAATAAAAAAATATGGCATCATAAGTGAGACTAAATTAATTTTGTAATAATTTTATAGGGTTTCAAGAGCATAAAGAACATGGAAGGTGGATACATTGCATGGGTAGCAAAAGGGTTTGCTGTCAAGCAACCCCAAGAAAGCTCTTAATTAATTAATTAAGAACATCATTAGTTCACTGCTGATTAATTTAGTTTTCTATTGTAAGTGGAAAGTATCTAGTGTGTGTTGTGCCCTTTTCCTACGGGCTTGGATCTAGTTGGATGTCCTTAAAAAAAAAAAAAAAAAAAAAAAAAAAAAGCAATATATATGTGGCCTTTTTATCTACTGCATCACTAGAGATGGGAACTTAATTAATTAAGCCGGGTGGGTATTAAGTCATTCATCAGTCTGATATAATTATATAGCTTATCAATGGATTGTTAATTATTATGGTTATTGCTCTTGAAGATATGTTTTCACATGTGTTTTATGGGTTTAGCTGTAACTAATGATGTTGCAAACTCTGTAATTAAGCTGTACAATTGCATTCAATAATAATATTTAAATTAGCTGAAGAACATAGTGCACAATTGAAATGCGACATACTATTAAAGTCTCTCACTATTATTTCTTAATGATAATTAAAAAATTGACAATAAAGTTTAGTTTAGACTTCAACAAAAAGATCACTGTCTATAAAATTATCGCCCATAAAATAAAATAATCCATTTGGGAAATTCTAAAAGCCCCCCCCCCCCCCCTCGGCAGCCCCCCGGGGGGCAGCCGGGAGGTGCGGGGGGGCTGCCAGGGGGTGCAGAGGGCTGCCAGGGGGTGTGGGGCCGGGGGGCTGCCGGGGGGTGTGGGGGGTTGCCAGGGGGTGCGAGGGGGCTGGGCACGGGGGGCTGCCGGGGAGGCGCGGGGGCTGTCATGGGAGAGATTGAGGGCAATTTGGTCATAAAAATTTTGTTGGCAATAATGTAATATTATTAAGTTTGTAGTGACAAATTTACAATTTCTAAATTTGGAATGACAAATTACAATTGAAAGATTTTGGAGTGGCAAATATGCAAATTACCTTAGAATATATTGGTCATTCGAATTTCAGTTTTTTTATAGTCGTCCAAAGTAAAACATCATTTTATTTGCAAAGCATCACAAACCCATTACTTTATATCATTCATCAAATTACACCAACTAATTATATCATTCATCGCAAATGGTGGTAGCTAAGTAGGATGACTTCCAATTCTAGAGGTTATGAGTTTAAGCCTCTACGAGCACAAAATGAAATTGAGTAGTAGGTAACGTCCACCATTTTCACTTATCTACTGATCCATCGTATTTTCAATGAACAAATATCATTTTTGAGTAAACATTATTTATATCTTTCTAATAAATAGATATCATTTTCCAGTAAATATTTATGCAATTATGCTAAGCACATTAGTGAATGTGGGTGTGTCAAAACTGTGAGGTAGGGAGTAGATGGATGACTTACTATATAGATGGACTTTACATGTTTCTCAATAAAATTTGAGGAGCTGGACTCTCATATTTCTATAAAAAAAAATTATATCATTCATCAAAAAAAAAAACCTCCCAGCAATGAATCCGTCCGATCGCCATCAGACGGTTACGATCCGCGATCGGAATCGGATCAGATCATCAGAGCAGAATAGATCCGGACTCGATCCGATCCGCCTCTTCACTCTCCCGTCCGTTTTTCTTTCTTCGACATGCCGAGAAAGTAGAAACCCTCAACAACATATATCAGCTGCTCTCCCGCCGCCGCCATTCAATGTGAGGTACTGCTAGGTCGCTTGTGCACAACAATAAGCCTTTAGCTTATACCGATCCGGTCATCCGGGGGAGGGTTTTGACTTTTGATTCCTTCCTGAGCTTTCTGATGTTGCTAATTTAATTTGCGTGCATAAACCCTGGTGATTGTTTTATTTTATGTAGTAATGCAAGTGATTACCATAATGTACGTAGACAGGGAGATCTGTAACCCTAACCCCCTTTTTTTGCTCTCCAGAAATTGAGGGAGGAAGACTACTTGGTCTGATTAATTGGGAATCTTACTTACCTCCCTCTTGTTTTCTCCACTCTTTCTACCAAATTAGCTTTCAATTTTCTACTTTTTTTTTTTATTGTTTTGGTTTCAATATCTTGATTTTGATCAGGTTGATAAAGCATTTATGTTGAATTTAATTAGGAGTTTTACTTTAACCATTCTTGTTATGATATTTTTCTTCTTATACAATCATGCATGCATTCTGATCATTTGTTGTGAAGACCCGATGATGATGAAATCAGTATAAGAACGGAGATCTGAAATACAAAAAATGTGTTCTTTGTTGAAGCCCGATGAGAATGTACAACAATTGTTTTCCGGGGTTAATTTGTGTACACCTCTTTCGTATAGACACGATATTGTGAGGAAGGGAAGGGATGGAAAAGAAGAGAATGAAATCATGCCTGCATTGGGCTCTTATGTCCTTTGAAGTGAGTGCTCAATGATCTAACGGCTCACATCCTGTGCTACACAATGCAGCGCTACAGAGGATATGAAATCTTTGATATCATGCCATGCCGTGCTGCATTGCGCTGAAATCACTTACTATCCAAAATCTCCGACCCAAAATGGACGGTTGAGATTATTCCAACCCCCCGAACCACCACCAAGATCCACGGTCATCGAATTGTGATTCGAGGGCCCTCTCCTATTTGGTCGTAGCAGATACGGACTCATGCTGCACTAAGCCTCTGCTGCGCAGTATTGTACTACGCAGCGAATCAACGATATGGATTATAGGAGGGGTTTTTTGAGATTGAGTTGCACGAATCTTAAAGCGAATCCAACGGCTAGAGTACTGCGAAGTAGAGGATATGAATTGATGCCGCACTAGGCCGAATCCTCTGTAGTAATACAATGTGTGTACTTGTCGGGGAATTCAATCCGGGCCGATGGATTTTCATCAGGAAAAGGATAAGTAAGATAATGAACGGTTTAGGTGCATGAGGTGTATTTCTACACCTGATCTGGATTTATGCATAACGGATCGGGATCACCTACTTTTCTAAAAAGAAAAGCAGGCCCTACTTTTCTTGATCTGACGGTTGAGCACCGAAGTACTTTGAGATCGGCGCGACAACTGATCGGAAAAGCACGCCCTGCTTTTCTAAGAACAAAGGCAGCAGATTCATATCCATGCAGAACCTCATCTGCCTTCTTCATTTTCTTCTATGGTAATGGTAGAGAAACTGTGGCAGCAGATGTGAATTCTCAAGAAGGGTACACTGGAAAACATGTACATTTTTGTTTGGGCTCCAGAGAACAGCATGTTTGATGCAATCATGAGATTGTGAGATTGCTGAGGGTCTTCACAACAAAGTATACACTTGTTCATTTGTTCCTGGTTTTTCATAATTGAAACTTCCTCTATTGTCAATTATTATCATTGTTTCATTTTTTGCTCAGTTTTATATATGTGTTTGTTGTCTACATGTAAATTTTTATGCCTGTTTACTGAACCTGTGTACAGATGATATATGCTAATTTGCACATACTGTTAGAAGTAGCCTTGTTATCAGTTTTCGATATGGTCTAGTTTTAAAATTTGCTGCTAGTAGATGTCAACCGACTTCTGGATGATCTTTGTTCAGCAGAATCAGTATCAGTTACTGATATTTTTCTTTTATATCTTCCCTTGATAAAATTTCCTCTTCTTTCTTGTTGCTTTTGCATCTGCTAAGTTTGTTCAGCTGTTCATTGAATGCCTTTTTTACCTGTTTGCCTGTATTTCAGTTCATTATATTTATTGTGGTGAGGACCTTATGATGTGATAAGTATAAGAACGGAGATCTGAGAATGGAATGTTCTCTGCTGTAGCCTGATAAAAATGTGCATTCTCTTTAGCATTTTGTTATGGGATTGCAATATATCTGCCCCTGCACTACTCTTCTTGTTTCTCATCTCTTCTCCTCCTCCTCCTCTACTCCTTCTGTCTCTCTTTCTATGTGCTGGCATGTGTGTATGGGCAGAAAAAGTTCTTGTCGGCGTGCACGTCTGTTGCCATAAAAGTCATCGTAGCTTGCCGTCCGATGGATTTGAGCAATGTACATTTTTATATGGGCCCCAGAGAACAATGTGTTGAAAAATAGTTAAAAAATTTACTAAGGGTCTCACAATGCATTTGACTTGATATCTTATTGCCTGCTGAAATTTTGAACTGAAACTTAATTTTACTTTGTATCATTATTTTTCTTTCTGTTTTACTTGGCAACACTTCTTTCCAATTTCCATTGTTTGCTGATTTTGATGGCAAGATGTTGTACATCTGTTACTTTTTTTTTTTTTTTAAAAAAAAGAAAAAAGATCGTTACTTTTCTATTCTAAATTACTGGCCTTGTGATGACAAGATTAAAAAAGAAAATCTCAAATTCTATGTCACTGTTGAAGCCCAATATATAATGTTGTGATTCCATATCCTCTGTAGCGCTGCATTGTGTATCGCAGGATGTGAACCGTTAGATCGTCTCGGGATCTGTGCCAGCTTGAATCTCGAGAGACTGGAGAGAAAGAGAGTTGTAATTATTTTTCAAGGAGGATTTGAGGTAGCCCCATCATAGTAGAGGCTCCTTTTATTGGCTCTTGTTGTGTTTCATTTCTATAGGAACCACCTGAACATGTTTGGGACTAAAGGCTTTGTTGTTGTGTTTGTAGAGGCTTCTTTTAACGATTCCATATCCTCTGCTGTACTGCATTTTGCAAATCGGGTGAATGGATAAAGGGTATCATTGACTGCTATAGTCTCACCCCCAAGATAGGGAATATCTACCCTGTGGATATTATCTGATTTGGTTTACACTTTATATATTTGGGCTCCAGGGATTTGGCATGTGGAAATGGATTTTTAACATTAACAATAACATTACTGAACATTCTGAAGGCCAAAGATCCTTTTTTTTTTTTTTTTTTGTATAAATCCTTAGCATATATCTGTCCTTCGAATGTCTTATGCATGTTTAAACACCTGTTATAGTATTTTTCAGTTATGTTCATTGAAATTTTCTTTGAACTTTTGCTGTTATAAGATTTGTATTTGCATGCTTTGTGATGGCTTAACTTAAAATTTTGGAGCTTCATTTCAGAGTTATTTGAGTGTGATTTAACACTTTTGAGGACTTGGATAATAATGTATATTGAAAACAAAAGGCTTCTCCGTTGGAGCCTGATAATAATGTTAATGGATATATTTTATGATCCATATTCAGATTTGGATTGGATTTTCAGATTATGGGTTATCAGTTATATAAAATTAACAAGTTATGATTTTGTTATTCTTTAAATCACTATCCTGCAGATCTTCTTTTTCCTCTTAGGAATATTTTTTTTTCTTTTCTAAATAGAGACCTGGTGTTGTTCTGAATCTCTGTTTTTTGATAATATAGCTTTTGTTGGTATAACGTCATATTATTTGTTATAAAAATATAACATCAGACTATAATACCTCCACAAGCTTCATATTTTAGCTTATTATTATGTAGTGGTACCTGTATGATATATGATTTGTTCTGTGAGTTCACAGCTCCTGCAGTAGTTGCAGGTTTTGTGAACTGTTGAAGGGCTTTGTTGTTTGATTTGATTCTTTTGATGATCTGAAAACTTGTTTTCTAAGATGTCGCAATAAATCTCATGCCTAATCTTAAAACAAGCTGGATTTGTACTTTTGTCATAGTTATAGCTGGGAGGAGCCTGTTAATTTAACAGGTGCTGCAAAATTACATTCTTTTGAGATTTTACCTGAATTATGAGGAAGGTTCTATTTAAATCCCTTATTTATACACCCTTTTTTTTTCTTTATGAACATTCAGTTTACTATTTTAATTGAGTTTTCTTCATGAGCATAAGCATTTGTTATATTAATCGTTATGATAAGGCGATGCTGAGTTCTATAATGTCGTCAGTGCAACTATAATTGTTGTAGCAGATTAGTTCACTGCATTATAATTGATATAAGAATATTCAGTTCTATATGTTCTTAGTATCTCATGAATTTTTTCATTCATTTTGTAGCATTCAGGTTTTTCTTGGACTTTACATTTTATCAATTTTTGCTTCTTATCTACCATTTTGTGCAGATTTATATGCAGTGGCTGGTGGGCCAGATTACTTTGTTTGGTAACCGAAATCTGTTTATAGGCAGAGTTGACATCATCCTAATATTTAAGGTCAGTATGTACCATGCTTATATCATATTTCTGAATACAAAAATATTTCTCTGAGGCCCAATTCACCTAATCATGTCACTAGAGATGATCCAAGAAAGATCTGTTATTATTTTGAGTAAAACACCCGAAATTTAGTAATTTTCCTAAGATAATATCAGCTGATCAGGAAGAGAACCAAATCGCCTTACATGTGATGTGCATGCAAATGTTGTTGGGTTTAATTGTTTCCAAATTAAGTGCAAATAAAAGCATTGAAATTTTACCTTAAAATGAAATTAACATAAGTTGAAGAGCAAGCAAACGAAACGGCCTCACAGATCTCAACACAACATTTGCATTTGGACCGCATAACAACAAGATAGAATCATATTTACAGATGTACATACTATGTGAATCTAATAATGGAAAAATGTTCAAAACTTCGATGCAGGTGCAGTTGAAAGTTCCTTGTTTATGAAATGTGCTGTTGTGTAGTATATACTTATACCGGTACTTCCTGAGATGTTGTCATCACTGATTCAGAGGATTCATCTGCTTGGCTCCAGCTATGGACCTTTGATGTGATCGAGCTAAGCAATTCTCTCAACACCGGTCTGTGATTCTGGTAGTGTGCTTTCAATTTCGCTGCGAAGAGGTTCGAGATAATTCCCACCAGCGAAGCCGGAGTGGGCACACTCCATAACCATCCTGAAAAGGTCACACACCTCAGCATCACTATTCATCTGGTGCACAATTATGCCTCTCTTGGTGAGTAGTGATACATCATCTGGCATTGTAATCAAACCGCAGAAAAATATTATGTATGCGGTAAAACAATTTCCAAATTGAGGACAGGTTTGCTCGAATGCAAGTAAATTGCAGAACAGACTTTGTGTGTTTGGGTCGATTGTCAACCCAGGAATCTCTATAATGCCATTGCAAAATAAAATGTCGAGAAGGGAATGTGGATCTTCAGTACAATACTTCCTTTTCTTAAAGTCAATACCTGCTTGCTGGTATTCAGTTGCCCGACGTGATGGAATTGCTTGTTGTGTAGCTTGCTGACCTTCATGAATTGGTCTTGTTTCGTATTTAGTAAAACGATTGCTCCCTAACTGGAGAAGGTTATGAAACAGTCGGAGCTTTGCTTGGTGGGTCTTGTAGCTTTCAGCTGCTACAATGTGAGGTCTGAAGTATAAGTGGCATAGGTGAAGCAAATGAAAAAATTCCTTTGGCCGGTTATGCTCTTGAATGGCTTTAGGATAGCAGTGGAGTGAATCTTCCACAAATTCAATAATCCTTTCAGTCAGAATTCCCGTAGTCATATTGCTTCCACCTACAACTAATTCATACAGCTTTGATATAACGAAGAAGGGAATTTGGTTTTCAAGGAGTAGAATATCATGCCATAGGTCTAGATTGCATAGTTGGTCAATGGAATGGGTATCTTCTTGCACAATGTCACTTTGAATAGTTTCTAATTTTGCTTCATCTTGATCAAGTTTTCCATTCAAAACTGCATTTGAATTGATCTTGTGCCCGCTTATATCAGGTCCTTCAATCGAGTTTTCAGGTTCTTGCTGATCTGGCATGTACAATTTTTTACCAAGAATAGACATCAGCACATAGGAACCATCGAGCAAAAGCATTTTAACAAAGTTGTTCCTGTCGAGATTAATCTCATCAGCATAACAACTTTTTACTGGTATCACCAGCTGCCCCATTGCTTCCAAATAATCTGGTAAGGTTTTTTCATGATTCAAATTCAGAATGCCAACCAAAAGCTTGTACTTTGTCGCTTGCATAGTATGAACCCGAAGAACTCCATGGTTGTACGGACCCACAGAGAGCATAATTGGCTCATAAGCGTTGTTGTGTTTATATCGGAGATTTTTGTTGATTCTACAAATTAGAGGTCTACCGACTCTTGGTTCTGCACCTTCACTGCTTGAGCAGCCATGATCCTGTTCTGAGGTGATGGCTTTGATCAATCGCTCTATGTCAATTGTATGTGCTCCGGCCATACTTCTATATCTCTGATAAAAATGTTCAACCGCATAAGATTGGAATCCTTTATTTTGCTGAAACAAGACCAATTCATGCCATACTTCTATATCTCTGATAAAAAATGCAATGCCAAAGTAACAACAGAAACACTAATTATCATGGGTAAATCTCAATTCCCCACCACATGTACCCATTCCCAATCCACCAATTCTACAAATAAAATTGTATATATATAGAGAAGGGATCTAATAACACACACAATTTTGACACAAATGTTACACTAAATCATATAAATTTATAAAAAATCTTAAAAATAGAAAATCTTTTACAACCATATTCATTTACTTATAGATCGACTGTGTCTCAAATTTCATTCAATTTGAGTGTCGTTTGATACTCCATCAACGACCATCAAGTTTATACAGTAATTAGAACGGTCTAAATTTAATGATTCTTGATGGAGTATCAAATGACACTAAAATTAAATAAAATTTGACACACAATCGATCTATAAGTAAATGAATATGTTTATAAAAGATTTTCTATTTTTAAGATTTTTTATAAATTTATATGATTTAGTGTAACATTTGTGTCAGAAAAATGGTGTGTCATTTGATCCCTCCTCATATAATAATATCTTACATTTAAATTGCGAAAGGGCTTTCTATTAACCTGCTATAAAGGCAAGGAGAAACTGGATCCTGCTATAAGGCAAGGAGAAATTGGATCATGGAATGTTAATGTCTGTGGCAAAGAACAATTAAAAGGATTTCTGTTGTCTACAGGATATTTGTTCTCTCGCCGTTCTATCTTAATTTGGAAAAGTAATTGAGGTCTAGTACTTTTTATGTCTTATTTTGCTTAGGCCAATGTTGCTGTTCTCTATTTATAGGGCATAATCATGCATCACAAAAAAGAAACAGCTAAGACAACAGGGAGAATTTCAATTGTAATCCTTTGTATAAACTGTAACTGACTGTTCGCATAAGCTAATTCATATCATCCTTCTATTACAATTGTACGCAAACCTGAAGTCGGGGAAACAAGATCCTTAATTCACATCTTTAAGAATGCTGTCACAGCTATCCCTTATTGCAGTTGCAGTTGTGGAAAATCCTTAGCTTATATGTGGATAGATGGCGGCAGCGGGGGAAAGCGAGATGGGATGTACAGTGTCCTCGGCATTGCAATTAGTACCTTCTCTTCCTGATCTCTGTTGATTCCACTGATCTTGCTACCTAAAATTGGTTCAAAATGCATTATCATTATGTATTTTATATCAACTACCTAGGAAAACAGAAGAGATTCATTCATGAAATGAAGAGTTAATTCACCGCTTGTTGATTCGGCCTTGTCATAGGCTGCACTTCCTTGTACAGCAGCTGGTTGAGCATTTGCCAGAGGAACTATGTTGCTGCTGAAGAAAAGAAAGATTGCTAGCATCAGAAGCCCCTTGCATCCTGCTATCTCCTTCATTTTGAGCTATGTTGACTTGATAGTTCTGGTATATGTGGATTGTTTTAGAGTTGTTTTGCTTCGAATATATATCGTGTTAAACAGTTAAAGATCATGGAAATCTCATAGGCCGTTCCTAAGGAAACCAATATCTTATAGCCTGCAACTTTTGTAGCAAAGCGTGATTTTGCAAGGAATCACGCTTGTTGATTATTTCATAGGTGTTTCTTAGTAGTATCGGTTTTGGAAAGAATCTATGATCAAGACCCACAACAGGTTCCCTCAAAAAAAAAAAAAAAAAAAGACCCATTTTTTTTAGAAAAAAAAAAAGTGAAATACTCCACGAGTTTCAATAGAACTGAATTAAAGATATTAAAAAAAAAAGGACCCATAACGGGTAAACTTTTTGCATGAAGTTGTAATATTGATATTTGTTAATTATTTTCTGCTCGATTCCACAGTTAAGATGTTTATTTCTTGATTTTGTCATATCTTGAAGGAAAAACGTACTCTCTGTTGTGTTGGCTTCTGGAGGAAAAAGTAGTCTCTATAATCTATATATGCTCCATAACTGATGTTAAGGTACAAATTTGTGCCAGTTTAGCTTATCTCACTTCACTTGTACCAGATTCGATTTGACCTTATAAATTGAAAATAACTTTATTACTTTTTCCAAAATTTTATATATACTGAAGCTTCATGTAGATGAGAGAAATGAGCGGGCCGGGAATTTGATTATGGTTAAATAACTATCGGGTTTGTCAATTGCCTTCTTGGATGCCTATCATATAAGAAAAAATAATCACCTAAATTTTGAAGAAAAAATATCAAACCAGGATCACAATTGCCACTATATTGATCAACCTTTTTGGTCTAAAATCATGGAACAGACAACATTTTTTACTAATGAGAAGTGAATGGCTGTGACAAGGAAACGCCGTGAGAGAATTTGCAAGAAAAAACTATAGGAAAATATTATTGTAATTTGTAGATGCCGTTGGCTGAGAAAATCAAATAAATGAGCTATCGCAAAAGACAGTCCTAGGGTTTGTTAATAAGTCCAAATTAATTGCATATTAAGAGACGGTTTTACTTAGAGAATTTATCATTTACTTATGGAAATACTAGGTACATCAAGTTTTGTATTGTATTAATTTATTCTATTTCAGGAGGTTCTAAAAGTACCTAGAATGTTTTGAAGAATTTCTGTCTATTTTTGACGTTTCAGTTTTAGTAAGCAATTTCTGTCTATTTTTGACGTTTCAGTTTTGGTGCTTACTATTTCTGAAACTCCAATTATTCTAGACTATTTTTAACATTTTACAGGTCAAATTTATGTAGTAATACTAGTATAAAAAGGCAGTC
This sequence comes from Cyperus esculentus, assembly GCA_030179965.1. Classification (NCBI taxonomy): domain Eukaryota; kingdom Viridiplantae; phylum Streptophyta; class Magnoliopsida; order Poales; family Cyperaceae; genus Cyperus; species Cyperus esculentus. The sequence goes on along the minus strand of JASGLE010000015.1, from coordinate 1,023,136 downwards.
AGTCAAGACTTGGTGCCTATCATTGAAGTCCTTAGAGTTAGAAGTAGAAAGAAGAGCTAGCATAGGCCGAATTCATTGTGAAACGTATAAAAAGGTGATATCTTCTATCTCTTTTATGCATTATTTCATTATGTTTCTAAGCTAGATCTTTCCCTCCTAGGTATTAGTTTGTACTCTTGACTTATGATATTTGATATTTTGTTGCATCATTTCCTTTGTTGATTTGTTTTCTGTGATTTAATTGTTATATCTTAGTCTTTGTTTTCATAAATCAATTATGTCATAATTGATTAGATAGTCATCAATATCTCTTTAATTATGCTTGGAATATAATTGACTTGCTTAGATTGAAAATCATAAAAGTAATTCTATATTTTGCATGAAGTAGCGAGAGTGAATGTGTAAATTCTAGTGGGGAATTCATAATGAAAGCTAAGTAATTAGGTGAAGTAGCGAGAGTAGAAATCTATCTATTTATTTATATTAAGGTTGAATCACGGAACTTAAAGCAACAAGGTCAATAGGATTGATGACGAGAGTCGGTATCCGATTTGTTAAATTAGATTAGATGACGTAGCGAGAATGACAATCTACTATAAAAGAATTTAGAAACTGTTAACAATGATTTGGACTTCTGTTTTAAATTATAACGAAATAACAAGTTGATTAGTTAGGATGTTAAGTGAATCCCTTAGGCATAGTTTCTTGGATTTGAATCAATTACTCGCTTTTTAATTAGTTTTAATTCGTCATTTACTTCTTTAGATTTAATTTACTAAGAATTACTTTTTTCTATTAATTAGTTTATTAGCTCTAAATCTACTAATTACCCGTCCTTATATTTCGACACACTACACTGTATATTATAATTGTTGTACGCTGGCAACATGACAAATTAGAATAATTATGGTAATTTAAAGCAACACAAATACACATTATCATTTATACAATAATTTGAGGTGAACAATGTTTTTTTTCCTGGTAGTTATTGAACCTATTTTTTATATATTTATTGCCAGGTTTGTGCATCAACTATTCTTTGAAAGGTGAAGCAACTGGTAAAAATCTCCTAGTGCTCAAACATCTAGTTTCCTCCCTCTGCTGAGCAGTAAAACTTCTCTATATTTATCAATGTCGCTTTCCACACAGTATCCTGTTGCAAAAGTAGAAACCTCATGTACAAGATCAGTAAAGAAGTTAACCGGGTCTCATAAGTTTGAAATCATGGGGTACTCTTTAGAGAAGGATATTGGCAAAGAAGAATTTCTCGAATCGACAATTTTCAGTGTTGGTGGGCATGATTGGTGTATCCGTTACTACCCTAGCGGTACTACAGAAGCAGAAGAAGGCTACGCATCGATATTTCTTTACCTTAGAACCAATAGTGCAGAATGTGTGACGGCAGAAGTTTGTTTTGGTATTCTACACCAATGTGGAAGTGCTTTACCGATAATCCAAACAAAAGTAAATAACTTCAAGGAAATTGATGACAATTGGGGCTTTTTTTCATTTGCTAAAAGAGCAAAGTTGGAATCTTATGTCAAGGATGATTGTCTCATATTGACTTGTACTATTACTGTTTTCAAAGTTTTTCCAGTGGAACCAACTGAATCAATTCTTGTTCCTCCCGGTAACATCCAGAGCCAACTTGGTCACCTCTTGGAGACTGGAAATGGTGCCGACGTCACGTTCGAAGTGAATGGGGTGAAATTTTGTGCTCATAGATGCATTCTTGCAGCGAGATCTCCAGTCTTTTCAGCACAATTTTTCGGTCCGATGAAGGAGAAACCAGATACAACAATTAAAATTGAAGAGATGGAAGCTCCAGTCTTCAAGTCTATGCTTCATTTTATATATCGTGATTCAGTTCCCGAATTTCAAAAAACCAAAGACGGTGAAGAACAACAAGGTACTCATTTAGAGGTTCACCAGCTATTGATTGCGGCGGATCGGTACAATTTGGAGAGGTTAAAGATGATATGCCAGAAAATGCTTTATGATACCATTGACAAAAGCAATGTGGTTAGTTTGCTGTCTTTGGCAGATAGGCACAGTTGCATTCATCTCAAAAAGGGGTGTTTGAAATATTTGGTCTCTACTGATATACTTGGAGAGGTTATTGAAGCAGAAGAGTTCCGGCAAGTAGTTAAGAATGATCCATTAATTTTGAAAGAACTATTTGGTAAATGAGGTTCAATCTAAGGAGTAGTTCAAATGTTAGTTAGGTTTTCTTTAGAGTTCTCTTATCTAGAAGATCTAGCTAGTTGAATGGAAGTAATTAAAACCTTCTCTAGTGATTTAGTTTCATCAAACATGATCTTCTCAGTTTTGTTTCTCTCTCAGTTGAGCAAAAATATGAGACCAAATATCTACTGATTTTTTTTTTTTTTTTTTTGATGAAGCCAAATATCTACTGATTTAGTTTCTCAAACATCACCATCTCAGTTTTGTCTCTGACTATTGAGCAAAATGAGACCAACCATATTCTACTGATCGTTTCCTCAAACATAACATTCAGTTTTGTACTCTATTGAGCAAAATATGACCCCAGTGAAAGCACTGGATATGGCTGGTATCTGCTTGTTATCATTATTGTTGATGACTACTAGCTAATAGTACTATTAATTTGGTTGCCTCAAATGTCGGATAAAACATCTGCTGCCATAGTTGTGATGGCAGCGAGCTGCCATAGTTTTGATCTGCACCGTTCAATCAATTTAATGGCAGGGATTCGTCTTGTATTCATCAGGGACAAATTCAGACTACCCGTCTTGCCCGAAAGTGTACTCTTCAGTCTTCACCCTGACCATGCTTGCTTTGGGGCATTTTTATTTTGGGTGCTGATACGCTGCCCCCTATCCGCTGCCCCCAAACTGCCCCGGAAAAAAAAAAAAAAAAAAAAAAAAAAGACATATTACAAAACATTCTAAATGAATTCTGGGAACAGATGGGCAGTTTACAAAACGTTCTACATGAATTTGGACAGTTTACAAAACGTTCTAAATGAATTTTGGGAATAGATGGGCAGTTTACAAAACGTTCTAAAGGACAAAAAGACAGTTTACAAAACATTGCAAACATTCTAAACTACTCTCCCTCTCTCTCTCTCTCTCCCCCTCTCTCTCCCGCCCTCTCCCTCTCTCTCCCTCTCTCCCTCTCTCTGCCAGCGCAACGAGAGTGGAGGGGGCAGAGGGGGGGCGTGATATATTTATCCTTTTATTTTTTTATTTCTGGTGTGGACCACTTCAATTTCATGGTTCTTTCTTCCATTGACCGTGCATCTCTCCCTTTTTCTTCCTCTTCTCAAATCGAACTTCTATTTATCTTCCGATTTCTTTTTTTAAATCAAAATAGAGCTTCTCCTGCTCTTGAACTTGAAAAAAAAAAAAATCAAGACTGATGTCAAGACTCATAGGAGAAGCTCATAGGTACCGTATTAGATTCTTTGCTCTTCCTAATTATGTCTAGCAATTAGAAATGAAAAAATCGCTTTGGAATTTATTTGTGTGGTACGCAACATCAAATTGATTAAGCATCTAAATTATGAAGGACACAAGTATAGTAATTTTGATAAATGTAAGCTATCTTTCTTTGCTCCCACTCTAGACTAAAAATTTTCAGGAAGGAACCAAGTTCTCTAATACTTCTTGTTGGGGATTGGGGTCTTAGTAGGTTGCGAAGAGAGAGAGAGAGAGAGAGAGAGAGAGAAAGAGAAACAATGGGAGGGGAGGGGAGAGTGTCAAGGAAATAGAGAGAATTTTGAGCAGGTGACTTGTACCATTGTACGGGTAGGAATATAATAATACAATATAGTGGCAAGAGGGCCAGAGCTAGAGGGGGCAGGCTCATCTTTATTTCTGGGAGAGACCAAGCTGTACAACAAATCTCAGCCTTTCAATATATTAAACGGCTGAGATTTTGATTATGGCAGCTCGCTGCCATCACAACTATGGCAGCAGATGTGAATCCCTCAAATGTCACCCTCTCAACTCTCAAGTTTCTCTCTCTCTATAACGGGCAGAACGAGACCAGAGTAAACGCATGGTCTATTGGGACTTGCTCCTTATCTTTGCAGTTAATATCAACTAATTGCTAAAATATAATTGAGAAAAAAAAATACTTGTTTATCGAACAATATATAATTTATCATGTAAGTTTTAGATATTTGTTACATTTCAGAATGTATCTGTTATGTTCTGTACACTTCTATAGACGTATAGACAGTTTTTCAATAGACGCAAGATGTTTCTCTTGTCAAATTTTCATTTGCACTCGTTTATTTATTCGCCACTACTTCCCTCCTCTCTCTACCCACATACCATTCAAGTTCAACCAATTTCATCAAGGGCAACCTTGTTCCCGGCCTCTTCCTTTTCGCTCCTCCTCATCACGCTCTTTTCTCTTGCTTTCTCTAACCACACGACGTCATCCGTGAACCCCTTGACCTTCGGTGCTGCCACCGTCCGCTACTGGAACCGTAAGGTCCACAATAATGCTCCTCACCCTGACTTCCTCCTCTCTCTCCTCTCCCCTCTCCCAACCTCTCTCTCCTCTTCCCTCCCCTCTCCCCTTTCCATTTCACCCTCCTTCTGCCTCTCTGCCCACCTCATATGCCCTAATTCCACATTCTTGCAGCCCCTCGCATACACCACCTCCACCGACACATCTCCAAGTTGCACTATTGGATTAAAGTACAGCTACGGTTGTACAACTCCCACTAGTTCCCCCTCTGTCACGCCTGGCGTATATTTTCGGGAGAGTGAATTGACAATAGGGAATGTGATGTCAATGGCAGATACAAATATGAAGATGCCATTGTTAGAAATAAGCTTGTTTATAATGTATGTTCTGTTTATTTTATTTCCAATATTTGTGCAATATATCACATTAAAGTTGATTAGATATTTTACTTTATTTGGTGTTATTTGATAGGCTGTAAAACGTGTGAAGGAAAGGAATTCACACCCTGTCTTTTGGTAGTTTTATTTAGGATATTTTCTTTCTTGTTTTAGCTTTGTATTTTGAATAAAGGGTAATGGAAAATCAGAAAATGATGCTGTCAGTTTTGCATCGCAAACTTTGTCTTCTCTAATTATATTTCATTCTCAAAAATTCTTTGTGCTGGTTAAGCTTCATATCCAACATTTGGTATCAGAGCTAGCATGGCTGGCAACGGCGATGGGACGGTATCAAGCACGCAACCTGTTGAGAAGATTGTTGTTAGAGGAGGAGGAGGGGTACCTATCCAGTACCCTATGTTAGATGACACCAACTACGGGATCTGGGCAGTCAAGATGAGGATAATCTTGAAAGCTCTAAGCGTGTGGAGTGCCATTGAAAATGAAGGGCAGACTGACTCAGAGAAAGACCAAGGAGCAATGGCGGCTATCTCTCAAGCAAAACCAGACTCAACTCTTATGGCCATAGCAGATCTGTCAAATGCTAAAGAGGCGTGGAACACGATCAAACTGATGGCGGTAGGAGAGGATCGCGTCAAGAAAGCAAGGGCGCAGGTATTGAAGAGGTAGTATGATCGATTGGTTATGTCAGAAAACTCAACACTGGTAGAATTCTCACAACAATTGATCAGCCTGGTAGGAGAGATCAGGTCTTTGGGTGTGGAATTAAAAGAAAACCATGTAGTCGAGAAGCTTTTCAGTGCAGTTCCTGACAAATTCATGCCCATTATCAGCACTATTGAACAATGGGGTGATGTGTCAAGTATGACTGCAGCTGAGGCGATTGGAAGGCTGAGAATCTTCGAAGAAGGGATGAAAGGAAGACATCAGCAACGTGAAGCAGATGAAGAGCAACTGTTACTCACTCGCGCACAATGGGAGGTGCTGACCTTAAAGGAGAAGAAGGTTGGAGAGGGAGAGGACAGTAACTTAGAAAAGAAGCCAAGAAGGAAATTCGAATCAAGTGTTTTAATTGCCAAGTGTATGGTCATTTTGCTTCTGAATGCAGAAGACCAAGAAAAGAGAGAGCTCTGGTGACAGTAAAGGAAGAAGAGGAGGAACCCCTGTTAATGATGCAACAGATTTTTCTTGAAGGGCTGGTTGGTGCCAGTCTAGAAGTCGTCCCAGATGGTGGAGTATTACTTGGCGTGCACCAGAAAATAGAAGACAACATATGATATCTAGACACTGGAGCTAGTAACCATATGTCAGGTGTGTTTAAATACTTCAGTGCTCTTGATGAAAGTATTCATGGTGCAGTCAAGCTTGGAGATGGGCGTCGTGTTCAATTGGGGGGCAAAGGGTCTGTAGTTATGAAAGGCAGAAATGGGGAACGTAATATCATAAATGATGTTTATTACATCCCAGAACTCACACACAATGTCATCAGCATTGGCCAACTAGAAGAACAAGGTTGCAGAGGTGATCTTGGAGGTGGTGAATTGAGAGTGTTTAATCCTTCAGGCAAGCTGCTGATTAAAGTGAAGAGAACACCAAATCGATTGTATGTGGTGAAGCTTGAAGTTGATGAGCCAGTATGCTTGCTGGCACAGAATGAGACAGAAGCTTGGAGATGGCACACTCGATTCGGACATGTCGGTTTCAAAGCATTGAATCTGATGAGTCAAGGAGGTATGGTTGAAGGGTTACCAATCATAAACCAAGCAGAACAAGTGTGTGAAGGATGCCTGATTGGTAAGCAAAGAAGGGCCTCATTTCCAAAGACATCTCAGTATAGAGCAGTGGATGTGCTAGAACTAGTACATGCAGATATTTGTGGGCCTATCCAACCTTCAACTCCAGGTGGCAATAGGTACTTTCTGTTATTAGTTGATGATTGCAGTAGGTTCATGTGGTTGACACTCATGTCAAGTAAAGACAAGGCATTTGTGTGTTTCAAGGAGTTCAAAGTGGCTGTTGAAACAGAGAAAAACAAAAAACTGAAAGCTTTGAGAACTGATAGAGGAGGTGAATTCAAATCCATTGAGTTTGAAGAGTTTTGTAAGCAGACAGGAGTAAAGAGGTACACAACAGCACCTTTCTCACCTCAGCAAAATGGAATTGTTGAGAGAAGAAACCAAACTATAGTAGGGATGGCGAGAAGTATGCTGAAAGCAATGAAAGTCCCTCTGGAGTTTTGGGGAGAAGCTGTGACAACGGCAGTCTATATTCTGAATCGAACCACCACTAAAAGTGTGATTGGCAAAACACCATTTGAAGCTTGGCACAACAGAAAACCATCTGTGTCACATCTCAGAACCTTCGGATGTTTGGCACATGTAAAAACAGTAAAGGGACACATGAAGAAACTTGAGGACAGAAGTACTAAGATGGTTCTGCTAGGATATGAGAAAGGGTCAAAGGCCTATCGAGTTTACAACCCTGTTACAAAAAAGATCACAGTGACAAGGGATGTAGTGTTTGAAGAGGATAAGTCCTGGAACTGGTCAGAGGATGGTGATCAAGTGAGAGAAAAGGGTGTTCCACTAAGAGCACCATTTATTGTGGATGGACTAACACAAACTGAAAGAGAGGATGTTGGAGTAGGTGCAGAACAAGAAAACCGAAGTGATGGTGTTTATTTTGATGATGGCATTGTTTCAGATGATGAGCAAGATGAAACAAGTGGTACTGTTATTGGGAGAAGCAGCAGAGAACAGCACACACCAATTAAGATGCGCAGCCTAGCAGATTTGTATGACCAAACAGACCCAATCAATCTATTTGGAGTTTGTATGATGGGAGTTGAGGAGCCAGCAAATTTTGAAGAAGCTGAAGGAGATGAAAAATGGAGGGTGGCAATGAGAGATGAGCTGGAATCAATCAACAACAACCACACTTGGAGCTTGGTGGATCCTCCCAGGGGTAAAAAGGTAATTGGTTTAAAATGGGTTTTTAAAATGAAGAAGGATTCTGAGGGCAATGTTGTAAAATACAAGGCGAGATTAGTTGCAAAAGGTTTTGTACAAAAGCAAGGAATTGATTTTGAGGAGGTGTTTGCACCTGTGGCAAGGATCGAAACCATCAGACTATTGATTGCATTGGCTGTGCAAGAGGAATGGCTGCTACATCACATGGATGTCAAGTCAGCTTTCTTAAATGGTGAACTTTTGGAGGAGGTCTATGTGACTCAACCACCCGGCTTTGAGGTGAAAGGAAGTGAGTTTAAGGTAATGAAATTGCACAAGGCTCTCTATGGGCTGAAACAAGCTCCAAGGGCATGGAACTCAAAGCTTGACAGCACATTGAGTTCTTTTGGTTTCTAACGGAGCAAGCTAGAACATGCAGTCTACAAAAGAAGAGAAGGGAGTGCCTGTATTTTGATTGGTGTGTATGTTGATGACTTGATAATTACAGGTACAAGTGAGGAGGAGATTGCAAAGTTTAAGCTGAAAATGAAGGAGAAATTTCAGATGAGTGATCTAGGCCTTTTGAGCTACTACTTAGGCATTGAGATCAAGCAGGGGAAGGGTGTAGCAACTTTGTGTCAGCAAGGTTTTGCTCAGAAAATTTTGAAAGAATGTGATATGATGAGTTGCAATTCAACTAAAACCCCAATGGAAGCCAGGTTAAAGTTGAGTAAGAATAGTGAACCTCAGCCAGTTGAATCACATAAATACAGGAGTATTGTTGGAAGCTTAAGGTACTTGTTGCATACCAGACCAGATTTGGCTTTCTCTGTTGGAATTGTGAGCAGATTCATGGAATCTCCTAAAGAAGAACACATGGCAGCTGTAAAACAAATTCTGAGGTATCTCAAAGGAAGCACTGGTGTGGGGTTTACCTATAGAAAGAGTCCAGTAAGAAATGTGAATTTTGTGGGGTACTCTGACAGTGATTTGGCAGGGGATGTAGATGACAGAAAAAGCACTACAGGAGTCATTTTCTTTCTGGGAGACAATCCAATTAGTTGGTTCTCGAGAAAACAGAAGGTAGTTGCACTGTCATCATGTGAAGCTGAATATATAGCAGCTTCTGCTGCGGCATGCCAAGGCGTTTGGCTTGAAGCTCTTCGAGCTGAATTGATGGAGCAAAGCTCACAGAAGATCATGCTGAGAATAGACAATCAATCGGCTATTTCACTGTGTAAGAATCCAGTTTTTCATGATCGAAGTAAGCACATAGATACAAAGTATCATTACATTAGAGAGAACGTGGAGAATGGAAGAATTGCAGTGGAACATGTTGGCACATCGGATCAGTTAGCTGACATGCTGACTAAACCACTGAGTCGTATCAAGTTTGCAAAACTGAGACACAGAATTGGTGTGTCAGGTATCAAAGATGAGAAACAAGCTTAAGGAGGTGAAATGTTAGAAATAAGCTTGTTTATAATGTATGTTCTGTTTATTTTATTTCCAATATTTGTGCAATATAGCACATTAAAGTTTATTAGATATTTTACTTTATTTGGTGTTATTTGATATGCTGTAAAACGTGTGAAGGAAAGGAATTCACACCCTGTCTTTTGGTAGTTTTATTTAGGATATTTTCTTTCTTGTTTTAGCTTTGTATTTTGAATAAAGGGTAATGGAAAATCAGAAAATGATGCTGTCAGTTTTGCATCGCAAACTTTGTCTTCTCTAATTATATTTCATTCTCAAAAATTCTTTGTGCTGGTTAAGCTTCATATCCAACAGCCAGCTCGGTCATTCCTTCCTCGATGGATAGCAGATATGATCCCATTTGAGACTGATCCTATCAAGTCTTATGTTCAGGTTGGGACCAAATACAACATTGGCAAAGGCCGTAGACAAAACATTGGCAGCATGTCAGGAGTCACCAATCCAGGGGAGATGAAACGGTGTGCCACATCTGCAGAGGATATGATCGACTTTGCCGTGGAGGTGTTAGGCAATGATATTGTGGTGCGGAGTACCGAATCCCCAAATTCATCTGGAGGGCCTATCATGATTGGTAAGCTTTATATACTTCTCCATATGTTTTTCAGCTTTCTCAATTCTAGATGGATTATACATCTTTCAGAGTGTAATTATCCGGTATCCACAAGTCAACAACCGAGGTACTTCTATTAATAGGAAATCAGAGTTTAGTTAAATCTCTGCTGAATATCATAATTAAAGAACTAACCTCGTACATGATTATCCCAACATATATAGTTTTGGTGTTTGATCAAACATCGTAAGGCTATAGAGAGGCTTGTATGCATGTGTATATAAAATGAAAAGGCTGCCTTTATATATCTAACTTAAACTATATATCAGATTCAATCACTTAAATGGTTGAGTTGAATTATATTAATTGGGTTGATTCATTGTTTTATTATCTAGGTAGGGTTAACGGAATAAATGGAGGCAAGATTACCAAGTCAGTATCGTGCCACCAATACTTATTTCCATACATGGTGTACTATTGCCACTCGATGTCTAAAATCAAAGTTTATGAGGCTGAAATCTTATCCATTGAAACCAAGAAGAAGATCAACAGAGGTGTCGTTGTATGTCACCTTGACACATCTGCCTGGAATGCTGGACATCCCGCTTTTGTGGCAGTAGGCGGGAAGCCAGGTCAGATTGAGGTTTGTCATTGGATATTCAACGGAGATATGACTTGGGTCGTTACCGACAAATCCTTAATTTTGGATATTAATCGATCGGTTGATCAGACGTTATTAATTATCTAGCTGCTTTGTACCTATGCTCTTGGCTAATTAAAGAGACTGTCATTGATGGCTGGTCACTCAAGAAATATCTCTAATTATTATGTGTTATTATGTCATATATTTTCTTTTGTTTTATTTTGAGTATAGTGCTTAGTCATCACTATAACTATGGATATTGTTTGAGTATATAAGTCTTTTGTATACTTGAACTTTTTTTTGTATGCTTTGGTAAAGAAATGGAAGCGGGCCTCTAATTAGGGTGTTGTTCTTTCTCAAAAATAATTATTTAATAATATATATTGTCTAATAATATATGTAGGTTTCTTGCTCAATATATCTGTGAAGTTGCTTCGTAGATAATTGGTTTTAACAGAATAAAATGATGAAACATCATAGTATTAGAATAATTTAAAAACTATCAAACAATATTGAATGTTTTTAAATACAAAATGAACATGTAGCAACGCACAGGCAACTACTAGTGTATATAATATTGAAACTAATATGAAAGACAAAACTACCCACAAGATGTTATATTACAGTAGAATGAACTATTTGAAAATATGAAACTTAATTTTTTTTAATATTTAAAATAAGAAAAATAAAAAATTAGATACAATAAACGATCAAATACACCAGTTCCAACATTTCTTTTTAATATAAAAAAACCCTACTAAAGGGGCACCAAACAAAAATCGATAGCAGAATAAAATGGATCAGTGTTTTTTTCTATCATTTTAAATTATATTTTAACTTCTTGTAAAATAATATATTGTATAAAAGGTCAAATAGATTGACTGTGGGAGAAAAAAAAAAATCTCTCTTCATCAGGGTCACAAAAAGAATAAGCTGCCATTCTACACATCAAAATTTCAAGGTTAATCTGGTATTTAACCAAATGGATGGAATATCGGATTAGCTCTTCTTGTACACTATTCTAAATTTCTAATTTGCATTTGGCATGGACTTTTAATTGGAAGAGTGTGCTATTCGCCTATTCCACCATTGGGGTAGTTTATTATGGTGCCAAATAACCAATGATCTTTTGATGGCCCATTTCGATTTGGGCACTCCTCTCTATTATCCAGGCTACATCATCATGTCATGTTATCAAAGTTTTAGAGTAAGTGATAGAATTTATAAAACGTCTGTCAATCTTTGTTCCAGCTTTGCAAGATGACCAATTTATGCATGTCATTTGTAAAACATGGAACAGATTCAGACCCGCCGCGCGAAAATAAGCCCAACAAGAATGATCGAGTTGGTTGGGCTCTGGGTTTTGGCGAGAGGTCTGTGGGCCGTTTCAATTCAACCCAACAAATTTCGCCACAACACTAGTGAGTAGTGACACATTGACACTAGTTCTGTAGACTGTAGAGGTCCATTCGAGATCATATATTCATATCCCCTGCTGTACTGCATTGTGCAGTTCACGAAGTCAGCCGTTGGATCTTCTCGAGATTCGTGTCAGCGCGGATCTCTCGATGATCCAACGGCTGACGTTGTGAACTGCACAATGCAGTAAGTTAGGGGATGATCAGTTGATGATGATGATGTAGGCAGTAGGCTGGATAATAGACAGGAGTGCACGAATCGAAATGGGCCATCAAAAGATATCATTGGTTGTTTGGCGCCATAAAAAAACTACCCCAATAGTGGAATAGCGCACCCTTCCAATAAAAAGTACACAAGAAGAGCTAATCCGATATTTCACACGTTTGGTTGAATACCAGATTAACCTTGAAATTCTGAAGTGTAGAATGGCAGCTAATTCTTTTTGTGGCCCTGATGAAGAGAGAATTTTTTTTTTCTCTCCCACACTTTATTTATTTGATCTTTCATACAATAATTTATTCTACAAGAATTTAAAATATAATTTAAAAGGATAGAAAAAAAAAAAAAACAATGATCCATTTTAGTCTGCTATCGATTTTTGTTTGGTGCCCCTTTAGTAGGGTTTTTTAGATTAAAAAAGAATAGTTCATTCTACTGTAATATAATATCTTGTGGGTATTTCAAACTTTTGTCTTTCATATTAGTTTCAATATTATATATATATCATCATATGACTGTTTCAGCTATCATTTTGTCAAACCACATTTCTGCTCTTTCGAATAGTCCAAAATTATACTGTTCTTTTCACTGTTCGAAAAATCACTCTTCAACTTTTACTAATCTATTGATACTATTCCAACACTATTTCTAAAAATCACTCTTCCACTTTTACTAATCTATTGATACTATTCCAACACTATTCCTTGATTTGCCACACGAACCCCAGTTGAATTGAAAATATCAAATTATGGTTGTATGATAATGAGACCTTCGTACCTAACATGTACTTATATATCAAATCAAACGATAGCTCATACACCCCATCCATGAAGTAGTTGAGATTCTGATTAAGATAAGTACTGCAAGAGAAGGTTTATACTTCCATTACAACTAGCTAGCCTAGATCTTCTAGATAAGAGAATTAACTGTAAAGGAAACCTAACTAAATATTTCAACTGCTCCTAGATTGAACCTCATTTACCTAGTAGTTCTTTCAAAATTAATGGATCATTCTTAACTACTTGCTGGAACTCTTCTGCTTCAATAACCTCTCCAAGCATATCAGCAGAGACCAAATATTGCAAACACCCCTTTTTGAGATGAATGCAACTGTGCCTATCTGCCAAAGACAGCAAACTAACCACATTGCTTTTGTCAATGGTATCATATAGCATTTTCTGGCATATCATCTTTAACCTCTCCAAATCATACCTATCCGCCGCAATCAATAGCTGCTGAGCCTGTAAATGAGTACCTTGTTCTTCTTCACCTTCTTTCACCTCTGAAAATTCGGGAACTGAATCACAGTATATAAAATGAAGCAGTGACTTGAAGACCGGGGCTTCCATCTCTTCAATTTTAATTGTTGTATCTGGTTTCTCCTTCATTGGACCGAAAAATTGTGCTGAAAAGACGGGAGATCTTGCAGCAAGAATGCATTTATGAGCATAAAATTTCATCCCATTCACTTCAAATGTGACGTCGGCACCATTTCCACTCTCCAAGAGATGGCCAAGTTGGCTCTGGATGTTACCGGGAGGAACAACAATTGATTCAGTTGGTTCCACTGGAAAAACTTTGAAAACAGTAAGTACAAGTCAATATAAGGCAATCATCCTTGATATAAGGCTCCAACTCTGCTCTTTTAGCAAATGGACAAAAGCCCCAATTGCTATTAATTTTCTTGAAGTTTTTTACTTCCGATTTTCGGCTTATCGGTAAAGCACTTCCAATTTTGTCTAGAATACCAAAACAAAATCGTGCCTTTACACATTCTGCATTGCTTTTAAGGTAAAGAAATAACGATATGTAGCCTTCTTCTGCCTCTTTACTATCGTTGGGGAAGTATTGGAAACACCAATCATGCCCACCAACACTGAAAATTATCGATTCAAGAAATTCATCTTTGCCAATATCCTTATCTAAAGAGTACCCCATAATTTTAAACTTATGAGATCCGGTCAGCTTTTTTATTGACCTTGTACATGAGGTTTCTGCTGCTTCAACAGGATACTGTGTGAGAAGCGACATGGATGGATATAGAGAAATTTTACTGCCTGGTAGAGAAGGATGCAACTGAATATTTGCAGTATGAGATTTTACCAGTTGCTTCACCTTTCAAAGGCTAATTGATGCATGGACCTGGCAATAAATAAATAAAAAGTAGGCTCAATAACTAAAGAATGGTAAAATACCATTTTCTCACCCCAATTGGTTGTCTTTTGTGATGCCAATAAATTCACAGAGAAATAACAGTTTATTTGGTTTTCTCAGCTAACGGCATCTATAAATTACAATACTATTTTCCTGTAGTGCTTTCTTGCAACTTTTCTTATGGCATTTCCCTTGTCAGAGCCATTCACTTGTCATTAGTAAAATCTTGTCTTTTACTTGATTTTGGACCAAAATAGTTGATCAATATAGGGGCTGTTTGATCAACAAGAAAACGTAGGAATTTCAAAAATTACCGGAAACATGTTTCAATTATTTCAGTTTTCATGTTCTTTGTTTGCATCGCGGATATTTGATGTACAAGAAATTTGGATTCCAGAATTATTTTTCTTGTGTTTGATTAGCTAGAAATGAGGAGAGGTAGAGTGGAAGAGATGAGTTTATGGGAATGGTAGAGAAAATGAAGGAAAATTTTATTTTCCAGTGAAAACCGAGTGGAAAACAAAGTAAAGGAAAATGGGGGGACAATCTCTAGACAAGAATCATCTATCCCGAAAAATTTTGTCATCAAACAACAACGTCAAATTAAGATCCTAGAAAATTTGTTATTTTCCGTCATTTCCCATCGTTTTCCAGCATATCAAACATGCCCATAGTGGAAATCATGATCCTGGATTGATCTCTTTTGTTCAAAGTTAATTAGGTTTTTTTTTTTTTTGAGAAGGGATCCAATTACCACAAAAATTAGTGTCCTAGATAACCACAAGATTATTTATATATAATTTGACAGATCTAAACCATTAGATGTATTCTAAATCATCTCAATAACATATACACAAAAAATTATGAAAATTTACAGTCATTTCGATAGCCATCGAGCAAAGAGAAAAAATCATAAAATTTAAACCGTTGGTTTTTGTTAATACTTGATGCACATATAAATAAAATCAAAATGTTATGATCTTTTGTATCCTCATAAAACATGATATATACAAAATATTTCATCAATTAGTTTTATTTTGTAAGTGTTTAAAATATATTTATTTGAGATTTCATTTTGTGGTTATGATGGGGCACCAATTTTTGTGGTTATTTGATCCCTCCTCTTTTTTTTTTTTCTTAAATGATAAATAAAGTGGCATCCGAGAAGGCAAATTAACAATACCGGTAATCAAATTCCCTGTTCGTTCCTCTCAAGGGATATAAGCTCCAGTATAATATCGAATTTAAAAATTGTAACAGTGCCATTTTCAGTTTAGAAGCTCAAATCTGGAACAACTGATAAGCCAAACTGGTATAGATTGGTACCTTATAACATCAATTAGGGATAATTTTTTTTTTCTCTTTTTCTTCAGAAGCCAACAACATAGAAGTTATGGAGTACATATATATAGAAGCAAATTTCAAGATATGGAAGTTTATTATCTTGACAAAATCAAGAAATGATGAACATCAGGACTGTAGGTAGAATCGATCAGCACAAGACAAGCTTACACCAAGCATAAAACAACACTACAACTTTATGCAAAAAACAAAATTACCGGTTATGGGTCTTGAACATAAATTCTTTGGCCAAATCAATACCACTAAGCAAAAAAAAAATAAATAAATAAAAGGAAAAATCTAGGGAAAAAAATAATCATAGAGATGAATATACCTATCAAAAATGGGTGCAGCGAGTGGGAGAAAGAGAGTCTGTGTGGTTTTAGTATGAATGTAGTGAGGCCAAACTGCGGTGTCGAAAGCCAAAGAGTCGCCAACTTTCCCTTTCCCTTTGCTGGGGAGAAGAGAATGGCACCTTTTGGCTCTTTCACAAGGAGAGACGAGAGGAGGGAGTGATCAATAGAGTAGGGTTTGGGTTTGTTTGACCAAGCAAAATTCGGGTTACAAGTCGGGGGTCGGGTCGGGTCAGCGCGGGTCGGGTATCGGGTTAGCAGTAGTCGCCATTTATCGGGTCACGAGTCGAGTCGGGTTAGGGCGGGTCGGGTTTTCGGGTCAGCAAGACCATCTTTTGATCGGGTCACGGGTCGAGTCGGGTCAGGGCGGGTCGGGTTTTCGGGTCAGCAAGACCATCTTTTGATTGGGTCACGGGTCGGTTCGGGTCCGGCCGGGTCGGGTCTTGGGTCGACATGTGTCGCCTTTTGTCGGGTCAAGGGTTAAGTCGGGTCAGGTCAAGTCAGGTTTCGATTTGGGTTAGCTTTCGGGTCATCTGATCTAGTCTTGACTTCTCGAGTCATCTCTGTATCTAACTAGTGTTGTTTGTCCAAGACCTAGACCATACAAATTTTACAATTCAAAAACGTTTGGACAAGTTTGCAATTCAATTTTACTAATTATATTATTTATTTTCAATTAGTTATGAAATAAAATTAGCTTGTCGTAAGCAATAACTAAAATCAAAGTTAAAAATGAGGGAATCGTTGGAGTCGCATTAATAATATGAATTGATATGAGTTAATACATGTCATTTTTAATTCTAGCTTAATTCAAATTTGAATGCTCTTTAAGATCAGATCGGGTCGAGTCGGAACACATCAGGTTGGACTGTTTGGGTTGTGTTATATGGGGATTGACCGTACTGTTTCAGGTCGGGTCCGGTTTCAGGTCATTTAAGTTTGAGTTGTCTAGGGCTCGGGTAATTCACGGTTGACCCATTTTCGGACTATTGTAGACTGTATTGTGCAGCTCACAACGTCAGCCGTTGGATCGTCTCGAGATTCGTGTCAGAGCGGATCTCTAGATGATCCAACGGCTGATGTTGGAACTCCCTCCTCTCGTCTGTCCTTTCCTTGTGAAAGGGCCAAAAGGTGCCATTCTCTTCTCTCCAGCAAAGGGAAAGTTGGCAACTCTTCGGCATCCGATTTTTATAGGTATCCACTCTATAATTTTACTTCTTTTCTTTTTCTTAGCAGTAATGATTTGCCTCTATGGCCAAGACCCATAACCGGTAACATTTATTTATTTATTTATTTTTGCATAAAATTGTAGTATTGTTGTATGTTTTGTGTAGACTTGTTTTGTGCTGATCGATACTACCTACAGTAGTCCTGATGTTTATTTCTTGATTTTGTCAAGATAATAAACTTCCAATATTTTGAAATTCGCTTATATATATGTATACTCCATAACTTCTATGTTGTTGGCTTCTGAAGCAAGGGAAAAAAAACTCTAATTGATGGTTAAGTACCCATCTATACCAGTTTAGCCTAGGAATTTTCCAAGCATCCTCATTTTAACTATCTACACGTCCATACATACACAAAATTTGTAACTCTTATCTCAAATCGTGCAACACTTAACTCAAATTTTGTAACAGTGTGGACATGTGGACAATAACATTGAGGACACTACATATGAAAAATTCAGTTCGAGCTTCTAAACTGAAAATGGCACTGTTAATTTTTCTAAATTTCATATATACTGGAGCTTGTATCCCTTGAGAGGAACGAACAGGGAATTTGATTACCGGTATTGTTAATTTGCCTCTCGGATGCCCACTCTATCTATCATATAAGAAGAAAGAATTGAGCAGTTCTTCCATGAGGACCCTAACCTATAGAAAATAAGAAAGGGCACTAGAGTAATTTAATATCTTAACCGGTAACCAGGTCTCGCACTTGTGAAGAATAAAAGGAATGCCACCATTTCTCAATTTCTCTTCTCCAATTCTTCTAATTATGGCATTCGATTGGTCCTCTCCAGTTGCTCCCAGCACCAAGCAGCTAAGACAATAAATGACGTAAATAAATTGTACCGGGGGTGGACATGGCCATTTAGGAAACACACTTGTCTTGGACTCTTGGGCACCATTCTTGTTATCTACTTATCTGCTCTCTCATGATACTTCTTCCTAAACTTTTCAATTCAAAATGATTTATTTTTCGGTACATCTCAACATAACTTTTCATCATTTTTAATACAAATTTTTAGAGCTAGACTAATATGAAAAAGTTTGCATTTCGGAATGAAATACTAATGGTCCAAATTATACTTTGTCATGTCCGAAATTTTAAAACAACGTATAATTTGGGACGTGACAAAGTATAATTTATTAATGAAATACTAACGGTCCCAACGTATTACGTCGGACGTGACAAAGTATAATTTAGGCCGTTAATATTTCGGAGCGAAATACAAAAGTTTTCACAATAATATACTCCAAATTTTAATAAAACAAATGCTTGAAAACTTATAATTATTTTTGAAATTGATTAATCACATGCCAAAACATGGATTTCGAAATAATTCTCATGGCTAGTTCTTATTTAAGTCCTTATATATGTGAAAATAAAAGTTATGTTATGGTGCACCATGGTGTAAATAGATTTTTGCACCACCATTTTCAAAATCTCACAAACCAAACTTCAAATGCCAAATCTAATTGAACCAACACATTCTACACATTGAAATATAATAGGATACCAAATTTTACAATTTTTAGAATATTGTAACTATTTTTTTAGATTTTTGGAAGATGGACGAAAAATAATAATAAAATATGTCATTTGGATATAAAAAAGTACCTATATTTTGAAAAATCTGAAAAAAAAAAAAGTTAAAAAGTTCCAAAACTTATAAAATTTGGTACTTTGCATAATTTCAATATGTAGATTATGTTGGCAAATCAGTTTGGTCATTTGACTTTTGAAAATAGAGATTCGATGGCAGTGCAAAAACGCGTTTTGCACTGTGGTGCACCATATCATAACTCGTGAAAATTATTATTTTAGCGTAAATGTCCTTGTGTACTTCCATCCCAAAAATGTCGATTCCATATTTAAAATATCAATTAATATAGCTAAATGAAAATCTTTAAATTATAATATTGTAAAAGATCAAAATATCCCAGTTTTATTTTTTTTTTGGGTATATATGTTTAATTATTTTTAAATGATCTTTTTTTTATATATACAAATATTGGGGATTTTCTATACTATTTTACAAAATCATTAAAATCAACTATTAGAAATGGAAAATTTTCATATAATACAAGATTTTTATCTAGAAGTTTAATTTAGCTATATGGACTAAAATTTTGAACATAAAATTAATGTTCTTGGGTGCCATATACAAAAATCCATTATACTTTGCAAAGCATCATAGTCAGACTCTTGATTTGTAATCTAATAGTCTCAACACTTAATTTGCAAAATGTTGTTTTCAGTTAAAAAAAATTCTGTATTTACAAATGAGTGAGGCTATTACACTATTGACTCATATCTTTAATTTCAAAATATTAATTGTCGATCCAAACCGTTCATTATGGTCTTTATATATACAATTTTACTTATAAACCATATTTTATATCTTTTGAAAATTGTTTAATATTTTTTAGATATTTTAAAATGTCACCTATTTAAATGGCTCATAATGTTTTAATCAAATGACTTTTGAAAATATCTTAAGAATATTAAAAGGTTACTAAAAATTTAAAAATTTGGTTTACAAATTAAATTTGATTTAAAGATCATAATGAACAGATCGGATCGACTATTAATATTATAATAGCCTCACTCTTTACAAACTATTTAAGTTAGTGTATATTTATTTCATTCTTGGAAACTATCGATACCGTCTAACAAAATGTCTTGGCAAAGAGAATTTTTTTAATCAATAAACCAAACTAATATGTAAGCACATGCATGCCTTTTATTTTTATTTCATTCTTTTTTTTTTGGAAAATTGCGATGGTCGACTCAATTAGTAAGGCGAAGATGAACAAATCAATTTATACAAGAAAAATCACTTTGGCATAATATATTGTGAATACAATCGGCTAAGCATATTTTTCAATTGAAGGAAAAATCTGGATATAAAGATCAAGCCATAAAAAAAAAAAAAAAAAGAGTAATCTCCAAATCACATTACATACACAAGCCACAAGTCATAAATTTAAATTTGTGTATTAACTTGAGGCGTATATAATCTCCAAATAGGAAAAAATACACAATCAAATAATACAACTGTTGTGCATAAATAAATTCCAAACGGAATAAGTTCTACAAACAATAATACTGTGTAAATATACAATTTATGTCATCCAAATCGGTTCTATTAGAAAAGCACGTCAGTAGCCATCATGCCTTAAGCTGTAAACTACAAAATTAATTTAGTATAATCCCACAGAAATTTCAAAAGCAGCTCCTGCCTTACTATAGTCATATAATCCCACAGAAATTTAAAAAATTGAAATGCTTGAATTTAGAACAAACAATTTAATTCTTCATGCTTGGATTTGAAGTAAACTACAAAATCACAGGCTAATCTTCATTTACTAAGAGGCAACATTTTTAACTAGCATGGCTATAGCACTAACCAACTATTACTTAATAATTAATTAATCACTCATAAACATGGACAATGCTAAATCATACAGCTGCTTACCTGCAATATACCGGAGTCTGGTACACCAACCATTGGTATTTTATCTGCTAACACAATAGTTGGGCACTATTCAGTCAACGATTTCATAATGCCAATGGAATTCTGATGATTACTTGATCACTCTCAAGTTTTAATCAATCACTAGTACAAAAACAAAAAAAAAAAAATTTAACAAATTTCTACTATAGCAAACCTTGTCAGGCAAGATCAAATCGACCTAGCAGCGAGAGCTGATTCGTCCAAATCAGCTATTACAGCTTCATGCCCGCTTCGACCTGACTGTGCGGGTGTATGTACATGTGATTCATTTACTTTTAAATGTCACATGTTTCAATTTGTCCCAGCAGTTACCAGACTCTAACTATGCTGACTGAAAAGATATATATATTAACACTACTCAGTGTAAATCACAATGTACAAGTGTCAGATATTCTCATAAAAATATATAAACATGCACATAGACCACTTTTAAATAACTGATGGTTACAATTCTCATGGCTTATAATCTGAGTTACTTGAAACACTCAAAAATCATCAACTGACACCAATTATTTGGGGAACTTAGTCATTCAGTTGGTAATGACATTATATACATATAGAAAAACTCAGATTATGGTCCAGCAAGCAATTGATTATCGGAAATCGAATTAATTTAGTAGCAGTTAATCAAATTAATTACTTTATGGTTTAATTAAAAACACCGTGTCAGCAACCGGTCACCATCAGAAGTTGAAATCACTGTTCTTCCAACTTTTTATGCAGTCCAGTATTTACTGGCATCCTGAACTCAGCCATTGTCAAAATCAAACTTCAATAGCACCTCCAATTTTGTTTTTCCCAAACATCACTAAAGATCTTTCTCATGAGGCATAAGCTTAGAAAAATTATTAAACAGATTTCCTGGCACCTAAAAATATAAACATCGTGTAATGATAAAATTATAACCCTTCAAAACTCGAGTATAATCTATTATTCTTATAATGGCCTTTAGTCGGTATTTCAAACAAACATATTAGGGCTTAATATATTCATAATACCAGAAAATTACCAGTATCTTCAACAAAGAAATGGTGACAAACAAAACCATACTCACGCCAATAATATAGTAATTGGAACTAAGAACCATAATCAACGGGCGGACCACCGTTCATCTCATCCTCCGTTCATCGCCTCGCCATGGAGGTAGGAACACTCAACCAACTATGGCAAACCGCTAAGATGGGGTTCGACAATCTTAAGGAAGTCAGAGATGAGACCGAAAATGAGAGGTAAGAGGAATGTCTCAAATCGGCAAGAGGAAGAGCAGACCCGGAGGCTAATTTGGGGGCGGATTTGGAGGGGAGGGAAGAAGCTAGGTTTCTCAGTTGTATTTGTTTGTGTTGGGGTCTTGGGGAAGGAAAGGGAAGAGCTCAGAAGGGAAAGAAGAGGACTGGAGGGAACGCAAAGAAGCATCTGACAGAATTTTTGAAAAAAGACAAAATTACCCTATTTTTCATTTTCAAGAACCGGCTAATGCTATATGATGACCGGTTGCTTCACATGTGACTGGCTAAGGCACCGTCCGATCAGAAAATCCGACGGTTACAAATTTCAAGTCCACATTGAAGAATCGCTCGAAAGAATTACCTAATTAACTTTGACCAGAAGAGTTCAATCCAGGATCATGATTTCCACTAAATTGATTTACTATTTTGGTCTAAAATCAAGTAAAAGACAAGATTTTACTAATGACAAGTGAATGGCTGTGACAAGGAAAACACCATAAGAAAAGTTGCAAGAAAACATTACAGGAAAATAGTATTGTAATTTATAGACGGCTTAGCTGAGAAAACCGAATAAACTGTTGTTTCTCTGTGAATTTATGGGCATCACGAAAGACAACCTGCTCTTCATTTCCTAGAATCTATACAATCAATTGAGGTGAGAAAATGGGTTTTCAGTTTTCACCATTCTTTAGTTATTGAGCCAACTTTTTATTTATTTATTGCCAGGTCCGTGCATCAATTAGCCTTTGAAAGGTGAAGCAATTGGTAAAATCTCATAGTGCAAATATTCAGTTACATCCTTCTCTACCGGGCAGCAAAATTTCTCTATATCCATCTATGTCGCTCTTCACACAGTATCCTGTTGAAGCAGCAGAAACCTCATGTACAAGGTCAATAAAAAAGCTAACCGGGTCTCATATGTTTAAAATCATGGGGTACTCTTTATAGAAGGATATTGGCAAAGGGGGATTTCTTGAATCGACAATTTTCAGTGTTGGTGGGCATGATTGGTGTTTCAAATACTTCCCCAGCGGTAGTAAAGCAGCAGAAGAAGGCTATGCATCGATATTTGTTTACCTTAGAACCAGTAATGCAGAATGTGTGAAGGCAGAAGTTGGAGCAATTGGGGCTTTTCTTCATTTGCTAAAAGAGCAGAGTTGGAGCCTTATATCAAGGATGATTGTCTCATATTACATTGTACTGTTACTGTTTTCAAAGTTTTTCCAGTGGGACCAACTGAATCAATTGTTGTTCCTCCCGGTAACATCCAGAGCCAACTCGGCCATCTCTTGGAGACTGGAAATGGTACTGACGTCACGTTTGAAGTGAATGGGGTGAAATTTTGTGCTCATAAATGCATTCTTGCAGCAAGATCTCCCGTCTTTTCAGCACAATTTTCCGGTCCAATGAAGGAGAAACCGGATACAACAATTAAAAATGAAGAGATGGAAGCTCCGGTCTTCAAGTTGCTGCTTCATTTTATATACTGTGATTCAGAGGCGAAAGAAGAACAAGGTACTCATTTACAGGCTCAGCAGCTATTGATTGCGGCGGATAGGTACAATTTGGAGAGGTTAAAGATGATATGCCAGAAAATGCTATACGATACCATTGACAAAAGCAATGTGGTCAGTTTGCTGTCTTTGGCAGATAGGCACGGTTGCATTCATCTCAAAAAGGGGTGTTTGAAATATTTGGTCTCTACTGATATGCTTGGAGAGGTTATTGAAGCAGAAGAGTTCGAGCAAGTAGTTAAGAATGATCCATTAATTTTGAAAGAACTACTTGGTAAATGAGGTTCAATCTAGGAGCAGTTGAAATATTTAGTTAGGTTTCCTTTACAGTTAATTCTCTTATCTAGAAGATCTAGGCTAGCTAGTTGTAATAGAAGTATATATAAACCTTCTTCTCTTGCAGTACTTATCTTAATCAGAATCTCAACTACTTCATGGATGGTGTATATGGGCTATCGTTTAATTTGTTATATAAGTACATGTTAGGTACAAAGGTCTCATTATCATATAGCCATAATTTCATATTTCCAATGCAACTAGGGGTCGTTTGGCAAATCAAGGGATGGGGATGGAGTTAGAATAGTATCATTAAATTAGTAAAAGTGGAAGAGTGGTTTTTTAAAGAGGAAAAAAAAACAGTGTAATCTTAGACTATTCGAAAGAGTGGAAATGTTGTTTGACAATATAATAGCTGAAATAGTCGTATAATGATTTGTATATAATATTGAAAGTAATATGAAAGACAAAAATACCCACAAGATATTATATTACAGTAGAATGAACTATTTGAAAACATGAAAATTAATTATTTTTTTAATACTTAAAATAAGAAAAATAAAAAATTAGATACAACAAATGATCAAGTACACCAGTTCCAACATTTCTTTTTAATTCAAAAAACCGTACTAAAGGGGCAGCAAACAAAAATCGATAGCAGACTAAAATGGATCATTGTTTTTTTTTTTTTTTTTTTTTTTTTCTATCCTTCTAAATTATATTTCAACTTCTTGTAAAAAAATATATTGTATGAAAGGTCAAATAGATTGAGTTTGGGAGGAGAACAAAAAATCTCTCTTCATCAGGGGCACAAAAAGAATCAGCTGCCATTCTACACATCAAAATTTTAAGGTTAATCTGGTATTCAACCAAATGGATGGAAAAAATATATATCATTTGATCATTTCACATCCTATTCTAAGTTTCTAATTTGTGTTTGGCATGGACTATTAATTGGAAGTGTGTTATTCCACTATTCCGGTAGCTTTTTATGGTGCCAAACAACCAATGATGGCCTATTTCGATTTGGGCCTCCTCTCTATCATCCGGGCTACATCATCATCATGTTATCAATGTTTGTTCTGGGTAAGGATTTGCAACGTGACCAATTATGCATGTCAAACATGGAACGGATTTAGACCCGCCGCGCCGAAATAAGCCCAACAAGAAGGATAAGATAAATATCATCACTATTCAAGTCACGGATCGAGTTGGTTCCTGGGCGGGTTGAATTCAAGTTCAACCTAGGAGTGCAAAAAAAACTAGTAGCTCGTAGCTTGCTCGCTATCGGCTTGGGATTGACTCGCTATTGGCTCGCTCGTTGAGCTCGTTAAGCTAATGAGCCAAGCTTGAGCTTACCATGGCTCGGCTCGTTAAACTCGTTTGGCTCGATAAATTATTACTAATTGCAATTCGTACTGCTCTTATCGTAAATTATTAATATATTATACAACATATAGTCTAATATATATAAAATTGTTACGTATAATGTAGTACGGACATATTTTTGTTAGTCAGTCCTTTTATTGATTTTTATATAAATTTTGATATAGCATACTTGAAAGTTTATTATTAAAAAAACGAGCTTAACGAGCCAGTTCGGTCAACTCGCTAATTAAACGAGCCGAGCTCAAACCTGTGTTTTTGGCTCGTTATTTAAACGAGCCGAGTTTGAGCTTAGTCTAGCTCGCTCCGAGTTTGAGCTTAGTCTAGCTCACTCGGCTTGGCTCGTTTACACCCTAGTCAACCCAACAAATTAAATTTCCCCACAACACTAGTGACACTAGTGCTCTAGACTGTACTACTGTAGTGCAAGGAGGTCCCATATCTCGTCTCTCCTTGTAAAAGAGAGCAAAGGGAAAGTTGGCGACTCTTCAGCGACCGAAAGCAACACAGACTCTCTCTCTCTCGATGCACCCATTTTTATAGGTATCCATATCCCTCTCTATAATCTTTCCTTTCTTTTTACTTCTTTTCTTTTTCTTAGCAGTGTCGATTTGGCCAAAGAATCTATATATGGTCAAGACCCAAATTACCTGTCTATTATTGTTATTTGTCAAGTGTAACCTTGTTTGTATGTGCTGATCGATTCTACCTACAGTAGTAGTCCTGATGATCATCATTTCTTGATTTTGTCAAGATAATAAACTTCCATATCTTGAAATTTGCTTCTATATATACTTCATGACTTCAATGTTGTTAGCTTCTGAAGAAAGGAAAAAAAAAAAACAAATCTCTAATTGGTGTTAAGGTACCAATCTATACCAGTTTAGCTTAATTATCAGTTGGTCCAGATACAGTTCGAGCTTCTAAACTGAAAATTGCACTGTTACAACTTTCTAAATTCGATATATACTGGAGCTTACCATATATCCCTTGAGAGGAACGAACAGGGAATTTGATTACCGGTATTGTTAATTTGCCTTCTCGGATGCCACTTTATTTATCATTTAAGAAAAAAAAACTAATTAATTTTGAACAAAAGAGATCAATCCAATATCATGATTTCCACTATATTGAGTAACCATTTTGGTGTAAAATCAAGGCACCACCAAGATTTTACTAATTATAAGTGAATTGCTGTGACAAGGAAAACACCATAAGAAAAGTTGCAAGAAAACACTACACGAAAATAGTATTGTAATTTATATGCCGTTAGCTGAGAAAACCAAATATACGAGTTATTTCTCTGTGAATTTATTGGCATCACAAAAGACAACCAATTGAGGTGAGAAATTGGTTTTTACACAATTCTTTAGTTATTGAGCCTACTTTTTATTTATTTATTGCCAGGTCCATGCATCAATTAGCCTTTGAAAGGTGAAGCAACTGGTAAAATCTCATACTGCAAATATCAGTTACATCCTTCTCTACTGGGCAGCAAAATTTCTCTATATCCATCCATGTCGCTCTTCACACAGTATCCTGTTGAAGCAGCAGAAACCTCATGTATAAGGTCAATAAAAAAGTTAACCGGGTCTCATAAGTTTAAAATTATGGGGTACTCTTTAGATAAGGATATTGGCAAAGGGAAATTTCTTGAATCAACAATTTTCAGTGTTGGTGGGCATGATTGGTGTATCCGTTACTACCCTGGCGGTACTACAACAGCAGAAGAAGGCTACGCATCGATATTTCTTTACCTTAAAACCAATGCAGAATGTGTAAAGGCACAAGTTTGTTTTGGTATTCTAGACCAAAGTGGAAGTGCTTTACCGATAAGCCAAACAACAGAAGTTAATAGCTTCAAGGAAACTGGTGACAATTGGGGCTTTTCTTCATTTGCTAAAAGAGCAGAGTTGGAGCCTTATATCAAGGATGATTGTCTCATATTAAATAATACTGTTACTGTTTTCAAAGTTTTTCCAGCGGAACCAACTGAACCAATTGTTGTTCCTCCCAGTAACATCCAGAGCCAACTTGGCCATCTCTTGGAGACTGGAAATGGTACTGACATCACGTTCGAAGTGAATGGGGTGAAATTTTGTGCTCATAGATGCATTCTTGCAGTGAGATCTCCAGTTTTTTCAGCACAATTTTTCGGTCCAATGAAGGAGAAACCGGATACAACAATTAAAATTGAAGAGATGGAAGCTCCGGTCTTCAAGTCACTGCTTCATTTTATATACTGTGATTCAGTTCCCGAATTTTCAGAGGCGAAAGAAGGTGAAGAAGAACAAGGTACTCATTTACAGGCTCAGCAGCTATTGATTGCGGCGGATAGGTATAATTTGGAGAGGTTAAAGATGATATGCCAGAAAATGCTATATGGTACCATTGACAAAAGCAATGTGGTCAGTTTGCTGTCTTTAGCAGAGAGGCACAGTTGCATTCATCTTAAAAGGGGGTGTTTGAAATATTTGGTCTCTGCTGACATGCTTGGAGAGGTTATTGAAGCAGAAGAGTTCCAGCAGTTAGTTAAGAATGATCCGTTAATCTTGAAAGAACTTTTTGGTAAATGAGGTTCGATCTAGGAATAGTTTTGTTTCCTTGCCTTTAAGCTCTCTCAGTTTTCTGTTAATGTATTTGAGTTCGGAATGGCTGGAAGATCTAGCTAGTTGTATTGGAAGTAAACAAACCTCCGTTGCATTACTTATCTTAATCAGAATCAGAACTACTTCATAGATGGTATTTATGTTCTGTGGTTTGGTTATATAAGTTGGTTTAGTCATGTTATGTGTGTAATTGAATAATGCTACTATAATTACTTGTCCATGGTTTATTTTGTTTGCTTATTTATTTCTAATTCTTCAGGTATCTATATGTTTCACGACATTATTATTTTTTTTTTTAAATTTACAAATTACAAACATATATAACAGTATATGCTTACAATAAAGATCTATTGGTGGCTGAAGTATCAACTATCAACAATAGTATGCAACTAGAAGCTTGGCTGTGCATTTCTACGGGTTCACTGCAGAACATTCACATCTGTTTGACTGTTTGATACTAATTTATTATGCTAGAACTAATTTTGTTTATTACAAACTTGAGAAAAGATTCAGAAATGTATACATGATGATATTAATTTATAAAAAATTATACTGATTTCTATTTAAGTTAGTCACTTACAAATTTCTATTTAAGCCATTAAATGCTTAAATGATATCATGTTATGGCAAAACTAGAACTTATGTCAAACTTTGTTCTGGCATTTTCCCTGTTTGAGCCCCTCTTAATTATAATTTCATATATCTAAACGAAGATCACCAATTAATCAATTATGCATGTCATCAGACCGGCCCAAAAAAGCCCAACTGGAAGCAAACTCCAACCGTCCTGGGCTGAACCCCATAATACTGTGAAAGCTCTTTTATAATTTTATTGCTAGTTTCATATTTTTGTAAGCCATTGAATTTTATTTAAGAACAAAAATAATACTATAATTTATTTTAAACCTGATTACAATTGTCAAATTGTAATCCTGTTGTCTGTTATTACTTTTGAGTTATTAATTTCATTTATTTTAATTTAGCTGTCTATTGTAAATATCTTTTTATCATTTACTGAAATTCAGCAAGGCAATTTCACCCTCTTTTTCAAAAATAATTTACTGTTTAATTCTAATATAGAAAGTCTGGAGCCGGTAAAAAAACAAAATAAAAGTTTTCATGTTAGTTTGATGATAGCCATCATAGTTTGTTGAAATTTTCTCACCTCTTATCCAAAAAATCTACCTTTAACTAATGCACAAGTATACTAACATGGACTTAGTCTTAAATCTTTATTAACTTAGACCAATCCACAGTGCAAATTCACTTTGTACACCAGCAATCATTAAAGGTTAAAGAAGAAAAGGAGCTCTAAAATAGAGAGATATTAATATAAGCTAGCCTATGATTGCATCATATTGTTTTTTTTTCCACACGGTGTGTGTGTGTGTGTGTGTGGCATCACATGCATCTCTGGAATTCACAAAATGATGACCTAAAAGTATATAATATAAACTTAGTTGTGAGCTTTACAATCATAGGTGCACATGAACTATAATTGGATACAAAACACGGTTTTCTCTTCTTTGTAGAATTTTTTTTTTTTTTTTCAGTGACCAAGACTTGACTTGGTCGTTTGGACTGTTTAATTTGTTTCCTACTGTGAAATGGAAGAAAAAAAAATATATGGTGATGTTGTAGTAAGAAAATGCGCAGTATATTAGATTCTGTTCCTATTTACTTTATGGACGAAATTAAGATATAAAAGCTAGAGAAAATTTATTTATTGTATACCCTTTAACTCTACTTCAACTCTACGTCATTTTCTTAATTATTTACCCTTTAACAGTTTGATATATTCTATTTACCTTTCAACTCTTATAACTCTGTCCTATTTAATTACCCATCAACTCGTACAACTCTTTCCTATTTACCCATTTATAAGAGTTAAACTCTTACAACAGTTTGATATATTCTTGTAAGAGTTGATGGGTAAATAGAAAAGAGTTATAAGAGTTAAAAAGGGTAAATAGAATATATCAAACTATTGTACAAGGGATAGGCAAATAAAAGTGACCTCTAAATTTTATTTACTAGGTGTATGGAGAGTAGTGGGTAATTATTAAATAGAATTAAATATTGTCGACGGTGCAATACTGTATTACATTTCAGATAAGAAATTAGTAGCAGACTATCATATATAAAAATAGAAGTAAAATAAAACTTATCATAATATGGAAATTAATCTCCTCAGAGACCTCATTAATTAGTTGAATTATATATATGTCGTAGTATTCGTACTTATTAATGTGATTCTATATATAAGTGTTGTCATTTATTTTGATTGGAAGACTTTGCAATGTGTTCTTTTCTCATTTACAAAGAACTTAATTCTGTGTTTTAATTTGATGTGCCCGAGTCGACAATTAAATAAAACTGTCAAAGTTATTAATACCATCCATCTATGTTCTTCTACATAAAAATTATGCATAAATAGAGCATATAAAGCATCAAGTGATCACATTGTTTTCATTACACAAGCCATTAATATTTCCGTTATGCATATTCGAATTTCAGAATACAAGTGACAAAAGGTAACTAATTAACATCCCGCAAAGAATCAAATTTCATAAATAATAAAGAGAAACATCTTGTGTCCATTGAAAAACGGTCCATACGTGATACGTCTATACATAGACGTATACAGAATGTAATATATACATCTCGAAATGTAATAAATACATTCTAAAATATAACTTATGGACGCTACAAACAGTTTTTCTATGGACTTAGCAACAAACAAGACCAGGTCAAATATATATATTTACATCGATCCCAACTATATTGATCCATCAACTTCGAAGCCGTATATTTTACACACCGGGTAATAAAAGAAAGAATGAATGAATGGTGAAGGACGAACGACCGAGTCAAGCATCGCCGAGCACGCCGTGAATTAAACAGCAGCTAATTCTTTCAAACGTGTGGCCCCCTTCGTGGATCATGTGCATACGCAGAAACTCGGAATCGTCTGCCGCATTGCCGAATCTGCAGCGCAGATCTATGGTGCGGTAAATCTCAGGATCCGTAAAAAGCACTGAATCCAGATTCTGAGATCTAGCGCACTGTCAGATCTGCTGCGCCAGCACATCCGGACTCATGGGCAGACCCCAGCTATCGATATATATAGATTTCACAAAATAAAAACATAAAAAATTAAATGAAATGAGAAGAGAAGAAAAAAAAAATGTTCACAATTTGAAGTTTTGAACAGGGACACGTGGCGAGGATTTGTTAATTTCGGCCACTGGATGATATATTATTGTTGTGCTGGCGTTGTTTAAGTAAAACAAAATTAATTTGTCACCATCTCCATGTTTTCAAAATATGTCACCAAGTGACAGAGAAAGATGTCGCAATTAAATCTGTCACGCATGAAAGGAATTTTTGTATTTCGGCCGGAATTTAATTGTGTGAATGGATGACATTTTGTGCTTGATCCCTTGTTCAATTTTTAGGAAAAGATGATCATGCACTTGTCCTTTACATAATTAATATTAATATTTGGTCATTAATTAATTTCATTTGTGTTGCTCGGTTCTAGAACCTTTTTTTTTTTTTTTTTTTGAGAGAGAGAGAGAGACTAGAACCTTATTCAACATGGGCACAGAAACATTTTTGTTTTTCCCCTCATTTAGTACAACTAGTTTAACATTGAAGCATAAATTTTCAGGGTTAATTATTATTTGATGCTGGTTGTGATAATTATTAATTTACATATATTTCGTTAAAGACAGACTAGAAATAAAAACGAAAAGAGGGAGTTCTCCCAACTTTTAATTTAATTACAAGTATAATTTATTAATTCATTCTTTTAAAAATAAGGTTCTTGGCCATATTTATTTCTTATAAAAAAAACAAAGATTTGGTTGTGAATTAAAATTCGGACATGCACTTTCTAATTAAGCAGCTAGATTTGTGAATTGTCAGCCACTAAAAGATAATTAAAATTTTTTTAAAATATTTTAATTATTTCATTTGATTTTTTTTTATTTATCTAATTACGACTCTTGGGTTAAATTAACGTGTTGTCTTTCTGACATGATCACATGAAATTACAATAATGCATATTTTTTTTCAACGAAACAGAATATTATCATGACTTCCGTCGGCAAAGCGGAACAATTATCAGTAACTAACATAATAATAAGCTAATGAATGCAGTTCATACAAATATGTGACTTTAACACAAAATTAATTAAGGACACTAGAACAGCATCTAGCTATATATATATATCCTTACTATATATATATAAAAGCATATTAAAAAAAATAACATAAAAGGGCTATCTTCCTGAAATAAGAAACATGAGCCGTTGATCATTTTTTTGGATAGATCAGAACCGTTGATTTACATTAATGCCCGTTAACGTTAATGTCTCAGTCCATTAAAATTTAAGGTCCATATCAATTTCCTCAATATAAGACCCATTACATATTATCTTAAAAATTTATTATAAAAAATAACAATTTCAGTCCAAAACAATGCGTGGGCTCTTTACTAGTATATATAAAAGCATATTGAAAAAAATGACATGAAAGGACTATCTTCCCCATATAAGAAACCTGAGCCGTTGATTATTTTTCTTTGATAGATCAGAACCGTTGATTTACGTTAATGCTCGTTGATGTTAATGTCTCAGTCCATTAAAATTTAAGGCCCTTATCAATTTCCTCAATATAAGACCCATTACATACATATTATCTTAAAAATTTATTATAAGAAATAACAATTTCAGCCCAAAGCAACGCGTTGACTCTTTACTTTACTGGTATATATATAATAATAATTTGGAGTTTCAAGTTTGGACCATGCTAATTAAGTTTTTTGTTTCAGTACTAAATTAATTAGTGGTGAGGTAGCTAGTCAACTGCCCGGGTCAAGGCAGCATGTTTAATTAAAGTCTATGTTTGTCTTGTCTAATCCATCTTGATGACATGCTTTTAGGAAGATCCAAGTGAAGTGTGCCCGACTAATTACCTAACATTTGCCTACCATTTCGGATTATATTCGGTTTTAGTTGGTGAGGGTTCAGATCAATGCTCTAGGATTACTAACAGATCAGACTACTATTTTTTTAGTGTGTGTATGCGGATGATGTTCACAATTTTTTTTTTTTTTTTTTTTGGTTACTTCAATGGTGAATTTCAAAACAAATGTCTCACTATGAAATTAACAAAATATATATATATATATATATATTGAGGAATAAATTTCATGTTTCCTGTTTCCTTTTGTTGTATGTAATTGTTACTTTTTCAAGTTTCCAAGTGGTGTCATTATTTCGAAATCAAAACTAATGAGAGTAAATACTGATTAATTTCTACACCGAAGTCACGAACCCCATTTAGCAAATGTGTACCAATTTTTTTATAGGAAAAATGTGTACCAGTTATCAGGGCCATGAAATTATTTACTTAAATGAAGTGATTTTACTTGAAAATACTTAAAAAACTCTAATTAGTTGAAAGAGACTTGAAATCCAACAAACTATAAAAACAAAAATGAATTAAATATGGTCTTACCATAATTTCTGACAGTACAAGAATTTACCAACAAAACCGGCATTTTCCCAAAATCTGAAAAAGCAAATCCAGACAAGACACATGGAAATCAGAGTCCAGATTGTCTATAACTAAAATCCATAAAGACTACATATCACCGACACACTGACAGACAAATCCAACCGTGCAATATTAAGCAAAAATACTAATCATCCCAGATAACATCTTCCTGGGCCCCAACTGTCAGTGAGATGAATTGCTGAACATAAAACCGTACCCATTACACATGCTACAAACAATCCAAGTCCTTTGTAGGTTACAGACTTAATACAGAACATACACAAACACCTTTTCCCCTTTTCTTCTCATGTCCATTAGATTCCATATCCTCTGTAGCGCTGCATTGTGCAGCGCAGGATATAAACCGTTAGATCATCTCGGGATCTGTGCTGGCCCATATCTCGAGATGCTCTAACGGTTCCCATCCTGCGCTACACAGTGCAGCGCTACAGAGGATAAGCACTCGATCTGTCCATTAACGCTTTGGCGCCTGCAGAGAACTCGATCCACTTTTCTTGTTTTTTCCAATTTGATGCTTCGCTATTTAAGCAGCAGCTCATCAACTTATTTCAGCTGCTTCACAATTCACAATTCACACTCCATCAATCTAATTAAGCTCTTTCTTCTTCTTCTCCTTCTTCCTTTACTGACACATTGTTGGATCTGCTTTGAGATTCGTGCAACTCAATCTCAAGAAAGTCCCCCCAATAATCTCGTCGTTGATTTGCTTGCTGCGGGGACGTACCCAATCCTTCAATGTCTAACCCTTCCCTAGCATCAATGCCTTTTCTCTGGGATCCGCATCCGTCGTCCGAGGCGGCCGAGCTCCGGCACGCGCTCCTCTGCGCCACCGCCGAGCTGCAGTCCGCCCGTGCCGCCGCCCACGAGGAGCTCCGTCGCATGGAGGCTCAGGCCGTGCAACTGTCTCAGCTGCTCGACACCGCCACGCGCGAACGCGATGAGTTACGGCGGCAGTGCCACGCCCTCCTCCTCCTCCTCTCGTCGCACCCTGACCATCAAACGCCCTCCTCCGACGCCGCCGGTAACTCCGCTGATCAAGAAGATGAGAGCAGCAACGGTACCAGTACTCCAAATGCGGTATCGGTGCAAATGCCTGTACCTGCAGTGCCGCCATGCCAGGACATCAAGTTAGAGATGGCAGGTTTAGAGGAGATGGCGACGAAGAAAGGGCTGCCGGAGAAGGGGAAGCTAGTGGAGGCAGTGGTGGCAGCGGGGCCGCTACTTCAGACGCTGTTGCTTGCCGGACCGTTGCCGAAGTGGCGCCACCCGCCCCCCGCGGTGCGGTGCTTCGACATCCCCCTGTTCACGCCCGGCAGGGAATTGCGCGGCGGCGGCGGCGGCGAGGACGTCGACACGCAGTTGGTACATGACAATAAGACTTTGATCAGTACTGATCGTGGGCCGCTCGGTAATTCGGCCGGCTGCGACAACGACATCACCGGCTGATAACAAGAATGCCGAATTGGGAAGCCATGAACTCACTGATGGTGTGCAGAACTTCCATTTTTCATGAGCAACGTTATATAATGGATTTTTACCTTTTTAGTATGCTTTTGCTGTAGTTAAAATTTAAAAATGTTGATGGTAAAAAAATGCAGCACCATCAGCTGTCTGGATTTATATTATCTTATGGTCACTTAATTAGAGGATTTGTTTCTAATTGTAAATAGGAAATTAATATCCCAAAATGCATGATAGTACCAAAAGAAAATGATCTTGGGTACTTCTGAAAATTGATCTTTTTGTAATGAGTTATTGTAAAAAATCTTTTAGCAATATGGTAATTAATATCTATCTTTTGTGTTTATTAATTAGTGCAATTTAATTATTTTGATTTAGTAAGTTGGTACGATACGTGTACTATATATTTAATAAAATTATTTGAGTTTAGCATATAACTAAACTTAATTTACATAATATAATCTAGTACAAACAAAACAATTGATCTGCTCACATTTAAACTCTGAAGTAATTATGTTATAATTGTAACCTAATTAACATAGTCTAGATGCAACACGAGCACATCTGCATGTGGAGTATATAATGTCCGTCATGATACTTTTCACCCGTGAGATATACAACACTACACTACACGAGAATTAATTCTAGCAAATTATGGGTTAGATTAGATATAATTGATTGTTGGTGGGCCTAAAATAAAAAAAGGAGAATGGAACTGACTATGACATAATTAATCCTTACATACATATATACATAAACAATGTCATGCTATATATCAATGAGGAGGGATCCATTGACAATGGATAATTCGACAATCTTGATAATCCCATTTTTTTAAAATTTATAAAAAATCATAGAAAATCTTAAAAATAGAAAAAAGTTTACAGAAGTATTACTTAACTTATAGATTGATTATGTATCCGATTATATTTAATTTAAACAACGTTTGATAGCATCCGTTAAATTATAACCGTTGAAAAGTGTACAAAATTTTGATAAGTCATTAAACGATGTTCAAATTGATTGAAATTTTAAACACTATCAATTTATAAGTCAAGTAATATATCTATAAATCATTTTTTATTTTTAAGATTTTTTACGATTTTTTATAATTTTTTTAAAAGAGATATTATCAAGATCGTCAAATTATCCATTCTCAATGGATCCCTCCTCTGTATCAATATCATATCATGGAGTAGCCTATTAATTATATGTTGAACAATAGGTCTTTTTCTTTCTTTGCTTCAACACCTTTAATGATAAATTCCCTGTCACCATCACACTTTCTGCTATATCAAACAGACATGCACATATATGATGGAATCCCTGGAGCACGCTAGAAGCCATGGCTAAGCCAGCTGAATATGGTGAATTTGAGAAGAACAGTGTCACTGTCACGGCCTCAAAGATAAAAAAAAAATGACAGTACTAGAATATTAGATATAAAGTAGAAGTATATATATATATATATGAAGAAACCAAGGAATAAAGAAGAGAGCTAGCTTTAGTTAAATCGAAGGGTCTAATCACATGAACAATTGCAAGCTAGCAGCATCTTTGAATTCTAACATTATGAATTGATTTTTCATCATCTTATTGAAGATTCAGAGTCCCTCGATCGATCTTTCTTTCA
The DNA here is from genome assembly GCA_030179965.1 of Cyperus esculentus. Taxonomy (NCBI): domain Eukaryota; kingdom Viridiplantae; phylum Streptophyta; class Magnoliopsida; order Poales; family Cyperaceae; genus Cyperus; species Cyperus esculentus. Next base: position 986,715 of record JASGLE010000015.1, on the reverse strand, counting down.
CTTCTGTTTTTTTTCCATGAAGCCCACTAGCTGTATTTGTTTGTTTGTTTGTTTGTAAAATTAATGGTCAGTTATGTTTCCATAACCCATAATTTAATACTCTTTTAGATTCCAACATTTCTCGCAGGAGAGATTACAATATTTAATGACCAACTAGAGATTTCGGCCAAAAAAAAAAGTGATTTCTTACTAAAATAGTTGAGGTCATTTTGTAGATTAGAAAGAGTAATAATAAACATTAATTGGGATATGTTTTACATTTATTTTGAAAGAGAACTGAGAATGAATATCTTTTTTATTACATCTCAAGTTTTGAGATGACAACACGTACAAGTTGTGTCTTAATAATAATATAAGCAATTATTTAATTAATTGTATCATTTTTTTTCATTTTAATTTATTTATTATCTTTCTAGAAGCTCTAGTCAGTATCAAAAACAAATTCAACAATATCTTATTTGAATATTACTAATAGTTCAAGTGATAAGTTATTAGTAATTTTAGATTTACAATTTACTAAACACATAATGAGAATTAAGTGATATATATAGGTATTCTAAACTATTGTGAGTAAATAACATAATGACTGCAACGAGAAGGGTGACTACTATGACAACAACAAAAAGACTACAATAGTGAGAATATTAACAATGAACAATAGCAATAAAAAAAAGGCAAAACAACAACAATAACAACAGCATCAACAACAACAACATCATCATCATCAACAATAACAACAAACCAATAACAACAACAAAAACAATGACGACAAAGACGATGACAAAAAAAACAATATTTGTATCATTCCTTACTACTTGTACAAAAATCTCTACAAGTTTAATTGCATATATTTTTTTGACTTCAACAAAAACTATAAATACATATAATTGCGAAAAGAGTTCAATTAAGATTTCTCTTTTTCTAAAGTTTCAAATATTGCATGTCATAGATTTGACAAAATAAAAAATACATCATATAGATTATAAAATAAATTAAATTTTTAACATAATATACATTATGAGCTTATCTCAAAATATAAGCCAAAATGAAATTCTAATAAAAATATCAAACATCTTATCTTAAATATAAAGACAACAAAGCACCAAGTACTTGAAAACAATAATATTCCACAAAATATAAATGAGAGGGGAAGAAATGGTGTATGAGTGTGGTTTAATTTAATTCCATAATATGATAGAAAATATTGCTTTTAGTAAATATTTTGTATGCTTCCTTCTCCATCTCTCTTTCGCGTAAATGACAAGCGCAACACATTTTAATTTGTAAATGACATAATGAATTGGAAATAAGAACAATAACAATTGTAATATCAACCTAGGTAATATGGTTTTAATGTTTAGATCTAAAACATATACTTAAATAAGGATTCATGTAGTCATTTTGTTGTAACAAGTGGAATACAAGTTTGTTTTGGTGATGACAAAAGAGTGAAAATATTACAACAACATTTTACGAATAATTCATCATCTAAACAATAAGTTCAATAAGAACTTGTAAGTAATAATATTGTTCATATATCAAATTTTGTATATCATTAGCAATATGAGGGATCATGAAAAAAAGAGTTTGATTAAAATTGAAGGCATTTTTATGATTTTTTTAATTAGTACATTCAAGATTGCTATCTTAATTTTCTTTTATTTCTTAAATTAGACAATTGAATAAATGGACTCGTTTAAAGCACAATGCATGAAAAAGACAACAACAAACACTCATGTAACAATGTTTATATCTTCTATAAAATTATGAAAAAAAAAAGATAAAGATAGTACTAATAACTAATAATTTAATTAGAGTAGAAGTTTATGTGTAATTGATGTATTTTTCTTCAATATATTGTCTCAACGCGAGCAAATATTCTAATAACCTATAATATCTTCAACCAATTGTTGCATAATCTCATAGATCTATTAGTTATGATATTTTTTCACTAAATTTCTTGTTAGAATAAACAATATAAGAGAGTTAGACTAATTAAATAGAAAAATCGACCGGTAACTTATAATCGGGTAAGGACAAGGTATGAGCATGAAAAAAAAAATTGAAAATATAGTGAATGTGGTTCAGTTAGTTATGATGATTGATTTGTGGGGTGGTTGGGTTTGTGGAGGTGGTTGTGGTGGTGGAAATTTGATTGGAAAAAGATATAGGTGCGATATTCACGGTATCGTGGTTTGTTTGATAATAAATATATAGTTTATAAAAGATGATGGAATATAATGCACATGCCATTGAAAGAGATATGAAGATATGTTTCTAACTTTTAAAAAGAGATAAATATATAAAAATTAATGGAAGAAGATATTTTTTATGCACAAATTCAATATATGCATATTCAAAATAAATAACATAGACATATAGCAACAAATTTTAGAAAACATTCAAACACCAAATTATAAAGAGCTAAGATATTAAAAATGGATGATATATGTCATCTTAATAATTAATAAATAAGATAATAGTGATTAAATATTAATGATTTTCAATATGTCAAATATTGAATGAAGGTAATGAGGTAATTGCCATCTTCAAACTAAGTAGATGTTGCATTATCAATAGATTCCTTCTTTAAGGTGTTGCTATATCATATGTTGCTACATAGAGTAGAACAATTCATGATAATCTACTTGTAAGATTTTCTTATCATATCTGCTACATTATTTTGTGATCAGATTTTGTTGCCGATACAATTTAATAGGTAAGACGTACAATCCAATTTGTCATTACTAAATTAATATTTAGTGGTAATAAACTGTTAGAAATAAATACAGTAAAAAATAATGATAAATTTTGTATTTAATTTTTTATGCACCATTAGAAACATTTTTCTTTGCCATTTTTTTTTATTTAGACACATTTGGCATTCATAAAAGACATTTATGAGTAGAGTGTGAGCTTAAGCCCACAGAAGTTTTCCGTGAGCGTACCTACAAAAACATATCAACCCACCTCCAAATTTCGATTATATGACTTAATAATTTCTTTATATCAAAATCTTACGGGATAAAAAAAAATTTCATTTTTGAAAATTTTAATTACTCGTTGACATTTTTATAAAAGTGACTATACAATATTAATAAAATAATCAATATTTTATATATCATTTTAAAAAAACTCAAAAAAAAACTTAAAATTTTATTAAAATGGAAAATTTTTGTATCCCATAATATTTTGATATAAAAATGTTATTGAGCCATATAAATTGAAATTTGAAGGTGATTTGATATGTTTTTGTAGGTGCGCTCATGGAAAGACTCCATGTATCTTTACTTATCTGTTATACTCGTAAGTACATAAATAATTATTATCAACACTTCAGTTTACATTCACAAAACTACATGGTGAAATTTTATGAATGATTCATCATCACTATATTCGTCATGTTCATCATGCGAGGATTATGGTTCATACTCAACCAACTCTTAATCTTCAGATTAATTACAGCATATCAGTTAAGTAATATAACCAAGGTAATCAACATATATAATTAAGAGCCCCGCTATGCTTTGTACTTTAGTTAAAACGAGCCAAATGAATGAATGATGGTTCTTGTTAAGAATGTGGAAAGAAAGTACAACATATATCAATCTAAAGCCGAATTAAACAAACAGCTGCATGTAACTGGTACTGAAAGAGACTGATCACCACATAAGCAGATATACATATATACCTGCATAATTAATTTTGGTACCTCTAATTACGGAGAAAAATACGCAAAACAGGATAATATTGATCAGCAGCAGCTAGCAGTATTATTACACTAGCATTGAATGGTTATATTCCTATTTCAGTGCAGATATTCAGATACCACTAGGGATACCGTTGGAGATACCATGATCTTTGACCAATTCAACTAAACCTAAATATTCACCTTAAGCTCCTAAATATTCAACTTAACACATTTTGCTTGACAGCCAATAAAAACTCCACATAATAAAAACCTAATTGCAGCATTACACTCAACACATTTTGCTTTACAGCCAATAAAACCTACTCTTAATTTAACTTGCAGCATTACACTTCCTAACTATCCAGCTTATCATTCTAAATATTCACCTTAACCTCCTAAATATTCAACTTATCACATTTTTTATTGGTAGTCAATGTTTAATGGTATCCCGACGGTATCTTTTGCAGTATCCCCATAGCATTTTCCTATTTGTATAGCTATTTAAATTGTCATGGAAATGGGTATTACAATTAAGCTAGCTGAATTTCTTCAAACTGTTATTGTCTTTTATATATGCCAAAATTACTCTTGCCCACAACAGGACATGAACGGACTCTGGTAAGTGGTAATTACCAGTAACTAGGTACTGGTATTGTATATATAGACACAATTTTGACTTGATAAATTGAGTATATAAGTACCTTTCAGACTTCCAAGTATGATAATTTGGACATCACATATATGGCATACACGTAAACCCTGATTATGTATAAACAATACTGCTGGAAATTCTATGCTTAATTTCTAGGATGAGGAAATTACATCACTACCATGCATGAGATCAGTCTTGCCAGTAAATCATTAAATTGTTGCAATAGCATATATACAAGAAATAATTTACTTAAGAGAAACATCTTGTGTTCATTGAAAAACCATCCATACGTTCATAGACATATAAAGAATGTAACAGATATACTCTGAAATGTAACGGATACATTCCAAAATATAACGTATATATGGATGTTATAGACAACTTTTCTATAGACGCTAACTAGGTATTACTCTTTAGTCTTTACTTAAATGGCTCAAAAAGATGTGTAACAAGATTACAAGAAATCATTACTTAAATGGCTCAAAAAGATGTGTAACAAGATGACAAGAGACAATGATAAGTTCACTTTTAACAACTTTTAGTTTCTTCTTTTTTTTATACTTTGCCTGCTCTTTCTTCCATTTTTAAAATTTGGGTGTGCAAAATATGGAATGCATGAATAAAAAGAGAGAGGAATTATGAATATGGCTTTGCATTGCTCCCAACTTGCTGTCTGCGCCTACATTATCCTATTCCTATATATGAGAGACCTTCTGACTTTCAGTAGGATCAGGCAAACAATATTTGCTTGCCAACTTTCTTCTTTGGACCACAGCAAACCTATATTAATTGGAAAATGGAAAATACTTATCTAATGGCTATTATTGTGAGCTTAAATTTTAAAATTGGTTTTAATTAATCACCAATTTTAAGTATTCATCTATGTGTGTAGCCTCATCTATGTATATATATACCCTACTCTCGAGTGCTTATCCTTTGCCTTAAGACAATATGCAATGAAGCACGTAGGCCGTTAGTTTGTCCCAAGATTCGTATAGACTCGGATCTCTATTTACTTCACTACACAATGCATTACTGAGGATCTGAAATGCCTATTCTCAAGCTGACACTAGCAAAACTACTGTATTTCTGGACAGGAAAATCAATTTGTATCCTCTATTGCACAGCATTTCAACTGTTGGATCTACTTTGAGATTCGTGCAACTCAATCTCAAAAAAGCCACCTGAGGATAAGCACTCCAGGAAAATGGGCAATGTAAAACTTGTTTATCCTGCACAAACCCAACCCTTGCAAGCAAACCCAACTTCAAAATTGTAAAATTATGTGTTAGAAAAAACATTGGTAGTTATCATGACCCATGGGCTTTACCAGGCTCAATAATGGGCCAGACATATTTATGTCCAACTCTCCCACATATGTGCATGGATGTTTATATTTGGGCCTTTTGGGCTATTTATAAGGATTATATATTTCTGGCCCAAAACAACTGTGCATTTAAAAAGGGAATTAACGAAGCTGAGGTTATGAAATGAAGAGCTAGACTATTATACTAACGTTAGCATTTCGGACCGAAATGCTAACGCCTCAAATTTGATGTTATCGTGTCTGAAATCACGATTTATGGTTCTCAATAAATTATTTATATGAAAATATTGGGAATACAAAAAATTTTCCTTTTTAGAGTTTTCTAAGTATTTGTTTTGCATTTTTGAAAATAGCATATACAAATATCAATATTTTATTAATATTTATGACTTCTTTTCTAAAATTCAAAAGAAATACTTAGAAAACTCTAAAAATAAAAAAATTTTGTATTCCCTAATATTTTCATATAAAGAATTTATTGAGCACCATAAATCATGATTTCGGACACGATAACATAAAATTTGAGGCGTTAGCATTTCGGTCCGAAATGCTAACGTTAGTATAATAGTCTAACTTATGAAATGAAATGAAATATAGTTCTTCATTTATGTTTTGGCCAATGGATTTTTTGAAGAAATTGAACTTGTCAAGAAGCCATATATAAATAATCAACTGGAAAACAACAATTCAGTCTAAACGAAATAATCCACCAATAATTATTGAACGAAAGTTCTTTTCCAGTTTACCAAATTCAAACTGTGTAAATTTGTAATTCGTTGTGTTTAATTCGGCCGTATATAGATAGTTGGTCCCATTGTATTTTAATGGTAATCAGGTTTATAGTCATATTAACAGACATTTCATGACAAAATATAAAATACTAATCATCGGTTGGATTGAGCTGGAAAGGGGGATTTATTTGGAAGTAGAGGAATTGTTTATATGGCAAGAGAACAATTGAGGAAGAAAGGGAAGTTCTTTAAAAAATAAATTGGATTAGGCCCTGAATGATTTGTATTTTGTTGTGAAATGTGTTATTTGTACTAGTAAAGAGTCAACGCGTTGCTTTGGGCTGAAATTATTATTTCTTATAATAAATTTTTAAGATAATATGTAATGAGCCTTATATTGAGGAAATTGATATGAGACTTAAATTTTAATGAGCTGAAACCATTAACGTCAACGGGCATTAACGTAAATCAACGGTTCTAATCTATCCAAGAAAATGATCAACTCTTCAGGTTTCTTATTTAGAGAAAATAGTTCTTTTATATCATTTTTTTCAATATGCTTTTATATACAGTAAGGATAAGACAAGATACACTGTCGGCAAATACATATACTAAATATGAATGTTGGTTCTCTAATAGAAAGCTTGCTATTAACAGGCACTGTTTCTGCACATTAACTCCAGACAATTGGGTATCATTGCATGAATTAATCAATCAGGACCAGATTAATCAATCAAAACGAGTTGTAATCTGATAGCTACACTTGAAAGTTGAAAGACAGCCTCACCTGATTCTGATAGCAACACCCACAAACCATGTTTCATATCTCATAATTGGTACTACAGTCTAGCATTTGGACATATTGCATGTATGTACTTGTGATATTTCTCTGGTACCAACCAGGAATTATAAGAGAGAAATTGTTGAGCTTAGGTGCACTGTGGTCCATGACAATTGCACTGATTAACCAAAAAATAAAAAAAATGGACCCAGAATATATTGATGGTACATGTATTTTAATGAATGGCATTTTATGACATTTATTTCCACTATGATGATGAGTTTGTACTTGTAAAGAATTTGGCAATTCCACTGAAATGAAGGAGGGAAAAAAACAAAACAAAACCAACTCTGATGCTGATGCAGTATAATGATAGCAAGGCATGGAATATTTTTTTGTGGAAAAGCAAGGCATACAATATTGTATTGCTTTTAATTTTTATGAATTGTACATGGGGCTACTTATGATAAAGAAAACAAAAGAAGTGAAAAAAAAAATCTCAATTTTATTGCAAAAATCCAAAACTCCTCAAATCATCAAGGCCCTTTTGGTCTTCTCAGCACTTTTGACTACACTTGAAACAAAACATGAACAACTATCCTACTTTTTTGTACAAAGTTGGCTGCAGCATTGAGGGAGCAAAAAGGCTAATACTCCCAGAAAAGAGGCAAAAAAAATAAAATAAAAACAAATTGAGAGAATGCAGCCAAACATAAACATGACAACATAATACAACAGTACAATTAAGCAACTCCTCAATCAAAGGGCAACTTACTTTTGGACATGGCATACATGGTACTGCTAGTTGTGCATGAAGAGGTACCGGCATGCGGCACCGGGGACGTACCTTTCAGCAACTCATCGACACCGACCTTCACATAGTCGTCCCTTTGATCATGCCTTATTTCCTTCAGCATAGCAGCCACATCTTTCATGGTTGGTCGCTCGTCGGGGGATGCATTTACGCACAGCAACGCAACTCCCATGACTTGTATCACTTCTTGCAACTCTGACTCTGGCCGACCCCTCAATGCCGGGTCGAGCACATCTTTACCGCCTTTTCTTTTCCGTACCCAATCGACCACATGCTGACCTTCCGGAATTGTCGGGTCAATTGGCTGTTTTCCGGTCAGAACCTCTAGCACAACCACACCATAACTATATACGTCACTTTTTTCGGTGATCTTCATCATATAGCCATACTCTGCAGTAAATGGAATATTAAAAATCAACAAGTTCTGAATATGTTTCTTTAAATTTACAGGTTTTACATTGAGAAAATGAAAACGAGGGTAATTATATTCGATAAAAACTAAAACATAAGCACAAATTCCATTGCCAAAATGCTAGTAGTATAAAGGTTTATTTCAAGAGGACACCACACTCGACAAGATTCTGACAACTGTTTAGTGTTCATATGCTGAAAAAACAATTAACAATTGCAATTTTATGCTAAATTTCACTTCCGCAATAGAAAAGCAGAGCACGTACCGGGGGCAATATAGCCGTAGGATCCTGCAACGGTATTAGATGATCTTGCGAAGTCCCCTTCCTCTACAAGCTTGGCCAGCCCAAAATCCGCAATGTACGGCTCAAAATCAAGCCCGATCAGAATGTTATTCGCCTTGATATCCCTGTGCACTATTGGCGGCACGCAATCATGGTGCAAATATGCAAGCCCTTGCGCGGACCCAAGAATAATTTGGTACCGTAAATTCCACTCGAGAGAGAACCCGTTTCTCTCGTGCAACAAGCTGCCTAGACTACCATTTGCCATGTAGTCATACATTAACAGTCGATTGCTCTTATTCCAACAACAACCCAGAAACCGAACGATGTTTTTGTGCCGGATTGAACCAAGGGTTTTCACTTCAGCTGAGAACGAATCACGGCCTTGACCTTTGCTATTTGCGACAGGATTAACAGGAGCAGTGTTCGGCCACAATTTTTTCACTGCAATCACTTCTCCATTATCCATAGCAACCCTGTAAACGACACCGGAACAACCTTTACCGATTACATTGGCATCTACCAGATTTCGCACCACTTGTTCAACCGAAAAGTTCAACTTTTGGAAAGGCGTGAACTGCCACGGCCACGCCATATCACTGCCAACCCCTTCAGGATCGTCGCATGATCCACTTTTACCCTCCGCCATTCGTCGAGCCCTTATAATACCAATCATTCCAACAACCATGGCCACTGTCAATGTAATAAGCAATGCTATCGCTAATTTCAGTTTGCGCAGTTTTCTATTCTCGGCCTCGACTGCAGTGACAATAGGGTTTCCATTCGCATCTAAAGTAACGAAACAGACATCGCCGCCACTGGTACATAAACCGGGATTCGAAGCGAGGTCAGAAGATGACAGTTGCCTAAAGAGCTTAGTGTCAGGCAGGTAACCAGTGAAGTTGTTGTTCGACACGTTCAAAGTGACCAAGTTTTCGAGTCCGGTTAGAGGACCAAGGCCGCCGTTTAACATGTTGTAAGAGAGGTCGAGTATCGAGAGCTTACTGAGCTGAGATATTTTGTCCGGGATAGGACCCGTCAGAGAATTTCTACTCAGGTTAAGTGAAATGTCCAACCCCTCGATGTTACACAGCTCAGTCGGTATGTTACCGGTAAATTGGTTGTTGCTTAAATCAAGGTACTCAAGCTCACTGCATTGACCGATTGAAGCCGGTATTTGACCAGTGAGAGAGTTGGTACCTAACACGAGCTTGTTCAACGTGACAAGCTTACCTATGGAAGAAGGTATAGGTCCCGTGAGCTGGTTGAATGAGACATCCAGCACCTGCAGACCCGGCAAAGAGGCAAGGGAATCCGGTATTGTTCCTTTAAGTGTGTTGTTACTTAGACTTAGCATTTGGAGCTGCATGCAGTTACCGAGCTCCAGTGGAATGGGGCCGACAAGCCGATTGCTTGACAAGTCCAGAAAGTTCAAGCTCTTTAATCCACCTATTTGAGCAGGAATCGGTCCCGTTATCCGGTTGTCTCCTAGACGAAGCCGAACTAGAGAACCGGCATTGCCAATTTCAACAGGTATAGTGCCCGACAAGTCATTGGAGAGAAGCAGTAACTTGGTGAGGTTTTTTAGGAGAAAAAGACCCGGTGGCACTGAGCCGGTAAGGTGGTTGTGTGACAGGTCGAGAGCCTGAAGGCTTGCGAGGGAGGACAATGTGGTTGGAATAGCACCTTCCAATTGGTTCTGCCATGCAAACAGCACGGTAAGGGATTTCAATTTGCCGAGCTCAGCCGGTATAAGACCGGAAATCTGGTTGGTATCAAGCTGAAGTTGTGTAAGAGAGGTTAAGTTCGACAGCGAGGGTGGAATCGAGCCCGAGATGTTGTTATCACTCAACATGAGGTCTTGAAGATTTGAAAGGCTACCAATTGAAGCCGGTATCGCACCGGATATAGAATTGATAGAGAGGTCTATTGACTGCAACGAAATGAGGTTACCGAATGAGTCGGGTATTGGCCCGCTGAGTGAGTTTTGCCATAACAGCAACTTTTCGAGTTTCGTAAGCCGGCCAAGAGAAGATGGCAGAGGCCCAGAGAGTGCATTTTCATAGAGATATATATTGACCAAGGAAGAACAGTTACCGAGCTCGACCGGTATCGAGCCGGTGAGCATGGCAGTGTAAATGGACAATGTCTGGAGGTTCTGGAGCTGACCAAGTGAAGCCGGTATGGGTCCAGTGATTTTGGTATCCGCCAAACCGAGAACAGTGAGGTTGGAAAGCCGGGAGACAGAATCGGGTATCGGGCCACCGAGGTCACGGTTTCCTCCCAATCGAAGCGACTCGAGAGATGCAAGGTTTCCGATGGAATCGGGTATTTGCCCGGTTAACTGGTTATCATAAAGGTGCAAGTTTTGAAGAGATTTTAAAGAACCAAGAGAGGCCGGTATGACACCGGTGAGCTGGTTTGAATTGAGGATCAATGAAGTGAGTGAGGAGAGCTTGGACAACGAAGCCGGTATCGGGCCAGAGAGCGAATTAGAGCTCAAGTCAAGGACCGTAAGGCCGGTACATGCCGATAAATCCCCCGGTACCGGCCCGGTAAGGTTGGCATCCGACACAACCAACGTAGACAGTGAGGGAAGTGAGCTACACAGGGAAGGCGGCAGAGATACCGCAAGGTGCACCGACTGGATGTCGATGCCGGTAACTGCACCGGCATTAGTGCAAGTAATGTGGCTCCAGTTGCAAGGGGAAGGGGATGCCGGGTCCCAATCCGGTACTGGGGACTTGGAGCCGGGTGCAGAGCCGGTACCGAGCCATGAGAGGAGGAATGTGGCTTGTGGGTCAGTGGAGGTGGAGGTGGAGGTGCAAGGAGCATAAAAGAAACAGGAAGAGAGAAACAGTAACAAGGGGAGGATTAATGGGTGCCTTTGCCTTGAGTGCCTCTGCCTTGGCATTATCAAAGAAAGCTTGGAAATTTGGTTTGCTGCTTCTCTTGCTCCAAATCGGTTCCCAATTACCAAGAACAAGGCAAGGCTTTGCTTGCTTCTTCTTCTTCTTGGGTCTCTCCCCCTTGCTTCCTCCCTTGCTTCTTGTTCAATCTCTCACTCTCTGTATGCATAGACTATATACATACATATACATATACATACATAACATGCATATAACATACAAAATGTGGTCTGGTTTGGTTTGTTACTTACTGTCTCCTGCTGCTGCTGTCTTAAACCCTTGTTGGAGGAAGAGAAATAGAGAATAGTATAGAGGGCACTGACATGAGAGAGTGGGGCTAAAACCCAATAAAAAAATTTGGTTATTTTGATTATTTTGTTTAGTTAATCTTTATGACTTTATTAATCTCTCTCTCTTTGTATTAATTAATTTTAATGGCTTTTGTGTTGTTGTGCTTTGGAGTAAGTAAAGTACTACAACTGCAGATTGCAGAATGGTACTTGCAAGTTACAGTTATTTCAAACAAGTATCAAATCAAAATGCCTTTCTAGTTGCTATTATTTGCTATATATTATTAGAGGGGGATCCATTGACAATGCTTAATTTGACAATCTTGACAATGGGAATTTTCAAAAATTTATAAAAAAATTAACAAAAACTCTTAAAAATAAAAAATGATTTATGTTTGTATTATTTAACTTATATATTGATTACGTTTCCAATTATATTCAATTTAAGTGACATTTGATAGCTCTTTAAAGATTAGTTAATTTACAACCGTTGAAAAGTGCACAAAATTTTGATAAATCATTAAACGATGTTCAAATTGATTGAAATTTGAAACACTACCAATCTATAAGTTAAATAATACATCCATAAATCATTTTTCAATTTTAAGAGTTTTTGTGAATTTTTACAAATTTTTGAAAATTCACATTGTTGCGATTATCAAATTAAACATTGTGAATGGATCCCTTCTCATATTATTATAATTACTATTATTGACATAAGGTTTAATTAGTTGTAATGGTTTAAAGAAATCGAAAATTTGATATCTACAAATCTCAAACTTGCTCTAATAAATCAAATAATATATGTTCGTTTAGTACTCAACTTAATACTCAATTAATAGATTTTACGATTCACTTCAATGATTTTCAAGTGTGTATATCCTTACTATAAAAAGTATATTAAAAAAAATGACATGAAAGGGCTATCCACCCACATGAGCCGTTGATCATTTTCTTGGATAGATCAGAACCATTGATTTACTTTAATACCCGTTGACGTTAACGTCTCAGCCCATTAATATTTAAGGCCCATATCAATTTTCTCAATATAAGGCCTATTATATATTATCTTAAAAAATCATTACAAGAAATAACAATTTCAACCCGAAGTAAGATGTGGGCTCTTTACTAGTGTGTGTGTGTGTGTGTGTATATATATATATATATATATTGCGAGCTATTAACGCATCAAAATTTATGTTATCGTGTCCAAAATCACAATTTATGGTACTCAATAAATTCTTTATATAAAAATATTAGGGAATACAAAAATTTTTCGTTCTTGGAGTTTCTAAGTATTTGTTTTGCATTTTTTAGCATATACAAACATCAATATTTTATTAATATTTATGAGTTCTTTTCTAAAATTCAAAACAAGTAATTAGAAAACTCTAAAAATGAAAAAAAAATTGTATACCCCAATATTCTTATATAAAAAATTTATTGAGTACCATAAATTGTGATTTTCGACACGATAACAAGATATATAGCACTTCAGTCCGATATGCTAACATGTATAATAGTCTAACTCATATATTGCTAATACAAATGACAGTCACAAATTGGTCATTGAAATCAATGGTAACAACCTCATATGATTGAGATAAAGGTTGCGTGTTTGAAATTCAGATGAGATGAGGTATCTAAATCAAAATTTTTTGCTTAATTTTTTTATATCAAACAACATTTTTTTTTAACCATTATATATGCTTCTTCTAATTAGTTTATTTGTTTGCATCAAATATACTACGGAAAGGATAACATCATAACATATATTCCAAAATATTACAGTATTTCTTATTTAATTGGAAACAGCATAATGGTTCAAAAAAAAAAAAATGTTTGGCGTGGTGAACAAAAATATTGGCTTGATCCTTATCATTTTCTTCTTGTTAAAAAATTAAAAACAAAGAGAGAAAGAAAGAAAGAAAGTCTGGTAAAATTAGAAATTTCAGATTCAAAGTCTTATGATTTGTAGTCTTGTACTCACACCATCATATGGCATCATGCTGTATGCCACAAGAATCGATCGAATCAACACCAATATTCAAGTCTCTCTTGACCGGTTCTTATTTATTTGTGTCGTCCAGCTCTCTCGCACTCAAGTGAGAAACATCTTGCATACATTAAAAACCCGTCCATAGTCTATAGACATATAAAAAATGTAACATATACATTCAATTTTGTAACAGATATATTCAATTTTATAACAAATATATCCAATTTTGTAACAGATATTTCCAATTTCGTAACCTATGAACGCTATAGACGGATATTGTATGGACGACAGCAAGTATTACTCCACTCAAATCTCCCTTCCCGGGTTGATGCGACAGTACTACTGTAGCTGCTTAATTTATGAAGGATATATAGGAGCTAGACTATTGTGTTAACGTTAGACGTTCAAAAATTGTATTATCGTATTCGAAATTGTGTTTTATGGTGTTCAATAAATTTTTTATATAAAAATACTGAGGAATACAATTTTTTTTCCATTGTTAGATTTTTTTAACTATTTGTTTTGAATTTTTTAAAAGAGCTCATAAATAATAATAAAATATTGATGTTTGTTCATAATTTTTCAAAAATACAAAATAAATACTAAGAAAACTTTAAAAATAGATATATATATATATATAGCAACAGGACCAACATATTGAGGGGATATTAATGTGCATTTCATGCATACATCTTTTTTACATATTTGACATTAGATATACGGAGAATCAAAGTTATATGACTATATCAGTCTTATTTCTAGAAGCTCTCGCATTTAGGTTGCTTTCCCTGTATACGATTGGCAGCAGCTATCGATCTTTCAAAAATAAATAAATAAATGATTTGTTATTTAAAAAAATATTTTTTCTAAATTTCAATATTCTATTTGTAATACCTAATCTTTCTTTTTGCTGTTGGAAATATTGAATTTAACTGTTTTAGGGATTGAATTACAGTGCTGACTGCATACATAACTAATTAATATCATAACGTCACATATTTAGTACTCAAAAGAAAAAAAAGTGTAAAAGTTATACGTAAGTTTTGAGATAAAACAATAAGATCACTTGTATATTACAGTCTCTGATAAGTAAATCAAACATAACAAACTTATATGCTCGTAAGAAAACGTGTAAAAAGAAAATGATATTCTGTACTTGTATAATGAGATATTGTAACTTATATATTAATACAACTTATAACAAGACCGAGAAATTAAGGAGATGGATCTTGGTGGCCGACTTCAAACTGGAGAGAGAGAGAGAGAAAGTGGGAACTAAGAGGGGAGGAAAAAAACTTCATAATACAAATAAAGCTTTTGGAACCTTTTGAACTGAGAGAGTCAGTGCCCTACATCTGCTCGAATTTGATTCAACGGTATAAAATGAAAACCGTAGATTACTGTTCATTGTACAGTAGCATCCAAATAGGAACGGATGAGATGGGCTATCAACTGATGACCAACGGTGTAGATACGAGGGAGGGAACTATTGTTCACTCGATTTTCCCATTATATATATAGTAATGTCATGCCAGTGTGTGTTGGAACTTTTATAATTTCATTTGATTAGCGATTTGATGGAACTTGGAAGTTGGGAAATTCAGTTTTTGATGGTTGATGTGGGCATTCGGCATCTGCAATTCTACATGACGCAAGTGTTTGGAAATTGTAATTATTTAATCATCTATAATTTGAATTTAGATGTGTACAAAAATTTTAATTTTGAATCTCTTGACAATAATTTTATTTTTCTCAGAGTATTACTCTCATGATTTTAATTCTTAAATGTTGTGATCAGAAATTAAATATTTTTCTTGAAAACATTTTTTTTTTTTTGCATAAGATCAGAAAAATTTAAGAACATGGCCTGTGGCTAAGGCTATAACTAGAGGTGGCAAAACCCGACCCGACCCGACAAACCCGCCCGAACCCGACCCGATCCGACCCGATTTTTTAGATAGTCAAACTTACCCAAACCCGACCCGACCCGGCTTGACCCGATACCCGACTTGAACGGCAGTTAGGCAACCCGAAACCTGACCCGACCCGACCCGAGATGACCCGAGACCCGACTTGAACGACAATTAGGCAACCCGAAACCCGACCCGAGACGACCAGAGACCCGACTTGAACGACAGTTAGGCAACCCGAAACCCGACCCGACTCGACCCGAGACAACCCGAGACCCGATATTATTCTAGATTACAGACCCGAAACCCGATCCGGACCCGACCTAAACCCGAATTACCCGAGCCCTAGACAACTCAAAATTGGATGACCCGAAACAGTGAAACCTAACCCGACCTGAAATAGTAGGGTCAACCTCACATAATACAATCCAAACAGTCTGACCCGATGCGACCCGACTCGACCTGATCTGATATTAGTTATCTTGTCTATGTGCCTTGAAAAAATTGAATTGCAAACTTGTCCAAACGGTTTTGAATTGTAAAATTTGTATACTCTAGGTCTTGAACAAACAACAGTAGTTAGAACCAGAGATGACTCGAGAGGTCAAGACTAGATCAGATGACCTGAAAAGCTAACCCAAATCGAAACCCGACTTGACCCGACCCGACTTAACTCTTGACCCAACAAAAGGCGACACTTGTCGACCCGAGACCCGACTCGATCGGACCCGAACCGACCCGTGACCCGATCAAAAGATGGTCTTAATGGCCCGAAAACCCAACCCGCCTTAACCCGACTCGACCCGTGACCCGATAAATGGCGGCTACTGCTCACCCGAAACCCGACCCGCGCTGACCCGACTCGACCCGTGACCCGATAAATGGCGGCTATTGCTGGCCCGAAACCCGACCCGCGCTGACCCGACCCGACCCGTAACCCGAATTTTGCCTAGTCAAACTAACCCGAACCCGACCCGACCCGATTGCCACCTCTAGCTATAACTGCAAATACTGTATATTTCAAGTACCTGGTGCAAAATTTGTCAAAAAAGATTTTTGGGAAATTGTATACACTACTCGCGGTCCACAAAACAAATGTTTTTTTTTTCTTTTCATTCCACAGCTTTCCGTCTCGGAATTCTACAAGCGGCTTGTGCGGGTACTGTTCCTTCCACAAAGAAAGAAAGCAGAGAGAGAGAGAGGCATTGATTTGATTCACTCCTCCTCTCCTCTCCTTTATTAATTAGATTCCATATCCTCTGTAGCGCTGCATTGTGCAGGGCAAGATGTGAACCGTTAGATCATCTCGAGATTCGAGCCAGCACAGGTCTTTGGATGATCTAACGGTTCATATCCTGCGCTACACAATGCAGCGCTACAGAGGATAAGCACTTAATTAGTGCCTCATGCCATTTGTTTTTAGTTTTTAGTTTTTACCTTCTCTCTGGCTTTAATTACTGCCTGGCACAGCTAGCTGCTCAATGCTCATCCATTTGTTTTACCTTCTCCTGTTTAAATATGAGATCGTGTGGATCTTCTGTAGCATTGTTTTTTTTTTAAACTTGGAATTAAGTGATGGGAATTAATATAATTATTGTTAATAATGGTCTAATACTCTAATTAATATCAGTATGAAGAAATAAATATTCATTTACTCTCAATTATGTACTTCATTTAATATAAAATAAGTAGTTATTTTCCAAATTTTAATTAAATATTTGTAATTATTTTAATTATTTCAATAAATAAATGGACAATTTTGTCAATTGTGATTTTAAAAAATTTAAATAAAATCATAAAAATTCTTAAAAATATAAATATAAATAAAACTTGGTGGATGTATTATTTAAGAGCGTGTATCCTCAAATTTCAATCAATTTGGACATTATTTGATAGCTTATCAAAATTTTATATATTCTTTAACGGTTGACGACTGTACTTTGACGGATCTTTAAAGAGCTATCAAACGTTATTTAAATTAAATGTAATAAAAAAATGATCAATCTATAATTTTAAAAAATATTTTTGTAAACTTTTATCATTTTTGAGATTTTTATTTTTTTTTTAAATTGTCATTGTCAAAATTGTCGAGATAAACTCTTTGGTGTGTTCCAATCTGTTGCGTATGAATTAGAAAAACTTGAAAAATCATGCAGAAACTTTTATTAGTCCCATAAAGAAATATATGTTATGATGGTCTAGTTAGATATGTAAACATATACCTAATTGAATCATATTAATTTGGTGATTATAATCTTAATAAAACTTGATAATGCTTACAGAATAAATTATAGCATTTATTGATCACGTGTTTATCCCTAGTTCCATACACAGAAAATTATCCTAACCGTTCCTTTTCACCTCTACTAAACTATGTTCATGAAAAAATTGCATATAACTGTATAAAGATGCTTTTTTAGCAATGTTTTTTTTCATATATTTATGTGCTTTGTGCGTGACTTATCGGTATCATTATTTTCTTTCTTAAAGTGCAAGAACCTATAAATTCTTTCAGTAAATTCAGTAATTCACAGTGCCACTAACTTTAGTTACTCTATTTCATATTCACATGTAGTGCCACTAAACTGCAAGGAGTTTATTTTTTTTCTTTTTTTTTAATTGTAAATTGTTTACCATTACCAATGTAAAATAATCATGAGGATCCGTGCGTAACAGTTTAATTAACGCTGAATGGGATGATGAAAATTAATTCCTCGACACCAAGCATCTCTCCACAGAGCAAATTAATTAACAACGGTAAATATATATATTATTACTAAACTCAAAGGTAAAAAAAAGGGTATAATCTGATCATATAGACATAGGTTAAAACATAAAATAGTACATGTTACAGCGTTTGTTAATTGTTCTTTTCCTGTTAATTTTTGAAGGCTTAGATGGCTCCGCAGTAGGCTCGGCATTGGGCTCTGGGTTAATTAACAATTTGTTAAAAAGTTAATTAATTATATAAAAAAGTATTGTGACATCATTGAGCTAATTGGAAAATATATATATATATATAATTGCATTGCTGTTTGACAAAAGAAGTCTATGAAGTATGAAAGGTTATTATTATTAGGTTACTAAACCGTGTTTACTGAAATAAATATATAAATATATATTATGAGTGAGGTTATTGCGCTTTGCAAAGCGCAGTGAGGTAGTGCGTTTCGGCTCTGTATCGCAAAACCGTAGCTCAAATGACCAATTGAAGTTGCTCAACACAATATATATATTGAAATCTTGTAGATTACCGATTTTTTCCATTTTTAGAGTTTTCTATCTATTTTTTTGGATTTTTGAAATTTGTATAGAAAATGCACAAAAAATTGTACATAAAATGGATCATTTTTCAAAAATTCAAAAAAATAGTTAGAAAACTCCGAAAATAGAAAATTTTGGTATGCAACTAGGTTTCAATATCAAGATTATGGTGAGCAACTTAGATTGGTCATTCGAGCTACAATTGAGAATTTAATGAGGCCGAAGCGCACCAGTCACTACGCTGTACAAAGCGCAATAGCCTCACTCGTCATATCTTCATTTGAGTCAATAATTTGAACAATGCTATATAGCTAGTATAAGCTAACATGATTAATGTAAATAGCTAACCTAGTGTGTTAATTAATAAAGTATATATATATATATATATGTACATGATACATGTGATGTCACTTTAATTGAGTGTGTTGGCCTTTAGTTGCTTGTTTCAAGGAAAAACTTGGTCCCATCCAGTAATTACCTAATGCTAATTAATACTAATGCTAATGCTAATAGCACCCACCTCATACCTAGCCAGAACCAGAACCAGAACCAGAACCAATTAAGCAAACAGTGACAAATTAACCTGGTTCAGTCTCTTTGTCCATTTATGGCTCGCTCGTCCGCTCGTGTGCATAGATCTATATATGGAGTTTGAGTCCGTATCTGCTGGTATTTTTAGAGAATAACAGGACCCTATTATTCTTATCCCAGCCGTTAGATCAAAAAGGACGGATAAGATCGACCGACTTTAGATTATAGAGAGTATTTTTTAAGTAAGTCTCATCTATAGATTTTGATCCAACGGTCCAAAATAGAAAAGTAGGGTCATGTTATTCTTAATAGAATAACATCTGATGTGAATTCATGGAGTTTAATTTCCTTTTTTTTTTCTTTTTTTTTGTTGCATTGTTATCATTTATCACCCTGAATATCTTTTTTCTTTGTGCCAACTTGCCCAACTTTTTTGTAACGAGTCGCTAAACCTTGTTTTATTGGGCAGCTATGTTGTTCTTGACATATGTCTTTTTATCTAAAAATTGGCAAGTAATTCGGTTAGAAATAATTGTAATTATCTATAAGTTTAATATGATACCGTGCAAAATTGCAAATGATATATATGCAACTGTATGTAATTAATCTATCATAATTTTATGCCTAATTGATTTTTTATTTTATTTTACAATCAAGAAAATAAAATAAAAAATCAATTAGGCATAAAATTAATATTAATTTTACAAAAGTTAATTAATTCACTGCAAGAAATATAAACACTAATACAATTTACTATATATTAAGAAAAAATAGATATCATAATATGTTGCATGCGCTCTATAACACAATATATATTCTTTAATTAAACTTTCGGACCACCCCTAGAAAACATAAAACAAAAGATCATACTCATGTCCAAAAAGTAACAAAGACAAAACAATATATATATAAACAATTAAACAAACAGAAAATGAAAGTTTGCTATTTTATTGTGCTTGGATTCGGATACCATTTTGCATATATATATATTTGAGTAAGCTTCAGCAGTTCAGCTACAAGCAACATTGAGAAAAAAGAATTAAAAAAAAATACTCAAAGCCATATAATTAGTATATATAAACACTTGATATATAGCATACTTTGTCTTAAAAATATAATGTTGTGGAGCAGTAGAGATGTTTTTTTTTTATCCTTATTTGTTCATCTTTTTTATTTATCATTTTCTATCATATCTCGCCAAATCAATTCATGAAAAATACCATTACACAAAATATATCAATCACCAGGGCATGCATGCACTAGGGTTAGTCGTCTAAGTTGCTTTTACTCTTTAATTACCCTTTAATTAGGCCTTTATCCTGTTGCTGCGGTGAATGAATAAATTGATCATGCCATGACCATGAGGGATCCATTTCATTCACATGACAAGCACGTGCCTGAGACTGTTAAACTTGACTAATTAACCAAAGTAGCATCAGAAAAAGCAGTAACAAATAATAATTAACTTACAGTAAACAGTAAAAAAACCGTATAATTATGATGCTAATTAGTAATTAATTAACATACATATCCAAAGTCATTAAGTCAGTCACCCCCACCATATACCCACCACCCACCTTCATTTGTTTTGAACTGTAAAATTGTGAATTCACCTCCCATCCCGAGGCTAACTCCACATGCCTGTTAGATTCCACCACTAACCCTACTTAACCCTAGCTTTGATATTTTTTTGTGACTTTTATCAGTGTAGTAATTTTTGTGTTTTGGTATTTTTTATTTATTTATTTTTTTTTAAGAAAGTGGAATGTGGAATACTCCATCAGTTTCATTGAAACTTTATATTTTGTGTTTATGAAGGATTGAATATACGACATCTTAAAAGTCATCCTAAGTTAGTTACCACTTAAGGTACTAGATCATTTGCTGTGTTTTGGTATTTTAATGACCGTCTAACAAACACCCTCCAAGTTCCAACCGAAATTTTTGGGACATTTGCATGTTGTTGCCCGCCCAATTATTCAAACCAACAGGTGTATTATATTTCCTGTGCTATCCTGTTTATGGGGAAGAATTCAACTGTCTTGCAATCTTGCATGATAATTGGTGTAATTTATAACACAAAAATAGGCAGAAGATTTATGAATGAAATTAAAATAATTAAAAGTCAGAAGTTCTGAGCATTCGATATAAACTTACATATATTAATTGTACGTATGTTTTTACACACTGGACTTGGTTAATTAAAGGTTCGATGTTAATATTAATTAAAAAAAAATTCATGATTTTTTGTACAGAAGTTTTATTTTTTATTTTTTTATTTGTTTAACAGTGTACTAAATGATGACACAAACATTATATTTTGAATTTTGTCTTTTAAAAATATAATGCATGAGTTGCATGCACAAACTTTTTTTTGAGATAAAGATGGAGGTCAAGCCATTCAAATTTAAATGTCTATAAAAAAACCTCTCATCCGGGTTTCAAACCGCGACCTCCCACACGGAGAGCGTTGCCCTTAGCCACTAGACCAAAGAATAGCTGGTTCTTATGAGTTGCACAAACTTAAGCAGGGCTAAAACCACAATAATACTTCTGCTCATCAAATGGCATTTAGCTCCAGCTATAAACATCTTTTAAGACACTCTAGCTCTAAGGTAGTTCTCATAATACAAAGCTAATCCTATAATCACTCCAAGTTTAGCATCTGACAATAGTGTCCCAAAATAAGCTTTAGGGCTTTATATAGGCCCCTTGACCACCAAAAGTTTACAAGATAACATTAAATATCAATATTACCCATGTGATATATAATTCATTAACACCAAATTTACCCCATGAAAATTATTTGGGGCATTGAGTTATTGGTCTTTTCAATTAAAATTTAATGCCTGCAATTTTTAGAAACAAAATGAAGTAGTTTCATATTGATTTTTTAACAATTTTTTTAGTATAAAGTAATTAAAAAAAAAGTCATCAATTTCCCCTCCTGGATAGATTGAATTAAGGCTGATATGTGATTTAGCTTGCATTACAATCCACCACCCTCATGCATGAGCATGTCAACTGACACCGTGACAGAGAGTAATAAATTAAATTCCGTTAATTTGTTAATTAAAACCCAAAATCATTAGTAAATAAATCTCTCTTACTGAAACTTAATAGAAACAAAAAGGTAGAAATTAATATCTCCATATATAAAATTACACAAAGAGATACTTTGTCAAAAAAAATATTACTCTTGAACAAATATCTCATGAATGTCTTTCTTTTTTCATCAATTAATATACTTAAATACTTAATACATACATCAAATGATAGTTTTCAAAACTAGTTACAACCATTACATCCTCAGCTTTCAATTATCAAAAGGAATACTTACAGAATGAATCATGAATTCCATGACAAAAATTGATGATTCGGCCAAGTGCCGACCATGTAATAGGATTGTGTGCAAACTTCTTTGAGCATAATTTTTTTTTTTTTTTTGAGAAAAACCCGTAGGTGATTCTTCAGCATACGCAGTTGCCCTACCGATCATGTCATGCTGTGCATACAAGTACAGCAACTCAGTCAGTACTCAGTATATTGGTTGATGCTCTTAAGAATTGGTATATGGTATACTTGGATTTCATATCCTCTGTAGCGCTGTGTAGCGCAGGATGTGAACCGTTAGATCATTTTAAGATCTGTGCTGGCTCGAATCAGAAGATGATCTAACGGTTCACATCCTGCACTACGCAATGCAGCGCTACATAGGATAAGCACTTGTATACTTGACAGGGTGCAACATTATTAAACCAATACATGAGCTTAACCAACACCTTAATATGAATGGATTTTATTTTGCTTTTAAAAATTGAAATCCGATGGAATATTTTATAGATATTTAAATTTGAGTGGCTTGATGCTTATCTTTATTTAAAAAAAAAAAAAAAGTTCGGAAGAGCTCATATATATGGAGAAACCAAATTTCAAAGCATGTAACGTTGAGATATATATATTGTCACATATGACATATATAGAATAAGAAAAGACAAAAAGAGTTTTGAAAATTTAAACAAAAATTCAAGTCGAGCCTCTTGCTAGCTACCTCACGGAGCACAAGTATATATGTAGTGAGGCATGGGCCATGGCAAATTAGATCGTGGAGAGCTGGCCCAAAGAGTAGGAGACGATGAACGGTTGAGAAAAAAAAAATACCATTTTTGCAATGTCCATAAAGAAAACGAGGTCTTCAATCGATGAAATATTGTTTCATTAGTTATATATATATTGACTTATGATAAAAAAATTAGAGATATTAATTATCGGATATATAGTCTGGTGCGTAAATACGTAAGTTTGTTAATAATTTTATCAATTAAAGACATTATTTTGATAGTAAGCACTCTTTCAGAGTGAAATTAACCTGATAAAACAACTATTAATTTAATAAATATTAATATACAGCAAGATCCATATAGAGCTAAACATCAAAGAAATTTATAACTGGTACATTATTAAATATTAATTACTCTCCCGGAGTAAAACATGATAAATAACTAAATTACATACAAAGAATAATAAAGAACATACAAATGGAAAAGCCTAGTCGTTAGTAATTATAACAAATTAATTACTTTACAAAAATAAGTGTGCTTTGATCAAGAAATCCAACCACGTTCTTGAGATTAGCTTTTCTTTTTTCTTTTTTTTTTTTTTATGGATTTTTGGTTTATCTACTGACTGAAAGTTTAGCCCAGTCAAAAAAGGAGACCCCTACTGAAATACTAGGAGAAGCTTAAGCTTCATTTCTCTATTCTTTTGGCAAAGAGCACGGCTTTAGTAAGGTTGAAGTAGATATTTACTATTTCTACGTCAGAGATACTAGTTAATTTGCTGCAATTTTAAGAAAAATATTTGTTTTAATGAAAAATAAGGATCAATTTTATATGAGTGTGATCGCTCAGAACGTATAGACTTTTAAATTACCCTAAGTAAACACTCGATCGCAAGCGTACGATCTTGTGTAGTACAGTCGGGGTTGAACCACAGGGACGGAGTTAACTCTAAATAAACCCTAATTGCAATTCTAAGTCCTAAGAGAAATGCTTTTGGTCTTTTTTTGTATAAAGTGTGTGTGTGTGTGGGGGGGGGGGGGGGGGGTGTTGTTGTCAAAGATTGATGTTCTAACAGTAAAAGTAGTAAAACAGTAAACAGAAACAGGTAGAAACTCGAAAATAGATAATAAACGGGCGTTTCCAGGGTTTTCAGAATCAATTTGGTTTCTGGATCAATTACTTGCGGCCCACAGGATGTCTCTTGCGGGTCGCAGGGGGTTGGTTAGGGATTCCAACACTGTCTGCTGGCCGCAAAATGTCTCTTGCGGGTTGCAAACAGTGTCGTAACCTCTATCTTACACTTTCTACAGATGCTTGCGGGCCGCAGGATGTCTCTTGCGGTCCGCAGGCAACTGACAAAGAGTAGTTTCAGTTCTGATTCGGTGTTTCGACTCACGTTATCAATTCCTATTCAATTCGGAGTTGGTACAAGTCCCTCAGTTGTCACGTTTTGGTCCTTCTAACGCTTCTAAGTCAATGGGAATTCGTAGAAATATTTCTAAACTACGTTCAGTTTACTTTTTACTCTAGGATTCGGTTCGATTCTCGTCGAAACCGCAGTTTCTCCTCTCGGATACTTTAGGACAGAAATCTATCAACCCAAATCGTGCAAATAACAGTTCCTGGTCAGATGATATTTTATGAACCAACTAGATTTGCGCATAATCTACAGGTTTACCATACGAACAAGCAAAGTCACAAGCACGTTATAATGAAAATCACAAGTAAACATGAAAACAACGTAAGTCTAACAACATACAATCAATCCATAGACATAAACTTCATCGTCAACCCTAGAAACTAAGAGTCTACTCACTCATGACAAAAGAAACAAAGCAAATAAAGAAA
This sequence comes from Cyperus esculentus, assembly GCA_030179965.1. Taxonomy (NCBI): domain Eukaryota; kingdom Viridiplantae; phylum Streptophyta; class Magnoliopsida; order Poales; family Cyperaceae; genus Cyperus; species Cyperus esculentus. Next base: position 961,212 of record JASGLE010000015.1, on the reverse strand, counting down.
AGAAGAAGTTCATGATGCAAAAGAACCGAAGAAGAACTAGAATCGTCTCGATCTTCAACTTCTCGCGATCATCCTCTCGAATCTTCTTCGCAAGATGATGAAAACAAGCAAACCCTAGTCTCCTCTTGTCTCCTGGCGGCTGTGCAGAATGAGATGGTGAAAGAAATACCAAAAACGTCCAAAGGAATTCCTTTTAAATAGGCCTAAGGCGGCAAAACAGGAAACCGCCCAGTCCCGTGCTTGCGGCCTGCAAGGGGGGTCTTGCAGCCCGCAAGGAATTCATTCCAGCGCCAACTTGTTCTTCAATGCTCCGAATCGCATTCAAACTGCTCCAAAAGCCCAATTTACTTGAAATTTGGACAAAAGTAAACAAGTAACTAGAATCTAGACATTCTAACACTAAAATGCAAATGAACTTAGGAATTTTAGGCCAAAAACGAGGTGCAAGTCTGGTAAAATGCAGATATGAATGCGGTGCATCAAAGTGATAACATGTCAACAGTTTGTTCTTAATTTTTTTGTGTTGATTTGATATAATATTATTAACATTGTGAAACCAATTTATTAATTATTATTAGCTGGTAAGTTTGAAACAAAAATTATTACTTATTTTTCATCTTAAAACTTCACAAATTTACGCTTAACAATCGCAATGGAGGCATTCTAATTACTTCAAGAATATGACAAAATATAATTGCTTCGTGTTCATGTTTTTGGATTAACAGAAATCTGTAAATTAAATTAGATACAATTTCATATATATATATAAAGAGGAGGGATCCATTGACAATGCTAAATGTGACAATCTTGACAATAGAAATTTTAAAAAAATTGTAAAAATTCATAAAAACTCTTAAAAATGAAAAAACTTTTATGGATGCATTCTTTAACTTACAGATTAATAGTGCTTCAAATTTCAATCAATTTGAACATCGTTTGATGGTTTATCAAAATTTTACACATTTTTTAACGGTTGAAATTTAACGAGCTTTAAAGAGCTATCAAACGTCACTTAAATTGAATAAAATTTGAAACATAATCAATCTATAAGTTAAACAATATCTCTATATATTTTTTTCTATTTTTTAGAATTTTTAACCATTTTTACAAATTTTTCAAAATCTCTATTATCAAGATTGTCATTATAAGCATTGTCAATAGATCCCTCCTCATATATAAAATAAATACAAGAGTATCTTTATTAAGACTGTCTGGTGAATACATAAAGAGGAGGAAATATCATGTAAAGGTTTTATTATCTTAGACAAAATATTTTTTACTGAGAAGTAATAATGAAATAAAAACATGCAACTAGTTCATTTATAGTGCTTAGCCCTCTACTGATATCCTAAACTCACACTTAAATTAACAAGTACTACTTTGTAGCTCTGGAGGCCCAGATTCTTTTGTTCCTAATGTCACTGGTACTAAACTGCTAATTCGACAAAATACCAGAAAATCAGAAAGTTGATGGGGAATGCTTTGACCACCAAAGAGGCTTTTTTTTTTCCGCGGGAAAACATCCATATATGGGCTAATAGAGACAGGGAGTACCCTGACTCCAAGAATGCACAAGTGGCTCCCCTGATATGTTTGTTTATAAGTTGTATTCAATCATGCATGAGTTTAAACTTACGGAGTCATTTCGTAAGCACACCTCCAAAAATATATCAAATCACCTCAAAATTTTTGTATCCCATATGATTTTCATATAACATATAAATCGAAATTTAGAGATGATTCGATATGTTTTTAAAAGTGCGATCACAGAGTGCGCTCACGGAATAGTATCGTGAGCTTAAGATCACGCTATCTTTACTCTTCAATCATTACACTCAGTTTCGATGAAGTGACATCAATATTTAATTTATTCAATGGGTAGGTTTAATTTAGTTAAGCTCAGCCTCTCGTTTCAAACACAAAGTTCTGTAAGTTTATAAAACGAATTAGGATGTAAAATGTACTTACTTTTTGCATGATTTAAGGACGCGCTGCATGAATTTATCATCAAAACTGGCGTCTATTTTTTCTATGAAATGAAGAAGGTGCAGGCCTGATGTGGGTGGTGGTTTTGAATTTAAACGAAAAGCCCAAATTCATGCAAGATTACAAACTTGGGTTCTCTTTGATTTCCTATTGGACCTCATTTGAAATTAGCCCAGAATATTACATAATGAGTTGTACATACCACAACATCAAATTATGCATGCAGTTATCAAGTTCAAATATTCATATCAACAAATGTGTACTTGCATTCATGGAAATAGTAAGGAAGTTTAGATCAATTTACTCGATTATATATGTACATTGCTGTTACAAAAAATGGGGGGTGGAGATAGTTGAGCAACTGGTTACTGGTACGTAATGATCGAATCTGTAAAAGTGCCACTGCTTCAAGTGCCTGGAACACATCAGAACGGGTCACGGTTCCTGCCAAAATGGAATTTGCATAGAATTATCATGAGCCAATGATTCAGGTTCAATGGAATGCATATTAATTTAGATTAGTAGAAACTAATGTATGAATATAATTAAGTAATACGTACCTACGACTTCTTGCCGGTCATCCACAATTGGTATCCGGTGGATCTTCATCTTAAGCATTAACACGTGAGCAGCATCTGTTCTTGGCAAAAGGTATTGGAAGTGTCAGAATAAGTAGTTATATTATTTATGAGTTTTAATAGAATTAATGATGTTTCATGAAAAATATGGATTTACCCAGCACAGTTTCATTATGTGACAGTGTTATGGCAGGAGATGACATGACCTCGCCGACTTTTGACTCCAGCTGTACATGCAATTCAATTACATCAGAAAGAGCAGAAAAATCAGTGCCGTTTAATTAATTTGCAATATATCTTAGATGCATAGCTTCATATGGTTTGATAAATGAACTGATGCAACATGTTTCCTGCTTCTTGGTCCTGAAATTGGCACAAAAGCTGAAGTCTTGCATGTGGACTGGCAACTGAGGCATGGTATCAGAATGCCTGGATATATAGGAAGGGTACTTTAGGAATAGAGACTGAGAATGCCATGTTGAAACTTGTAACTTGCGAGCAAGATTACAACAGTGAAGGAATGTCAATTATGTCAGTAAGGAAGTTGGTTCATGTTCATGTATGTATGTATGTGTATCATTATGTATGACAGTGTGGATGTTGTTTTCATGGAAATTGGATTTTGGGTATGGTTTCTGGCCACATGGCTGGTCCTATGTTTGATTGGATAGCGACTGAGAGATTTCCAGAAAGCCCCACAGGCTTCACTAAGTTATCACTTAATTAGTAATAACTGGATATAGTGGATAAGTATATCAACATATATATCCAATTAATTTAGGGGTTATGGGTAGTTCTTAATGGAGGCTGTACATCCTACTTCCATCATAGGCGTGGCTTGAGGCCGGCAGGCAGGGAGACCCATTGTCTCCTATGTTATTCATCCTGGTTGAAGATGTACTGCAAAGAATGATACAGGCATCAGATCGGGTTCTGCATGATACAATTGACTCATCAATTGTCGCTTTTCAGTATGCAGATGATCATACGGCGGTTGTAGCAGAGGCAAGTCCAACTACATTGCATTGGTGACCTTAAACTTGGTTCTAAAACATTTTACATAGAAATTTCAGGCTTAACCATCAATTTTTCAAAAAGTTGTTTTCGTACCATCTGGGCTTTTTCTGAATTGCAAATCAGCAATGCAATGCAAGGTTAATCTTAATTAAGATGTGAAAAGAATGAACTACATGCCATGGTCAATTAGTTAATTCTGTCATCTCCTCAGTGCCGGTGTATTTCATGGCTGGGTTTCGTTTGCCAGCATGGGTTATAATTCAATAACGGTTGGGTAGGCCGAAGCCCAATCGCGGTAGCGAAGGCCTGAAGTCAGCCCGAACTCAAACCGCGGCGTACAGCCTGATGGTCCAAAGCCTAAAGCCCGAACCCGAACTATTGCTCTTCCCTGGCTACTTCCACCGGCCCAGTTATGAATAAATATTTTGGTTATACTGGCCCAATTATGAATTAAGACTGTTTTACAAAGCCCATTTCGAATTCATTCTTTGGGGTTGGGGAGTTAGTTGTTCGTGTACCTTTATTTTATGCAGAAAAAATGGGAAGGAAATAAATATAAATCTTATCTATGATGTTCAAACTTAATATTCAAATTCAAATTATAAATTCATCAAAAAATAAAGCTGTCAATTAATTGTTGTTATCTCTTAATGAAAGTGGTTGACACATGCAACAACTTACCGGATACTTACTCATCAAGAGACCAACATTTTATTCCTTGTTATTAAGGTTTAAAAAGCACATAAAAAAGACACACAAATAAACAAAACAAAAGGCAAGCAAAATGTATATGTGACGGTTAGACAGTTAGCAGATGGCATATCAGCACCTGCCAAAGTATGTACCGGCGGATGGTAAAGTGCCAACTTAATTATACCCAACCAATAATACATGAAAGATTCAACAGAAAGCGACGTTATAAATTATTAAATTCCGTGATTGATTGGTTATAGAAAAAGTTGCATTAACGGATTTCAGATAAGGTTATTTAAGCACTAATATCTGTGATTAGTCACAAAGTGAGGATTAAGCACACAACACAACACTACACAACAGCTGTCAAGATACAAAGGCATTAAATCGGCACAAATCCAAGTTATCAGACACCTTTCTTTTTGGCATCACATGCCTTGCACAGAGGATCACATGGACAGGGTTAATACTCAATAGTGTGTTAGAAAAATAGACAGTTTATTTCTACATGTTTTCTGAATTTTAATTGGTTTTGGAAGTAGCATATTTTCTCCCTATCAGCATCCATAAGATAAATAGTATACAACAATAATTAACTTTAAATATGATAGAGCTTTTTATTGTAACCTCATCTTTTAGAGAAACAAATGCACATTGTCATAAAAGTTTTATGGGTCCTCCAACAAAAATTATATATGGAATATGGATCAATCTCTTCTTCACCTTTTCCATGTTTTGTTTCACACAGGCATAACATAACATCATCTGAGAGAAAATAATCAAATATAAGACAAAATTAAACTGGTTTATCATTATTACGACTAGCTGGACTTTTAGTTCATCTTTTTATTTTTATTTTTTTCCATTTGATCCAGGTGAGCTGTGGTCCCTTGGCTTTTAAGCCAATGAAGGCTTTGTTCTCAAGATGAGTATGTTTTAGGTCATTTTCGTCATTTAAATATTTATTAGCCAGTTCAAGAATTTATTGTTTGTCTACCCCAGAATAATATTAATATGAATTCAAAAATACAAATGAATAATTTTATTAATCGTTGAAAACAGATAAGTTCACCTTACCAAAGCATTTTGGAGTTGACAAATTTATTTGGAATTTTGGATTATAGGCCGAAGATAGGGGTGTCAATGGAACAAGTTTTTCCATTGTTCCGTTCCATTCCGTTCCATTAAGAAAATTCGGTTCCGTCCGTTATAACGGAACGAAAACGGAACAACCCATTTCCGCCCTAAACACGTATTTTTCACGTATTTCCCACATATTTCCGTTGTTCTGTTCTGTTCCGTTCCGTTATAACGGAACATTAAACGGAACGGATTTTGGTTCCGTCCGTTATAATGGAACGTTCAATGGAACGGATTTTAGTTCCGTCCGTTATAACGGAACGGAAACGGAACACCCCATTTCCGCTACCGTTCCGTTCCATTGCCACCCCTATCCGAAGATGCTGAGAATGGTTAATTTTGTCCCTCTTTTGCATTATATTGTAATTTAAAAGGAGAGGCTCTTGTCATGGCATAAATCACGGAATTCGCATAGAGTAGGTAGAAGCAAAATTAGGTAATCAATGTAATCAAGTAGAATAATTTTACCTTTTTTGTATGAAGTGGTTCTTCAATTTGTGCATGTATACAAAAATAAAAAAATATTGAATAGAAAATTAGCACAAATAATATAAAATATTCTTTTTTGAAGACGAAAAACTAAATAAAATCACACAAGAAGCATCGGAGAGAGATAAATTTTAGAAATAATGATAGCTCGTAAATAAAAATAAAAAAAAAGAATCAAAATTTGCTGATAACTAATTAAAAATAGAAAACTTCATACATTAATAAGAGGCCCAATAAATGATTTCTTACACCTTGTAGTGTTAGACTTCGCTTGTACAAATAGAATGGCTACATTGTGCATGTGCAATAGACCAATGTTGCAAACATTAACTTTCTCATGCATAATATATAGCAACATGATATAGCACATGAATGTCGTACTTATAATTAATACAAGTTAGGCCGAATCATGGGGATGTCTTCTTGGTACAGTGTTTTTATTTCTGAAACAATGTATGAAAGAGGATGCATCAAATGACAACAAGTTTTGATATCTCATCGGTGAATATAAAATTAAATTCGAAAAATTATATTTTAAGCTAAAGAAAAAAAAACTAATTGATGGTATGTTTTGCATAGAATTTGTTTTATGTGTATACAAAAAATTATATTATTTTGGTTATATATGCATCAAGCATTAACAAAAATAAAAAATTCAAATTATATAATTTCTTTTCTCCTATTTTGATGACTATCAAAACGAGGTTTAGTTTTATCATTTTTTTATGTATATGTAAAATATAGATGCTAAACCTAAAAAAAAGAACAACATCTTTCTACTATAAAGATTTTAACCATTCATATTAGTATATATGTTACGCTTAGTTATTTGTTTAAAAATCTTTGTGCGCTCAACACTTTAAATAAGCAGATGATTCCAAATCCGTTTCTAATTTAATCTTGAGGAGGGATCCATTGACAATGTTTATAATAACAATTTTGACAATCAAGATTTTGAAAAATTTGTAATAATTCATAAAAAATCTCAAAAATGAAAAAACTTTTATGGATGCATTCTTTAACTTATAGATTAATAGTGTTGTAAATTTCAATCAATTTGAACATCGTTTGATGGCTTATCAAAATTTTATACATTTTTTAACGGTTGAAATTTAACGAGCTTTAAAGAGCTATCAAACGTCACTTAAATTGAATATAATTTGAAACATAATCAATCTATAAGTTATACAACATCTCTATAAACTTTTTTCTATTTTTAAGAATTTTTAACTATTTTTACAAATTTTTCAAAATCTTGATTGTCAAGATTGTCATTTTAAGCATTGTCAATGGATCCCTCCTCTTTAATCTTTGCATAAATCTGATGGTACCAGCTAGCGGTGGCCCCAAATTCTGATCCAAAATTATAATTTACACACTCGAGAAGAAGATCCAGGTTGGGAGTTCGTACTTCGTACCGAGGGATACGGGCATACGGCCGAGGCTAATTCCAGATCTTCATAAATTATTCATTACTCTGAGAGACTGGCACTCAAATTTTTTTTTTTGTACCACATTATGAAAAATAAAATGCAGATGAATACATCAAGTATTCAAGTGCATATACAGGAAACAACGAAACAATCACGCGTGATGCAACAAAAAATGCGTTTGCTGTCGTGTTAAATATGTAATAGCTATATTGCCAAATCCTTTGTCCGGGGTGGAAAAACCCAACCCGACCAGATCCAATCCGATATCGACCTGATTTTTCAGATGGATCTGAATTCTACTCGGCGTGGCTCGATACCCGACTTAAATGGCAGTTAGGCAATCCGAAATCCGACCCAACCCGACTTGAACAGCAGTTAGACAACCTGAGACTCAACCCAATATACGAGATAATCCTAGAGTAGAGACTTGAAACTTGACCCAAACCCGACTTGAACCAAATGATCACAACTCAAAATTAGATAGAGGTGGCAGTTTGTCAGGTCATGTCGGGTCGGGTCGAGTTGGATTGGATCGGGTTGACGACTGCCATCATTTTTTTCGGGTCTCCGGTCATTTCGGGTCGGCTATCGGGTTGACGGACGAGTGCTGATATAATTTCAGGTATAAGATCATTTCAAGTCGGCCTGGGTACGTTATCATGTTTGGCGATGCTCAGGTCATGCCAAGTTTTGGGTTGTTCGGGTCTCGTTCGCGTTGTTCAAGTCTAAATTGGGTCTAAATCAAGTCATTGTAACTTTCATTTATTTTCTCAATTCAACTGCGTAACCTATACAAGTGTAAAGAGCTTTCTAATATGAATTATAAAATACATGAATAGTTCAAAATCCAAATTAATAACTTCGAAAGAGCCATTCATTGATGCAAATATGAGAATATGTCAATCCATTCAGAACTGGTTGGACCAAGTTTTATGTAATATCCAAAATTATTTCGAGTTTTCACAAGTTTCGTGTCACTTGGATTCGGGTTGGACCATTCATTGATGCAAACGTCATGTTTGTGTTTATGGAGTATGCATGATGTTTTTTTATGCATAGTCTTGTTACTTTTATGCAATATGATACTTGTTTTATACAAGTTTTTTAATAATGCGATTTATATAGTTGTTATGCTGATTTTATGCGTAAACTTCTTATTTTCTTGCGGTATGATATTTGTCTTATACAAGTTTTTTTATGTTTGTGTTTATGTAGTTGTTATGCATGATATTTGTTTTATATTTAGACTTCTTATTTTTAAGCTGTGTGATATTTATTTTTTACAAATTTTTTAATGTGTGTATTATGCGGTTGTTATGCATGATATTTGTTTTGCGCATAGACTTCTTATTTTTTATGTAGTGTCATATTTGTTTTATGCAAGTTTTTTCTAAAGTTTCCATTTATGCAGTTGTTATGTATTATATTTGTTGTATGCATAGACTTCTTACTTTCATGCAGTGTGACATTTGTCTTATGCATTCAGTACTCTCATTAAAAACACAGCTATCTTGCTTAAATAAGTACTTTATTTAGGACATCTCTTAGAGATGCTCTTAGCTAGTACGAGATGAAACTTAAATAATTAATTTTGGACTAATTTTTGCCTTATAGCAAATATATAATTCGTAAGGATCCGCTAACTAGAAATGAAAATACTTTGTCAAAAAATTTACGAAACCCACATGAAGTACTCGTAATTTGTCCTGGGATGATGGAGTCTTTGGGAGGGCAGCCGTGGAACCACGGCAAAGCATGAATCATTGCACATCAACTTTTGGAAGCAAGCAACACATCGATCGTCCTTTGCCATTGTTGAGCTTTTGAGTTGAGGTCTCTACGTACTCGACAGTCTCGACTATAGTCAATTAACATGCCTCGTTGCTTTGCTAGTTACAACTAACAAGCAAGGGCTATATGCTATATGCTATATGCTATATGCTATAGAGTCCGAGTCTGCGGTTTTTCTTTCAGAATAACATGGCCCTGTTTGTCTAATATGGACCGTTAGATCAAAATGGACAGCTCGATCGGTCTAATTAAGATTATAGGATGCCTTTTTCACAATTAATATCATCCGTTAATTTTGATCCAACGGTCCAGATTTGAATAACAGGGTCCTGTTATCCAAATTCGGATAACAGCGGAACTGAACACATATGCTATATGCCTAACAAAGGCTCGATGTTCCTGTGAGTCCGTAGTACTCTTGTATACTGTGGAGGGGGAGAAACGGAAGGAAGAAAGCTAGCCTTCCGCTGGAAATTCTATTAACTGTCTTTTGATTTTTTTTTTTTTAAATGAAATTCTCCCTAATTTGGAATTTGTATCAAGTATCAACCATATCAATACTAAATGCAAATTTCTATTGATGACGATTGAAAATTTAAATGCGGGTTTGACGATCGAAATTTATACTCCTACTAAATGAAAATTCAACACTCCTATATATATAGTGGTACTAATAATTCGTTGACATTAATTCATGTGTGATGAGCACTGTACGCCATCTGTCCCACTCCCACACATTTGGCCCGGAACCAGTGAGGCTCAGTTCCCTTCCCTCGCTCGTCGGTGATCTGATTAATTGGACACAGTCACAACTCACTCACAGTGACGAGTGAAGTAAATGAATTATGGGCAAAGAGGTGATGACTGAATACTGATGAGGTTCATCTGTATTTTTTTTAGATAAGGATGTGAGTTAAACCACTTAAATTTAAATATTTATAAAAGACTTTCTATCCGGATTTTGAATCCGCGACCTCCCAGATGTTGATCTGTATTCTCATCACCTGGGTTGCCTGTTAATTTGCTACCTCCACTAATAGTATCAGTATCATCACCAGATCTGCTGTTATTCTCAAAGAAAAACAGGACCCTATTATTTTAGTTTGGGCCGTTAGATCGAAACGGAAGGATCCGATCGGTCCACTTTAAATTTTAGAGAGTCATTTTCAAATAGAGCTAATCCGTTGATTTTGATCCAACGGTTCAAATTAGAATAACAGGTCCTGTTATTCTATTTGGAATAACAGCCGATATGAATTCCTGTATATATGATATATCTCTCTATGATAAATTGGTCCTGCAAATTCCACTTTGGCTACCGCCTTTCATGGCAAGATTTCGCGCTTAGCTTTATGTATCCTTTACACTTTTACAGTTCGTTGTCGTTTGACGGCTCTTGTTTGTGCTACGGTGCTAATTATGCATGCTGATTTTTTGTTTTAAAGGTGTAATTAATATAAAGTGACAAATTGTAATTGGTAGGATAATACCATGAACAGATAACTGATAATGATTTTATTTTTGTGATACTTATTTAATTAGTATCAATTTTTGTTGATATTTTTCCCCAGCTTTTGGGCTCTTGGTAATTAAAAAATTTTAGACTTGCTTAAGGAAAACTATTTAATGGACTTGCCCTGCAAATTTTAGTTAAAAAAAAAAAAAATACCGCCACACAATTTTATTTTCGCTTGAGAGTAGTTGATAAAACATTCTAAAGTCATTGAAAATGATAACTTGGTAATTCCTGCATGCAACCAAAATTAACAGAAAGAAAAAAAAAATTCAGAAAGCCAACATGTCGGTAAAAACTAAAAAGGCTTGTAAAATAAAATAAAATAAAAATAAAATAATACAATTTGTTTGGGATAAGATCGTAAAGCACATTTACAAAGGAATGAGTGTTAAATTGACTGTCAGCACGTTCAGATAGGGACATCTGTACTTTGTAAAATAACATATTTATTTTATTAATCAGTAAAACAGATCCCTACAAATAATTTATTTGATTAATCCGGTCATTAAAGATTCCATTAATTGTTCTTGCAGTTCTGCACAAACAGAGCATCTGGGCTTGTAAATTTGGCACCTTTCACATGCTTTTTGGAATTCAGCTATACAATATATAGATATCATCCTTAACGGATTAAGTGGATAGCTCAACCCATTTTACCGTTATCATATCACAAGTGTGCTGTGAACTTTCTAACACAAAATTGAGCATATATGGATATAAATTGTAATCTGAGAATAATTAATGTTGGGTAAAATTGTAAAGGAAAAAACTATATATAGGGTCATATCGAGTCTCCTCAATTTTAGTGTCCACATGCAGTGACTGATCCAAGCCTTAAAGAAAGTTCAGGCACAATTAGTTAGTAGGAAGTTCACAATAGTTATTTCTCAGTCCAATAACAATAAAGCACAGGCACAATTAGTAAAATGTGTTCACTATTAAGAGGTTGTAAGGTAAAATCTGTAAAATATAATGGGCTTCTAAGATTTAAGCCTAGGTACGTGTCTGGGCTTGCCCTTAAAATGGATCCGTCTCTGTCCACATGACCACATTGCTATGAAATTTGAAATAAGTGTTACACAATTTAAGATAAGAATTACAATTTTTTTTGTATGTGTGTGGACATGTGGACAGTTAAAATGAGAACGCTTAGAAAAATTCCTTTCTAATACACTATCGGTTGCATCTGCAAGTGAAATTAGGACATGGGTTGTCAATGAAATTTATATATATATATATATATATATATATATATATATATATATATATCCAAACTTGATTCAGCTCTAGTTATAGGTGTGATGCCTTGGGGTACACTCATGGCTGCATGCCCAGAAACTATGATATGAAGTTATATATCAATTAGTAAGGTTTGTGATAACATATAAATGGCCAAGAATTTAGGCACCAGACATGGATCATGACTCGTGAGGCAATTAGTATATATACTTTAGAGGGAATCAAGTGGAAAGGCTTGCTCTCCTGCCAACTTGCATAAAAGAATGAAAAAAAAAGAAGGTAACCAGCATTAAGCATTTAAGCCAGACATTTATATATATGCTTCGAGGTGAGTTTTTTTTTTTTTTCCTTTTCTCGTGTTATTTGGTTATTTGGTGACGGAAGAAAGAGTGTAATCACGATTTATGACTAGCACTAATAATTGCTTAGGTCACTTTTTTTTAAAAAAAAAAAAAGAAATTGCATTAAAGATTTGAGCATTTTAGCATGTGTAAATAATTAATTATGAGGGGACTAAAAATAATTTGGGACATTAAAAAGTAAATTATCATAGGAAATGATGTTTAATTTAAATTTACCATGTCCCCTAGCAAATATTTCTTATAGCTAGGAAGTTCATTCAATAGCCCTTAGTATACGCATTATCAATAATCTATGAAGTAATTATTTGTGATTTTAATTTTCTTTATAGATTGCAACAAACAAGAGAATTATTATAATATTAATGCGAATTTCTCAACAAATAAAGACGAATTATGTACTAAAAAAAAAATAATTCTAGTCAAGGACAGAGACGTAATAACCTATATTTAACAGATCCATACCGTTGGAGCTTCCTCTGGTCCCACCTAGCTCATTCATTCATTGATGTGCTTGCATGATGTGATGCAGCTCGGAATTATTAACCTTGCTGGTTCACAAGTAAACGGACCGGAAATGTGTAACATTTAATAGCCAACAAATAATAATTCTCACGAAAAAAATAACAATATCCTTACTCCTGGTAAAAGGATATTGGATTTTTCGAAATGAAAGTTCTATCTTCCCCAAAGAATAAATCTCAGCTGTTGATTATTTACTTAGATTGATCATCACTGTTGACGTATTTTAATGTCTCAATCCATATGATCAATTTTCTCAATTTAAGACCCATTACATATTTGATAGATTTTTTCATAAAAAATCTATTGACAATGCATATTTTGACAATCTTGACAATGGTTATCTTTACTTTAAAAATTTGTAAAAAATCATAAAAAATCTTAAAAATGAAAAAAGTTTGATGGATGTATTATTTAACTTATAGATTGATAGTGTTTCAAATTCAATCAATTTGAACATCATTTGATGCCTTATCAAAATTTTGTACATTTTTTAATGGTTGTAATTAAAAGTTCTTTAAAAATCTATCAAATATCGCTTAAATTGAATATAATCGGAAACATAATCAATATATAAGTTAAGCATAATTTTCATAAACTTTTTTTCATTTAAGATTTTTTATAAATTTTTAAAGATGACCATTGTCAAGATTGTCAAAATATGCATTGTCAATTGATCCCTCCTCTTACATATTATGTTAAAAAAATATTATAAAAAATAACAATTTCAACACAAAGCAAGGCGTAGGCTCTCTACCAGTTAAAAATAAAAAGAGGAGGGATCCATTGACAATGCATGTTTTGACAATCTTAACAATGGTCATCTTTAAAAATTTGTAAAAAATCATAAAAAATCTTAAAAATGAAAAAAGTTTTATTGGTGCATTATTTAACTTATAGATTGATAGTGTTTCAAATTTCAATCAATTTGAACATCATTTGATGCCTTATCAAAATTTTGTATATTTTTTAACGGTTGTAATTAAAAGATCTTTAAAGAGCTATCAAATATCGCTTAAATTGAATATAATCGTAAACATAATCAATCTATAAGTTAAGCATAATTGCCATAAACTTTTTTTCATTTTTAAGATTTTTTATGATTTTTTACAAATTTTTAAAGATGACCATTGCCAAGATTGTCAAAATATGCATTGTCAATGGATCCCTCTTGAAATAAAAAAGGGTACAATTTCTTTCCTCATAGAAAAGTATATAAATCAAATATGAAGGTTAAAAAAAAGTGAAAAAAAGGGGAGAAAAATAACCAAGAAATGTACGGAACACGCATGGGAAGGCGTGATGATGTGAAGCGTTTGGGGCCACCCATGGCCCATCATCATGCCTGTTTAAAACTCAAAAACTCAAAACAAAGCCCTTCTTTATTAACTGCACCGATTCAATTCACTCCCATCTCCCACCTACGTCGCCCACCGACAGGTGGGACCCAAATGTCGGTCTCCGTTAAATGTCACGTGACAACCAACACCGTAGCACGTGGTTTCGGTTTTGGTAGTTCGTTAGTCGGAGACGTGACGGACGGGAGTTTAACGGAGGTCAAAGTTGGTACCGAGAGAACTGAGCTAAGCGGATCTCCGTATGAGATATTGAGATCTCTCGAGGGTAGAACCGTAGAAATCTAATATACTGCTTTTTCATGGAGATTCTGTACAAGCTCGAGAGTCGAGATACATTGATATCACATTTTTTAACTAGTCACAATAATGCTCAAGTAACATTATATGAAGATGTTACAAAATATTTAAATTTACTTACAAATTACAATTTAAAATCGTTTTCACTTTTTGATGACAGATTCAGTAAAATTTATAACAGAAACCAAATTTAGTCCAACAAACACCACCAAATATGTAAATTATTTTATCAGCGTTCCAGGGTAAATTACTAAAAACTTATATTACAGGGTTATGTGCAATCAGAATTCAGACCGCTGGGAGCTAACCAAAATCCTCTATAATCCTTATTAATAACAGGACCCTGCTATTCAGATCTACACCGACAGATCAATCCCAACCGGAATATCATCCGTTCATTTTCAACCCAACGGATGCGATCTGAACAACAGCCTCCTGTCATTCCCTTTGAATAACAGCAGAGGCGAACTTGCTGGTAGAGATCAGAGAAGAGAGATTTAGCGCAGTGCATATCCTCTACTGCTCAGTAAATTACTGCGCAGTACTCTTACCGTTGAATTCGCTTGATGATTCGTGCAACTCAATCTCAAAGAACCATCCATAATCCACATTGTTGATTCTCTGCAAAGTACAATACTGCGCAGCAGAGGATAAGCACTCCTGGTAGAGAGATTTAGCGGGGAGGGAGGGAGTACAAGTATAAAACCTGCGCAAAGCTCAAAGCTCTCTCTGTTATGTTATATTCTCTCTCAGTCCCTCACTCACTGACACACTCTCTTTTTATTTCCTCACTCCACTTCCTTCCTCTGTTTCTCTTTTCCCTTCTTCCTCTGTTCCTAAGAAGAGATCTGTGACTGTGAGCTATATACATTGATTAAAGAAGAGGAGGGAGCGATCCGTTGAGATAACTAACTAATTAACCATGGCCGTGCCGGCTGGAGTTCGCGTGGCGGTAATGACGACCCTCGCGGCGCTAGTGCTGCTAGCTGGAGGCCTCGGGTGGATCGGAGGAGTCCACGACTTCTCTGCATCATCAAGGTACGCACAGTCTGTGAACCGCTCGATCGATGCTCTTGACGATGTCACATTCAATTCTCTGATTTCCGCATTATTTTGTTCCGATTGTTTCGTAGGATTGCCGGCGCCGGAGGAGACGGACTGAGGTCGATTTCGCGGAGAAGCATGAAGGAATCTCTGGCAATGGCGAATGCAACCAGGTAATTAATCAATAAACTGTTTCACATTGTGCATCACTGCATTGCGTTGTGTTATCAATCGTTACGGATCTGGCAACAGCATAGATCGTTACTGATCTCGGCCGTCGATGTCCGGATCGGAGGATCCCAACCGTCGAATCGAAATCTGAGATCTTGAAGCGAAACCCTCTCTTCAGTCTTTCCGTTGTCGTTTGCACCGGCGACGACAAACGCATGAACGAAACGAAGTCAGTTGGAGGAGGGTAATCTGGTCAATTCGTATCCAGTCAAATTATTAATGAGAGCAACAGGGAATGTTTATGTAATTATGTCCCTCTCCTACTCTCTCTCTCTCTCGGGAGAAGGCGAGATTAATTAAATTTTGTGTTCGTAGATTCTTTGTTATTCCGACAGCAGTCGCCTCCTCAGTCCTCACCACCTTTTTGTTTGTTGCATAAATAAATTGATTATAAATTAAAGAATTTTACTCCAATACTTCCAGCAAAAAAAATTTCTTTTCGATCTGACGATTATAAATAAATATTACACGTTATGAGATTCATCTGTAACCGATAAAAAAAATTATTTGAGTGTGAACATGAAATTAACGTCCTAAATTAAAAATGTGAATTGCAAATTGTTAATCAATAGAGGAAATTTACTAATTTAGTTTTTTATGAGGATAATTTTGGTTCTTGGAGAGACCGACAGCCTCGAGCGGCAAAAACCAACACAGGAGTCCTGCAAAATGGGTGGGATTTTGGAAACCGATGCAGTTCAATTGCAAAGTGTTTTCTGTTCAGGCGCGAAATTATCGTATCTTCGAATTTTTAACTTTCTCGGTAGTCGATACCTAACCAGGGTTGCATTTTTATTTATTTAACAACATTTTATCCTTGAAAGTTTACAATTCTTTATACTTATTTTAACACTCCTCCGTACGTACATATTGTATGTTGCATTGTTGTGGGGCCACATTTTTGATAAACACTAAACAGGAGCATTAGGGATTAATTAGCTGTCGAAATTACTCAAATCAGGATTAAAATTATATATTGGCCGACATGCATTTTAGAGAAAATTCTGTTAAGTTTCTTAATTTTTTTAATTAAGGCAGTAATTTGTAGTTTTTGGAGGTAAAGATGGTGTTATTAACATGCATGCTTTAACTTTTTTTTTATTTGGGCTTTTAACTTTTGTTACAGTGGGATCCAGGATGTGGTCGGTGCAGTTGATGACCCCGAACTAATCGTCTCTGAGGTCCACATGTAAGTTTTCTTTTGTTTTCTTGTTAAAGCCCTTTTTCATGTTATGAGTAATAAGTAATAACCAAGCTTCCAGTAAAATAGTTGTATAATTACATTATAGCCCAGCTTTAAATTTTGTCCTCCCGAACAAAAATATTATGATACCATGGTATATATAATTCTCTCGAGTCTCGACAGGTTTTATTAATGAGTGTATAAAGGTGGTTGTGCGGATCTCAATTAGTAAAAGGGAAAAATGTGTTAAAAGAGCATGGAGGTCATGTATGGTATATTGGTATCTTTGCTTCATGGTCAACAGGCTTGGTGGGGCTTTTAATTGGATTTTTTTGGGAATAGCTGGATCTGGCTACTGGGCCCAAGTCTGTGTATTATTAACTTGGATTTTTCCCATTTACTGTCTGGTTTTCTCCAAAATAGTATTCTAGAGAGAATTTTATCCAAAGTACAAAATCACAGTTTACTTCAATTGTTCATGCAGATCTCTCCAAAATGCACTTGGAAAAATTTAATTTGATTCACCATATTTTATGAACAATTGGCCTAAATTAATTAGCTTATTTCGACAATAAGTATTGGCCAAATATTTTGATTCCCATTTCTTCTGTACCTTTTAGTTCTAAGAGGTTGTCTCTTGTTTGTAAAAATTAGTGAAAAATAATATCTTAGGTGCAAATCTGGTTTCTTCCCTTTTGTGCCACTTCTGCTATTCATTTAGTGCCCTCTATACAAACTGTGTGCTTGGTTGGTGCATGGCAATGGCAGACAAGATTTACATCCATAGCCATGGCCACCTAAGACTTGTGCACTCATTAAATCCCCACATGGTGCTGCTGTTGGAGAGCAGAACTGTAGATTATGAGAAGCATAGACTTTATCTGCTATTTCTTGTTGGACTAGTACAGGATATCTAACCTGCTGTTGATCATACCAACCTTATGTTTGCATTTACTCTCCTTACCCTGTTTGTTGGATGCCCTTTTCTTTTACCTTTTAACTAAGTCTGTGAGTTTTTCTTCAGATTTACTCGGTCAAGAAATTGCCTACCAAATCTGGTTAACAATTCCGATGGTCATAACATTCCTTATTATCTTGCAAAAAGATTTAAATAAGAATTAATAGTTGTGAGCTATTCTAATAAGGGTAAGATTTAGTCAGATTGACACACTTCAATAAAAATAATCTTCCTTCTGTCCTTATATCCTCTGGTTCAGATTATCAGACAGAAACCATATAATAAGAGTGAATGTTTTAATTCGAGGCAGTTTGGGTCCTTTTAATAAAATTCCCAAGTTATGACTTATGAACAATACAACTGTACAAAATTCTCAAGAATTTATTTGAATAATAATTAATCATCTTAAAGTATTAATGGTACATTTTATTATTGAATATTGATTGAATAAATGCTACAGCTAATTTGAGCAGGGATCACCTAACGGGTGAACATTAATTTCTGACTTACTAATTTTATTTGCATTTAAATCAAACAGGAAAATAAACAACAGTACAGCACGCCGCTCCCTAGGCTACCTATCCTCCTGCGGAACGGGCAACCCCATAGATGACTGCTGGCGGTGTGACCCCAAATGGCACAAGAACCGCAAGCGGCTTGCTGACTGTGGCATTGGATTTGGCCGCAATGCCATTGGTGGCAGAGATGGCCGCTTCTACATTGTCACTGATTCTGGTGATGACGATCCAGTAAACCCTAAGCCTGGTACACTCCGCCATGCTGTCATCCAAGATGAGCCCCTCTGGATTGTCTTTAAGCGTGACATGGTTATAACTTTAAAACAAGAACTGATCATGAACAGCTTCAAAACCATTGATGGTCGTGGAGTTAACGTGCACATTGCAAATGGCGCTTGTCTAACAATTCAATTTGTCACAAACATTATCATTCACGGATTGCATATACATGATTGCAAGCCGACCGGAAATGCGATGGTTAGGAGCTCACCATCCCATTACGGGTGGCGGACCATGGCTGATGGGGATGCCGTGTCCATTTTTGGGTCAAGTCATATCTGGGTCGATCATAATTCACTCTCCAAATGTGCTGATGGACTGGTTGATGCGATTATGGGATCTACAGCAATCACCATTACAAACAATTATTTCACTCACCACAATGAGGTATATAATTTTCAAAAATTAAATATTCAGATAATCATGGCAATATTGTCCCATTTGTTAAAGTTTGGAAATGTTTACCCTGGTTGATCTTTGAAGGTGATGCTCCTTGGACATAGTGATTCTTATGTAAGGGACAAAGCAATGCAAGTGACGATTGCTTTCAACCACTTCGGCGAAGGCCTCATTCAAAGGATGCCAAGGTAACATTTTACAAAACTATTCAATTCCAAATACAGCAAGTATTAACACAAATAGCTTTGTAATGGTGTGAAATCTGGATTGAGATATTCTGAATTTTTCCTACAGATGCCGGCATGGTTATTTCCATGTGGTGAATAATGACTACACCCACTGGGAGATGTATGCCATTGGTGGAAGTGCCAATCCCACCATTAATAGTCAGGGGAATAGGTATCTTGCCCCTATCAATCCCTTCGCGAAAGAGGTATCATAAACTTGATTAATTATTATATTTAATTATATTTATACGTGCACAATCAAGTAATACTTACACCCTCTATGGTTGACAGGTGACAAAGAGGGTCGACACTGCAACAGGTGTGTGGAAGAGCTGGAACTGGAGATCAGAAGGAGATCTCCTGCTTAACGGGGCCTACTTCACCCCTTCTGGAGCCGGCGCCTCTGCCAGTTATTCTCGCGCATCCAGCCTAGGTGCCAAGTCTTCTTCCATGGTCGGTACCATCACTTCGGGAGCAGGTGTTTTATCCTGCCGCCGAGGCTCAGCCTGCTAGTTCGAAGATAAAGAGGAAATAAAAGGACCTCTTCATTTGACAGTGTTATAGGTTTTATTTTTCTTTTAACACAGTCGTCATCTGTATCAGTTGTGTTATTGTCGAATTTCACCGGTACCAACCTCCCCCTGCTTCACGACAGTAAATGGTGATTCTTCCGTGGAGCAGGTGCGAAGCGTTGCTGATTTGTTGTGACATTTTTCTACATGCTTTTTTTTTTTTTTTTTTTTTTTCTTTTGCCATTTTTCCTCCATTGTGCTCAGTCATGTCTTTGAGAGTGTTCAATTACTAAGTCCTGTATTATAGGTTTATCCTTTTGTATTGGATAGTAATATGGTTGTACTTTCTCCTATTGGATTCTGATTGGATATGTTGTAAGGGATTGATATATACTCCAAGAGCAATCTTCAATGAAAAAACGAAGTAAAGTTTAACATTTCTTTTCCTTGCAATTTTCTGTTTATTCTAATAATTTTTCTATATGTAAAAACTATAAAGAGTGTGGAGCTGCTTAATTCTCGGCCATTTCAAGAGTATTGAGCACATTCATTGCTTTTGGTTGAACATATAAAGCACCAAATAACTGGCATGTGTTTTACAGTAAATTTAGTACCAGTAGTATCTTAATGGATAACATCTTACTAATGTATCTTCAAGTTTTAAGGTTGTGATATATTTGTTTAAATATACATTCATAAAAATAAAAAGATTTTTATTTGTTGAAATACTGTTTTGAGATGAGAAGGGGAGTCAAATCCCTACATGAAGATCTTGCAAGGCCTAGATCCATCCCCATCATACACCATTGCTGCCTGTCACTACTATCACAGGTAATTTCTACATTAAATTCCTTGGCAAGCCGTTGAATATTATAAATATTATTCCTCCACCACCACCACCAAGAAAACAAGCCAGTACAGCCGTACCCCCTCTTGTCCCTTGGCATATCATATACTCTCAATTCTGTCCAGCAGTAGAATTAAATACATGGCAACCCCACTCGGCCACAAACCAAGCAAACTAGCATGTATGGTGCATGTGATATGAGCTGGGTTTGTAAATCTGTAATGCATTATGCATATATTCAGCTGATAACAAGCCTCTATCATACATACATAGTACATATATACATACATCCAACTATATATATCTTGTGAGCACCAACTTGCTGGTAAGCAGCTAACAATGGCTTTGTTTGTCCCTTCAGCCATTCTCCATGTCGGTTCTTCAATAGTATATTATTATGCATAATTAATTCTTGGATCCGATCTCAGTGTTGATGCATGGAGGAATCACAGTTTCAAAGATCTAACAGAAATTCTTGGATAGTAATAATTGGGGTCTGTTCAATGAGACTTTAATGTGGTAGTGATGTGGATAGAACTACTGTCAAATTAAGCTGAAGATATTGATGTGTTCAGAAGCAGAAAAAAAAATTCCCAATTTTTTTTGGATTAATACAGTATATATTTTGCAAATGGCCTAGTATCTCAAGTGGTAGTTAGCTAGATGACTTCCAGGAGGTCATGGGTTCAATCCTCCATAGACGCAAAATATAAAGTTTCAATGAAATTGATGGAGTATTCCACTTTCTTCAAAAAAAAAATAATAATAATAATAAATATAGTATATATTTTCATGGAAAAAAATATGAATTGCTAATTTAACAATCTTTCTAAATTAGTAACTATATTGAAATTTCATGCCAGTATTTGCAAAAAAATTGACATTATTGAAGTGGATACTATCCAGTAATCATGATTTTTCTCTTAAGTTTTTTTCATCTTCATGAACTGCATGAGTTTTCATTTTACAGGGTGAATTTTATTTGTTGTTAATTAGCGTCTATATATTAAATCAGTGGATATGGGTTTTGTTTTGCTTGTTTGTATGCTTGTTTTTAATTTTGTGCTGGCAGTTGTCTCAACTGTGGCCCTCTTGATCTCATGTCGGCAGCTATAGCTTCTATTTCTTTTGAAGTAACAATTGTACCTGATAGTTGCATGTTTAAAACAACAATAATAACGTTTAATGTTCTCGCAGAAAATGTTTACGTTAGAAACCTAAAAGTGTAAGTATAAAAGTATGAAAATTACATGTTAATTAATGAACACAAATCAAAATTTATAATCAGTAAAATTAAAAAATGACAAATCTCTGTCTGCTAAATAAGCATTGCCAAGCTCACACACTAACAACTGTACATCAACTGAGGCCCAATAGACCCAATAAGAATTCATATTCTGGTAACAGGCCTTGATCAGTTGATGTTTAATTATCATTATCCATATATCCCTACAGTATTCCTCCATAGCATATATCATAGGCTTTTCTTCAGGATAGAGCCTTTTTTTAACACAAACCATGATCCATAGCAAATAAAATTAGAAAATTTACATCAGAAGATCATCCAACCAACAGTCTCTTCGTAGCCCAATTTTGTTTTTTTTTTTTTTGGAAAAATGTATAGTCAAACTACTTAAGCCAACCATCTAATCCTCACTCGTGGTCTGAGAATTCAAATCGGCTGTTATTCCAAAAAAAAAAAACAGGACCCTGTTATTTTATTGTGGACTGTTGGATCAAAATTAACAGATCAGATTTAGTTGAAAAAGACTCCCTAAAATCTAAAGTGGGCCGATCGGATCCGTTCATTTTGATCTAACGGCTCACAATGGAATAACAGCAGATACGGACTCCATAGTCTGATACATCCCACGCACGTGTATGCATATGCTTAGCACAATTGCATAAATCAGATACACTGAATAATGATATCTATTAATCGGAAATATATAAATATTAACCGAAAAATAATATTTGTTTATTAAAAATACGGCTGAGTGCACACTAGCTATTATTAATTTTTTTTTTTTTTCAGTTTTCACATTCCTTGTGTGCTTTGGCGCCTTCTAAACACGCCACGTGTCCTCAGCCTCAACTCAACATCACTCAAAGAATCTCTATCTGCCTGTCTTCTTCTTCTTCTTCTTTCTTTCCCTCTTTTTCCCTTTTTCTTTCAGAAGAATTCTGTAGTGGCCGAGTGGGGACTGACTGTGCTTCATTCATTCATTCAAGGCTGGAACTTGGAAGGGTATCTGGGCAAGGCATCATCAACAGCTTAATAGTTTGCACCTTACCTAGCTAGCTAGCTACTTACCTTCCTTCCTTCATTCCTTCTCTGAAGAGTTTGTGTTGGTTGGCAAGGAAGTTGGTTGAGAGTGGCATAGCATGGCAGAGAAGAGGCCTCACATGGAAGAATCCGACAGCGACGGCTCTACCTCACAACCTTCTGGTTTGCTTCTCTTTTTTATTTTATTTTACTAGCAAGAAACCCGCAAACGGGCGGGTGTTTCAAATTCTGAGATCATGCCATGTAATATATATAACGTGCTTTTGGTTTTTGCCTAATTATTTACCATTCAAATTTCAACTTTAAACTAAATTAACTCATTGAATTTTAGAATATAAAGCATTAATTCCTCATTAATGTAAATTCTAATCAAATTGATGTCTTCCATACCAAAATTGATATATTTCCATTTTTATAAAAACCAAAATGGAGACGAAGTTGTTTAATTGGAGTACATCAACACCTTTAAAATCAATGCATTTTGATCTCTACCATTGATTAGGGGTAGAATGGGAATTAAAAAATTTTGAAGGAGGAGGAAAAAATGGAGACGTCCAATACTTACGTGCTTTATAATATAGTATAGATATAGATGTAGATGTTGGGTGCATTTCTTTGTTTGCAATAACGTGAAGTATACTTCTATATATAAAAGGTATAAGGAATTGTAGTAATACTGATATATGTCCTGGCACAATTACAAGAATTATGCATCTTTCTTGGGTCTTCAATATGTATCAAGTATCAACAATTGGGTAAAATATATTTGGTGCTCTCTCTTTTGATTAATTGTATAAAGGAGATGCGAATTATGTCATTTTTTTTGTTGCTCTTTTATGCATTAAATGGATATATTTGTTGTGTTAAAATGGTTTTCTGAAATTTTACCATTTTGAACAGTTGGGGCAACCGGGCTAGGCATGAAATGCAAATAAATTCCATTTGATAGCAAATTAGCAATATAAAGCATATTACCTCTTTACCATAATTTCTATAGTCCAGTACATACAGAAAATGGAATGAATAATTTCATCAAACATATCGTGTGCATCATATTGAATACATGGTAATGTAAGTAAAAATAAATTTAAAATATTAATTGGCAAGATAATTTGACCCAAAAAAAAAAAAAATCAAAATCTTGAGAGCCAAATGCAAATATCACTCTCACCGTTATGATGTACTATTGAGAAAATTTGTCTTTCAATTACGCAGAAAGGAAGGTGCAGATTGTCTGAATTTTTTCACTTTATGTATTTAATGGATATATTTTATAATTTTGTCGTCCTTGATTGCTTTCTGAAATTTTATCATGTTGAACAGTGTGGGGTAAGAACGAAATACATAAAATTCCATCTGATACACTATAAAGCATAATACCTCTTTAACTATGTTTCTGTGGGCCGGTACATACAAAAATGCAATTGAAACATTTCATCAAACACATTGCGTGCATCATATCGAATGCACAGGAATAAGAGTATAAAGATAGGGGCAAAAATCTTGTGAACCAATTCTACCATTTCCATTATATGTATCTTGGAAAGAAGAACAAAATATTTACTCACTGTATTTATGCCATCATCGCTGTACTGCAAAAGAAAATTACCAGTAAATTGGAGATAGACATGACATGACATGAAATCTATTAGCAGCAGGAGAGCTGAGAATCCATGATTTGTGTCGGACACTACTTAGGACCAGACAGAACTTCTTAGGACACTTGTAGTACCAATCTATGCATTGTTTTCTCAAAAATAACGGATGAAACCGAGAGATGTGCATATCTTGCTTGACAGACAGTACAGGAAGCTCAATTAACCCTCAAGTGATAGAAACTGCATATATCTTCCATTACCACATGAACGGAATACTTATTGATATTATAATAAAAACTCTATTTCCCTCTCTAGCTCTCAATTAGTCAAAATAAACTGATCCAAGGAGGGACGGCAGTAATTTCTTTGTATTAGTATCTTTTAAATGAATAATTTTGTGCTTCAATTGAATTATAAATACAATTTTCAGTGATTAATGGCCAGCAGCCCCTCAGTGAAAGCGATGTGCAAGAAGGTGTGGAAGGTCTTAAAACTGGTGAATTGCCTGTGGGGTATACATCTCAGTCAGACAGGTGTAGGAGGGGCCTGCAAATGGACCCTGCAATCAAACTTCTCGATGAGAAGGTTTCAGTGAAAGAAAAGGTACGGAAAAAAAGAAATTTCCAATAACAAAAGAAAAGTCAATGTATATATATATATATTTTGTACGTCTTGTATGCGTCTTTGGAGTACTATTTTCTTACAACTTAACTTCATCAGCTAAAACTGCTGAACAAAAGACTGCTGAATCGCATCGCTGTTGTCAAAGATGATGGAACTGTAGTTGTTGATGTACCGACCGATATTGAGCCCGTACATACAACGGCACCTCTTGATGTTGGGCCCACAGATGTATACATCGAACCAGCTGAGGATGAGGAGCTAAATTTCATCGATATACAATTCAGACCGCCAATGAATATAGTTATACTAATTGTTGGTACAAGAGGAGATGTTCAGCCCTTCGTTGCTATTGGCAAACGTTTACAGGTAAAAATGGTAAAATTGCATAGTAATTTTACTAGAAGAATATTTTACGGGAGTTCTTAATGCTACTATATGTAGGAATTAGGATCAGCAATCTTTTTAGTTGTAGGATTATAAACCAGCAATCTTAGTTCTTGATGCTACAAACAAAATTTGTAGGATTATGGACATCGTGTCAGACTTGCAACTCATGGTAATTTCAAGGAGTTTGTGTTGACTGCTGGCCTGGAATTTTATCCTCTTGGTGGAGATCCCAAAATCCTAGCAGGATGTACGCTAAGTTTGCCAAATTTATTTATTTATTTTGTTACTTGCTCAAACCTTGTACTCCAATAGCTGGATTGTTGAGATATACATTTCACTATTCCTTATTGTTTGTTGTCCTGAATACTTCTTCGGGGAACAGATATGGTGAAGAACAAAGGATTTTTGCCTTCGTCTCCATCTGAAATCACAATACAAAGAAAGCAAATCAAGGAGATTGTATTTTCTTTACTCCCTGCATGTAAAGAGCCAGATCTGGATTCACGAATTTCTTTCGAGGCAGATGCCATAATCGCCAATCCGCCTTGTTATGGTTAGTTTTTTATTATAAAGAGACATGTAAATCAAAGTTTCTAATGACCCTATTATCCTGCCTTCCTGGTCTTGTGGCCCGTGTTATTCTTATCAAAATTCAAGCTGCTGTTATATTACTACTATGGGATATAGTTGTTTTATAAATGTACTTATAAATTTGAGTGCAGAATGCTGATATGGACGAAACCTTGTTTAGGACATACACATGTGGCGGAGGCATTGGGAATTCCAATTCATATATTCTTCACCATGCCTTGGACGTGAGTCTCTTTATATCACTCTCTTTTTTCTGTTTGCAATATAGGCTGACAAGTGAATTCCGGCATCCTCTTTCTCATGTAAACCTTTCCCGCATGTTACAAGGTTTAGATTAATAAGATTCACCTCACTTTCTTTTTTCTTTTGGCGATATAGGCCGACAAGTGAATTCCCTCATCCCCTTTCTCGTGTTAACCTCCCCGCAGGTTACAAGGTGTGTTTCTGTTTTGTATTGTTCATCATCAGCATTATCTTCGTCATCATTTATCAATGACTCTATTCTTGTTGGTTCAGCTGTCATATCATATTGTTGACTCGATGATTTGGCTTGGAATTGGTGACATAATAAATGAGTTTAGAAAAAAGAAGCTGAAGCTTCGGCCAGTGACGTACCTAAGTGGATCCCATGGTAACGAGAACGATATACCTCATGGATACATATGGAGTCCCCGTCTTGTCCCAAAACCCAAAGGTTGGCTATTGTTTGGACGTCAGAGAGACCTAGATAAGCTGGAGAATAATATTTTCTGAAAATGTTAATTCTATATGCAGATTGGGGGCCACGGATTGATGTTGTTGGATTTTGTTTCCTAGACCTTGCATCAAATTATGTGCCACCAGAATCGCTCGTCAGATGGCTTGATGCTGGTGAAAAACCTATTTATATTGGATTTGGGAGCCTCGTAAGTCCTAATTTTTCATTTTCAATGATGAGAACAACAGATAGAAAATTGCTTGGATAACCATAGATTCCACTTCTTAAATCATCTTCTGCATTTGTACTTAAGTATTATTGTCATCAACCCAGTTCTTTTTTGTTCTTTAGCCTGTACAAGAGCCGGAGAAAATGACAAGAATAATAGTTGAGGCTCTCGAAAAGACTGGCCAAAGAGGAATCATTAACAAAGGTTGGGGTGGCCTCGGAAATTGTAAGTTTATTTATTCACTTTTCAGATCCCATTTTCAGTTATATGTTTACTGCAAGCAGTGTTGTATTGTGACACAATTTGTTTCTAAGTGTCAGAGCCGAAGGATTTTGTTTTCACGTTGGACAACGTCCCCCACGATTGGCTGTTCTTGAAATGTAAAGCCGTGGTATGTATATGCTCTGGTATATAATAAATAGTCGTCAGAATCTTCTGGAGAATATTATGCTGACAAGGTTTTGCGATTTTTTCTCCTTCAGGTACATCATGGTGGCGCTGGCACAACTGCCGCTGGCCTCAGAGCTGCTGTCCGTACCTCTCTCTCTCTCTCTCTGTGCGTTAAACACACATTCTTGTACACAAGAATTATTAACATATGCAATTGTTGTTCATATGCAGTGTCCAACAACAGTTGTGCCATTTTTCGGTGACCAACCATTCTGGGGAGAACAGATTCATGCCAGAGGGTTAGGCCCAGCGCCGATTCCGGTAGACCAATTCTCCTTGTCTAAACTGGTCAATGCAATTAAGTTCATGATGGATGAAAAGGTATTCACGCAGTGGCATAAACAGTTGCATGCTTCAATTGTTAAGAGTTGTAAATTGAAATGTATGTGATATTCTGACAGGTGAAGGAAAGAGCCGAGGACATTGCGATGGGGATCATGTCTGAAGATGGCGCGACAGGGGCAGCGAAGGCATTTCTAAAACATCTCCCTCCCAAATTGCCACAAGCAGCTCCTCAAGATAGCGCAAGTCATGTGCCACATCTGTTTCGTCCGATATCGAAATGTCTCGGCCTTTCCTGACCCAACGACAAATTGTAAAAATTGTTCGACTGTTTGCGTTGATGTTTGATTTCTATATATCAAGAATCCCTGTCATTTGATTTATGTAACTTCTGTAACGGTACATATTTTATAAATTCAGGTTATGAAATATTCTAACAAGCCTATATAACTATTTACAAGGGGATTTAATTTCACATTGATTCATCCATGTACTCATCTTCCTTTGTGCTTTCAGCGCTTTGTTTTCAATCTAAGCACCCTTAATCTGATTTTTGGGCTTTTTGCTTATAAGATCAGATCCACTTATTGAGCCTCATAGAGAGAATGAGAAAATTGAAAGCCCTCTAATGACTAAGCCCATTGGCAAAGAGCATTGAGCCTTGGACTTTAGTAGATATTTAGAATTGGTCTGTTGTGTCAACTGTACCTGTCAATGCAACAAAATTTTGCGTTATTTCGTTTCATTTCGTCCAAACGAAACGATTTGTGGTTTCGTTAAACGAAACAACATATTTCATTTCATTCTCCATTTTCATATATAATATTACTACTACAAAACAATTATTTTCGTCATTAATTTTGTTTTGTTTTTATCCAAATGAAACGATAAACAAAATGATTTACAGTTTCGTTAAACGAAAACACAACAATCCTTTTTTCATGATCGTTCGGTTGCGTTGACACCCCTAACTGTATACAACGTGGGAAACCAGTGTTTGTATACATTGAAATTAGGATGCTAGCTCCTTTTTATATACATTATTTATTTTGCATGAGAACCTGTTTCGTGTACATACTTATATATATATTAGGCGTGAAAAAAATACATATGAATCTTTAAGTAAGTTCTTTTTATATATGATATTACACGAAATTTGTAGTCATCCATATTTATGATATTTAGTAAGACCCAATTAAAAGTGACAAGAACTTTAGCACAATGAATCCAAGGAAAACACATGACATGTAGGTAGTGTTACTACCATCCTTTTCTAAATAAAAATACAGAGCTCTAATGTTACAAACTTTGTCATGTAGGCACTGTTATTATCAAACAAAACTGGTGCAATTAAATTGCATGGTACAAACTAATTGAAAATTTGAAATATAGGATTTTTAAGCACTACATAATAGTATAATACTCAACAAAAAAAAAAAAAAAAAACAAATAAAAGGACAATGATACAATGCCCCCAACATTGCCCCTCAGAAGAGGATCACCAAATGGCCGGGAAAGTAAGCTGATACTGAACCAAATTAGGTGTCTCAATATTTGTATTTTGTTGTTAATTCGGAGTTAATGTGTAGCTGTGTGGTTTTTTTCCTTGTCATGGAGGAAGGAATTAGCCCATTTAATCAAGCCCTGGTCCGTACCGGGCAAGGGCAGTTGGGGGTAAATTCTCTGTAATTTTGATTTTAATCAGTGCATACCTACAGGCTTTGAAAATCACAAGGAAAAAAAAAAAAAAAATCATTTTCGCTTTGAAAAATTGTTGGATATAGTGGATACTACCATTTTGAAAGGAGTGGGAGTAGGTCCGGTGCCCATTGGACCGAAATGCGTTCGATGAGCACCAGGAACCGTTAGATCGTCTCGAGAAAAGTGCTCATCGAAACCAGTGTTGCAATGCTACACAAGCGCCTCTTTCCAAATCAACATCCAACAGTAAAAAGTGCTCATCGAACCAGACTTGGTCCGATGGGCATAGGATCTACTCTTTGTCCATTTTGAAAATGTAACAGTAAGATTCCAACCAATAATGTTGGAAATGCATACATATTATTTCCATTGAAATATGAAAAACCATGGAAGCCATCCAAATCCAATAGCTTCAATCCATATATCCAATGAATCATGGACACAACAGGGGGAAATAGACACAGTGCCCAATCATCAATGTCATGTACTGCCACCATAAAAGGATGAGATCACATCCATTTTTTATTCTACTTCTCTCCATTTATGCCTCAGCACAGAACTAAAGTGGTGAAGTTTTTGACTGACCTTTTCACTCCGCTAAAGTCACAGACTCATCTCTTCTCTTCGATTCTTTCACCCCATTTAGCTTTAGTGAAAATTAACGTTGCCCGCAACAACGTGCGGGTACGCTTCTAGTATACAAGAAAGCATGCTGATAGGGTAGCTAGATAGGTCAAGTTTGCCAGTAAACAGATAAGCTGGAGCATGCAAGACTGATCAGATGGGGCTCACCTGAAAAGCTTTGTATATAGGGGGAGGCTACACCTAGAGGGGGGCACAGTTGGGTCCTGGTCGGGACATATAAGGTGCCAATTAAGTAGCATATATGATATAGAGTAATACCTAGCGTCTATTGAAAACCCGTTCATAGATTCATAGACATGTACAGAATGTAACAGATACATCCCGAAATATAACAGATGTATCCTGAAATGTAACTTATGGACGACGCTATGGACGGTTTTTGTATGGACGCTAGGCATTAGTACTCTAGATCGGAAAAACCTTTAACGAAACACACACATATATATATTCAATTCATTCATTGCTTTCTTTCTGTCTCTGTTGGGTTTTGTACGACATGCACAACAAGGGACAAATCAAGCTTCTTTCTCCATTGATTAATTAAGAGGTTAGTTAGTTATCATTTATCAATGAATTTTTGGATAGGATTTACTTTACCAGCATTTATGTATTGATTTGCATAGAGTTTGGAGAGTGTTTTGAAATCTGAGGCAGGTGGGGCAGGCAGGAATTAAATTGGTATATATATATATATATATATATATATTAATATATGGTCCCAATTTAAGTCCCCAACCAACCTGAAATTCACTGTGCAACAGTGCAACAGTGCAAGTGTGCAACAGAGACAAAGAGGGGTTCCAACTTGGTCTTGTCTGTCTGTCTCATTACAAAGCATGGTTTATGTACTGATCCTGCACCCAATTGCTGGTACCATTAAGCCAAAATGCCTCATTTTGGTGCCAATTAGTGAGACAAGTTGACAACTTGAGGGCAGCCATTTGCTACAAACTGTCACATGATCATCAGTACATCAACATGAGCTGTTAATTTGGTTTGAGTAATACCTAGCGTCCATATATATGTTACATTATGGAATGTATTTGTTACATTCCGGAATATATCTGTTACATTCTGTATATGTCTATAGATGTATGGACGGTTTTTCAATGGACGCAAGGTGTTTCTCATTTGGTTTTATAGCATCAGAAAAATACTTGACAGATATATATGTGCTGCTTTGGTACGTACATGGTCTGTTTCTTATCCACGTTGTAAAGACTAAAAAGTTGTTTCAGAGAGGAATCACATGCTTCATGATCGAGTCATGACAAAAGCAAAAAGAGCAAAGAAATAATAGTTTATATATGAATTAGGACTGTTTATAGAGTTTAAATGTTATAAATTGAATGTAATTGTTACAAAATTAAGTGTAACTGTTACGAGATTTATATTTTATGGACGTAATAGACAGTTATTTCAGTGGACGCTTGATGTTTCGATTAATAAAGTTGAGGGAGCAACAGAAATAGGTAGGAGCAAGATGATTCCATATCCTCTGTAGCACTGCATAGTGTAGCACAGAATGTGAACCGTTAGATCATCTCAAGATCTGTGCCAGCATGAATCACGAGATAATCTAACGGCTCACGTTCTGCGCTACACTTTGCAGCGCTACAGAGGATGAGCACTCGAGCAACATGGCGTATTCACTTATATCACTGGGTTATGTTTTCCATATATATTTGGAAGTAATATTTGACCAACAAATACACACATGTAACATGTTGAATGTTGGACATGTGATCAGTTTTTGTGTTGGAAATGATCATCACTGAGTATGATAAATATATGACCAAAATATTACACATAATCCCCATTAAAACTTTTTGTTTGTTATTTATAATAGATATATTTATTTGTGTATTATTTATATGTAATAGGATTTTATTTTTGGTTTATTTTTTATAATAGAGAGAATTGTGGTCACTGAGACTACTGATCGATTTTTGGGGTTCACTGGTAATAAAATTCTGACTTGTAATAGATGCGTGCAGTCTTGGCATCTTAGATCATAAAATACCAAATTAATTAGGTCCCAAGATCTATATATAAATAATAAGTATGATTGTATGAGAGTATATTGTCTAGCCTTTTTAAATGTAAGAAAATATATAAAAACTGAGTATCCTTTTTTTTATTTAACCATGCCGTGTAATTCTGTTTTAACGTCAAAC
Organism: Cyperus esculentus; assembly: GCA_030179965.1. Lineage (NCBI taxonomy): Eukaryota > Viridiplantae > Streptophyta > Magnoliopsida > Poales > Cyperaceae > Cyperus > Cyperus esculentus. The sequence goes on along the minus strand of JASGLE010000015.1, from coordinate 928,928 downwards.
CGTTAAATGGTCGCCTTACCATTAAGAGTTGTAAAACGTTTTTGAAAAGCTTGATATATAGAGACAAAAAAGTTTTGACATGCATAAATTAGGAGGCTAGGAGCTGAAATTTTACGTCTCTATACATTTTTATGAGTATGTATAATACCCCTAAGAGGATATGAAATCCATTTTTCTTATATATATTCCTTCGCATAAACGACATCATTATATCAAAATTGGTTTGATAATTATTTGAGTTTCATAAATACTTATTATTTGGTGTGGTATAGTGGTCAGCCTAATATATTTTCTAAGAAAAATTTTGCAGTGTTTGAGATTTTTGTGTGCTTACTTTTCTTTATTTGAAAACTATTACAATAGACATTTCAGTAGCTCGTTGTAATATCTAGTCCATGTTTTAATTAGCTTAAATTATGTATAATATGAAAATTTTATACTTTTATCTATATTATTAAAAGAAGCAACACGATTGAAATAAAAATTGAACAAATGAGCCTCTATTTATATATATTCTTAAATCTCAAGTCTCTTATGAAACAGAGTGCCCATGTCACATGTGGGATAATCTTCTGAAAGCAGTGTAAAAATCAAACACAGTCAAATCTCAAATGAGATATGGAGATATAAGATATGGATAAATATGTCTAGCCTAACATTGCACCTAGAACTATGTGATGCGTTTGCAGATTGATGTTCATTTAGAACGTTTTGTAAACTGGTATCTCAATTTTGCAGTTTTGCAATTTTGTAAATTGTCTTTTAGAAAGAAAATTGTCTTTTATAACGTTTACAACATTTTGTAAACTGCCATTTAGAACGTTTGTAAACTGTCCATTTGCTATCCATTTCTTCCCATGATTCATTTAGAACGTTTTGTAATCTGTCTTGTAGAACGTTCTGTTTATAATATATCAAATAAATAAAATGTCAGCACATTACATGGTGTGGGGGCAATGTGTGTGGCGCCTTATCACTATCCGTAAGATATTATGGAAGTAGTTGCTCTGCATCTAGAAGCGGCAAGCTAAGGCCGTACTACTCATGGTACAAACGGATATATCATATTCAAATAATCAAATATGATCAGCATCACCCGCAGAAAGACATATGCATATATGATACCAACCACTCTATGTTTAGTTGGAATTTCATTACACTTTTTAATAAATTTATAATTAATTTCAAGATTTTTTTTAATCTTTCATAAGTTTATATTTTATAAATCCCATTGTCTGTCAATATTGTTAAGATAATCGTTGTCTAGCACTATAAGAATTAAGAAATTATATAAGATTGTTTTACAAGGAAATAGAAACTAATTAATCTATTCAGGGATGAGGCCAGGATTTCATCATAGCGGGGGCCAAAAAAATGATGCCGCAACAATTTTTTTGAAAATTAAAATGGTTCCATATCATATTATTACACAGTCAAAATTATTAGGTTTCATATACAATTAACATAATAAAAGACATTATACTTAAACCATCTTAATATATTTAACCTAAAATAATGTACTAAATTTTTTTTTCAAGGATCACAGGGGGACATATCTAAATATATTTAACCATCTCAATATATTTAACCAAAAATAGTATATTAAATATTTTTTTTCAAGGATCACAGGGGGCCATAGCCCCCCAGCCACCCCTATCTCCGTCCCTGAATCTATTACCTCTATGAAGTACAAATATCATTTCCAATATTAAAAAAATTAACGTACGTTTATCAAAATAAAAATATTATGCGTCCTGTCATATTTAAAAATTACAGCTATTTGTGTTAATCCCTGGAGGACAAATTAGTTGACATTTTTTTTTTCTCTTTGTAACGGATTATGTATGTTTTGTATAATGTTGCCCATTTCTGGTCTGAACGCAGACCATGAATGAGGGCCTTTTTTTATTAATAAAAAAATAAAAAATCAAAATTACAATCGTAAAAACTGTTTTTTAAAAATTACAAAAACATTAAAACCGCACTCTGAAAGTACGGCTCACCCCCTACTGAGCTGTACTTTTAGAGTGCAGCTTAGCTCTGAGTGTGAGCCGCACTTTCAGAGTGCGGCTTAGCACTGAGGATGAGCTGTTGCGGATTTATGAAGACATTTGAAGGGGCAAACGTTGGTTTTTTTTACAAATGACCTACCGTTTTAAAGATCTTGAAGTCTACTTTCCAATGGTTCAACTTCCAAGGCATTTGGAGTTTTCTCCAGAGAGTTATTGCAGTTTGAGTGGAGCGGGGTCAGTTGAAACATGGGTTGTTCTGTATTCTCTCTTTAATTACGAATTTCTAGAGTTTTATGTTGTTTTAGGCTATAAAAGGAGATGTATCATGTTGTTATGAGATTTAAGAAAGACACAAAAGATTATAATACAAAGAAATCTTGTTAATCCATCTCTTCTTTTATCTCAAAGTCTTGTTTATTCACCACTCTCTCTTTTATCTAAGTTAACATAGCTAACTGTTAAAGAATGTCTGTTGCAGTCTTTGTACAAACCCTTGATAAATGCTTCAAGAATGTTTGTAAGGTATTATCTTCAATTTTAACAAGGTTATTGACTTTCTATATATTCTTTGCTCCCTTGAATGTGGCAAAACTAGCTTTCACTATGACTGTTTGTGCTTTTAACACTGATTGTCATCTTGTTTACACTTTTCGTTGTTCAATTTCATAAATCATAATTTAAGTATAAATTGAGATATAAAAATATTTTAGTCTTTGTCTGAATTCAAATTAGGTCTTAAAGTGTGGAGGTAATTAGCGCCTTAAAGGCAGAAGTGTACTGCATTGGGTTCAATCAGCCTATTTTTTGGAACTATATAGTTGCAGACTTGCATGGGTAGTATTAGATAAATTAGGAGATTAGTTCATTTAGTTAGGAATATTGAATGTTAGATAGAGCGTTTGACTAAGTCAACGTATTGTATGTAATGACCTACTAAGGTGTAATCAACAAAATAGTAATCAATAAGAAAATCATTTTCTCTTTCTGTTATTCGTTTATGGTATCAGAGCTTCTCTCTTCTCTACTTTCTTCCTCCCAAAGGAAAAAAAATCCCCAAACTCTATCTAACATTCAATCTTCTTAACTAAATGAACTAATCTCCTAATTTATCTAATACTACCCCATGCAAGTCTGCAACTGTACAGTTCCAAAAATAGGCTGATTGAACCCAATGCAGCACACTTCTGCCTTTAAGGCCCTAATTACCTCCACACTTTAAGACCTAATTTGAACTCAGATAGAGACTAAAATATTTTTAGATCTCAATTTATACTTCAATTATGAAATTGAACAATGAAAAGTATAAACAAGATGTCAATCAGTATTAAAAGAACAAACAGTCATAGTGAAAGTTAGTTTTGTTATTCAAGGGAGCAAAGAATATATAGGAAGTCAATAACATTGTTGAAATTGAAAATAATGTCCATCTCACATACATTCTTAATGCATTTACCAAGGGTTTGTACAAAGACTGCAACACACTGTTAACTTAGATAAAAGAGAGAGTGTTGGATAAACAAGACTTTGAGATAAGAGAAGAGATGGATTAACAAGATTTTTTTGTATTATAATCTTTTGTGTTTTTCTTACATCTTATAACAACAGGATACATCTCCTTTTATAGCCTAAAATAACAGAAAACTCTAGAAATTCGTAATAAAGAGAGAATACTGAACAACCCCTGTTTCAACTGACCACGCTCCACTAAAACTGCAATAACTCTCTAGAGAGAACTCCAAACGTCTTGGAAGTTGAACCATTCAAAAGTTGACTTCAAGACCTTTAAAATGGTAGGTCATTTATAAAAAAAAAAAAACAATGTTTGTCCTTTTAAATATCTTCATAAATCCGCAGCAGCTCACCCTCAGTACTGAAAGTGCGGCTCACCCTCAGTGGTAAGCCGCACTCTCAATGAAGTCAACTTTCCAAGTACAGCTTTTACAATAGTTGTAAAAGTGCGGCTCAGTAAGCGTGAACTGCACTGTTTTACTATAGTTGTAATTAAAAAAAAAACCGTTTTTACAATTATAATTTTGATTTTTTATTTTTTATAATAAAAAAAGGCTATGAATGAGGGCGCCTCGAAGACCACGGATAAGGTTTATTGCTACTGTATATTATTAATGTTACTTGTTCTCCAAGTACAAGTTGTCAGATAAATTCAAAATTTATAATAAAAAATAGCAACAAAATTTGACTGGTAAATTATGAATTTAATTAATTACTTGTGAATAGAACACATTTAATTATTAGAAAAGTATGAATTGTGATGATAAATAATTTTATTCAAATGATCTTATTATATAAAGATCTTCTTTTTTTTTTCGATCCAACCATATTATTAGTGAAAATTATCCAATATAAAAATTTATCCGTAACAAATAAAAATGTTCGGGGTGCGATCACTAAGTATAATATAGATTCAAAACAAAGTTCGGTATGTAAAAACCGAATCAACATATCTTTTTTTATGATAAATAATGAAAACTCTGTTCATTAATTAATTAAAAAAAATGTAAAGAACATATCAATTCCATATAAATTGTAATGCCTTACCTTGATAAACAAATCAGAATACTCACAAAATTAACTATAATACATTTGGGGCAGATACTATATTAGTTTACTCTGATTGATTACAAGTAAACATGGCAAAATACCCAATCAGCCGACCAGACGACACTATACATACAACTGGTCTTTAATTGAGCTCCTAATTCCTAAACATAATAAAACACAAAAGATATCATCAGAAAAAAACAAAAAACCAAAACAAAACAAACAAATAAACCAAGAAAAGAAGAAAGAATGACAGCTACTTACTCCTGTACACACTAACTAAAATTCTAAATTAGATTAAACCAACTAACTAAATTATAGGAAGGAACATGTACTTTTGAATTGAATTTTGAGTTTTTTTTTTTTTTTTCAATTCAATCATGTTCTTTGCCTTTGGAGCTCTTCTTCACTTATGAAGGTGCCATGGAATCCATATGGCACCCTGGATTGCAACTTCACTGTTGCTTCAGTCTCCATGGTGGCTCCATTTATCACTACGAGTTCCGACATGTCGGTGCTCTTGTCGTAGACGTACCCAATGACGTACCCGTCGTCCTCTTCGCGGTTTTTATGGGTCGACGGTACGAATGTCGGTTCGCCGCCAAACCGGTTCGGACCGTACATAAACCGGGTCACGGTACAATTCTCCAGATCGACCTTTGCTATGCCGCTGCACCTCGGCCATGGCTCCGCAATTGCCAAGTACACGTAGCGGGTTTTTCGACCGAGCAGGTTCCGGTTTACCTGACCCGCTTCTAGGTTCATCCCTGACACAATCTCTCTACGTGTCGATTTGTTGGTACGTAAATCAAGCCGTATCTCGGAGAGAACACTTTGCATTTCGCACTCCGAATCGTCGTTGAACATGGCGTCTGGAGGCGACATGCAGGATCCTAAGATCACCACCGTGTTCCCGTCGTCTTCTTCCCATGCATTCCATAAATGGAAGCAAAAACAATCCGGCACGTCGACCCATTTTATGTTCTTATCATCGGAGTCGTACTTCGGCAGTACTCCGAATCTTGATGTCTTCTTTGTGTCGCATATCACCGGGGAACCGCCATGCAACATTCTGCTTAGGTCGAAAACCACTTGCTGGTCTGGTACGATGGTGTAATTCTCTGTTATCGCGAAATCGTGCATCATGGTTGGTTTTTGCAAGTTGATTGCTACATCGGAGGACTTTGTACCGGTGGAGCCGTCCACATGGAAATATCTCAAGTATGGTTTGCTTATAATGTCATAACTGAGTGAGAATAATTCTCCAGTCACCGGGTCGACCTTCGGGTGCGCGATCATGGGCGAGTTCAACATGCCAGAAAAATCGTACCGGCCCACGGTTTCTAAATCACCGTCCGGTGTGATGTGCACATGGTACGGCAAATCATCTTCCGACATGGCGAGAAGGCGGCCATCGAAGTACACCAAACCGGCATTGGCTGCGCCGATTCCCTGCGAGGAGTCGACCAGGCCAACAGCCGAGCGTAGATGAAACAGTGCAAGCCTACCAAGACCGGTACGGCCATGCAATTCACCTATAGCCTTAGGAAACACCGCTCTACCGAGCGACGCCTCTTGCGTCAACCGGCTCGTACGCGTAAACCGGCATGCATACGTCGCCTCCTTATCCCCCGTCAACTTCACCGCATGAATCATGCCATCCCCGTCAAACAAATGGTGACCACCTTTCGGCGCGAACAAGGGGTTCGCACCGTTCCTAACATAAACACCCCCCCGCAACGCCTCCGGTATACTCCCGACAACCTCCAGACCATCAACCGGCGGACACTCCTCCACCGGCGCAAAGTTACCCGACAACTGCACCGCCGGATCGATGTTACGCGACAGCGCGCGGTGTTTCTCCAACGGCACAATGAACCTACTCTCCACGGCATCAAGCGCCCTATCCAAGATCTTCTGAACAGGATTCAAAGCCGGTACCAAATTAGGTTTCCTTGACAGTGGGGGGATTTGAATTTGAAACCGTTTTGATATGTTGGTAGGGCTTGATGTAATAACTTGAGGAGTGCTAAGCACCATGCATGTGGTCTTGTTTGGGGATTGTCTAGACCTAGACCTAGACCTAAGAAGACATGGCAGTCTTTGATGATGGATGTGTGGAGAAGAGGAGGTCATAGCCATGAGAGAGGCTGAGAGCTAGGGGGGATAAGAGAGTGTAGAGTAGAGGGGGGACTTGATGATCTAGACTAGCATGTACTGAGAAGCTACATATAGGGGGTGTTTTGGGGGGGGGGGGGGGGGGGGGGGGGGGGGCGGGGGGGGTGCTGCATGAGTTGCTTCTGTTGAAAATATTAGCAAAAGACCAAGGAAACGTTGGAGAAATTTATTTACAGCACCCATCACTTGTTGCGGTATGTCGACGTCATCCAACATATTCATGTTGTTACGTTAGCACTGAACATTCAAGTGCAAAGCATAAAAGAAAAAAGGAAAAATATTAGAATAGGGAGTTGATATGGATGGCATTTGTTTCAAAAATTTAACTTAGATATATATTATGGCTAACAGGAGCTCAAATTCATACACAGCTCGATGCGGAGGGTTAATTATTTAGGAATTGGATTTTTTACAAAGCTAGTTAGAAGGTGCAAAGAATTCGGAGAACTGTACAGTATAATTATTGGTAATTGATCAACAATTATTTGGTCATGTAGGTGTCAAAAATAGGAACAACTTACGGATGCATAGTATATTGGGCACTATATATCACTGTTGGTAAACATAAAAATTGAATCAAATAGTAAAATCGTAACTTTGGACGATATTTATCTAAAGAGTACTCATCCTCTGCAGCGCTGAAATGTGAACAATTAGATCATCTCAAGATTCGACCTAGCACATATCTCAAAATGATCTAACAGTTCAAATTCTGCGCTACACAATGCAGCCCTATAAAGGATGGAATCCGGTTTTAGACAAAATCTGATTCATATATTTAATCTTGTGTGAGCTTTAGCTTAAGAATATATATATAGCTAGTGCTTTATTGAGAGCAGAAATTAATATATCGAGCGAGTGGAAATTTTCTCTCCCTTGTATATTGGACTTTTAATGCATAATAAAATAATAAAAAATAATTAAATAAACTATCGAATTAAAGTGCTCATGCAATTCAGGGAAAGAAACTCTTACGAGAATCGGTTTTGGTCCTCATTTATTTCTATTCCTTCCAAACTATATATTTGATCCGGAAATCGTTTAATTTTTTTTTTTTAAGAAAAACCCTCACATTAATTATTTCAAGAAAAACATAAATATTTCTTCTTCATTAATTTTTGTAATTTAAAATAATTTTAAATTTATGTCTACTTTTCTCGTATATAAAATTTCCGACTATACCTAGAAAATTAACGCACTGAAGTGCTTTTATAACGGGCGGAGTTTTCCAAGAGGAGATCAAGTAAAAGTTAACCGGTGCACATATTATTGGCAGTTTGGCACAATTTCCGTTCCACACCAGACTAATTTTCAAACCAAATCTTTACTAGCTGCACGTTTTATTTTGTTTTTCAAAGTAACGTTTACTCGGAGTCCGGAGATGAAGAAATTGGAAACTTTTTTTCTGTCTAGCCCATAGAAATAATTTTAACCATCTATATCTCTAATTTGAAATATCCCTATAATGTAAATGCAGGCGTTCACACGTACAATCTAAAGTCTAAATCCACGTTCAGTGTAAAAAAGCTCATGCATTTTCTGAACGCACATCTAAACTTTAGTTCACATATAACATCTACGTGCGTTCAAAAAATACTCAGACTTGAAATTTTTTGACAATTAGAACCGTGATTATTTCATACTCTGATCGTGCTTTTAGTTTGAGTTGTGAATGCCTGCATTCACAAATAAGAGATATAGATGTTTTATTTTTTAAACGAAGGATACATATGTTTAACTTAAATTTTCTAAGGGTTAGACAAAAAAAAAAAGAGAAGTTCAAAGAAATTGTATCATGAATACGAATAAATTTCAGAAAAATTTATATTTCCTCTGCCATTTTTTCCGCACCATATAATGCGTTGACAAAAAATTTACAAAATACATCTTTTTAAAAAAATTTATAAAAATATACTTTATTTCTAAGACAATTTATAAAAATGACTTTACCTTGAAAAATATTTATGCAAATATACCTTAAACATTTTACAAAAAAGTATCTCCGACCCTCAAAAGTTTACAAAAATGACCTTCCAATCCACATACCACCTCATCATAAGACCGCGGGGACAAAGTTTGAGACGTAATAGCACTGTCCATAAATTTATATTACGCATGATCCGATAAGAAGGAAATAATAGTACGGTTTCCCTATTTGGTCCTGAGCGGCACAGGACGATTAAAAAAGGTGATGTGAACCGAGGAAAAGGAGGTCTGTACCGGTCTTTCCCGAGAAGGCTGACCTGCCTAGCTAGCTTCAGCTATAGAGCTTGTTGCACTGACTTCACGTACAGGAGAGAAGCCAGGTGGCGAGTTGCAGAAGAGCGGGAGGGGTTGGGGGGCCGGTACTGGTACTGGTACGTAGTTCCGGTACGATGTGTGTCACGTGATCCTCACGTGGATAATCGCCACCAAATGGCAGGAGCAACGGTGGTCAGTCAGTCGGACGAATGATGGACTCAATTTAACTCCCAATTTCCCAATTTTATGTCTTCTCCTCTCTTTTGTTTGACTCACATTTCATGAATGAATAATAGTCTATAAAGAACTGTCGGCAACTTCTATATATTACATTTTAAAATATATCTATTACATTTCTTTTTTTTTTTTTTTTTTGAGGTGGCTAATAAAATACCGACCAATAATTTTCATTAAAATAAGAAAAGGTATGTACAATGTTTAAAATTTACAAAATATAGAAAAATATATCTGCTACATTTTGATATGTATTTACTATATTCTATATATATCTATGGATGTATGGTCGTATGGACAATTTTTAAACGAACGCAAGATGTTTCTCTAAAGAATATATGAATTATGATCACTTTTTTTTTTTTTTGAGAAAGGAATTATGATCACTACCGTTTCATTACTTTATAAGATGCTTTTCTTCAACTTTTGAAGCAATTTGGTTTGAACTCCTACTTGTACGTTACATCTTTTCATGATGATAGTAACTTGTTAAAAAACAAAGTAAATTTACATTACATCTTTTCATGACGCTATTAATTAATTTAAAAACAAAGTAACTAGCTAAGAACTAGGCAACCAGTCTTTAGTCTAGTAGTTAAAGACAATGCTCTATATGAGAGGTTACATGTTTGAAATCTGAATAGAGACTCTTTTATAAAAATTTAAATTTGAGTGGTTTGACTCTAATTTTTATTTTAAAGTAAAAATAAAGTAACTAGCTGCAGGAGTTGCATGCAAAAAAAGCTTGTCAGGCGATGTGTTTCAAAATTTCAATTAATCAAAATTGATAGCTCATAAAAAAATTGCACTCTTTTTAATTAGAGACTTATTGAGTATTTATTATATACCTAAAAAGTATATAAGTTGAATGCAATTGATAATATAGTTAATATATAAGTTTAATTAATATCTGTAATTTTTTTTCAATTTTAAGATTCTTTTCTACTTTATTAAAACTTTATTGTCAAGATGAACATTACTTGATCATGATCTTCTTCTCCCTTTCATTGATGCCCACTAATTAAATTACATTACATTACAAAATATAAGCTAGCTATATATATATATATATATAGAGGAGGGATCCATTGACAATTCCCATTTTGACAATCTTGACAATTTGAAATTTCAAAAATTTATAAAAAATCATATAAATTCTCAAAAATAGAAAAAAATGTACGGGAATATTTCTTAACATACAGATTGATTATGTTACTGATTATATTCAATTTGAGCAACATTTGATAGCTCTTTAAAGATCCGTTAAATTATAACCGTTGAAAAGTGTACAAAATTTTGATAAGTCATTAAATGATGTTCAAATTGATTGAAATTTGAAACACTATCAATCTATAAGTCAAGTAATACATCCATAAATCATTTTTCATTTTTAAGATTTTTTTATGATTTTTTATAAATTTTTGAAAACATGTATTGTCAAGATTGTCAAGTTATCTATTGTCAATGGATCCCTCCTCATATATATATATATATATATATATATACTAGTAAGGAGCCCACGCCTTGCTTTGGGCTGAAATTATTATTTTTGTAATAACCTTTTAAGATTATATGTAATGGACCTTATATTGAGAAAATTGATATGAGCCTTAAATATTAATGAGCTGAGACATTAACGGGCATTAAAGTAAATCAATAGTTCTAATCTATCTAAGAAAATAATCAACAACTCGTGTGGGTGGATAGCATTTTCACGTCATTTTTTTTAATATGCTTTTTATAGTAAGGATATAGCTACCTTTCAACTTTGGAGCAACTTGGCATTGCTACTTGTCAGCTTGTGATCATTATGCAGCTAGCTAGCTTGCATTAATTACATCTTTTCATGAAGCTAATAAAAACACAAAGCTAGCTAAGTAACAGCAAGCATGCATGCAGCTGCAGCCTGACAATAAAGGTGAATAGCTAGCTAGCTGATCATATATACATTATGAATTGATGATGATATAGTGATCTGAGAAGGAGTTGCACCAATAAGAAGCTTTGTCAGTAGTGATCAGTAGTGATCAATAGTGATCACTGATGAGTGATGAGGCAGAGAGAGAGTGGTGTTGACTGATGAGCGTGGGATTATATAGAGGAAGTGTAGGGGCCTGATCGAGCTGGTACGCTGGGCTGCGTAGTTCCAAGTCCAAACGCGTGGGTGAGGACTGAGGACTCAGGCGTGCATTGCAACGTCCCATCCATCCTCACCTTCTATATACAAGGGAACGTCCCATCCATCCTCATCTTCTATATACAAAGGGCGGAGTCTGGATTTGAAATCAGGGGTCGAGACATCGAGGGATAAAATTTATTAAGGGTGAAATGAAAACTCTCAACAAAACACACTGTATTATTAATGTTTTTGTATACAAACTTAAAATTATGGGGGGTCACACCCCCTCCGCCCTGCCTTCTCTCCGCCCCTGTGTATAACAGAGGAGGTGTACAACAATCGTAAATATTGATTAAACTATTTTATTTTTATATATAAATTGACAAATCTAAATAGTTAAATACATTAGAAAATAATTCAATATTATTTCGATATTCTCATATAAAATAAAACATGATGTATACAACACAATATTCTGTCAAATAATTAATTTTGTTATTTAAGATTTTAATTAAAATGTACGTAGTTGTATAAAATTATACCGATGGGTGATCAAAAAATGATTATTTTTAACTTTTTATCCTCTTCACATACCATCATATATATAAAATTAGCACTTTTAATTAGCAGGTGGTTCTGATCGGAATCGAATCACCTGTTATCCTAACTTTGGATAATAGGACCCTAATATCCTAATCGTGGCTGTTAGATCAAAATCAACGGATCAGATTCATTCTGAAAATCTTTCCCGCCTTCAAAACTGTACTCCGACATCAATCTGAACCGTTCATTTTGATCCAATGGCCCAGATTGGGATAACAGGGTCCTGTTGTTATCCCTGAGAATAACAGCAGATACGGACTCGGTTCTGATCAGCATGCAGCAGCTAGCATGCATGCAGACGATCGATACTGATCATCATCGATCGATCATCGATCAGGCAGTAGTACTGCTTGTGGGATAATTGGGTGAGTGAGTGAAGTGAAGGGAGGGAGGGCCGGTGGATGGGGAGCTGACAACACCAAGCCACGCTGACAGGTGTTCTCTCTCAGGGCTCCAGGTGTCAACTGCTGCGCGCAGGTAACCGTCACTCATCAGCACGCTGGTAGATTCAACAAAACCTCGGTGCGGTTTTGACGTTTCATTCGATTCGCAACATATTATTATAAGAGGAGGGATCCATTGACAATACTTATCTTGACAATCTTGACAATAGGGATTTTGAAAAATTTGTAAAAATAGTTAAAAATTCTAAAAAATAGAAAAAAGTTTATAGAGATATTATTTAACTTATAGATTGATTATGTTTCAAATTATATTCAATTTAAGTGACGTTTGATAGCTCTTTAAAGCTTGTTAAATTTCAACCGTTAAAAAAATGTACAAAATTTTGATAAACCATCAAACGATGTTCAAATTGATTGAAATTTAAAAACACTACTAATTTATAAGTTAAAGAATGCATCCATAAAAGTTTTTTCATTTTTAAGATTTTTTATGAATTATTATAAATTTTTTAAAATCTCAATTGTCAAAATTGTCATTATAAGCATTGTCAATGGATCCCTCCTCTTATTATAATACATATTATAATTCTATTTGTTTAGTTAATTATTATATGGATAATGCTACGGGATACCATTAAATATTGACTGCCAATAAAAAATGTGATAAGTTGAATATTTAGGATGTTAAGGTGAATATTTAGGAGGATAAGTTGAATAGTTAGAAAGTGTAATGTTGCAAGTTAAATTAAAAGTAGTTTTTACTGGTTGTAAAGCAAAATGTGTTAAGTGTTAATGCTGCAATTAGGTTTTTATTATGTGGAGTTTTTATTGGTTGTCAAGTAAAATGTGTTAAATTGAATATTTAGGAGGTTAAGTTGAATATTTAGGAGGTTAAGATGAATATTTAGGTTAAGTCGAATTGGTCAAAGATCATGATATCCCTAGTGGTATCCAAATATCTGAACTGTTATTATATATATGGACAATGATACCATGCCACAAACTTTGCTCTCACATCCCTGTGATGACGTAGCATATGGGTGGGGAGGGTCGTTTTTGTAAAATTTTGTGGGGCGGAGGTATATTTTTATAAGATTTTGAGGGTCATTTTTTGTAAAAAATTTTCATGGTGGGGTAATTTGGTAAATTTCCTTAGAAATAAAGGTTATTTCTATAAAATTTTCTGAAAAAAGAGATATTTTTTGTAAATTTTTTCTAAGTGTATTGGGGTGTTTTGGGGGCATTGTGTGTGGTAAGTTATATTTATCCTATATATATCTATATTGTATGTATATGTATATACAATACGTAGGTATCAGATATTTTCAGAGTGTGTGTGTATAGTCGTCACTGTTTTGTTTCAATAATACATGAGTACGCGTGTCGTTGACTGCTCATGCAACGTATATATGAGAGATGAAATTATTTAATATCTTTTTCTGATGGAAATTAATGTAGAATTCAAAGAAGCACAAAAAAAAAAAAAAAAAAAAATTGTAGAAATCAACGTGTACAGGCTATTTTTAATGAGGAGGGAACCATTGACAACGCTTATTTTGATAATCTTAACAATGAAACATTTCAAAATTTATAAAAAATCTTAAAAATGAAAAAAAATTTATGGATACATTACTTAACTCGTAGATTGATAGTGTTTCAAATTTCAATCAATTTGAATATTGTTTGATGGCTTATCAAAATTTTATGTATTTTTTAACGGTTGTAATTTAACGGATATTTGAAGAACTCTCAAATATAACTCAAATTAAACATAATCGGAAACATAATCAATCTATAAGTTAAGAAATACTTCCATAAACATTTTTTTATTTTTGAGAATTTATATGATTTTCTACAAATTTTTGAAATATCAAATTGTCATGATTGTCAATGGATTCCTCCTCATTTTTTATTAAGTCGATCGGAAAGAATCAGGGGCGGAGCCAGAGTTGTTACATAGAGGTACTTAGTAGTACAAAACTGTATATCCATCAATTATAGGGGGAGCAAACGACAATTACTAACCAAATTATAGAAAAATGATATATATTTCTTTAAGTTGTAAAATCATGGAGGGCTTAGCACCCCCAGGTCCCCTCCCTCCGCCCCAGGAAAGAATAAAATAAACTCCAGGACTAGACTACGTACTAATCAACAACTTCTTGTAAAATTTAAATCTGATAGGTTACTTAATTTTGAAATAATATAATTTTTGTGTGATTAATATAAATTACCAATTAATAACTCCAGGAAATATTTCATTTTTTGAATCTTTAAGTATTTGTTCAATTTTTGAAAATTAATGACTTGAACTATTAAGTGGTTAGATTATAAATATTTGCATACAAAAACAGGTCATTAAAAAAATTCAAAACAAGTACCTACCTAAAACTTTCAAAACAGGTCAAAGATCTACTCATGATTCTTAGTCCAACAGCCCATACTGAAATAATTGGGCACCAGCCGCACCATATCCATTTGAAAAAAGATACATTATCTCATTCAATTTAAAATTAATGCTATGTACCATTTTCTTTGAAACATACCAACAAATTGATCAACTTCTGAAAATATAAGGCAATTTTGATCTATAGGCATGCATAGAGTTCCAATAATGCATGTCACAATTTCTTGAGTCATAAAATTTCACAAAATTTTCATTTTATAATGTTATGTGCATTTTAGAATTTGAAGTTCAAATATATAATCAGGAGTGTTGATCTTATTTATATTGTTACGATATATCCATGCAAGATTTCATAATTTAAACCCTCAAAAATTAATTGAATGAATTAAATATACCTAGCTAGTGCTTATTAATGACTAAATTTATCATTCGTTGTGCACTACATTTAGTGCAAAATTATTTTTTGAAAATTCTGAGTTAATTTTAGGATGCACCTACGAATTATAATTGCTTAATAGTATGATACGCAGATTAATTATATAATTAGCTCGCTGATTGAATTAAAAATGCATGTACAAATTATTATATTTTTGCCAAATACGCTTGTTATCAATCCAATTAAGGAAGATGCACAACTACGATACAACACATAAAAATCACATATTACCAATTTGAGATAAAAAGTATAAAATTGATGTAATTTAATGTATAAACAGTTATTCTATGTACGCTTGATGTTTCTGTATACTATATATACTTATTTTCTAACCATGATTAAATTAAGTGAATATGTAGACGCAATGCGACAGAAGAACCATGCAGCCAGTAGGACATCATATATGCACTTTGGAACGAAGGTTCCTAGCATTAACAATATATCCTTTATCAAATAAATTTTTTTAGGAAATGAAGGAAAAGCGGAGGCACAGATATTTTAATTAATGAAGCAACCAATAGTCCTTAATGCGTCGAAACAAGTACTTAGAAAACTCTAAAAATGAAAAATTTTGTATTCCCCGATATTTTTATATAAAGAATTTATTGAGTACCATAAATCATGATTTCGGACACGATAACATAAAATTTGAGGCGTTAGTGTTTCGGTCCGAAATGCTAACGTTAGTATGATAGTCTAGCTCAGGATAAATATATCATTGTTTCCAATATGTTTTTATATATAGTAAGGATAAATAAAAGAGGATAAGCGAACAGAAGCTTCTGATGTTTATTATATTATTTTACATTACAATCGTGAAAGAAAACGAAAAGTTAGCAAGGATGATGAAGCTTCATTCTTCTTGGTGCTTTCTATTATTCATTCATATATGGACCCCTTAATAACAACGTACCTTGAAGAAACTCATATCATATGTAGCATTATATATATTATCCATGGACGGCGCCTTATCTTGCCATGGATATATATATAGGGAGTTGATAACTGCATCTCTTAAAAATCCTCTTAACTGCATTTCAATATATTTTTAGTTAAAAATTATTTTTCAAATACAACAAATCACTTTTACTGGTTGCAATTCACATCCTTAATCGAACAAAACACTTATATATATACAATAAAAAGATCAAGAATAAAAAAAAGTTCACTCAAAATTTATAAGAGTATATGAGAAAGAAAAAGAAAATATTATCAATTTAGTTTAGGAGACGGATAAGAGAGAAAGTTAAGGGGCAAAGATAATTTCTCATATATATATTGTCTTTAACCTTTTGATACTTCCCTTTCCTTGTCGGAAACAAATATTTGGGAGCTTATTAATTAGTTAGCAGGTTCCTGTGTGTTTCCTATACGGTATAGTGCTGCTACATGATCCAGTCAGCAATGCACATCGATCGATCACCATCAAATTATATATGCCCATACCCAAATTAATATTGCAGAAAAAAATGATATAATTAATTTGCTGATATTGCAATCACAAGCATACAATTGTTTATTAACTACATATATATAGTATCAGGAAAAGGTAACTAAACCTGATCATAAGAGAAGGTCGGGTCTAAGAACAACAACCATATTACTTAGAACAACAGAATCTCTGAATTATATAGAAGGAAATCTGCGAAAATCATATTATAAATAAAAAAATTTTGTTGTTCCAGTAATATCTTTGTTGTTCTTAGGCCTGACCTAAGAGCAATGTACGTAGAACCATGAAATTAGTTATCAGGACCTTGCATGTATTAATTTGTATGTATTTTTGTTTGTTTGCCTTAAAAATCTTGGAGCCGAGCTGAGAGACAACAAATCAAGTAAATGTAGCCATACTTACCGACAATAGAAGAAGAAGCTTGTTTCAAATTAATGACAACCTCACTTGACCCCCTTGACTAAGAATCAGTATCAGGGTAGGGTAGTACTCTCTATAATTAATTAATCTTCTGATCATGCTAATGTATAGACTAATATATAGCATATAACATGATTCCGGCCTTGTGGGGACAACACAAAGACAAGCAAAGTCCAACATAACAGTTCCACTTTTGACAACAGTCAATGCATAATTGCATATATAGTTACCTAGCATGCATCATTGATAGGTTCCCAGCTCTTTCCTGAGTGCCCAAAAGCTCCAATAAACTAATTGGGCGTGTGCTTTCAGATCTTAATTAATATATGTCTGAGCAGGCCTCTAACCAACTAATATCTTGACCAAAAAGATAAAATAATCCAAATAATTAAAGGAAAATATGTATAGTCCAATTATAAGTAGGCCAACAATCTATCCCTCTCTTATAGTCTGACGCATGTACGTACACCTATATACTTTACACAATTATATAAATGTTTACTGAAAACCGTAATGTATCTGTCTACTAAAAAATGATATCTATTAAAGAAACATATAAATGTTAACTAAAAATTGATATTTGTTAAGTAGAATACATTAGACTGGTAATGAGTAAAAGAGGTTGACGGTATATATTACTCTATGAAATCTATACTCCATAAAGAGTGATAGATTTCCAAGTACCTCAACTATGCCACATCATCACTACTATTAACCATTGATTTTGTTTTAAATTCTTCATCTACTTTGATCCAATGGCTTGTATTTTTTTTCTTTCCTCACTAAATAAAATGAACGTGACGTGTCTAAAACAAATTTTAACAAATAAAATGGTGCAATATTTGTATATGTTCTTATTTATAAATTATTGTATTATTATCATTTACTTACATAAAAAAATTACAAATTTTTTAAAGTTTTGTTTAATATAAATATTTAAAATTTTATAAAATTTTTAGTTATTTATTTGCTACCACTTTTCGGTGTGAAGCCTGAGTTACAGCTCTAATACTCATAGAAGTGAAAGAGACCTGAGTGTTGCAAAGTTGGTAC
This sequence comes from Cyperus esculentus, assembly GCA_030179965.1. Taxonomy (NCBI): domain Eukaryota; kingdom Viridiplantae; phylum Streptophyta; class Magnoliopsida; order Poales; family Cyperaceae; genus Cyperus; species Cyperus esculentus. The sequence continues at coordinate 910,809 of JASGLE010000015.1, read as the reverse complement.
TTCAATCAAGTGCAACTTTGCGCCGACTGATGAAGTCACGATACATAATGTGGCACTTGGGCCGGTTCAAGACGAGACAAGTGTGGCTTATTCATGGTTCATTGTATTTGGGCCTCTTAATTTTAATAACAGTCGAGATATATACCGCCCGCCATATTATATTTGCAACCAGTTCTTAGGATAATCTAATTCCAAATTTTTTGAATGTTAAATATAGGGGTAGGTGACCGTACTTTAGAATCCGGTATCCAAATTGAATTTGAAGGATAATGGGGTCAATTATAAGGGCTTGCTGCTTATGTCAGTGTGCTTTGTGCGCACCGTCCCAGTTCTCGGATTATTCCTGCTTTGTCAAATAATACAGGGATGCATTATGCATATTATCATAACATCTACTAGGCAGGCGGATTACTGATCATAAAACATGTTATCACATACCAATTGTTTGTATTTAATATCTTGTATTCAATTTTAATTGGTATTAACAATTTTTTTTTTTTTTTTTATAATATCATGGTAGCACAGAAAAGTTACTGTTCCAAAAACTCTGCTGTCAAAAAGTACTGGCAAAAGCATAGGGCATGTGTTTCTTTGTGGAAACTGAAGATGAAAACACTCACCTGAGCTCAGCAGTCTCCACGTTTTTTCTTTTTTTTTCTAAAAGGAAACGAACTAGTTATTGAAGGCATTGCCCACTAGTGATGTGTACACACATCAGCATTATTGAACATTGCTTTTCATTCAAACGATTATCCAGACTGATAAACATTGATAGACATTGATGCAATTAAACCTAGAGATATAATTCTTCTGCATCTATAATAATAAATCAATATTCTTTTGAAAATTGATATTGCTAATTTCAACTTGCAAATCTAACTGTTCTGATGTAATGTAAAGTATTGAAGAATATTTGGCAAAAAAAAAAAAAAAGTATTGAAGAATGAATCAGAATTTTTATTACTATACTAGACCAGGAAAGTCAAAACTCCCTGGCAAAATCTCAACAATTCTATATAAGCAAATATTATTAGGCCTCTCCTTCTCGTCTTGGGAATTTATATAACAGTTTAACCCTGGTTTTTCACCAAACTAGAGCTTATTTTTAGAATACAAACAATACAATCATAACCAATAGAGAAAAATAAAGACCAAAACAATATAAATTCCGCATCTTCCCAACTAAACTAACAAAAACATGAATGCTCTACCCTAACAGTAAAGATTGCACTCCAAAACTCCTTTTAGAAGTAAACAAAAAACATATCTTGTTTTCTATATGCCGAGCGGATATAGGTTCGTATCATTTGAATCAACATATGAAAGGAGATCAAACAAAAGAAAATGAATCTACTTCTCAGGTCTGGTGCAAGGTTGAGAGCTGCATGATTTACAGTCTGCTGGAGGTGGGGCCGTGTTATCAGGGATACTTACTCTAATGGTTTTGTGACTTCGGTTATTCTCGTCTTTAGAAGGTATGCTCAGTATGGCATCCATGATAAGTATCTCCCATTCACGATGTCCCAAAAATGATAACCAATTCTCATCTGCAAATGTTGCGAATTAAATCAATCGAGATGTACAGTTTTAGAAAGCTAAATATGACAGCAACAAGGACAAGGTATGTCCAGGAATTCTCCTACATTCATACTGGTTGGATTGGTATTTACGAAAGTTTTCCCATAAAACTAAGAAAGACAACATTTCAAGTACCAGTATGATGCTATGAGCTACTAAAGGTGTACATTAAATTGGAATCATGCTCTCTCATTTATTCAGTGCAGGATTTAATATGCTAGACCACAATCATCTAATGTTTCTTTTTAGGAGGTATCCTCTATTTTAGGGTCAACAATCATTACATTGGTCATTGTTATTATCATTACTTTTTAGTACTGACCCAAGATCCAAATCAGGGCTTAATGTAGCATAAAACATGAGTTTTGGCATGAGGAATTATAATTTAGTTGAGCTTGTACTATCTATTACTCTATGTAACTAACCGAGGAAGTCTGATTAGAATCCCTGATTGATCATATTACCATTGTCAGAGTAAACAATGAGAAGTGACAAGCAGCATCATACAGGTAATGGAGACAAAACAATCATGAATTAACAGAATACCTCCTGACTGAACAGCCTTGAGTTTCAAAATGCCAGATCCTTGCGGCCCAGTAATGGGACAAGTACAAGACACAGAATGCTTCTTTTTGTTGACAGCAAGGGTAGCGTTGTACCAGGGACCCCTCTCGATTGGCTCTCCAATCGCCTCCACAATCTTCTTGTTCTGCCTTATCTTTTCCATTGCCGGGCTGCACTCATTTATACAATACAATACAATACTACCTTTAACTGCTCTGCTTTATTTTAATACTTCCAATTGGTACCAACACAGATCAATAACAATTTTTCTTTTTCCTTTTTTTTTTGCCAACTTGTTTCGGTTACATTCTACGGCTGATCATCAGACCTTCAACTAAATTCTGTAATCCGTACTATAAATATAATGCTAAAATGCTAAATCAGTAAATCGTCATCATTCGAGTAACATTTCCATGATTACAGTTCGAGTTTTAGCTCAGTTGCAGTATGATCTTAAACCCTAGTATACCAGTCGCAACCATCTAACTAACTCAGTTAACTCACTCAGTGCATCCATAGAAGACGACCAGGTCATTGATCCCACTGACAGCGATCCCACCGGTGACACCGAGGAGCAGCAGCTGCGCCATCCGGCGTCCGTAGTATACCTTCCCGTCCTCCCCAGCCGCAGCCGCAGAAGTGGAACAGAATCCGTGCCGCCTCTCATTCGCGATCGGCCGTGGCCGCGTCGCCGCCCCCAGAACAGCTCTCAGCCGTCGGACGAACATCTCGCCGGTCTCCGATCGATCACCAGGAATCGAATGGAATGAGGAAAGTTTACTATTGAATGTATGGACTTCGTTATGGGCTTAGGCCAAGTTTCATTTGTGCTTACTTATGAAGGCCCATATGGGATATATTTATTTGGGCTCGTTCTATGTTCGTTAGGCCCAATTTGGGTTATACTTTGCCTTTCTTCTTTTGGGCCGAAGAGACCGAAAAGGGACTTCTACATAAAATATTCACATAATTTCATCCCAACCAAAAAAAGGAAAATTAGTCGCCAATCTCAGATCGTGAGTGTGTATACTCTAAGTTACCGCAAATTTTACGGTAACTGGTCAACAACCTCATTCGTAGTTTGAGGATCACGGTCAAATTAAGTTAAAACAGTCTGACTTTTGGATGCACGGGGCAGTTAATAGAGAGAGATGCGGACAACCGTAAAAATTACGGTAACTGAGAGGATCCAAATTCCTCGGTTCAGGAATGGAATGAGGAAACTTATGAATGTATGGACTTCATTATGGGCTTGGGCCAAGTTTTATTTGTGCCTACTTTTGAAGGCCCATATCGGTTAGATTTATTTGGGCTCGTTCTATGTTCGTTAGGCCTAATTTGGGTATAGTTTGCATGCTTCTTTTGGGCCGAAGATACCGAAAGGAACCTCTCCATAAAATATTCACATGATTTCATTATTTTCATCCCAAAAAAAAAAAAAAAAGCATGAGATTGGAGAAGTTGAAGAGATCCTAGCCGTCCGATTACGATCAGGCGTTGAGGATTGTTCTTCATCTTCGTTCTGTAGGAGGGGATCTGAGGCACCCCAAACAAACAATGTCCCAAATCTCAGAGTTGTTCCTTCCTGTTGAATTGGAAGGATTGTTCAAACTCCTTCCTCTTGCAGTGAATCTTGGATTAGAGATACCGTGGAAGAAATCGATTAGTACCAAATAACAAGGAACCAAATCCAAAGCCACCCAACACTCCGACCCCGGGATTTTTAAAATTGGAAGAACTTGGGATCAATCATCCCCCAATTCCTTCAGGAGGTTTGAGTAATCTCTCTATTTACCTGATAATTTGTTGGGTTTCTCTTTATTGGCTTGACCATCCATGAAATTTGTTTGTTTATGTGATCAAGGTTGTGGATAGGTTATGCTTTTTTGGGGAAGATTTGAGTTTGGGTTTGTGTAGTAATGGATAGCTTGTAAAGAAGGGAAATGTGGAAGATAGAAATTTGGGGGGGAAATCCTTGTACTTCTTCTCTATTACATCACATTGCTTTGGAAACTGGAAATACCGGCTATCCGATAATGTGCTTATTAGTTGTTTGTAGGGCATTATAGTTATTCTGCTAGCAATCTAATTTTTCTGTTGATCAATTTGCAGTTCAAACCTTATATTCTCAATCCAAAATTTTTTGAACATTTATTTTAGGTATGATTTTTTAATATTTCTACTTAAAGGATCGATTTATTTTGTTTTATCCTGGGCACCAATTAATGTGCTTGTTTGCTCCAATCAGCAAAGAAATTTTAGCCAAACTACAAAGTAAAAACTGCAACTCGTAGTTCTGTGCAATTAGTAGGTGGAGTTATAGAAGCATTCTCAAATTTAATCGCTCTACTAATTTCTTCTGTTCTAAATAAATGTCTTCATCGTTAGTTTTCGTGTTTATGCTGATTTTGTACTCCATATTAATGTTTTCAGATGTTGAAATTTTCATAATAATTTCTCATAGGTCCTTAATTTCTGCTCCAAATCTCATCTTCAACATGACGGACCCAACACCTAGTACAAGTTCCTGTCCTAGTACCGGTCCAAGCGGAGACGACGAATGGGATGAAATTCGGTGCCCAATTTGCATGGATTACCCTCACAATGCTGTTCAGCTTAGCTGTTCCTCTGTCAATTGCCGGTGCTTCATTTGCAACACCAGCCATCGCCACTCCAATTGCCTTGACCGCTTCAAGAGACCACCCTTACAAAATGATGCCAATAATAGTGAAGAAATTGTGATACACCTAAAATGCCCTTTGTGTAGAGGGGATGTGATAGGGTGGACAATAAATGAGGAGGCAAGGCAGTATATGGATAAGAAGTCGAGGGATTGTTCAAGAGATAAGTGTGAGTTCCATGGGAATTATGAGGAGCTCAGGAGTCATGCAAGAAGGGACCATCCTTTGAACAGACCGGCTGAGGTGGACCCGTCGAGGCAGCGTCAATGGAGACGGCTTGAGCAGCAACAGGAGTTGGGTGATGTGTTGAGTGCAATCAGGTTTTGTATTCTTGTTCTCAATTTATTTCGTGAAACTTCTATATGGATAAATGGTATGCTTATTTTTTGTCTGATTTGTAATTATGGTTAGGTCAGAGATACCTGACGCGGTTGTGGTGGGGGATTATGCAGTTGAAGCTGATGAGATTCCATCACTGAATGACATGCCGGCGGGGAGTTCTGATGGATCTGGTTCATTGTTGACCACATTAGTTTTAGGCCCCGTTATGAGAAGCCCGATCAGGTCTTCTCTGGAGGAGTCGAGGGAGTCACATGTTGAGCCCTCTACAGCTCATCCTAGTCGCAGGAGAAGGCAACGTTACCTATGGGGTGAGATCCTCTTGGGCTTACAGTATGACGATGGTGGCGCTGGTAGTTCTGAGTCTCGCAATGTTGGTGATATCTATTATCAGGATGACGGTGATAATAACACCCATGTACTCAGGAGACGTTTAAATAGTGATGATGCTACCTTTGCACATCCCAGACTTCCTGATGGTAATGATAATCCTGATGGTAATGTAATACAGAGAGATGTCGATGCTGATGTCGAGTATGCTGATGCAGACCATACTAGTGATGATGACAATGGTGATGATGATGACGATATTGATAATGATGAAGACAGTGACGATGGCACTGACATGCCAAGTAGATGGTAACTATGCAGAATTAACCAGGTATGAAAACAGAAGGCATATACAGGATATAGTATATGCTGTTGTTGTTACTACCAACATTGAATATTGTGGCGAAAATTCTATTCGACAGATTTATTATTAATTTCAGTTGTGTTATTTGCAGATACACTTCCTACTTCCTAGAGAAGATGGCATCTCTAATGCAGCTATTCTAGTTCTAGGTCAGATTTATGTGGTTAGCCTATTTTAGTCCTCTCACATTGTTAGCTTCTAATGTCGCCACGTGTATATATTGAACTTAGATGGCAGTTTCGTTGATCTAGATTTGTGAATAATATTGTAAATTGTAAATGTAATTTAAAACATCAATGTACCATTTGATCTAAGCTAGATATGATCCTGACTTCAGCTAATTATGTATTATGCTGTTTACACCCTGCATAAGCATATGCACTAAAAGTTTACCATGTATAACATTAGTAGATCTACATGTTATACTTGAAAAAGAAATGTTAAAAATTTAATCTAATTAGACATACAAATGTGAGAAGTTTCCTCTAGCCCGATAAATCTACAAGTCTGTCAATTTTTTTTTTGAAATTCTGTTATTGAACATAGATTTTCCATAATGTTCTATATTTTAAGCGAGGTTATACATTGTTAGAAAGAACCTGTAGTTAATTTTTTTTTTCAAAATTCATGTCACCATTATCGGTATTAAAGAATGTTTTATACATCAACAAATTATCAAATCTGTTGCCATTTGGCCACAAACTAGATTTTTCTCTATGGATTGAGTTGGGCATCTTTCTTTGTCTCTACTATTTTAGCTTAATTACCTCAACTTCTTGAACTCGGTCTTAATCTATTTTGTTCATCTTCAAATCTGATTTAAAACGAGAACTTTGATCAGAAGGATTGAATGACAATGTTCTATCAAAAGAGTAAAAGAACCATCAAATCTGGGCCGTTAATGTTTGATTGTTTCCTGGACCCGTCAAGAAAAGCCCATATCAACTGCTTCAACAAGGTGGGCCTCGCGGCCTTTTGGGCCCAAAAATGTCAACTGTATTGGAAGCAGCGGTCTCCCGAGACGATTTTCATAAATGGCTCAAAGCCTAAACTTAACTTCATAAATGGCTTAAGGCTCAAAGTTAACTTCATCAATAGCCTTGGGTCAAACATATCTTCACCGATGACCTTCCCAAGGGCATCATTTGAAGTCACGCCCTTTAAAAGTATTTTCTATGCCCGTGTTGTGAAATTATTGAAGGGCGCAACTTGAACTTGCGCCCTTTAATTTTTTTCAATTTTTATTTTTTTTTTCAAAGATACCATCATGTAGATCTTTTCACGACATTTCCGAAATATGGTTGTACGTTTCTTAGAGAGATTCCTATCAAAAGTTATGCATATTTGAAGTTTCTGTTCAATTATAAACTTTTTATTATATTTTCTCGATATAATTTTTGCACGCCACATTATTTTGATATAAAGAATTTATTAAGCCATATAAATTAAAATTTGGATATGATTTAATATATTTTTGTAGGGTTAAGCTCATGGAAGGTCTCTGTAAATTTGCATAATATTAAGAACACCGTAAATTTACATTACGTTTTGCGTTAGTTTAATTTGCTAAAAATATTATTTTAAATTTTTATAGTTTCTATACAATTATAATACTATAAAAAACTTTTTCAAATTATGCGAATAAATAATATGTATAATAATATTAAGAAATGTAGTAAAAATTAATAATCAATTGAAGCATGTATAATTGGTCATTTAGTGCTGAAATAAAATAGTGTGTTGTACACATGCGTAAGTACCAAATGTGAATTTAATGCCAGAATAATCAATTGAAGCATGTATGGTTGGTCATTGAGTGCTGTGAAATTAAATAGTGTTTAGTACACATGTGCAAGTACCAAATGTGAATTTAATACCAAAATAATCAATTGAAGCATGTATGGTTGGTCATTGAGTGTTGTGAAATGAAATAGTGTTTAGTACACATGTGCAAGTACCAAATGTGAATTTAATACCAGAATAATCAATTGAAGCATGTATGGTCATTGAGTGCTATGAAATGAAATAGTTTACTGTACAAATGAATAAGTACCAAATAAAAATTTAATAGCATAATAATCAATTGAAGTATGTATAATTGGACATTGAAGGCTATGAAATGAAATACTGTACAAATGTGTAAGTACCAAATGTGAATTTAATAACAGAATAATCAATTGAAATATGTATAATTGGTCATTGAGGGTTGTGAAATGATATTAATTAATTGTACTGTTTCTTTGAGGGAAATTAATACCATATTGTGCAAATGAAAAAGTACCAAATGAGAATTTTCGTGTGCGCATTGCTCCTGGGTGGTGATGGAGTGGTGGCGCAATTGGAGAGCAGCTATGATGTAGCCTGTCACCATGAGAAGCAGGAAGCCCCTCCGACGAATGCAGATGCAGTACAGCTTCTCGTTGCCGTGGGTTCTTCCTCCTCAGTCCTCAGTCCAACAAAATCGCTCCTTTCCTTCTTTTTGTGTAATATTTTTAGCAAATTAAACTAATGCAAAACGTAATGTAAATTTACAGTGTTCTTAAGCTCACAGAGACTTTCCATAAGCTTAACCCTAAAAAAATATATTAAATCATATCCAAATTTTAATTTATACGGCTTAATAAATTCTTTATATCAAAATAAATGTGGCATCCAAAAATTATATCAAGAAAATATAATAAAAAAGTTTATAATCGAACAAAAAACTTCAAATATGCATAACTTTTGATATGACGCTCTCCATGAAACATACAACCACATTTCGGAAAGGTCGTGAAAAGATCTACATGATGGTATCTCTAAAAAAAAAAAATTAAAGAGCGCAAGTTCCAATATGCGCCCTTCAATGATTCCACTTTTCGAGCAACACCGGACAAAGAAAATACAGTTTAAAGAGCGTGATTTCAAGTGACGCCCTTGGTAAGGCCATTGGTGAAGATATGTTTCGCCAAGATTATTGATGAAATTAAGTTTAATCTTAGGCCATTTATGAAAATCGTCCATCTTCATCTCCAAATCCAAATCCGAACTCACGTCTCATCTCATCTCTCCGATGTGCTTTAAGATTCGTGCTTGTCAATCTCAAAAACATCCTCCCCAGTCCCCAATCAATCCATCCGAGTTTCGAATCTTGGTACTTCCGACGACGACGCTTTTGTTTTGTTTTCTTTTCCTCCCTTGAAAGCGAGATTCTTGATTCATGGAACCGAACCCCGATCCGTGGGATGACTTCCAGTGGGACCCAGCGTCAGAGGCACAGCTTCAGGCCATCGAGGCCTCCTATTATTCCTCCTCCTCTTCCTCCTCCGCTAACAAACATAATCTCTCCGATCCCGACTCCTCTAGAGAATCGAAATCCCGGCGCCTGCCTAACTGGAGTGCTCCTGCGCCTGCGCCCTGTCGAGGTTCATAACTCTCTATCGTCTGATTCAGTAACTGCATTGTCTTGATTTGATTGTATCTGTGCTTGATTCTGTAGTTGTGTTTGTTTACAGTTAATAATAGGGCTAAGTACCAGGCAATGAGGTTCGGGGGGCGGATCGAGTACTGCCGGACTGCTGACGAAGTGGAGAGAGCCAGTGTGGAGCTGTTGGAGAAAATCAAGGCAAGAGATGGCCTTGGTCGAGTTGCTCTAGGGTTCGACATCGAGTGGCGGCCCTCGTTCAGGCGAGGTCCGTCTGTTCGCTTACTTGTTTGCTTGTACGTACATTGTTTTGTCCAGCCGTTACTGATTCTGTCATGATTGGTACAATACAACCATGAGGATGAGAAGGTTCCATGCCGTGCAACTTGTTTTGATATCTATTTTGAACTTCATGATTGCAAGGTTTAGACCAGAATTAGAGGATGTGATGAAGTTATAATGAATTAGGGCTTTGATTATGTGCAGGAGAAACTCCTAGAAAAGCTGCTGTGATGCAAATTTGCATGGAAACTACTTGCTGCTATGTCATGCACATAATTCATTCCGGTATCCCTCCTACGCTGAAGTCTCTCTTGGAGGACAGCTCGTCTATTAAAGTAGGTAATGGTTTTCATATACATATGAGCATATACATAATTCATTCTAGTATTCCCATTTGGTAATTAAGTCGCCAGATGGAAATGATTTAAGGTGTATCAAGGTAACGCTACTATATAGGTGTAGTAAACTAAATCACCAATGTTTCATATCTTTTACGCATTCTACCCACTTTACTTCATCTGTTTACTTCACTACTACCAAACACCACCACTGCTTTAAGGTAATTTAGTGTTTCCCTCCGCTTTTACTCTGCTCTAAGGTTCTATTTATTTATTATTTACTAATTTGTTTTGAAGGTAGGGATATGCATAGCGAACGATGCGTGGAAGGTTTCAAATGATTATAATGTGCTTGTACAGCCATTGATGGATATATCTGCGCTTGCAAATATAAAGCTTGCTGGACCTGCTAGGAAATGGAGTCTCTCTTGTTTGACTGAAACTATTACATGCAAGGAGTTATTACTGTTCACAACTTTTTTCTTTTTTTATTAAAAAAAAAAAAAAAAACAATAGGCCTAGCACTGATGGTAATAGGATCGCCTCTCTATGGAGAGATAGGTTCAAGTTTTGAGGAAAAAGCAATATATACTGGGGTTATTGGGAACCCTACCTTTTGATTACTTGTTTTTCTCTGTAATATATATTTGTTTTGCTCGACTGTTATGTAGCTGAAGAAACCAAATAACATAAGAATGGGAAATTTGGGAAACAGACATTTTGTCAAAAGAGCAACTCCAGTATGCCGCTACAGATGCTTTTGCATCTTGGTTCTTGTATGAGGTATAGCCTTGTCTTGAGTTCGACACAACATAAGCATTGATATGAGAAATAAGCTTTTATAACCACAATAACTGCAACACATCAAACCTTCTACTTATATTTTTTATACATGGAAAAACTCACCTTACACTAAGAGAGGATGCTTTCGAAGGTTCTTACTTGGGAGGTTTGGTTCAGAACATAGCATGACACCCTATTTATAACTGTCTTTGAAATCAAAATGTATTATCTAGAAGGTTGTAAGTATACAATTGAATATTGTATATGTAGGTAGATGTTATGGTAGTGTGAAACTTTGGTTGAACATACTAAATAGATACCTGTGAGAATATCTAGATATTTTGGTTGCTACAAAATATGTAAACGATATTTTTATAAGTTCTGTGAGGTCTTCCTTCTAGAATCATGAGCTAGCGTTATGTATGTCCAACTTGTACCATGACCATTTCTGTAGAAAGCCAGAGCGTAATCTCAACACCCTGCAAGGATGCAAGGTGAATAGGTGATTATGAGCATATACATATGCTATTCCGCTAGTTTTGGTAATTTATTTACATAATATGAAGGCCAGTTTGTTCAAATACTTTATTAACACAATTAAATTGGGAGCTCCACTTAAAAATGTGCAATGTTATCCCGTTTTCTAATATATATCTGGTTGGAATATTGTTTTATTTTTAAATAAATTGCATTGCTGTTATTCCATGTCTGCAGATATTAAATGGTATGGCAGATTTAAACATTGAAAAGGAGAAACATCAGAAAATTAATAATGCATAACGGCATGCAGTCATGGCGGATAGTTGATGTTAAATTGCCACCTGTTATAGTATGGAAGATCTCTCTGTCAGGAACCCCGAAACAGGTACCTAATTTATATTACACTTCATTCTTTTGTTGGAGCAACACAACTAATATAAATACATATTCAACCAGGGATGGGAAATTTTTCTCTTGTATTCTCCTTGTTGATTGCTGGATGTTCTAAAGGGCAAACAAGATATAGTTCCTGAACAATTTTCTCTATATCAGTGCTTCATCTCATGCAAAAATGGATCATCAGATTGTTGCAATACTTATGTTCTAAATTAAAATAGGTGCACGCCTTATTTTAAACAATGGCCAAACATTTATTGGATATTAAGAACCATCGGGGTGCAATGAAATTGAGTATGACTATGTGTATTTGACATAAAAAACCAAGCTAAATATAACCTACCAGGCACCCTACTGGAATTAAGCCATATGACCTTCACGTGGATATGGGTCCATGGACCCTCTAATCATGGGATCTCCATTTATCTTATCATGGTCTCATTGTATACTCCTTAAATGATCAGAGCTCGTAATATTTCGTTGTCCTGAGATTGTTCCCACGCACACGGGGGTTCCATGTGTATATCCAGTTATTGACCCTGAAACAGTATAAGATTTCTGTCCTGAATTTATTTGTTGTCAACTTCCATACTGTTAGAGATGACATCTTGGAATTTACAAGTGAAATTAAAAGCAATCCTATGCTTGCACATGACAATGGGGGCATGATTTTCCAAGAAGTTGAGCTGTAGGATCGTACATCCAAGTACTGTAATAAATTGAGGGCCCAGAACAATGTTGAGGCTGATGGTGGGCTCCAACTTGCTTTCTTTAGATGTTAAGCCCAATTAATTTGGTGTGACTGCTCAAATGTTTTTTGCTGTGTCTTCATCAGGGCTTTCTAGCACTGGATAAAACATTATTTGTTCCATGCAAAGAGTCTTTTCTTTTGCGACTCTCTGGCCTTTTTTTGGGTTCTATTCAATAGAATGTCTCCTGAACCTGTTTTTTAGGTGAGTAGATGGATTATCATGAACCTCAAATGGAAGTTGTACGGAATTTTTTGTTGTTCTTTCAGAGTACAACATCAAAGGTATTCTCTCATTCCCACAGTTTGCATCTATAAAACTGAGGTTCAGGAATTTTGGTTATTTGAAATTGTGTTTTGGTGTCATAAAATCAAATTGACAGGTCAGAATATTAATTTTTGTAGACAGATCAACTACAGATTGGAATATTCATAAATTGTTTCACTAATTACTTGTACGAATCATATACCTGCTATTTACCTTGGCACACAATAATGCCCCGGGGTCGGTTTCTCATAAAAACAAAATGCTTTAGAAAGTCTTCAGAGAATGAGCTGTGTGCATTTATGTCTACAAGGGTTCAGAGTGGATTCATGTATATGGATTACATTTAATTTTCTGGAGAAATCATTGAAAGCAATATGGATCATTGAAAGCAATATGGCATGGCCTAATGCAATCAATCCAAAAGTATGTAATGTCAGGCTAGCTTAGCTGGGTCCTGTATCAGATAGGAACATAACAAGCACTAATATGTTGTAGGCCTGAGACTGTGTCTGACCCTTTAATATCCATGTTAATTAGGTTTATTATCCTCTTTTTTTCTCTGCCTAGTATTTAAAGCAAGAATAAGAAAATCACTAACTTGTTAATGGTTCTTTGAAGGTGTGCCTCTGTAATGCTGTGTTAATGCCTTGGCTGTGGCATGCTATATATGACAAACCTATGCATATTTTAGTTCTATAAATTAGGATTAATTTTTATATTTTGTTTTAAGAGCAAGTACATACATAAGGAAAGCATGATGTTGTTATCATCTGAGGCAATAGCTCAGTGGATGAAACTTTATTAGGTTAACACATGAAATCCTTGCTTGAAAGAATTTTTATTAGGAAGTTAGCATGGAGGAAATGGACGTGTCCTCAATATCATGTATGCCAGGGTTTCTGTCTTATCATTTTCATTTGGGAAGGTGTCTTTAAGTCTAAGTCTCTAAGTGGCAGTATGAAATAGAATTAAATAACCACAAAGGAAAAAGAAAAGAAGATTCCTAGAGATCCATAAAAGAGGCAACTAAGCTATAGTGCATGCCCTTTTCTGTGTATTTGAATTTGATATGCTGAAACTAAAAGCTAGTACCAAGTTCAGTTTCTTTGAGAGCAGTATGGTGATTCAATTCCACTAACCATTGTTTAGTGAAACAGAATATTAATTGACCATCCTTCTAATGTAGACCCCTGTTTCTTTGCTTCTTCCTGGTATGATGATCTGAAACTGCTGGGAAATTTGGTGCTGAAAGAAAGCAACGATTAAATCCACTAAACAATTCTGTCGGAGCAATTAATCTGCTAAACAATACTGTCGGCCCAGTAATCGCTCCAAAATGATAAGGCTTAAGTTCATTTTCTCAGCTCTAAAATAATCTGAGAAGGACCTTTCCTACATGATTTAGTGGGGTTATGGGGTTCTTTCTAGTTTTGTTTGTGGAGTTTCATTATCTGCATAGAGAAAAATGAGCACAACTCGGAGACAATAGAGGCAGTTGAGCTTTATTTCCTTTTCATAATAATACGGAGTCCCCAGCCACTCATAGTATATTATCTTCCGTATCCTTCTTTTGAACTTACTTTTTAAGTGTATTCATTTTTGGACATTAAAATGGCTTAATTGAATATTAGCAAAAATATGAATATATGATAATGTAAAATGGAGTAGTTGTAAATGAAAATTGTGTAGTTCATGCCGTTGTTCTTGGTATGATTGGGAGAGATTGGTCGGGCCCATTTGATGATTGTACTTTTATTACTCTGAAGGCTTAACAGGTAAGGCCTGTAGCTTTATTTTTTGTTTTTGTCATCATAAGTCACGGGAAAGGCATAATATCTTAGTGTTAACTGTACCAGAATACAGCTAGAAAGCTACTATAATCATGCCGAAATCAAACTTAATCAATGAAATATCAAACGCAAATCATGAATTGACACCAAACCTGACTAATTTATTGTTGGCTACTTAAAATATTAACATTTTTTTTTTTGCTATAGAAGAAATTTAGTAAACTAAAAGATTCAGTAAAGTTCAGAATAAATTTCACCAAAGGAATTTCAATTGAGAAGGGATCCAATAACCACAAATTTTGGTGCCCTTAATAACCACATTATTATTTATACATAAATTAATAAATCTAAACCATTAGATGTATTCTAAATCATCTCAATAACATGTATATAAAAAATGATGAAAATTAACGTTGTTTCGATAGCCATCAAGAGAGAAGAAAAAAATCATAAAATTTGAACTGTTGGTTTTTGTTAATGCTTAATTCACATGTAAATAAAATCAAAATGATATAATTTTTTTATTACACATAAAATACAATATATATAAAACATTCCATCAATTGGTTTTGTTATTTAACCATTAAAAATATATTTATTTGAGATTTAGTTTTGTGGTTACCGATGGGGTACTAAAAGTTGTGGTTATTTGATCCCTCCTCATTTCAATTTACTATAAATAATACAAAATTGAATAGGCAGCTTTAAATGATTGACACTGCTGTGCTGCAGCGAAAGGACTGATCAGTGATCACTGATCAAGGATATAATAGGATCCAGGCAGTACAAAGGACCATGGAATCTAGGTCAGTAGAACAGGCCATTATTACCATGACTGCTGAAGAGCAAGGGGGAAATAGTTGCAGGGATTTGAGTCTGAGATCCCCAGGCTTAATACAAGCAAGTACAGAGGCAAAAGAACATAACTCCTCTCAGTCTAGCATGTTGGTTAGTAGGAGGTTGAAAGGGATGTGTCTTTGGCCAGCCAGCTGGAGCTTGGTTTTCTCCTCTTCTGTGGTAAATGAATGGTGATGCAGCCTGCTCATTGTTATTGCTCACTGCTCAGTGCTCAGAGATTTTGTCTCTGTTTGGTACCAGTTCTCCAGATGACAAACTTCTTTTGGTTGTTACTGTTTTGTGCATGGGGGTAAAGATTTTTACAGATTTTATAAAACTAATTATTTACTTCTGTGCAAAACAAACATTTGGTTTTGATTTTTTGATGAAACATGAAGATCTCTAAGGAAAAAAACAATTACCAGAAATTCCTAGCCACAAAACATCCACAATTCCACATACATCGGACTCGAGTCAATAACTTGGGTCCTATTTATAATTTATTTTCAACATATGACCGGAAATATTGTTCTGGTTTTTAACATCTAAATGAAATTTTGTTGTCTAATACCTAGTTTCTATTTTTCTATTCCCTGAAATCGCCTCTGTTTTAAAACATTTATCAACTCTTTCCTTACTTTATAAATGCCTGCAATCACATGTTTCTTTCCATACAGCTGTGACCACACTACACAAATTCAAGTTGAAAAGTACAATAGAATGTGATTGCAGGCGACAAGTGACGTTGGTGTTCACAAATGTTTGCAACCACATTTTTTTTTTTTGAGATAAAAATAAGGGTCAAGTCACTTAAATTTAAATTTCTATAAAAAACCTCATATCCGAGTTTCGAACCTGCAACTTCCCACACGGAGAGCATTGCCCTTAGCTACTAGAATAAAGGCCAGTTCTTCACATTTATTTAAAATGTAGTGATATAGTTGGTGAAGTCTTAGAAATGGGGACACTTTGTGAAAATATTAAGAATCAAGGAATCAAGATAAACATAACAAAAAGTTCCATTCCAAGTGAAAATACTGAAGGAACCTAAGTTTCGGGTGAGCAATTTAAGGCTTAAGAGGGCTTAAGATACATGAAAACTCTTACGGTGTGCTCCAAAAAGAGGTAGCCGAGGGAAGGGGAGGGGAGAGTGAAAGTGATCGCCGTACCCACAAAGGTAGTTACTTGCTCCAAAAGTGTAAACTTGTGAGCGTAAGGAATGGGAAGGAATGGGAAAGGAGAGGAAAAGGGTTCAAATTTTCAGTACAAAATGTTCCCCTCTTCTACACCCTGATTTTGGGGGTAAACTCTCCTCGCGATCCTTCATTTCCCTTTCCTTTCCGTTTGGAGTTCTAGAGCACAATGTTAAGGAGGCATGAATGGTTCCTCAAGATCATGGGACATAAATAGATTAAGCTCTGAATTTTGAGCAAAAACAACAACATTTAATCCTTAGTAAGGAAATGATGTTCGGATGACTTAAAACCCAAAGGAGCCTTAAGGAGCTCTAAGTCCTCTTAAGGAGGTTATGCCGAACAGCATGGCTGGCGAGAGAGTTTTTTTTTTGAGGAAGTAGGCAACTGTCATACTTGATTTTGGTTAATGAGACAAATCATTTCATAAGGATATTGGTTTTGCCCAAAGGATCCAAGATTTAATTTTGGGTTTTTCTAGAACGTCGAGGAAAAAGTATCCTTCAGCAAATTATCGTTTTTATATTTAAATTTTAGAAAAAGAAAATGTGAATTTTGATCGGTTAGAAATATTTTCTGTTAGTAATCAACTCGGAAATGGGTCTACTCTGCACTCTGTTTTTAGATTAAAAAAGAGTTTATCATGTTTAGGACCAAATTTGAGCGAGTTTAATAAAAATAGTTAATATCTTACAATACTAAACGGGAAATCAAGTAAAAGCTGCCGTGTTCTCCTATGCAATGTACTCTTGTTTTCTTGTGAGCTGGTAGGAGATTTTGTTTGTTTTTTTTTTTCCATAATTAATCTAATTAATTTATGTTAAAAACTTAAAATGAATTAAGTAAAGTAGTTAGACCCAAATGCAATGAATTTGAAGCACGCAGCTCTTGCAAACAGTTGAATACGTATAAATATATATAGAGCAAAGTTTTGTTTAATACTATAGTACCATGTAGTTGGTTAGACATGATTAGAACAATCCTGCAGGTAGAAGAACAAGTTCGTTTATTTGGCATGTACAATTATGAACTGGCTGTTGGGAACTCTTTAATTTACTGGTTAAGGCTTTTGACTTGCAATAGAGTCAGTGACGAAGCCAGGAGACAATTAATGGAGGGGAAAATTTTATGGTTACATTCATTTAATATATAAGTATATTGTATTATGAAACTTAATTTACATTTAAATGTAACATTTTTTTTTTTTTTGTATTGAAATGTATTCTTAACAATGACCATATGCATGCATAGTATAGTTAATTTTATACAATCTCATGTGGTTTATTATTTTTTTAATTATATATGGTCCAAATTGAATAAAATCAAAAGATTTAATATAAATTACCACTTATGAATTCTAATGTTTGTGAATTGATCAAAACTAAATATAAAATTTGAAATTTGAAAGACCAAAAAATTATAAATGATGCATCTATAATGTTTGGGGGTAGATCAAGGGGGGGTCATGTCCCCCCCAAACCCCCCCTTGGCTCCGTGAATGAATAGAGTGATTAATATAATGAGAAATAAGTATAAAAAATTTAGAAGAATTCTTAGTTAAAATGGAACACATTTGAGACAGCTAATTCAAAAGTACAAAATTTAATTCATATCATCCATGAACTAACATGTTTTACATTGTTCCTAAACAGTAAAAAAAAACCAAAAAAAAAGAAAGAAAAAAAAAAGAAAAAGCAAAATACAGAGCCGCATCATCATCAATGGTTCTCTGTACAAAGAGACCCAAAAAACTGTCCCAAATCCGGGTTCCATTGTGAGAGGGCTCCATGATCACTCCTTTGGTAATTTTGTATGACTGTATACTACACACTAACCTACTACTGTAATACTGTATTATATCACTCACTCAGCAGCAACAATAAACAAACAAAGAAACAAACTCATCAAAGAACAAATTAAAGGAAGGTAACAAAAATCAGTGGATAATAGTTGTTAATTAATCAGCTGATTTTGTTTAATTAGAATTGGGAGAAACATCTCCTATGGCAAGCCTTGAGACTGGTTTGCTTGGTCTCTTCCTTCCACCCCTTGGTGATGTCCTTCGACACCCTGACGGCGTCGAAGGAGGCGCCGGCGAGACCTTTCCTTGTGAACCCAACTGCATACAGACCAGACTTGCCCTTCCAGTTGTTGTTAGGGAATCCACCCTTTGGGAATCCATCCTTGTTGAAGAAATCAGTCTCCTGTTGGAATCAAATCATGAAAAGATTAGAACTTTTTCATTCCTCAACTAAATCATAAATTCATAATAATCTTAATTTGATCATCATTTATTAATGCCATGTGATCAGGTTGTAGCTAACATGATTATTATTAAGCTGCCTGCAATGGAGTCAGAGCTGACCTCTCTACTATAAAAATTGGTTATTAATTTCTTTATTTATGCACTGAACTGAACTGATTCTAACTGTCAAATACTAATTTTATATAACCTAGTAGAACATGAAAAATAACATGCCTAGCTAGCCTACCCATTAGATGCCGGTACGAGATTTTGGGAAAATTTATTTTAGTGTTTTTATAATTTTATTAACAAAATATGCTCAACTAGTTTAAAATTTTTAACAAAAATAAGAACATGGTATTCACCTGAAGCCACTGCGGAACGTTGCTGCGGTATCCGGTTGCCAGGATAACGGCATCGATGTCGACAATGGAGCCGTCCACAAGCTCGACGCTCTTGGACCAGAACCTCTTGACTCCAGGAACAACCTTTATATCACCTGACCGGATCTTACTGAGAGCGCCGTAGTCGAGAACCGGAGTTCTCCCACTCACGTTCTTCAGCTCTAGAGGACCCATTGACGGCCTCTTCAGTCCAATGTTCTCGAGGTTTCCGAGAACCAACCATGCCAGGATTAGCATGAGCTTGTCGACCATCCAGAGAGGCAGCCACTTCATGAAGAAGACTGCCAGCTCGAATGTCGACTTGCCGAGGATTTCTCTTGGCAACACATGAATCTGTTCACATAAGAAACACAGTTAGTTTATTCGAAACAAAACCGTAGAAAGTTGTACCAAATTTATGATTTGTGATGGATATATATATTAATTAAGCTTACCGTATCGCGAACGACCATCGAAGGGAACGAGTCATGATCACAAAGGTCAAGGCACACTTCCATTCCGGAGTTTCCACAGCCGACGACGAGAACCTTCTTGCCGCGGTATGTCTCGCCAGACTTGTACTCACTGACATGGCTCACAGGCCCACAGAAGTCGCTGAGACCCTCCAATTCGGGCTTGATCTCTTCTGCATTCTCGCCAGTGGCAACAACAAGCCACCTGCCAATGTACTCCACCTCGGTGGCACGGTTACCGGCATCAGAGCCCGACTTGACAGTCCTGACTCTCCAGAGCCCTGATGTCTCGTCGTACCTGGCTGATTGCACTGTCTCGTTGAACCTTGGCTTGATCTCGAACTTCTGTGCATAGTTTTCTAGATACTCGATAAACTGGTTGCGGGTCGGGTACTCGGGGTAATGAGCAGGGAACGGCATGTTTGGCAACTGGCAGAACTGCTTCGGCAAGTGTAATTTGAGGCGATCGTAGGTGCGTTTCTGCCAGAGAGATGCGATGCAGTTGGCCCTTTCAAGGATAACATACGGAACGCCTTGCTCCTTGAGGCATGAGCCGACAGACAGACCCGATGGCCCGGCACCAACTATAATCGGCCCGTTGACCCACACGCAACGGCGCGAGAAGAAGTCGTCCATGTCGACAGGCATTCTCACCATGTTTGCTACTTTGCTCTCAGTTAATTTGCTTGCTGGTTTGTTTGTGTTGTTTGTTGAGTAGTTTGGAAGCAGAAAAGTGTGAGGATTGAATGAAGAGGGTTTGAGCTTAGAGTGTTAATGTTAAAAACTTAACTGTTTGATTTGATTTGATTTGTGGTTTGAATTGAATGAAGAGGGGAGGAGAGGTGGAGCTGTTTATATAGAGGAGGTGGGTGAGTGATGTGATGAGAAGCTCATGAGAAGTGCATGTGACTTTTTTTCTTCTCTTGTTTATTTTATTTTATTTTTTTTTGTTGATCTCCATTCTTTATTTAAAATTCCATTTTTCAAATGAGTAATTCAGTCTGCCGCCGCTTCAGTTCTTTATATATATTATATTTCATTGTTTCTTATACTTCTCTATTATATATTGGTGAAGGAATAATGAAATTATATTAGTCTGTGGAAGGCAGATAGGGGATTTTAGTAAGGAGTTAGTTAACTGCCATATTTCTATATCTATTTGACTAATGATGGAGAAGAGAACCAGTTAGATAACATGATGATATGATCAGAGTTTAATTAATTAATTAGTTTGTTAATATATTAGTTTCTCTGATTGAATTTTTGGAACTTCTTGGTTTTGTTTCTCTAGATAGTTAGTGACAAATATATATTATATCCTGGGAATATTAATTAACATGCAGATTAAGCCTCCCACTGGATAATGTAGCCCACTGTTTGCCATTGTTAATTAAGGTCCATCTGCACCTAGTTTTGTTCAATGACTACTTAACGTTGGCTATTTTCTTATTTTTTTTTCTTGATTATACCTCGCTTTTTTTTTTTTTTTATGGTTGTATATATAGTTTTTTTTTTCAATTTGCTTGCATTTGAAATATATTGCTGAAATATTTTGGTTAAAAAAATATACATCAATCGATTCAATTATTGTAACCTCTCCATCAATTTCAGTATATATCCTCTCAGGGTGTGTTTGGTACGGGGATAAATGGGAGATAAATTGAGAGATAGGCTATCTCTTGTGAGAGTGGTGATAAGCTATCTCTCAATTTATCTCTCATTTATCCCTCAAACAAACATAGCATCAGAGTATTTGTCTCTGTCAAAGTATGGCTATATATGCACCAATAGTATTCTTTTTTTTTTCTTTCACGTAATTAGCCATACATAACATTTCATATTTGGGGACTTAAGGAATATATCCTTTCTAGAAAAAAAAAAAAAAAAAAAAAACATATCTATTCATACTCTACAAAGAGAGGTAAACTTCTAAGCTTTTTAGCTATGCCACATCATCATTCATCTCAACCATTGATTTTGTTTCTCTCTCTTCATTTATCTTAATCTACTGACTCAATTTAATTTTTTTTATTATAGAGATAATATCATGATGTGCCTAAAAAACAATTTAAGACTCAAAATATTTGCAACTCTTTATATTCTTTTATATAAATTGAGATGTAGCTAAAAATATATTAAGTCCAATATTATCTAATAAAATATATATTTATGAAAAATATGTATTTATTTTTAATATTTATTAGTTTATGTAATATTATTTTTTCGGGGCGAAGCCCGATTCACAGCTCTAGTACTCCATAAAGAGGGGTAGATTTTCAAGCACCTCAACTATGCCACGTCATCACTATTATGAACCATTAATTTTGTTTGAAACTCTTCATCTACTTTAATCCAATGGCTTGTATTTTTTTTTCTCTCATCGTTAAATAAGATAAATGTGACATGTCTAAAACAAATTTTAACCCTTAAAATGGTCTAGCATTTATATATATATCCTTATTTATAAATTATTGTATTATTATTATTATTATTATTATTATTATTTACTTACATAAAAAATTACAATTTTGTCAATTTTTGTTTAATATAAATATTTAAAATTTTATAAAATTTTTAGTTATTTATTTGATACCACTTTTCGGGGTGAAGCCGAGCTACAGCTCTAGTATATAGTAATGGATGAAAAAAATTGAAAATTTTTTTTTTTAAGTTATTATTTTCACTATCTAGCTTAATTACCACCTACTACCGCACATTGCTCGTTCTCAGGAATTAACGCAAGTCCACTCTTTTTAATTAACATTTTTTTATCGAAATTTCAGCAATGAATTTCTTACCACTGATCTTATATATATTATATTATGAAATAAGAGTACGTCCAAAAAAAAAAAAAGTCAATTATTATGTTACACGAGAGAAGATAGAGAGAAAAATAAAATTTTAATGTCTCTTAGTATAATTAACAAAAAGAGGACTAATTATTTTTTTTAATTAGTCGCAAGTTTAGTTAACTTAATTGACAATCTCATTTTGAATTTGCTTTGGATTAACTTAATTGCCAATCTCATTTTGAATTTGCTTTGGAACTTCATATTAAAAAATGAGGATAGTTAATGACCATTACGTATGGACAATTTATTGTTTTATAGGCTTGCAACCACCTATATATATATATATAAGAGAAGGGATCCATTGACAATGCTTAAAATGACAATCTTGACAATCAAGATTTTAACTTATAGAAAAGTTTTCATTTATGTGATAATTTTCCCTTGACATTTTCATTATTATCTTCCTTTTGCTAAAAAAAAAATTTAATCATCATAATTAATCATTTGTCATCTATTTGCGTTATTAATTTGTTGGGACTAGGAAAGGCCAAATTATATTCTTTTTTTTTTTCTTCAATTCAATACATAATTTTAATCTTACTTCACCAATTTGGGTTGTTGTTTATTGACTTATAATTACAATTTAAGGATGGGCACACATAAGTTATTGATACTTAAAAATTAAATAACATATAGATTGATATCTATAATTTGAGGGGGTTGACATTTATCATATCAGTGATTATATCAAAGAGTTTACAAATTAATGTAATATATTAATTTGAGGGGGTTGACACATTCTATTTGCTTTTTTAATGTAGTTATTCTTATAAACCTAAAAAAAAATGCTTATCCAAATATTATATATCCCGGCCGGTTTCAAGAATATCACAAGAATTTCTTTAAATTGTAAAACTTATATTACCTAATCCAATGTTTATACAATATTTTGTAAGACGTACGCATTGATAATTATGATAAATAATTTTATTATTTTGTAATGTGGACATTTTGTTAGACGGTCTTTTATATGCAAATTAAGTAGATTTGACTTAGATATATTAATTTGAAGTATATTCTAATCTAGATAATGTCAACTCGTTTTGGCCCAATTCGTGATGATCTAATATCTTCTTGTTTTTTTTTTTTTTTCTTATAGAAGGTATTATATATTTATGTCTTTCTCTATAAATATTTGAAGTAATTCGACTTCATGTCCTCAAAACTCATTTCATTCATGTCTTTTTTTTTTTTTCTTTTTTCTTTTTTTTAAATCAAGGTATACATATATAGCTTCCAATCGTGCAAAAGAAAAGATGACTCTAAAAGGAAAAACAATATTTTATTATACTGATAAATGACTCTAAAGCGGCTATATGGAATTCTAAATTGTTTACATTTTGAAAAAAAAATTTCTTGCAAAATTCTTGCAATGTTAAATTATAATTTCAAAATAATCTTCCATTTTTTTCAATTAATGCATACATTTTTTAGCATTCAAGCTTCTAAGGATAGGAGCAAGCTTATGTAATTATGTTTGTTGGTCCCACTGGGCAGATAGAGATATATAGTATGAGTTAGTTAATGTGGCATTTAAATTAGTTACTAAACCAACCTAGCTCCATATATTTACAGTTAGGATCTAGTTGGCTTCAGCTGCCGTCGAAATATATATATATATATATATACTCCAATCACATGTTTGCAAATATACTCACATCTTTCATAATTAATAATCAGTCCAGATATTTGGATACTACTAGGGATACTGTCGGGGGTACCATGATCTTTGACCAATTCAACTAAACCTAAATATTCACCTTAACCTCCTAAATATTCTCCTTAACCTCCTAAATATTCAACTTGACACATTTTGCTTGACAATCAATAAAAACTCTACATAATAAAAACCTAATTGCAGCATTACACTTAAAACATTTTGTTTTGCAGCCAATAAAAACTATTCTTATTTTAATTTGCCGCATTACACTTCCTAACTATTCAACTTATCCTCCTAAATATTCACCTTAACCTTCTAAATATTCAACTTATCACATTTTTTATTGGCAGTCAATGTTTAATGGTATCCCCGACGGTATCTTTTGCGGTATCCCTATAGCATTTTTCATTAATAATTATTATCATTGCTAATTAATTTTGATTACTAATTTAGTAATTTTTATATCTTCCTTTTGTCCATATACTCAACTCTACACTTGCTCAGACGCGTTCCAGTAATATATATATTTCTCTTCATAATACATTCTTCTTTGTCTATTTGTGATGGGAAGAAGACTATATATATTTTTGTACTTTACAGAGTGAGGTAATGATGCCAAAACAAATGATCAGCATAATTAATTATTATTATAAAGCAATAAATTAAGTCACCAAATTTATATTTATTAGCAGAACTAATCCTACAGTTTAAATTTGCATCATTCCTCCTTGAATGTATCCTGTATGTATGCCTTTGTGGCAATTTCATATTATCTTCCTAAATGGCAATGTGTAGCCAAGTATGTGGGCCGTCGGATCATCTCGAATTCCAAGTCTGCACGAATCTCGAGATGATCCAATGGCCTATGTGTGTTTGGTTGCACATTGTCTTTCACAGGATGCTGTGGAGCTCTCCAATTTCCCTATTTAACGATATTCTGCGGCGGTTCCGAACACACCTTCCATCACATATATCCCTTTCTTTCATGACAGATCAAGAGTCCATACAACTCGTAACACGGAAGGACATACGGATGCGTTTTCATACTTCCATTACAAATTGGGCTATACATGAAAAGTAATCTGGGACGGTTGACCGGAATCCGGCGTGAATCTTGACGTCCATCCGACGGACAAGAGCAATCGTTGGCAAGAGCCCTTTCCAATGTACTGATTCCCCCTTAATTACTACAAGTGGTTTCACATTACTGCTTAATTAACTCTTAAGTAACAACAATTTTTAGGGTTTCAATGCTATTAACAGGCATTATCAGACTATGGATCGTGGTGTCAGGCATTAATTTTATCTAATTGATGACCGACCTTCTTGAGCCTCTCAATAACGGAAATTTAATTTCTCTCTGACAACGGTTTTTAAATATAAATTTGTGCAATAATGAATATGGTTTTGCATATATAAACTCAGACATACATACGACATCCAAATTAATGTATCCACAAGTGATCTCTAAATTTAAGATGCATTCAGGAAAAATATATAGGTGAATATATCTAATTAGATTTTTAGGCATTGTTTTAATTTTCTCAAAGAAAATGAGGAAATTATTTAAACTGTTTATAAATGAATTGAAGTACTAAGAAAATTACCCCGTTCTTCAAAATGTTTAACAAAATTAATGTCCTTGTCGACATGTTCCTCTTTTTCTCTCCCCCTTCACTCATGTCATCTTCATTTTAGCCAGTAAAAGAAACATGTTCCTCTTTCCCTCCAAAATATTCAACAAAAAATACTTACGAACCTTTTTTTATATATTTTTTTCTTCATTCACAAGCATAACAATTTAGCCAGCAAAAGAAACAAATGAATGACAAAATTATATATATTGTCTAATTTATGAACCTTTTCCATTGTAGAAATTGATACGCGTGAAATATATATAACAATCGTGATTTGTGAACAGTAATGACGTCATTACATTCGTTTTAATTTAGGGGAAGGAACAAATGACAATGACTATCTTGATAATCTTGAGAACTAAAATTTAATTAAATTTCAAACAGAATCTTAAAAATAGAACTAAAAAAGTTCATAGATACATTCAAAAATTTAGAGACTGATTGTGTTACGAACTTCATTCAATTTAAATATATTATTTGATAGCTCATCAAAATTGGTGTAAATTTCGATGTTCTAATTTAAACTATCTTTCGTGGATATATATGAAAGCGCATTTTATTGAAAAAAAGGATCTACAACTCCACAAGAGCATTTTAATTTATTAAACATTAATTATTACGAAAACGCCAATCTATACCCTAGAAAGAGGGGTACATTTCCAAGCCTCTCCTTCATGCCACATTACTTGTATTGATATCCATTGGATCATTTTTTCTATTGATTTGTATTAATCTAACTGATCATATAACTTGATCTTTCACATCCTATATTGTCATTAAATAGTGGAAGTTGTAGAAAATATAATATTAAATGCTTGTAATTTCATATTTTGTCATTTATTAATGTGATTTGTTTAATATTAAATAATAGTTCCACCACATGAATTTTTATATATTTTTATTTTGCAGATATACAATTCTTATTGCATATATATTACTAATTTTCTATAATATTTTCTTATCGGGGGCGAAGCCCGGAGCACAGCCCTAGTATATTAGAAATTTTCAAAAGAAGATCAAAATGGAAAAAAAAAAAACCTCAAATGAAAATGGTCGACACTATTATGCGCGTAACGTAATTCGTTTAACTGTATCCTTGTTGTCAATTAGCTAATAAAGCGCAAATCTCCAAGAAAGAGCTGCAGCTAGCATGCTTTGCTGTATTGCATATATATCTATATAATTCTAATGAATTTATTTAACATACCCCAAGTTGATCACATCATTCGAAGAAGGAAAGGCGGAAGCTGACTTGACATTCTTTTTGGCAACCGTGACATGCATCGAGATCAATGTTTAAAACTCGAATAAACACGCGGCAGTATTCTGGTTCATGAACTTTCATCAAATTAATCCATCATTAATTAACCTATATATAATAAATTTATCTAAAGTCTAAAGATGGTACTGGCAACTGGTGCATCCCATTGGCATGCACATACATACATGTACATCTGTACTCTTTTAAAAAGAAACTAAGAATTGGACACTCTATTAATGGTCATAGCCTAACTCCTATCTTAGTAATTAATCTCCATCCATCAAATAATATAATACTCACATCGCAATCCATTTCCTACTGTATTCGCCTCCATTTCTATTTCATCACAAAAATTGAAGTCACGAATTGTCTGACTAACCTTTTAAAATATTGACTGCTAAAGTCACAAACCCATTTTTTTTCTTCTATTCTTTCACCCTATATATATAGCTTGAATGAAAATTAAAATTACCCACAGCAGGGTGCGGGTACGCTTTTGATACATAAAAACTGTGTTGTTAACTTGTTATAAATATATATTTGCGTTACCAAAGCACGCGGGGTTCGGTGCCTTTCGGCCTAAGCCATGCATGGCTGTTAATTAATCAACTGTCTAAATTGGCTTAACAGTTAGTATAATAAGGGTTATATATACCCCTACCGGTTTGGATATTGAGGCTTTTCCGTTAGGGTTTTAATAAGGGCTATATATAGGATGATGATCATCTGACCTGGGTTATATGCCCCGAGGCATGTGACCCGTTGAATCTCCTCGGGATTCGGGTTTGTTTGAATCCCGAGGAGATTCAACGGGTCACATGCCTCGAGGTATATGACCCGGGTCAGAGGATATGAATTGTTATAGGATACCCCTACCGGTTTGGATATTGAGGCTTTTCAGTTAGGGTTTTTAATAAACCCTAGATGGGATTATATATATATCATTATTATCTCCACTCCATTGGCCATTACCAATTGGACAGACTTTGAAGCAATTCAAGGCCCCATATATTCCCTTCCCTTCCCTAGTTCTCCCATTTCATGCATGATATCAAAGGTCAATAATTCGTGCATGCATGTGCATGTGCATTCTGCTTGGTTTTTGATGATGAGTTTTATCCTTTTCAGGCCACGTTTAAATTTTAAATTTAAGTTTTAAATTTATGCGCATATCAGTGCTTGCTTGCTTCGAACCCCAATTAAGCAAGTAATTAAGTTGATTCAAGGCCTCTGAACGATACTCCCGTAACCTTGCTAGGTTCAGAATTTTCTTGGAGCCGTGTACGTAACGGTAGACGATATATATATATCATATTATTGCTATACATTTCTTCATTCTTATATTGTGTTTTTAATTAATTGAGATGGAGAAAGAAATCAAATTTTTTTTTTTTGAAATTATTCACAATAAAAATTAACAATCTTATGTAAAACACATTTTGGTGATGTCCACCGATCCACTATATTTCAATTAGTATGTATCGTTTTTCAATTAACAACAGATATACAACTGTGTTAAGCATATAAGTTTACCATGCATTCACACAAAAAAATGGACGGGCAGACAAAACTAAAGATGAATTAGACATGTTTCTCTTTTTTAAGTTGACAAAAATTTTATTAATGAAAGAAATATAATTTACAAAATATATATGAAGAATGTACAAGCCAATATATACATATATAATATGTATTTTATATATGATCTGAAAGACAATAAATTAATCACTAAAGTAGAAGAACAAAAAATATATATCATTTTTACTTTGCTCTCGAGTTTATATTTTAGGAAGTGAAAGAAGGTTAAAGAAGGTCAATTAATGAGGAAACTTGATATATATATATATATATATATATTTTGGACAAAATGTTTTCCTTCAATTTGGAGATTCAAAATGTTGATCTCCCATTCCATATCATCTCATCTTTTAACGGATCACATTCCACGTTGTCTATGAACACGAACCTATCGATGAATTTCTTAATTAGTTAAACTGATGAAAATCAAGCAATTAAGAAAGTAATCGATCAAGGACATTGTGCAACTTTTTATACAAGTTCAAAAGCCAGGTAATAAAGATGGCCACGTATACAAAAAAGAGGTAGTTTTATTTAATTCTCCAAGAAATTTTTAATTTAATTTGCACCAAGACCTGTAAAGAGAGAACGCCAGGAATATTGTCAGATAACAATTTTGGCACTTCTTCTTTTTTTTTTTTTTTGTTTTTGGAGTGAATTTAAAACTCCATTATGAATCTTCTAATAGTATAATCTTTATATACATTAAGTCAGACTGGTATACAAGTGTTTGCATATTGAGTTATTTACCGACATACGATGCTCAAATTTTAATTAATTTGAAATTTCGATTTAAGCTCAATAAAATTTTAATATGGAAACCTTCACATACCAATATTTATTATTTAATTTGTAATTATTTTACATTTTTCTGAAAAAATCGGCTCTACATGAATGAAAATGGTTTATATTCATTCTATTTTTGGTTTATTTCTTAAAAATTCTATATAGTCTCACAAATAATTTGTTGACCAACATAAATGAAAATTTGAAGATGTTGATACATCTTTTTCTTTTTTAATTAAACTCACCAAAATGCTTGAAGACTTCAAGCTTTGTAGTAGCTCTACTTTTGTATATTTTACTTCATTTTTGCTTTATATTATTACATTGGAGGTTTTAATTTATACATGCGTCCGCGGACCACATTGTCTATATTGGGTTCAAATTATATTGAAATGACCCCACTATATAATTTTTTTCATATGATAATATAGATACTTTTCATAACCAATTTTGTAAATCTATTATTGTTCCTACTCAATAAAAAAATAAATTTAATATTGCTCATATCAGTGAATAAAATTTCTACACCGCCACTGTCTCTCAGTTTTTTTTTTTTTTTATTTACTGTAAATAAAGAAGTTTGCAAGGATGTATAATAAAGAAAAAAAAAATCAACAATTGGTTATTGAAATGCCATTTGAGGGGCAGTATATATATAGTACCAATGCAAATGACGTGGTCGGTTAACAACTTATAAGCTTTATTTTTCACTCCCAAAGCATGCATGGGTTTGATAGCCAGGCTTTACATGCATTTTTTTTTCTCTGAAAAAGTTTCCATTCCAAGTACAACATAAATTGCAAAAAAATAAAAAATCACCCAATAAAAAAAAGAAAAGAAAGAAGAAATTAAAGGCAGGCATGGAAGGGAGGAAGAAAGCCTCCCATGCCCCCAGCTGGGGGTTAGGTCATGCTTAAAAAGGTCTCTCGGAAGTAGCTAGCCAGGAACACTTTTTAGCCCCCCCCCCAAAAAAAAATGCAAATATTAGGGTATGCTTGACACTCCAAATCCGGAATTGAATAGGCTATTCCAATTAAAAGAGAGTGTTAAATATGGAATAGAATACTGGAATAGCTTCAAAAATCATTAATCTGGTATTCGGACCAATTGATGGAATACCGGAATAGTATTTTGGAATAGCAAATTAATTACCCCAACTATACCTGCAACTAATTTGGTATTTTGATTAGTATTTGCCAAACACGGACTAGAATACCGAAATAGCTTCAAAACTTCACTATATTTTTTACTCTTCCAATAATCACAAATCCATATGACTATTCAATTTTTACTAATCTGATAACACTATTCTAGCTCTGTTATTTGATTTGCCAAACAGACCTTAAGATTTCACTTCATCAAGCATTAAAGTGGAGCATTTTCTTTGGGATTTTAGATCTCCTAACATATGTCACGGTGTCATGCAGCACATGGGCCGTTAAATCTCCTTGAGATTCGTGCTGGCCCAAATCTCGAGGCGGATCCAACGGCCCATGTGCTGTATGTGACACTGTGCCATATGTTAGGGGATAAGCGCTCTTTGTTTGGACCAACAATCCTGATCCGACGGTTATCATTTTTAGAGAAGCTTTTTTTGAAATAATCTCAATCATTCAAGGAAGATCGGAGGCTCCTACGATCAAATCTGGATCGTAGTTTGTAGCGGATTTCAGCGACTTATAATTATACGAAGTTGTTATATATATATATATATATATATTTTTTTTTTATTCACAAGTTGTTATATATATACCGCGAAGGAAAATATTTCTTCTTCCAATCAAATCATCAAGAGGCCAAAGAATTAAGTCTTTAATTGTTCAAATCATGATGATTGGGACGGGCCAACAAGGCTAGCTTAATTTTATCAGTGGGTCCTTCTGTATAATTAGTTTGGAAATTAAAATATGACATTAAAGTTTGGAAAGTTTTTAAGAAATCATGGTTTCTTGAAACTATGCTCACGTCCAAATTAATATATGTGTGCTTTAATTGGATTAGCAAACTATTCTTAACTTTTGTACGATCCAAACGCACAAATGCTAATCCATTAGTAAGAATAGCTGCTAATCCGCTATTCCTTGTGAAACATGGATTAACTATTATTCTTTTCAACCATCCATCACTATTCTATACAAACAATCCAAACAATATTTTTACTGTTCCAAATAACACCCTATTTCAACTATTCTAATTAATTACTAATCCAAAAATCACTATTTTTGTACTAATCTCATCTACTATTCTCTATCCTACTATTCTTTTACTAATCCTTCCCCAATCCAAACGCACGATATAATTTCATGATCCAACCCGATGGAATAACTTATCTTACCCAAAAAAGAAATTTAAATAATTAAATGTACCTTTCTGTTTAACAAAGTTTTTTTTTTAAGGTGAGCTAGACCTAGCTTAGTCTTCGTTCCTTTTTCTTTTCCTTTTTAGCTTATATCGCAATTCTATTTTCATATCTTAAACCTTCTATTTTTGTAATTAAGATATGATATCAAAAATATTATAAGTTTATAACTAATAAAAGTAAGTTTCATATTTTTTTAAATAATATTTATCAGCAGTTTTTTTTAAAAAAATACATTACTCATAATATATATATATTTTTTTGAAAAGTTGACGGCGGCTACCGACTGCATTACCCATAATGTTACTCTTCGATCTTCAAGCTTTTTGCTACTTTCCTTTTTAGAAAAGCAGGACCTATTTTTTCCTATCAGATGGTCAGGGTGGTTGCCATTGGCTACAATCTCAAAGTACTTTCATCCATGTGTCTCAATCATCAAATCAAGAAAAGCAACTTTTCTATCTAAATAGAAAAGTAGTCCATCTCAATCCAAATTGGGAATTATTAGGAGTTCAATACTTCACACAATGTTTTCATAGTTTTGCCATGAGCATCAATATAGTATATTGCCTAGCGGTTAATAAGGCTCTACTAATCTCAAATATAGATGTTTTTTACTATTATACGGTAGTGGTTGAAGTGTTGTAAGTTTGTAACACTTGAACCTAGAAAATAGGAATTTGTATCCCCTAACCACTACCACTACCACAGAGATGGGCATTAGCAACTGTTTTCAAGAAAACCGTTGTTGAAAAGTGGCAGTGGCATTTTGGAAATTTAATAAAACACATTAGCAACGGTTTATCAGAAGGAACAGTTGGGAAAGACTTGCCCGAAATCTGAAAAAGAACCAACAACTGTTCCTTTAAAAAACAGTTGGGAAATGCATATCATTCCCAACTGTTCCTTAAGAAGAAACAGTTGTTAATTCATGTGCAAGAATTAACAACGGTTCACAATAAAAAACCGTTGGGAAAGGGAGAGCATTCCCAACGGTTCCTAAAATAGAAACCGTTGTTGATTCTTGGTAACATAAAATATTTATGTGCAAGAATTAACAACGGTTCACTATAAAAAACCGTTGGGAAGGATAGCATTCCCAACGGTTTCTAAAGTATAAACCGTTGTTGATTCTTGGGCAACATAAAATATTCATGTGCAAGAATTAACAACTGTTTTTTTATTAATAACAGTTGCTGATCCTTCTTATGGCCCATTTAACAACTGTTTTTTTATTAATAACCGTTGTTGAATCTTGGGTAACATAAAATATTCATGTGCAAGAATTAACAACTGTTTTTTATTAATAACAGTTGCTGATTCCTTCTTATGGCCCATTTAACAACTGTTTTTTATTAATAACCGTTGTTGATTCTTGGGTAACATAAAATATTCATGTGCAAGAATTAACAACTGTTTTTTATTAATAATAGTTGCTGATTCCTTCTTATGGCCCATTTAACAATTGTTATTCATTGGGAACCGTTGTTGATTCTTGGGTAACATATTCATGTGCAAGAATTAACAACTGTTTTTTATTAATAACAGTTGCTGATTCCTTCTTATGGCCCATTTAACAACTGTTTTTTATTAATAACCGTTGTTGATTCTTGGGTAACATAAAATATTCATGTGCAAGAATTAACAATTGTTTTTTATTAATAACAGTTGCTGATTCCTTCTTATGGCCCATTTAACAACTGTTTTTTATTAATAACCGTTGTTGATTCTTGGGTAACATAAAATATTCATGTGCAATAATTAACAACTGTTTTTTATTAATAACAGTTGCTGATTCCTTCTTATGGCCCATTTAACAACTGTTTTGTTTAACAACAGTTGGTGATTGTTTTTCCTAGTTTCCCGCCTCCACATCTTTCAACCACTTTCCCTAGTTTCCCTAATTTCCTGCCTCCACAGTTTGATTCTTTTCAAACTATCTTTTGCTCTACTATAATTTCAACTTCAGGCCTTAGTCAATTTGTATTTCCCCCAATTTCAAAACCCGACTAAAACCCTTCCCTCTTCATGGAGCATGATGGAGGGCTGCTTGATAGCGGCAACGGCGGCGCAATAGAGGCCAGCACCAACTCTCCGCGAAAAGGTCCCGCAACGGAGGCTACCACCAACTTCAGTCTCCCTGCTCTCCGCACAAAGAAGGCCAGCACCAACCCTCGCTTTCCTTGCTCTCTCCGACAGCGAAGGCAGCGCCATCACTGCTCTTTTCTTGCTCTCTCAAGGTAGCACCGGCACTTCCTTTCCTTGCTCTCTCAAAGTTCAAACAAATCGTAGTCAAACTTTCTTCCCCTAAAGTCAAGAAAAAAATTAACAAACTGAATTGTAAATAATTCATGTACGAAATTGTTTCTAAGATATTGCAAAAAAATATATTATTGCAAACTCACTGTACTCCCTGTAGATTCGGGCACAGGAGAAGGTGCTGATGCAAGATTAGGAGATGCTGGTGCAAGATCAGGAGGAAGTGATGGTGCAAGATTAGGAGAAGGTGCTGATGTATACGGATATTATTAGGATTTGTGAAATTCTATTATATTATGATGGATTTTAATTTTGTTGGATATATGAATATGATATTATATTGGATTTTAGTTTGGTAATTAATCTGTGGTATTATTAGAATTTATTATTAGTTTTTTAATGTACATTTTTTTTGTTAATATGGTATATAATATCTAATTTGAATGAGCAAAGGGCTGATCTCTATAAATAAACAATTTTTTTTAAAAAAAAATCATCATCCCAACTTTTATTTACAAAAAACAGTTGTTAATTTCTAAGAATCAACAACTGTTATTTACAAAAAACAGCTGTTAATTTCTAAGAATCAACAACTGTTATTTACAAAAAACAGTTGTTAATTCTTAAGAATCAACAACGGTTATTTACAAAAAACAGTTGTTAATTCTTAAGAATCAACAACGGTTATTTACAAAAAACAGTTGTTAATTCTTAAGAATCAACAACGGTTATTTCTTATAAACCGTTGGGAATTGCTATCATCAACAACGGTTCCTTCTTATAAACCGTTGTTGATTAACAGCATCAACAACGGTTCTTTAGTAAGCATTAGCAACCCCAGTATTATAGACGGTCACTGAACCGCTGGGAATTGTCATTAAATAACCACTGTTGATGTTTTTCTCTGTGGTAGTGAACGTACTGCATTGTGCAGTTCACAACGGCAGCCATTCGATTGTCTCGAGATTTCGTGTCAGCACAAATCTCGAGAGGATCCAATGGCTAATGTTGTGAACTACACAATGCAGTACGTTGAAGGATGAGTACATAGAAGAATCATTCATTCTTTCAAGCAAGTAATCCAAATAATTCTATTTGCTTTTCTTACTTTGCTAAAACATTTTAATTCTTTGTTTTCTTTGCCTCTTCTTGCAAATAACTTAAGATTCATCTTCAAATCAATCAATATATTTGATTTGATTGTGGATTATGTAGCTTGTTTCAATGAGTTTTCTTATGGTGTTATCAAGTTTCATTTATAAAACTAATCATCCTGTGAAATTCTAAAATTGGTAATATATATGATCCCCAAGGCTAAATTATAGTTGTCAAGTGTTCTTCTCACTTGACACTAAATAAACTGTTAATTCACAGCAACAAATTGATAAACTGTTGATCTAATGTACATAATTAATTAGCCCACAATATTAATTGACACTATACTCTATACATGATACATTGTTCTTGTGATGAACTAACAAGTAGTTGTGACTTTGATCACATGCCTGAGAGTTTCCATCGTGCCATGTGAAATCATATGATGTTAACTGCATCCTACCTTAATTAATTAGCATTACATTACAATTATGCATACTTTAATTAATTAATTATTTAATGCATTGGAATTAAGCATTTAATAATATAGACTTCAATCATATCATCACTTAACAAAGATTTGATCATGCGCTGTAAAGGGCAATCATTCAATTCCTTTAAGATTCTATTGGCCTTGAACTAAATTTTTTGCTTGGTTAATTTAATTAACTTTATTATTAATTAATTAACTAAATGAAAATGGGAGAATGATATTTTATTGACAGAAGATAAAGATGTAGATCCCCTTACCTAAACAAAGAAATTAGCACTAATTAATTTTTTAGGAAGAGTTCACTGCCAATTAATTAATGTTTACCATATATAGCATTTAGTCAAAACATAACGGTTAGTCAAAGTGTTTGGCGATAAGATTTAAGTTCAAGCTCGAATTTTAATATTTTATGCTGCATAGACTTTTTACAATTTACATTACAACATTTTTCTAAAAAGCATCAATATTTTTAAAAATTCATTGTGAGAAAATGCAACTAATTGTGTGACTTGCGGAAATTGTGAAGATATTTGATATATATAACAAGAATTAGGCTAAGGTGATATACATAGCACAGTTTTACCAATAACGTACAATATCAATTACATTGTTTAAAGTTGAGGAAATTATAATCATCTAATTTACTTACTTTGCACGCAACATCTGAAAAATAATGATAAATCAGGAGGTTTGGTCAGCAAAATGTCCAAATTAATCATGTTTGAATGTTTGTTTAAAAGCTCAAATTAGATGAACTCCGTTTAGGTGGATGATTCTGTTCCGGCTACTCAGAAACCAAAGAGAATGTCGAGTTATTTCAGAATCAATATTTACTCCCTCTGGAGCTGTCCTTGTAAAAAAAGAAAATTATTTAGTTAGTTAAGTAATTATTTATTTAATTAAGTAATTAATTAATTAAACCTATGTCTTAATGAGGAAAGGGGAAAAAAGGTTTATTAAGGTCATATATATAACTTGGCACTGGTCTTTCTGTACTAATTCTCCAATGACAATTTAAATTTGAATTCTACATTTTACTAAAAAAATATAATATTTTAATATTTTTTATAAATAATTTGAAAGAGTCAGATAAGGGCATAATGATAATTATGGTCTAAAAAAAAATGCTTGCTGAAGTATCTGATAAGTTGGACTCTATTTCACATTCAACACCAATATTTAATTTCTGTGTTCTTTTTGCCCTTAAGAAATTACTAATTATGCACTATACAAGTTGCATCTCATATATATATTGTTTGTTAATTATCAGAGTTCAAACTTTTTCATCTAATGAAAAAAAAAAAACCACAAATTTCATTTTATGTAAATTTAAAATTTCGACTTACAGAGTTTAATTGATGCGATATATAAGATATTATTTCATAATGCTAATTAAGTACTGTTATTTTTGACAGCTCTCCGGTAGTTATAGTCAAATGAGTCATGACATATAACTGATACAAGGCATCCATCCATCCATCCATCCTTATAATAATTAATCATTAGTTAATTACCAGTTGGTAACATGATAAGCCCAATTATGAACACGTAATATGCATACATACATATATACCTCCCCCAAATGGGTCACATACTGATCATACTGATATATAAGACTAGCTCCATTTTATCATTTTATGCGAGGAATACACCTGACGCCGTCGCTGACTGCTCACTCTCCCCCTTCTCCCCAGGTTTTGACCACAGAGAACCCTTCTAGCTCTTCTGTGGTACCAATCTTTGTAATACTGGTACACTGGTATACTGGTATACTGAGTACTGAACTGTGAGCTAGACTGCTAGAGTGAGGTTGTGTTTTTCATAAGAAGATTTATACATGATTTGATTAGTTAGCATATATATTATTACTACTTTTATAACTGAAACAAGCAACTTAATTATTTATTTATCTTTTATCCTATATAACATAGGATAATTAGGACCAGATATTTGTTTTTTGTTTTTAGAGCATTAGTTTGTTTAATTAGAACAGCAAGATTTTGCACAGAGCATCAGTGTGAGAAGTGGGCACAGAAGAACCAAACTTGCTTAACTACTAGATTCCTCTAATTTGGTCGGTTACAACGGTTTAACTACCATGTGGACCTCTCTTACTACTTCTTAATGCGGCATTATGTATCATTAACTATATATATAGTCATTCAAGGCAAATTAATTTGGTAATGCAATTAATTAGAGAAGGATTAGATTAATTAAACTCTGACATAACTTCTCTTAGGTCACATGAGAGAGAGACTTAGTTTAAAGTGGTCAAATGTGAAATGTAGATAACTTATTTCACAAATTAAAATTAAACCAACCATTAATTAAATTCTTGTTTAGTTAGTTAGTGATGACGAATTTGAATGTCTCATGAATTTCATAATACTCCATGTAGAAGCCTGATACAGTACTTAGTGGAAGTCAGAAATTAATTATTACCATTGTGCATTTGACTTGATATATACCAGTGCACCTTGTCAGTAGAATTATTCCTTCTTTTTATTTTTTTGTGGTATTAACTATTAAGTGAATCTGTCCCAATTGGGGACGGTGTCAAAGTAACATAGTAAATGGAAGGAAAGAAGAATGCTCCAATTAAACTATGCTCTGATTCCAACTGACTATTTTATGTAAAAGATTCAAGTCCCAACTGAAAAAGAAGGTTATATATATATATATATGGTTATTTTTTTATGAACAATAACTGTACTTTGAGCTTGTGCAAAAGTTTATTAATTTTACATAACGTATCTCCATATATAAAAGCACTAAAATAAATAACAATGAATATGCATGAATAGTTACAACACCAATTATGCATGTAATTAAGTTGCGTAAATTATGATTTCGAGGAAGGATTGTTTAGGGCACTTCAAAGCATATATAATATATATTTCTCCTTTTCCTTTCATGGATATTAAATATTAATGCCACTTGGCAAGAAGAGGTCTACCTGTTTCCAATATTCTATAATATAAAATCATATCCGTCTGTTTATTTATTTATTTATTTTTGTGGTCATATTCTCTTTAAAAAAATGTGGGACAGAGGGAGTAATTTCTATTTCAGTTAAAAAGAAATTGAAAATTTCCAATATACTGATATTTTACTTAATTATATATATAACTGTGTTTGAGAGTTAGAAATATAAAAAAAAAAAAAATCGTTTCTCAAGTGGTAGTATATCTTGCAAATTCTGATTCCCCCTTTTCATTTAAATTATTCAACGCTTTTTATTATTGTGGCAAGCTTGTGCGAATCATGCGCTAATTATTTTTATGAATTTTCTTTTTGGGGGGAGCATATATATAAGAGTTTGTTGGCATAACTACAGCCGATGGAGGAGATATTAAGATAGATTTTCAGCTAGTTTAATTATGATTAAGCTCAGATTCTAAGCCATGTTTAATTATATATCCACATATATATAATTTGTTGAAGGCGTCTAATGCAGTCAACTAAACTACATATATGAAGCCACATGGGGTGGTGAGTCATGTGGATTCTGGAATGCAATGCAATGGCTAAGACTGATTAAGAGAGAATAACTTTGTTGCAAGGTTTGGTTTAATATATAACTCTCATGTGATATAACATGTAATCATGAAATTATTTAATACTAATAACATAATTAAAATTAATGATAATATATCCCAACAAGGGAAATTCCAATCCAGAGATTCTCTGGTCAAGTTGAACTGCCAGACCTCTAATTGAAAATGCATTGATTATTCGTTAAGAGTTAAGACCATCTTTTATTTCGTTAGAAATAAATAAATTAAGGGTAGGAGATCTCTTTTTGAATTCGATACATGTGGAAAAGTTCGATCCTGCAATCTCCAATCCAAAAAGAATGAAAAAGGTTGTTGATCATTAGCAACTTTTGAACATTAACATAAAATTATTTTCTCTAAAACACATCATTGTAAAGTATAAACTTTTGCTTAAACAAACATTAATATAATCTAAATGACCTCCTATATATTCGACTATTTCAATATCTCGATCCATTTCCAATGTATATAATAACTTTGAGCTGAGCTGTTTAATTCGATCCTAAGAAAATATTTAATATATACAGACCTGATTAATGGGCTTTTGTTAAGATCTCAGCCCGTAATAATGTATAATCTTAACTTATAGGCCCAACTAATATGATGATTAAACCTTAAAATATTGTACAGGAAGGTCAAAAGCCCATCTTTATGACGAACTTGGCCCATTTTACTCGTTTATATATCTATAATATAATTCCTTTCTTCTTTTTTTAATCTCTCTAGGCTGTGTTTGTTTACAGGATAAAAGTGGAGATAGGAGAGATAGCTCTTATCACCACTCTCACAGGTGATAAGAGTTATCCCTCTTATCTCCAGATTTATCTTGGAAACAAACAGGGCCCTAGAGAATTAGATAGCAAATATATAGTAGGCACTGAACAAGATGCAGCCGCTTGTAAAATAAAGATGAGGTTCAAGCTACTCAAATTTAAATGTCTATAAACAATCCTCGTTCGGATCTTGAACTCGCAATCTCCCACACGGAAGTGCTGCCCTTAATCACTATATCAAATGGTGAAATGCTTAATTTAATAAAAGAGCATTTTACCTAGAGGTGGCAGAACCCGACCCGACTCGAGAAACCCACCCGACCTGACCCGACCTGGCATTTTCCAGAAAGTCAAACTGACCCGACCCAACCAGACCTGACCTGAAACTAACCCGACCCGAGATCAAATAGCATTCAATCCAACTCAAAATAACATACGATAAAAAAAAGTTGATATTAAAATTGACCCGACCCGCCCATCATCCGACCTGACCCGACCCAAAATATTTTAGAAGGTCAAATTGATCTGACCCGACCCGAACCCGACCACCCGCCGGATTTGCCACCTCTAATTTTACCAATTCACGACTTCATCATCATGTAGTACAAGCAAATTTAACCGATGAGCGTGAATGATGTGTGTATTACAGTTTTGTAGTACACAATTCATGACTTCATGATGTTTATAGACCAGTAAAAAACTATTGCAAAAGGCCTACATATATAACAAGCTGGGAGCTCATCTGTGAAAATTAGGATTGAAAACCTTGTAGCATATGTCATTGGGCTAGCTACATATATATGCTGAATGCAATAATTTGCTTTCTTAGTTTAGAACGGACCGGCCCATTTTCTTTCTTTATAGAGTACTTAGATCTTGGGTCAGGTAACTAACAACAACATGAGATGTGTTCATCACAATGAAGACTGAATCCTCTTCTAATCTTGCATTTTGTTCTTACTAGTAAAAAGCTCAAAGTAAGTCTTACTTTGGGCTGATGTTGTTAGTTCTTATAATAAATTTTTAAGATAATATATAACGAGCTTTAAATTGAGAAAATTGATATGGGCCTTAAGTTTTAATGGGTTGAGACATTAAAATACGTCAACAGTGGTGATCAATCTAAGTAAACAATCAATGACAATGGCTGATTTATTTATTGGGGAAGATAGAACTTTCATGTCAAAAAATCTAATCCCCTTTTATTAGAAGTAAAGATAAGGATAAGATATCCTGGTTCATGCTATTCATTTCAAGATTATGGACCCAGTCACCCAAAACCAAGATTGAAAAATGGGGCCTGACTGAGTCGATTGAGGTTAACTTGCTACCTTTACTCATTATGCTGTGCCAATTATAAATTATAAATTATATAACAAAGTAAGACAACTTAATTACTTTTATATCATTGAATGATGAACTGGGTCAAGTCTAAACTTCAGATAAATAATTAATTAAAATTTTTATTCTGTGGGCTTTATAGGACGTAAAATAGGAGAAAAATGCAGAGAAAATACCAGAGACACATATATATACACATATATCTACTCTATCTTATATATCAATGCTCTGTAGTACCAATTACTAATGAAGCCCCTATAAGATATTTCTGGTTCATTAGGCAAATCCTATCTATAAGATATGTTTAATCCGGCCACTTGTAATTAAATGATTTCCACCTCGGAACTATATTTTCCAAAATAGATTCATAGATAAAAGCATATACATATTTATACATAATCAAACCGAGTCTCCAGATGATCAAAAAGGGAGACAAAAAGGGAGACCAAAAAAAAAAAAAAATAAAGAAAATAAGAAAGAACAATAATGCTCCGAAGTAAGTTAGCTGCAACACTAACTATCCTTTTCTTTGTTTCTGGCAAGCTTATCACTCCATTAAAAGCTGGCTTTACTAAGGAGGAGGCCAGTCAAATGGTTTTTGGTATATACAATTATACCAATATATACTGGTTATTTCCCCCTATATATTTTCCTCTCTTGAATTGATATAGCATTTATCTCATAGATTTTCCTCCGTTTATTAGGAGCAAAAGCAAGGGCAGAAGATGTCAAAGGCAATGCAGAAGAGAAGGTAATCATAGCGCCGAGGCGTCCTTTGTTTATACCGGGTTATTCTCCATTTCCACCGGTGCAAGGCCAGCATATTTCAAAATAGTTCCAGATGAACAGATAATGGAACTTGAATCTTTTCTAAATTCTAAACTAGTTATTTGTAGT
The DNA here is from genome assembly GCA_030179965.1 of Cyperus esculentus. Lineage (NCBI taxonomy): Eukaryota > Viridiplantae > Streptophyta > Magnoliopsida > Poales > Cyperaceae > Cyperus > Cyperus esculentus. Next base: position 868,786 of record JASGLE010000015.1, on the reverse strand, counting down.
TCTCAGGTATGGAGTGCATTGTTCCATCTTTGCAGTTACAAGTTGTGTTACTGCCACTTTTGTGTGTAGTGTGTACTGATGTACATGACTAGAATCAATAAAGCCGAAGTATTAATTAACTAGTTCTATCAGTTTGCATCAGAACATGATTCCAGACATGCGTACATATACACAATCAATTTTTTGAAATTGAGGTTTTAATTTTTTTGAATGATATTCCAACTATTATAGAATATAGATAGATCGATATAACTACTCATTATTGTAGATGTTCATCTACTATAAAGTAATACTTGGTTCAATATATATATGGATGAAATTCATAAACCGCCTACAGCAAAAAAGAAAATCATAAACCACAATTAATAGTTCTACATAAGTTTTGCTCATCGAGATCACATAAACTACTTTCACAGAAACAAAATCAAACGTGTAAAGATATATGTTGGTTTGTCTTACAGATCCAGAAATCAATATTAATAGAAAACGAAGCACAGATGACCGCAAAAGATCAAGAGTATCAATGCCAGTACAGATACATCCTTATCTATTCTTATCAGTTTTGTTGTTCTTCTCTTGGATAATAACTTTTTTTTTAAGATTGGTAAAAAAGTTGGAACTTCCTAAATAATTAAATCATGATTAATGAAAGAAAATCAAATTTGTGTCTGCAATAAGTAAAACTTAGTACTTTTTTCTAGCGATAAATTATACAATCAAGAAGTTCAGTTTATCCATTCTACCATTCATTTATCATACAGTTGAGAATTCATCACCTTTTTTTCCAATGAAAAGTTTGTATTTCATTACGAAAACTCTTATTAATTAATTTTTTTTCTTGATCAACAGAGGTGAGGATGTCTGTAAGCAAGAGGGAGGAAGCACATATAATTGATATAAATAAATTGGTCGCCTCTATGACTAGCTGGAAACAGATCGAAAGCTCTGAAGGTGAATTACATGACAAGCAGGATGAATTCCCCTTAATTTACAGGATGAATGATCAGCAAGTATGCGATCGGAGTGAAGAGTTGTACAGCCCGAATGTTCTATCTATCGGACCATATCACCATACACTCACAGATAATTCAGAGATCGAACAGATAAAATGGGTGTCTCTTGGTTATCTTTTTAAATTGAATCCTAGGAAGAGCATGGGGGACTACATAAAGGGACTGGAAGGACTGGAAGGAAAAATAAGGAGTTCATATGGCAATGAGATTGAATTGAGTAGATTTGAATTCTTGAAGATGATGTTGCTAGATGGTTGTTGCATACTTTTTCTTCTTCATGCAACTGATGGGATTATACTAAGGTCGAATTCAGATATGACGACGGTCTTAAGATCTGAACAGAATAATCAACAATCAGTCGATTGCACTGAATTTGATATGAGAGAATCGACTGAATCAAATTCTGAGGGTGCTGACAGTCAGGATGTTAGGAAAAGTTCAGAATAGAGAGAGGAAGAGAAGAGATGAGGAAGGGAGGAAGAGAAGAAGAGAGAAGATTGAGGTAATTTTCTAATTCTTTCCTTGTAGTTTCTTACATATAAATAGATAACAACAGAGATACAGTAATCCTCAATCTGAGGAACTTACCAAAAACACAAAATACCTAAAGATTGAATATGCAAATCCATTCTTATTACATACTACTAATTACTAATACTGCTAATTATTGAAAAGTTATTATTTGATACTCTAATTATTGAAAAGTTATTATTTGATACTCCTATGTGGTCTGCGTGTGTAGATTTTAATTGGTGCAACACAGGACAACACTTTTCAGACAACACCATGGTTTTCAAAGTTTTTATCTCCCGTGATCTACTACTCGCAGAAAATCAAATTCCTTTCTTTGTTATTGCAAAGATCTATGAAGTTTCACTGATGGAACCAGTCCAACTTCATTACTTACTGATAATATTGCCAATTCTGTGGAAGATCTGATCTACTGTTATCCGAAAGCAATTCGTAAATCTGAACGGCCAAAAGTTATTCACCATTTGCTGCACCTCTGCCACATGTATTTCAAGCCCAACCAGATCAGTGAAAATCACAAAGCGCCTTCGGCATTGTTTCATCGTAGTTATTCTGAAAACAGCCAAACATCTTATTGCAATGAAGCCAAGACCTCGTTCGCAGATCAGGAAATACTTGGTTGGCGTCGAGCATCGGAATACCAAAGAGCAAGGATCGAGATAAAGAAGAAAGAATTTGACATTAATAACCCGCACTCCCTACTCGATATTGGATTCTCTGACGGTGTGTTGGAGATGCCGTGCTTGACTATTGATCCAAATACCTACTGCTTGTTCCGGAACATGGTTGCATTCGAGCAAACATGTCCCCGGTTTGGAAATTTTATGACCACTTATGTCATGTTCTTGTCTCAGTTCAGTAGTGCCCCAGAAGATGTCTCGTTACTCACCACCAGAGGCATCCTTGTACATCAGCTCGACAGCGATGCAGATCTGTGTCATCTCTTCAGAATGCTTAGCACAGGCATTAGTTTCGACTTCAATGGTGACTATTTCCTAAAAGGTATTTGTTGTACCATGGAAATGCAGTATCAAATCCAGAGATCAAAGTGGAACGATTGGCTTGGCTCGGTTGCTTCTAAAGCACAATGGTGGTTTAAAGAGTATAAATCAGACAAAACTGCAGAAGCATTCTTACCAGATCGGACTGTTTAAGAACCTGAAGAATAAAAAGGACAGGAAAATAACATATCTAGAAATCTAGTTTATAGAAAGAAAATTTCGCCCCTATTGTATATATAAGATTACTTAAATTTTTACGAAGTCGGTATGTTCTTGATTTTAAGATTAATTTGTGTCCATTTAAACATTAATTAGACGACAATTTGATGCTCAGATAGGTTTTCTTTTAAAATTATTAATTGTATATATATTGGATATCATGGAAGCACAACCACTAGTTCCACATGTCTTCTTCTGCTACTAGCTTTGATGGGGATTTTTTTATTAATAAAAAAATAAAAAATCAAAATTACAAAAGTGAAAACCTTTTTTTAGAAATTGCAAAAATAAAAAAACCGCACTCTCAGAACGCGGCCTAGTTTTAAACTAAGCCGCGCTCTGAGAGTGCGGCCTAGTTTTAAACTAAGCCGCGCTCTGAGAGTGCGGCTTAGTAACTACCAATTATTCACAGGCAACAACGCGTGCGATTGAAGCACGCGTTGCTGCCTGTCACTCGTGCGTTTGAAGCACGTTTGGTCGATCTGTCTGCAGAGTTGGTTATAAAAACCTTCCCAGTTGCAATTCCTACTTCATCTTTCTTTCTTTGTTTCTTTGTTTGTTTGTTTCTTTCTTTCTTTATTCCATTCTATCAATTCCTCTTATATTTGGGAGTGCATTCCGCTAATCTGCCAAAGTTCGCCGAAGGTTAGTATTATTATGTAATACATTATCTTATTATAAAAAAATATTATCCTGTTAAGGAATTTATATTACCCTTAAATTTGTTCTAGAGTTTAATTTGGTTGGTAATAAAAGATTTTACCCGGATGGTAATAAAAAATGTTACCCTGTTAATTAATTTTTGTAAGACACTATTAGTACCATATTAATTAATTTAAGATTCTATTGACTTATTTTAGACACCATCCACTAATTGTACGGTGTATGAACTTACAAGAACCAATGTCCCAAATTTTTGACCAAATGAGACAGTGATAAAAAAACTATTTATCAATTAATCCGAAAAAATTTAAATCATTTTATTATTATTATTCTTAACTACTGGTGAGATATTGAAACAGTTTTCTAAATCTACTATACATATGTAGGTCTAGCTGAATGATTTTCGTGTCATTCGGTGTTCATGTCGGTGGTTGCATATTTTTTGGCCCGATGGGTGTATGTTACAACCAACCACCAAGAGTTGTGTTTTCCTGTGATGCCAATGTGTCATTTGAAAAATTAAAACGATTGATATACCGGCATTTGGGATTGATGGAAAACCAATGCGCACTAAATATTAAGGGCAAAATCAATACAGCGAACCGTGGCAGTTTCTTCTTCAGCCCAATTCAGATTTATGATGATCGTAGATTGCAAGCTGCAATTGCACAGACCAGAAGGTGTCAGTTTTTGTCGATCGTTGAGTTATTCGTGGAAATTGTTCCACACCACTCTGGTGATGCATATGTGTCGACGGGTGACAATTTACCGGGTAGCAGTTCCCAGACATATTGGAACACCCCAGAGTACCATCCGCCGTATCAACCGCAGTCCCCCCCGCAGTACCAGCCGCAGTCCCCCCCGCAGTATCAGCCGCAGTATCGGCTGCAGTCCCCCTCGCAGTATCAGCCGCAGTCCCTTTCGCCATACCAGCCGCAATTTCCGCCTCAGTCACCCACTCCGTACCAACCGCAGCCCCCCCCCCCCCCCCCCCCCCCGCGGTACCAGCCGCAATTTCAGCCTCAGTCGCCCACTCCGTACCAAGCACAGTCTCCCCCGCGGTACCAACCGCAATACTCTTCCCCGTCGCATATACAGGAAGGTGAGGATAATGATACCGAGGCCGAAGAAGCAATGGCAGTAGATGATGATATCGAAGATGAAGATGAAGAAGATGATGATAGCGAAGATGACGACGAAGAAGCAATGGCAGTAGAAGAGGATGACAATGATAACGATAGTAGCGATAGTAGCGACGCCAATGAGAATAGTGGTTACAAACCGGCATCTGAAACCACTTATGCCAGACATTTTTGGAGGCCACACGTTTTTGCGGATTGGGGACCCGAGCACCCAGTGCGCACATTTAACCAATGCCCGACTGCAATAGAAGCTGACTCGTGGACAATTGGGGGTAAGAAAGTTTTTGATCATCCCTTAGCGGTCGGTCGTACATTCGCTTCGAAATATGAATTAACAAAGGCAGTTAAAAAGTGACATCTCGAAAAGAACCGACAACTACAGGTTGTGAGCAGCAATAAAGTACAATACGTTGCAAGGTGTGAGCAGCACGTGACCTGTAGGTGGCGATTGTATGCCGCTAGTAAGGATGGGTCATCCTTTACTATCAAAACAAACCCATTGGACCACTCATGTACGGTTGAAATAGCAAGGCGTGATCATAAACAGTTAACTGCGTCACTTATCGCAGACGAGATCGGCCAAGCGGTAAAAGACAATCTAGCTGTTTCCATGAAGGACCTGCGCAACGTGTTTCGTAAGGTCTTTCATCAGGAACCGTCATATAGTAAATTGTGGCGTGCTAAAGAGAAGGCCATTGCTGCAGAGTGGGGCAGCTAGTCCGGTTCTTATTCCATTCTTCCCCGATTATTGGAAGCGTATCGTCAAAAAAATCTGGGGACAAAGATCATAATCGAAGGAGAGCCCGGAGATCGCGACGGTATTAAAGTATTCAAAAGAGCTGCATGGTCGTTTGGTCCTTGCCGAAGAGCATTGAGGTACCTCCGGCCGGTGTTTGGCATCGATGCCACCTTTCTTAGCGGTCGGTACGAAGGTAAACTTCTTGTTGCCACGGCATACGATGCAGACAACCAGTTGTTTCCTTTTGCATATGGCTTGGTGGATAAGGAGGACGGTGATGCATGGAATTGGTGGATGAGGTGGGTGCGGAGAGAACTAATACCACCCGGCGCGGAAACATACATTATTATATATGACCGACATCCGTCCATCCGAAATGTTTTTTTGCGTGCCGATTCAGGATGGTGTGAGGCGACAAGAGAGTGCAGACATCGTTTTTGTGGTCGCCATATTGCAGAAAACATACATAAGACATTCAATAATGCGGGTGTGGACATACTTTTCAATGCAGCCGCATATGCCAGTAAGATGATAAAATACGACGATCCAATGAAAGAGTTAAAGGAATTACATAGCGAACCATGGGAATACGTAATGAATATAGGAAAAACCGGTAACAGAGAAGATAGAGCAAAGCAACCCCCACGAACGGATCTATGGGCTCTTAGTCACGACGGTGGCAAGCACAGGTGGGGAATCATGACAACCAACGGTGTAGAGTCTCTAAACATGGTGTACAAGGGCGCACGTGCATTGCCTGTTACTGCTCTGGTTGAGGCGACCTTTTACAAATCAGCTCCATGATGTACCCCGCTAGGTTCTGATGCAACAGATCCTCGTTGTCTGGAAGTGGTGCAGCAAATCTCTCGGCCAGCCAACGGAACCTAAAATCATTTTAATGAACCCATATAAATAACATGACACCAAAATATATGAACGTGTACAGTTCGAAATTAATTAGTGAAACTACCTGAGATGGTACTTCGACACTCTGTAATAAAAAGAACCGTCCTTCCTCATGACCTTCTTGCCCTTGAATGCATCGTCCCCTACCCCCGGGCCGAACATGCTCTCGAGAGGGCCTGTCCAGTTCATGTCAGTCACTCCGGTAACGGGCTCACCTTTAATTGGTAATCCCCAAAGAATAGCCACATCCTGCAATGTATTCATGTCGGTCGCTCGGAATTCAAATCGCAAAATCGGTCTCAGAACTAAACAAGTTAGTATATCGTTTATACTTGAAGTGTGATGGTGACTTCGCCCGTTGGCATGTGGAATGAATGCGTCTCAGGACACCACCTCTGCACCAGTGCTGTGATCAGTGCCCGATCGAGGTCGAACGGCTCCATCTGGTCAACTTAGGAACAACCCCATCTTCACCAGCACGTTATCAAAGTACTGGTGGTGTGGGACGTTTCGTCGGCCTTGTCTCATGGATAGGGGTGCAACGTCCTACAATGCAGCAATATATGTGTCAGGTTATTACTTGTCGAGATTTGAAATTTAATAAGAAATAGAAGGATCACCTCATTGGCGATGTCACGCATGCGGTGGTTGCACTCAGGCACCTGCAACAGCGTAGCTGTTGTTGGCGCACTTGACGGTCCAGCACCTTCGTTGCCTCGTCTAGTCGACATCTGTTCCCATTATTTGATTAGTAAAATCATTTACACAAAAAATTATAGCAATAAATTTCCAGCGGCACCATTTATGACCATATATTGGACAAAAAATTAAAAAGGGTACTTCTGGTTGTCTAAAAATTCTAAAATTTTTACCGCATGTAAAGAACACCCAAACAAAGGTCCTGTCAAAATTTCACCATTTTTGGAATTTTCGGTGAATTGTTATGATTTTCCTAATTCGGACCAGAAAACCCGTACCGATCCGGACTGTTACAGCACTGGTACGCGAAAGGAAAGTTAAAACTGTACAAATCTATGAACTGGACTGCCACATTTTATTTTATATTCTTAAATTACAAATTGAGTAGTGCTTGTACAAAAAATTTTATTGAAAAACTCCAAGTCTAGGTCTTCCAATTAAATGTTTTAAGAAAATTGCACAACGATTTCCAGAACTGCCCTTCCGACGAAATTGGATTAAAAGTATATTAAAAATACACCAAATCAAAAAGTGTTCCACATGAGAAGTGTTCCCAAAATACCCCTCCAAATGCTCATCAAATAAAATTGGACTGTCTTTAACACAAATTTTAAACGAGGGACAGATCACTCACACATAAGTTTCCAGCAGCACCGTTTATGACCATCACTTACACAAAAAAAAGAAAAATAGTAGTTCTTGTTGTCTAAAAATCCTTAAATTTTTACCACACGTACAAAACACCCAAACAAAGGTCCTTTCAAAATTTTACCATTTTTGGAATTTTCTGTGAATTGTTATGATTTTCTGAAGACAGACCAGAAAACTGGTACCGACCCAAACTGTCGGAATACTGGTACGTAGAGAAAGAAATGAAAAATGGTAGTTTTGGTTGTCTAAAAATTCTAAAATTTTTACCACACGTAAACAACACCTAAACAAAGGTCTTTTCAAAATTTCACCATTTTTGGAATTTTCTGTGAATTGTTATGATTTTCTCAAGACAGACCAGAAAACTGGTACCTAGCTAAACTGTCGGAATACTGGTACCGAGCCAAAATGGTAGTTCTGGTTGTCTAAAAATTCTAAAATTTTTACCACATGTAAATAGCATCCAAACAAAGGTGCAGTCAAACTTTCACTATTTTTGGAATTTCTTGTGAATTGTTATGATTTTCCTAATTCGGACCAGAAAATCAGTATCAAATTCAATTGGTACCTTAGATTATCAAGCAACCAAGTCGACGTGGGGGGCTGGCGGCTGCTGGTGGCGGTGGCAGGGGGGCAGCGCAAGGGGGCCCGAGGGGGGCGGATCGGAGCTGAGGGGGGCGGATCGGAGGTGGGGGGCGCTGGCAGGGGGGCGGCGGCAGGGGGCAGCAGCGACAGAAGGAAGAAGAGAAGAGAAGAGAAGAGAAGAGAAAGAAAGAAAGAAAGAAAGAAAGAAAGAAGAAAGAAAGGAAGAGAGAAATATCGGACACTGAGAGTGCGGCTTAGTTTAAAACTAGGCCGCACTCTCAGAGCGCGACTTAGTTTAAAACTAGGCCGCGTTCTGAGAGCGGTTTTTCTATTTTTGCAATTTCTAAAAAAAGGTTTCCACTTTTGTAATTTTGATTTTTTATTTTTTGTTAATAAAAAAATCCCGCTTTGATGAATCACTATTTACTATTCAAAATATATATTTAAGAATATATATAATTAGATCCATCAACAGTAAACGGTAGATAACCTGCAACATCATAACTGTATATTTATATGCAAATGATTAGTAGGTTTTTTTTATGAGTAGGGATCCAATAACCACAAAAAATAGTGCCCTTGATAATTACATTATTATTTATATATAATTTGACAAATCTAAACCGTTAAATATATTCTAAATTATCTCAATAACATATACGTAAAAAATGATGAAAATTTAACTTCGTTTCAATAGCCATCAAGAGAGGTAAAACAATTAAAATTTGAACCGTTGATTTTTATTAATGCTTGATTCACATATAAATAAAATCAAAATGAAAATGTACACATAAAACATGATATATGCAAAACATTATATCAATTAGTTTTATTTTTTAATAATTTAAAATGTTATTACTAGAGATTTAATTTTGTGGTTATTGATGGGGCACCAAAACTTGTGGTCATTTAATACCTCCTCTTTTTTTATATATTAATTAATATATCTATTCTTGAAGAACCCAAAATCACCTTTCAGAAACTAAAGTTTTATAAAGACAAAATCACTTCAAATATTATGACACATCCATATATTAAGGTACTTTTGATTTTCCAAACTTTGAAATAGAGTATTAGAGGATCAATTAGTTATTAGGGGTGTGATTCTCATTACTTGGAGGTGTAAATGGGTTTCAATCTGCTGCCACAAAAAACTATGGGAGGATTGTGTCATAGTTTTTTTTTTTTTTTTTTTTTGAGATAAAGATAAGGATTAAGCCACTCAAATTTAAATGTTGAGAAAAGATCTCTTCATCTGGGTTTCGAACCTGTAACCTCCCACAGGATTGTGCCATAATTAAAACGGCCTTCTTAGATTAATTTCAACGGTCCAGATTTGAGAAATTTTAGGGGTGTCTTGGATCCCATTCGTATATACTCAAAAATCAATCATAGGATTGTGTCATAGTCTTAGGTTCTAACTATGGCAGCAGATGTGAATTCATTTGTACATACTGCCCAAACTGGTACGGTATGATACACTCTATGATCGTCTGCTTTGAGATTCGTGCCATCACCCTTCAAGAACAGAACAGCCCATGATAAACTGACAATACATATTCAGCTTTTCTTCATTTCGGTTGCAATAGTTTCAGTAGAGAGACAACAAAGCGAGAGAGAGAAACCGCACTTGTCTTGTGGGGAGAGAGACCGATACTAAGCTACATTCCCCTCCGGTACCCCCAAAATTCAATTTTTTTAAGGTTTTTGTAAAGAATCGCCACTCTCAGGGTAAAAATCAAAGACAATACAAGGGACTCCTGAGAGCTTCATGCCTTTTAGAGGGTTTTCTCACTCTAAATGCCTTCGCATGCATACACACAAAGTGACAACAAAGTATTCTAAAGAGTAATACCCAGCGTCCATAGAAAAATTGTCCATAGCGTTTATAAATTACATTTCAGGATGTATCTGTTTCATTACCGGAGTATATATGTTACATTCCGTATACGTCTATGGATGTATGGACGGTTTTATGCAATAACATAATCAGATTGGCACCGGTACACCTGGTAAGTTAAGCAAATTAAGGTAGCACGGCATTAAGGAACTAATTATATTATGTGTTGTCCCGGCGTTTCTCAGAATCCTGCTGGAGAATAGCAGTGAGCCTCTGTCCAATAGAGTGTTGACTGACACTATCCAATAGCAGTAAGTAAGTTGCAAAATGTGTTGTCCTACAAGAATGTGCACTGAATTACCTCAATACAGATTAAAATGATTTATATATCAGTTTTAATTTGTTTTGAAGAAACCTGTACCAGTGGTACTGTATTGGCTCCTGTACCAGTATTGATACTGTGTTACCACTTATATATATCTTTACTAATATTGTATTAGACCTTGTACTAATGCTGGTAATATACTTCCTCTCCTACAGGTACTGGTATTGTATTTATCCTGAAGACAAAACAAATACTTGGGACAGTTGATTCGATTTCAGCAGGCAAAAGGGATGAGCCTGCTTGGGCAATTTATCCCATAGCAGCTAGCATAAGCTAGATCTACCAATTACAAGAGGTTTTTTTTTTATTATTAATATAAACAAGTGTTTTCATGCTTAAATGGTATGATACCGATTAAATACTAGTATTTCTGTCTCAGTTTCTAGATTATCAAATAGAAAGAAAATAGCAAAGAATACAATAGAACTTTAACGGTTCAGATGTTTATATATAGAGCAGGTCCCTGCTCTTTTAATATCTCGCACGTTCTTACATTGTTATTTAGAATCCTTAATATTCTAAATTGAAATCGAGTTTTGATCGGAAAAATAATTGTCCAACAATAATTAATTAGAATTCATACATAATATGATCAACCCATGATCGATCACAAATTAAAAAAAAAAAAAAAAGGGAAAAGAAAATACGAACTGCATGCATTCTCATCTGATTTGATGATATCATCACAGTTGTTGATCAACAGTGCTACACACTGGCTCCATAGTTGAAACCAGAATGACAAAACTCATCTTTGAGGATACCATCTAACTTAGCAGCCATTTCGGTCGTCATATAATTTTGTCAATCCCCCACAACACCTTTTCTGAAGAATACATCATTTTTTGCCATAGCTATACCAGTTTTGTTAACCTCAAGCTCTTTAAGTTTGTTGAAACTACAAAATTCAACAATCTCTTTCACCACACCAAGTTTCACCTCTTCTTCATAGAATGGACAGCCAACAAAACTTGCTATCCTCAACACTGCATCCACCGGGTCCTTCATCATTGCTTCATACTTGATGAACAAAACCTTATGACTATTCTGCAAGCTCTCTGTGTAATATCCAAGCACATGATCCCAAAAAGGACCACTTGGTGTTTGACCTTTACAAAATAACTCAAAGAATTCATTGAACGGGAGTTGCTTATAAACGTGAGCTTTTTCTATCATGTGCCAAAGAGAGACTATAACATCTTTCAGGTCCCTATAAATGTATACAATGCGGCAATTTGATGCTTTCATGCTCTCTGGAAGCAATGAGTATGGCGTATGAGTTCCGAGAACTCGAGGGGAAGGAAGGGTTTCAAGATACTGTTCATCTCGCATCGCATACTGAAATTCAATGAATCGAACACAATCGTGGGGATTCAGTTTGAGCAAAGGATGAGATGATAAATCGTACTTGTCACGGTGGACTATAGTGAAAGCGAGTGCTTTGAGCCAGGTGGTGCCCGTCTTCATAAAACTCGCCACAATTACATCGCTAGGTCTAGGCTCAAAAGCCTCCTCCATCGCCAAAATCCCGAGAAGCATCTGCTCAGAGAACCAAAAACCTTTGTAATTTTGCAGCGAGGATGTTGTCATCCATCCTTGTTCTTTGGCAAGATGAAGTATTATCTCTTTGTATCTACTATCGGATTTTTCAAGTTTTGGAAGGTCCTTGAAGTGGGAACATGGTTTAATAAGTATCGTCTCTCCAGCCACCATTGCTCTTTGATCATTATCTGCAAAGCTGGAATTGGAGGTGGAGATATTGGTGTTTACTGAAAGGTCTGCCATGGAAGAAGAGGAAAAATGATATGTAAAGCTTGCTTGGTTGAATATGTATATAAGTATATAACAAGTTAACGACTACAACTCATTCTGGAATTATATATAACCATATATATTGAATGAATTGTTTCAACTATTCCATGAGAAGATAGATCTTATTTTATTTCATTATTTTTTTTAATGGCAGGTAAAAAGCTATCAAAGAATATTCTCACCAACGAAATAATTAAAAGAGTACAAGAGTCAAGAGATAATACATATACAAAAAAAAAAACAAAAAACTGCAGGAAGAGCAGCTACCGCCCATGGTCCAGGCAACACGAGAAGACATTGATTAATCCGTAGCCTAACTACAAAATATACAAAATCGAGTGGTTGTGCTATGGATCGGCTAAACAACTTTTTATTTTGAATTGAACAGTCTTATCTAGCATATCTCTTTAATTGTATTTATATGATATATCGTGACCATCCGATTATGAAAAATAAAAGGCCATATTTCATTTGATTGATAGCTGAATTAGCCTACAAAATTTTGTGGTATAATGACCGAGACCCCCAACTTTCGGATTTCGACAAGCTGGTCTTAAAAGTTTTAACTTAGGAAAATAACTTCAAACTACTGATTTGTGACAAATTGTCCGCTGTTTATTAGCTATTTTAATACTCTATCTTGGAGTGCAAAAAGACCAAAATATTGTTTTGTTCATGTGTATGATATTTTAAAATATAAATAAGCTTAAGAACTGAATATTAAAACTAAGGTAGTTTTCAATTTATTGATGTTCAACTAAATATTTATGATATGTTTGTCATTTTTATTTTATTTTACCTTAGGCTTGAATGTTTTGTTTCAAGAATATATAGGTACTTATGACTTGAAATAATATATTAAATTATTAATATAAAAATTGACCATAAATTTTTTAACTTGAAATTTGATTGAAAATTTTTAAATCATTTTAAAAAGTAAAAAAAAAAAAATTCAAGTAGAACTAGCCGAAGCAATTACATAATGCATGCGCCGGAATTAGATTTTCAGCTCGTGCATAAATGAATGTTTGTATGCAATTCTTCAATGGGCTGAACACGATCTATGTCAGGCCTGACATTTTCGAAAGCACACTTCAGCTGAGGAGTTTTAGGGCTACTTGTCTTTTGGGTCCTTTCTATCTATATTTGAGCCTGAAAGTTGTAACAGTATATAGCCTGGTTCTGCTCTCTGTTTGGGTCTTTTCTAATACCTGGGCTTACTTTCTCGGCCTCTCTCATTTCTCTTTGCTGAATTTTGTAAGTTACCGGATAAGATGAACATTTGTAATCATCTTATTGGTACGTATATTGTTTATTAGAACTAGGCAATTATGTGTTTGCCACTAATCCTTACTTTTATATATAATAAAAGCATATTGGAAAAAATGATGAGAAAGGGCTATCTTTCCCAAATAAGAAACCTGAGCCGTTGATCATATTTTTGGATAGATCAGAACCATTTATTTACGTTAATGCTCGTTGATGTTAATGTCTTAGCCCAATAAAATTTAAGGTCCATATCGATTTTCTCAATATAAAGCCCATTACATATCATCTTAAAAATTTATTATAAAAAATTGTTGTTCAAAGCAATGCGTGGGCTCTTTACTAGTATAAATTTTAAGCCTTATCAACAACTGTGTGTTGTCACTAATGTATTTTTTAAACCATGCCAATAACTATGGCCTAATAACAAAGAAGAAAAGCGCCACTGGTAACTAGTGCAAGCTCTGTAGATACTCTGATATAGTGATATTCATGCGGTCATCTGCCTGCTGCAATTTCACACTCTCCTTATCAACCCACTAGTATGACGCCCGTGCATTGCAACGGGTCTAATTTAGTTGATTGATAAATTGTTATATATTTGTTGGTTGATAAAATCTTTCTCTACCCCACCTCTAATCCCTCATCTTTGTACCCCAACTCACTTTTCTATTTTTAGCATAACAAACAATGCTTCCGTCTTACCATTTTTTGAAAAAGACAAAAATAGTAAACTACTTACCGTCCGTACACACACGAACAAACGAAGATTGCTCATGCTGATCTGATCCCGTCGATTTGAGGTGGCGACCTCGGCGATTTCTGACGATCTCCGCGATCTTTGTGATCTCCGGCAATCTCAAACAAATCTCCGTCAGTCTCATGCCATATCTGTCGATCTTCGACAATTGAGGCGATCTCCACCCATTTGATGCTATCTCCGACAATGGAGACGATCTCCGGTCATTGCTGGCCGTGAGTGCACGCACGCCATGACCAAGAAGTCCAAGGAGGAAGAGCATTGCACGACGTCAACGACGTGTTACCAAAGTATGAACAAGTTCCTCTAGTGATATGAACAACGCAACATAGTTAGTATGAACACCCACATCATACCTCATGGAAAGCCAGACGAACAAACACTGAACATCCAACACAGCAATTTACTCTTTTTTTGGAGAGCAAGAATACTATTTTTGCACCAGGTCTGAACATACTATGAACACAGTATGAACAAGAGCATGTAGAATGTATGAACACCTTATTACATCAAGTACGAACACCCTACGTAAGCAGCAGAAGGTGCAGCTATTAGGGACCCAGAAGGTGTAGCTGTTATGTTCATGTGAAAAACGTGTTTAAATTAATTTCAGCACGTGCGCAATTTGACAGTTATAGTGGCGGTCCCCATAGTTAAGTGCGGAGATGAAAATTGCTCACCCGTCCTAATTTAGTTATGTTCATACCGTTGATAAACTGTGTTCATAGTTGCTTACTTTGGATGTTCATAGTTTGTGCATGCGCGTTGTTAGATTTGGTACGATTTTGGGGGATTTTTGTTTAGGTACAGTTATCTTTCCTCTTGTTGGTTACGAACTTAATTTGTTCATCACTTACAAGGAACTGACCAAAGATGTTATTAAAAAATAAAATAAACCAAATTGTACATGCTTATAAATTATAATCACTATTGTACATGCTTAATTTAGTTGATTACTATAAATTGTTTATCGTTTCCATTTTCTATTTTGAAATGGTGTTTCGAAAGTATCATTAGAACGGGAAAATTAATAAGCAATTATAACATAACATATATGTTACAGGGATGGCAATTGGAATTGGTTATTAGAATAAGAAACAGCTGAAATTTATACTAATTTGAACCATGGAAATAAAATAACATAAATACAATAGAAAAAGTTCATTCAGTGCAAGAAGATGTGGCATCTAGTTCAAAATGTTTTCACCCGACAAGAAATTAAAGACAAAATGGAATTAATTCTATGAAATACCAATTAAAATGGGGATCAAAGTAATTGAATCCGAAATATATATCCATTTGTAATATCTAGATAAGAAGTCACATTAGAGAACAAAAATCTTCAAGAGAATTAATTTTTTTTTTTTGAAAGTATTAGTAAGCTCTTTCCTTCCTGATCTTCACACCTCTTTATCTTCACATCAACTGCTTGCTAGGGAGAGCCGCCTCCATTAATGGACACTGTGTGCAAGGATTATTAACGACGGCGAGCTCCAATACAAGCATATATGATTGGCTACCCACTAGATATGTAATTGCAGGTCGGGGAGGCGGTGGACTAGATTCAATTGTAAGGTTTGCTGGTGCTAGTTTATGTATGAATATAGGTCTCTGTTTTTGTTGTGCGCTGTGAATAACATGTAAATACGGTCTGTACCCCGTTAGGATCTGTATCTGTACTTTGTTTTTTTTTTTTTTTTCAATATAACAGGCAGCTTCTGCCCTCATTTCACAAAAAAAAAAAAAAAAACAGGGAGAGAGAGAGCGCACTCATATTTGTCTTTTGGACCAACTTGGGCCTTTGAAAATTGAAACAACAGAGAATTATAACCAACAACTTTGATCAGAGAATCGAATTAGATCCAACAGCTGAAAATGTTTCTGGACAAATAGCAATTTCAATCTCCAAATCAACTCCTCCTTTTATAAGAAGTGAGGATGATTGATCACAAATTAAAAAAAAAACAAAGAAAAAGGGAAAAGAAAATACAATCTGCATGCATTCTCATCTGATTTGATGAGAATCAAACTGCTCATAGTTAAAGAAACAAGTACTTCATGGATGATCGATATCGTCACTGTTGTTGCTCAACAGTGCTACACGCTATCTCCATAATAGAAACCAGAATGACAAAACTTGTCTTTAAAAATATCATCTAATTTGGCATCCATTTCTGTCGTCATATAATAGAAAACAAATTATTTATATGTTAAAAAGTGTTTATTATACTAAAGATCCGTATTTGTCATACCAAAAATCAGAAGTGATTATACAAAATATTGGTACTAAATCTTTGTATTTAAAGTGATTATACTAGCAAATATTCGTACAAAACGTACACAAAAAGTGATTATACAAAACTTAACAAAGTGATTATATCAGCAGGAAAAACCAAAAAATGTTATATTAGATATGCAATATGCATACAACAAATTGTGTGTCATATAGAAATCCATTATTTTCAATGTGGAACTTGGTAAAATGAATAAAAATGAGAGAAACATGATATATATTCTAAGAGAACTTGAAAGAGATGGATGGGGAGAATGAAGTGGGAGAGTGTGTGAGGGAGGGCGGAGAGGCGGAGGGAGAGGAAGGGAGGGTGGAGGGGCGAAGGGAGAGGGAGGAGGGTAGAGGGAGAGGGAGAGGCATGAAGTTGGGAGAAAAAGAGAGAGTTACACTGTGCTCCATATTGGGGGAATAGAGGGGAGGGGAAGGGAGGGAAGGGGAGAAATGACTATCTAACACATCAAAAGAGAGAGTTCCATCTCAATTTTGTACCGCATGTTGGCTAACTAGGCTAGCTATTATCATCAAGGGGTATGCTAAATGTCCTCCAAGAAAAATCCTTTTTAAATGTCTTCCATCAGGTTACCCTCTTGTACATAAGGTATGGATACTCCAATGTAATAAGTATGAACAACCGACAATATATTATATAAACACTCAAGTTAGAGCGGACAGTCATTCACCAGAACGCAGAATCTTAGACCAATTCTAACAAAATCATTAACCAAAACATGGAATCTTGGACGGCCCATGTGAAATCTTTGATGCGTAGATATGAACACCAATTACGTCAACTATGAACACCTCATCGTGTGAGGTATGAACATCTGACAGATAGGTATGAACATCTGACAGATAGGTATGAACATCAAAAGTAATTTACCATAATGTTACGATAACTCTTCTTTGTATGGCAACGCCTGAACTTCAATTGCAATTTCCACTGATGATGCATTTAAAAAGTGGGACCCACATATGCGTATCTTTACCGTATAGCGAGAGTTAACTACCTATCGACATTTCATGGAGAATGGCCGCTCGAGGCTAATAATTCTCATGAACGGACATATTATTTACGCATCTTAAGAAAATTACCAGTTATTGCCGATTAATCTGGCCACAAATACTGGTAAAGGTGAACGCCTCAGAAGGGCAAAATAATTAAACCATACCTCACGCTCGGTCGCTCGGTTATATATATACTTAGTTCCTCTGATCTATATTCACAATCTCATAGTCCACCAATAGCTATAGTAATCAAACTTGTTTCCACCAAAAACCAAATGGATCGAAATTCTTGGCCCAATCCTCTTTTATTCTCTTTTTATACTCTTGTCCTCGTCTTGTTGCATTCATTTGCCTCTAGTAGTACTCCTGCAACAACTCCTGCTTCATGCCTTCTAGACCAACGCTATGCTCTTCTTCAACTCAAAGAAGGCTTCATCAACTCAAACTTGAACTCCTGGAAACCCGGCACAGACTGTTGTCGTGGTTGGCAGGGTGTCTCTTGTGACAAATCATCGGGGCATGTTACCAGCCTTGATCTTAGCAGCTTTATCATTGAAGGTAACCTCAGCGTCGCTATCTTTAATTCTCACATTGCTCCAACAATTAGATCTTTCATACAGCAACTTCTCACAAAACAACATTCCAGATGGATTTGAAAAGCTCTCTAAGCTGACCCATCTCAACTTATACTACACGTCTCTCACTGGACAAATACTGATTGGTATAGCCAACCTCACAAATTTGATCTCACTTGATCTTTCTAGTAATTTGGGATTGAGGCTGCACAAACCCAGTTCTGCGCACATTGATCAGTAACTTAAGAAACTTGACGGAACTCTCTCTAGATGATGTAAATATCTCTGAGAAAGGAACAGAATGGTGTGGAGCACTCTCTGATTCGGTCCCTCTCTTACAACTCCTTAGTATGAGCAATTGTAGTCTTTCAGGCCCGATAGATGCTTCCCTTTCACGACTTCATTCCTTGGTTGTGCTTGACCTCAGTATGAATAGCTTAAACTCTTCAATTCCTGACTGTTTTGTTGAACTCTCATTGAAAGATCTTCAGATTTCAGATTCTGACTTTACAGGACTATTTCCGAGTAACATACTTTAGATTCCAACTTTGATCATGCTTGACATCTCTTACAATGAAGAGTTGATCCTTGAAACCTTACCCGACTTTCATTGGGGAAGTTCTTTGGAGGGCTTATATGTTAGTGGTACCAAGTTCCTCGGTCACATACCAGATTCAATTGGTAACCTTCAGAATTTGTCTAATTTAAATCTTGGTAACCGTCACCTTTCTGGACAAATCCCTTCCTCAATTGGAAAACTTACAAACTTAGTATTTTTGGACCTAAGCTCAAATTCACTCTCTGGCTCAGTCCCCCACACTTTGTTTGCTCTACCAAATTTAAAAACAGTTTACCTCAGCGATAATAAGCTTTCTGGTCAGTTTAGACTCGAAGAATCTTCCATTTTGATATCTTCACTAATTGATCTTGAAATCAGTAACAATCAGTTAATTGGCTCAATTCCTCGAGCAATAAATAAGCTTTCAAATCTTACATCACTTGAGCTAGATTCGAATCAATTTAGTGGACCAATTCCAAATTCCATTTTTGAGCTTTCAAGTTTGCAAATTCTTATCCTGTCCAATAACAATTTTAATGGGACAATTAAGCTCAGCTTACTGCAACACCTTCCCAACCTCACTTATTTGTATATATCGCATAATGATCTATCACTAGAAGATGTATCATATGAGGACTTGTTATTATCATTCCCAAGAGTAAATGTTTTTGGATTGGCATCATGCAAACTAGCTCAAATTCCCCGTTTATTAAGATACCATGATGATCTCGTATATGTTGATCTATCAGAAAACAACTTGCATGGAGATATACCAAGTTGGATTTGGGAGAAATTTTCTTTAATATCAGTTAAAAAATGTACCTTGGATTTATCTGGAAATAGTTTGACTGGGGAACTACCATCTTTAATAAGTAAATCAGGTCTTTTTCTTCTAGATTTTTCGAGAAACAATTTGAGTGGCTTAATTCCTTCTTGCATTTTTGAAGCACCAAACCTACAGATTTTGATTCTAGCTGAAAATAATTTTTATGGGATAGTACAAGATATTATTCACGAACCGTGCCAACTCTTGCTTTTAGATTTGAGCAACAATGATCTCCATGGGGAACTACCAAGATTCTTGACAAGGTGTAGAGATTTGATGATCCTTAATATTGAAAATAATTGCATTGCTAACACTTTTCCATTTTGGCTTGGGGAAATCCCAGATCTTCAAGTCCTTATTCTAAAGTCCAACCGGTTGTACGATACACTTGAGCCTCCTTCAGAATTGAGATCTAATTACTCACTTTTCCGGAAGCTAAGACTTATTGGTCTAGGATCAAACAACTTCCATGGAAACTTGCCTCCATTGTTTTTTGAGAGCCTCAAGTCTATGGATAACTCTTCTTTGTATGAATTGACCGCCGAACCATTTCTTAATAACACAGATTATATATTTAGTATTGACTATGGGATATCCATCATCAACAAAGGGATACAAATGAAACTAAATTCTCTTTTAGCTTCTTTGATGGTTGAAATTGACTTATCAAAAAATAGATTCAATGGTGATATTCCTGAGAACATAGGTACTCTATCTGAATTAAGAGCGTTGAACCTGTCACATAATGAGTTCACTGGAAGCATCCCACATTCTCTTAAAGGTTTGGACCATATTGAGTCGCTCGACCTATTTTGGAACCACCTCTCTGGAGAGATCCCACAAGAACTAACATCCTTGGATTCTTTGTCCACGTTAAACCTTTCATTTAATCATCTAACTGGGAGAATACCACAATCTCCTCACTTCTCTACATTTGACAATTCATCATGTGAAGGAAACCCAAGGTTATGTGGTGTGCCATTATCTAAAAGTGCGAGGTTACGAGCCTAGGAAACAATTCAACCTCCCTTTATACAAGATTTATTAAGAAAATGACTTCAATTATTTTGTTGTGCCTCTTCATTGGATTGAGGTTTGGTACCGGATTTGCAATAGTGATTGTTTATCCAATGATCAAAAGGCAAAAAGAAGTTCATGAGCAATAGTAATTGGGGTTTGGGGAATTACTAAGTCATTGAGCAGATGACAATTTGGCGGTGGTTTCGTATTTTATATCTAGTGTATTTCTACCTATTGTTGTCATTATTTTTTCTTTTAATGTCTTTTCCACTTTTTTGTGTTTTCTAATTTTAAGAATATTTTAGCGTGCATCTAGAATTTAGGGTACAATCTCATTTTAGTATATATATTTATGCAAGGTTCTAAATCACGATTATAGCGGGATCGCGGGAAGGTCTAGGAAAAACTATCGCAGCTATAGCGTAAGCTATCCTACATGATGTACTCAATAATTTCATAATATTAAAAGTTCTATAAAGCAATAAGCAATACAAAATTAATTGAGAAACTATAATATTAACATTAAACAAGTACAAAATTCAAATTATTATTCAAAACGTAGCTGATATAGTATCTTTTTTTCTATTCAAATGATCTAAGCAATTACAAATTAATATGTTATTTCCTATAAAATATGTCATAAGTTGGAAACCATTTTTGTCAATTTTAAGAAAAATCACGTTGAGACAAGAAGTATTATTGATACCATATAATAATTAAATTATTTATAAAGTAAATCTTTATTTAATTATAATATAATATAATATAATATAATATAATATAATATAATATAATATAATATAATATAATATAATATAATATAATATAATATAATATAAAAGAGATATAACAATTCTCAAGTCAGTAAGTCCCGCAAAAATAACAGTTTGACCTAACAAATGTATTATGTACCATAGCGTGCTATTTTGACGTTTCGCGCTATATGCAATAGCGGTCCGCTATTGCGTATATAGCGACA
Organism: Cyperus esculentus; assembly: GCA_030179965.1. Taxonomy (NCBI): domain Eukaryota; kingdom Viridiplantae; phylum Streptophyta; class Magnoliopsida; order Poales; family Cyperaceae; genus Cyperus; species Cyperus esculentus. Next base: position 847,320 of record JASGLE010000015.1, on the reverse strand, counting down.
ATAGCGCAATTAGCACAGCGTTGGTCTATAGCGTAGCGTTTGAGGTCCAAAAATGCTATAGTGGTGCTATAGTGATGCTATTGAAAGGATGTGTTTTGAAAGTTATTTATGTTTATGATTAAATGTGTTTTTGATATGCATTTATGTTCCTTGAAATTTAATAATATCATTCCTTTAGAAGAATTCAGGAAGATGCTCTTGGTCCTGAATCATAGAACTCTAAAGATGGGATATGTATTTCTAAATTAGCTCATGATCTTGATAATTAAAGAGGAATATTAATTATCAGTAAGATCATCATGTTGATAAAAGTATATTGTAGTTCTATAAATATAAAGTTTATCACTATAAACATGAGTGTATAAAATTAGATGGATATTTTATACATTGAGCATGACCAATTTAAATGAAACATCATATGGATTGTGTTTTGTGTCATTGATGTTTCATTGTGTCTTTGAATCTACGATATGAGATATGTATATTTTTCACATGAGTAACACATGATGTGATTATCATTTAAACCCTATCAAGTTATAGGATAAAGTGATAGTTCGTTGTGTGAAACTTGTGCGGGAGAAATCTATGTATCAACAGTATCATTGTCACTCAATATGAGTAGTGATATCACTGGGCCCCTTGGTAAAGTGGGATTATAATGCTAGCAATATAACTGGTATCAGTTATAATTATAATTCACTTATAGAGACCAAGAAAACGAATGCAGTGCAAAAATGACACGTTCCTATTTTGCACAGCATTCAGAATATCACGTGACAAGGATAGACACAATACTAGAGGATTTGGCAAAATAATGTGCAGCATTATTTATGTCATTTGAAGGACTATATGTAGTGATAGAACCTCTGTAGTCATTTGATATAGACTAGTTATATCATAACTTCAACATGACATAAATCCCTAAACGGTCACACCAAATAAATAAGAAACAACTAGGTTCTATATCTTATAGATTATTTCATGGTTGAAATAATAAGGATAAGATATTAGAATGAACTTTCTAAAATTACTTTATAAAGTAATTAGATGAAATTATTGGAGGCGGTTTTAACTATCTAATTTAATTTATAAAACAAAAATAGGGCCATGCTATATATATATATTAATAATAATATTAAGAGCGCTATTATTAGTTTGGTGCTATTATTAAGTTTTTTTCTGATCTTCGTCTATAAATATAGGCGATCAGATCACAAACAATGATCATCCGAAAATTAGTAGTTATTTTCAGCCTCCCTCTTCCTCCATTGTTCTTCTCATGTGTTGAGAATTAAAGAACAACTAATTCCATTAGAGAGTGCTAGGGTTAGGTGTTCATCTATCGTGAACACCGATCGCGAGTTGTTTGTAGATTCAAGGTGAACTAAGGGCTCTTCCGCACCGCTGCCTCGCCTTGAAGTCGATCGATTCAGGAGGAGAAGAGGAAGAACGAGCAACGAAGAATAGCCAATCGCCTTATCAATTCCGCGCAAATCAAGGTACAATTCTTATGTCGTCTTTGTGAATTAATTAGAGTTTAATTAATTGAGAAGATGATTGGATTGCATGTGTTCTCCCATGCAATCATGATAGAATTGTTTTTTGTAATATGTTAGAATTACATGTGTTCTCCCATGTAATTAGATGTTTGATTGTTGCATTAACGAAGATCTTTTAGTATAGTTATGAACTTGGGGTTAAAAATTTTAAAAAATTCGACCCTAGACTATACATGAAATCCTAACAGCTATAGCGCGCTATTTAGAACATTGTATTTATGTGAGTGTGATAAAATTTACTAAAGATATTGTTTTCCTTGTCTTATTTAGAAAAGGGTATATTACTCATAGCAACATATATAAAAATTGGAAGCAACAATTAACATACGGGTGCAGATATGAAGGAAAACTTCAGCTTTCTTTTTTTTTTGAGGAGCAGACAAAAATCTGCTAAATTTTCATTAAACAAAGAAGGTGGAGTACATATTATTTATGTTACATGTATGCCTTTATTGAAATGAAGAACTGCAGGTAAAGTCTAAAAATAAAAAATAAAAACAGGAAAGAATCAAAAAATTTTTTTTGACTTGAAGCCCGTGGACATAAAGAATCAAATTTCTCCTAGCAGTGTTCTCTCCACTGTTTTGCTTCAGAATAGATGGCCATTCGAAGCACACCGGGTGGAGTCGAGACCGAGCGAAAAATTCGCTTATTCCTCTCTTTCCAAATGTTCCACATGGTTACGAAGCAAATGGTATCCCAATGTCCACGTAGGTCCGATTTTGTACGCTTCCTGATCTTCAACCAGAAGTCCACAGCCGACCCCCGAAATTCCCAACTTGCGGCGCTAGTCGGGAAGCAACCATACCATACCTGTTTAGAGTAGATGCATGATACGAAGAGATGATCATTATCTTCCAACAGATGCTGTCCGCACAAGGCACACCTTTCGCTATGCGGCCAACCACGCTTGGCGAGGTTCTTAGCCGTCTGCAACCTATCCATCGATACGAGCCAAATGAAGATCCGTACCCGAGGTGGTATTTTTGCTCCTCATAACACTGATGCACAATACGAGCGCTCACCCGGGTCTATAAGGAAGTTATAGGTCGAACTAGAGGAGAAGGACTCCGACACCGTCCATCGTCGTTGTATGGTGTTCGGCTCCTTGTGAACTGATAAGTTGAAAAGTCCTCACAGCTTGAGAATTGATTAAAGGAAGAAAGAATCGAATTTCCAATCAGAGATTATGGCTTGCAAACTCGCCCGATTCTGAGTTGACTCGGACTCGGCCGGAGCTGAGCCGATTTCGACCCGAGTTACTCAGTCATACGAGTTTTCGCACAAAATCTTGAATGAGAGTACAAGTTCGTTCAAATTGATGGTAGATATCGACATCCTTCTTGATTGCACACTCGATTTTGACAGAAGAAGACGAAAAATCGTGTTGAAGATTTCTAAGCAATTGCAACGATTTGAGGGAGTTTTGGGTAAAACCCTCGGACGGGAGCAATGAAATGACCAAGCTGCTGGAGGAAGAAGGAGAGACCATATATTTCCTTAGTTAGACTTGGTCTATGGACCACTTTGCTTTAAAGAATCAAGTAGGTGAAACACTTACATGAAATGGAGAGGAAGCGCGTTGATGGAAAAACGAAAAATGAAAAGCTCACAGCAATCGAACTCTCCCCTCTTCTGTGTGTTTTGCTGAGTGCCTCACCAACCTCCGCTCCCGCGCTTTCTCTCATGCTGCGATTTGAGGCTCTCTTGCTGCGTTTTTATTCCTGCCTCTCTCTCTGCTGCATTAAGGTTCGCTCTTTCAATTGTTTTCCATTTCAATCAATTTGTACCGATTTGTACTAGGTGGTAGTTGCAATCTTAGTTTTCTTTTCTTTTTAACCAGCTTGAGTTCTATGCCTTTAACTCTTTCACTCGGATCTGAGGTATGTTTGATTCAACTTTAGCTTTAAATTAGTTTTTATTAATTTATGTGACCGAGATAGTAATTTGTACCCCTTGTATGCTTATAGACATGAAGACTTGAGTGCCGTGCAAATATTGTTGCTTTTACTATAACTAGAGCTGCAACTTGGGCTTCACCCCGAAATATGATAACAAAAAAATAATAAAACTTATAAAATAAAAATATTTATTTTAAAAAATTAAACATAATTTTAAAAATTTTTATGTGAATAATGATGATGATGTATAATTTATAAATAATAGCACATAAATGTTGGACCACTTTAAGGATTAAATTTTGTTTTAAACATATCATATCATCTTATTAAATGGGGAGAGAGAATAAATATAAACCATTAGATTAAAGTAGATGAAGGGATTTAAACAAAATCAATGGTTAATAACATTGATGATGTGGCATGGTTTAGGTGCTTGGAGAGTTACCCCTCTTTCTAGTTTATAGATTGGCAAAATCATGGGGGGTGTTTAGCACCCTCGTGTCCACACCTTCCCTCCGCCCATTGATCATTAGCAACTTTTGAACATGATGCACTGCAATTATATTTGCATTTTTATCAGACTTGCATCTTTATTTTGGCCAAACATTTCCTAAGTTCATGTGCATTTAGTTAGTTAATTGTCTAGAATCCAGTTACTGCTTTCATTTGGTCATATTTTCAAGAAAACGGAGCTTTTAGAGCTATTTGGACTAAATTTGGAGCAAGGAGCAAAAATAGGCGATGGAGCACACTATTTGCGGGTCGCAACTCCTCATTTGCCGCAACCGACATCACAACCGCCGCATCTATTTCTTGCCAGCTCGCAACCGCCAATGCTATTTCAAGAAAACGCGCAAAGTGCTAATTCAAGCAACCAAAGTGCTATTTCTAGCATTTGTGGGCCGCAAGAAGGTCAAAACTGTCTGGAACTTCTATTTTCTGGCGACTCGCTTAATTTAGGCGATCTCTTTTGGGATCTCTCCCTAATTTCGCCCCAAGAAACCAGAAGTTGGTTGTTTATTTCAGGGAGCACCCTCGCCTATATAAACACCTCCTTTGATGGGTTCTAAGTTATCATGATCAAGAGTTAGAGTTTGTGTTGTGTTAGAGTCAAGTTAGGGAGTTAGTTAGAGTCAAGGGAAGTTTTGAACGCCGCTCGAGGGAAGAAGACGGCTGCTCGCGCTTTCTTAATTTTCATCGGTGTTTTCTTTTTCTCTTACTTGTTGTTTATGTTTACTTTAATCATGTCTGAGTAGTTTTCTTTGTTCTTATGGTTTATGATGATGTTTATTTGTATGGATTGATTGCATACTTGTTTAGATTTACGTTATTTTCAATTTACTTTGCACTTTCATTATAATTGTGCTTGTATTGTTTCTTGTTTGTTTGGTAAACCTGTAGATTATGTGCAAATCTATTTAGTTAATAAAATATTATCTGACCAAGAATTGATACCTGTACTAATTGGGTAGATAACTTGTTGTCCAAGAGTAACCGAAAGGAGAAATTATAGTTTGAATGAAAGTTAAACCGGACCCTAGAACAAAAGTGAATTGAATTTAGGTTTAGAGATAATCCTATAAATTTCTATAAAACTAAAAGTGTTAAAAGTACCAACACATGAGAGTTGAGGTCCTTGTAATTGCTTTGGTTTGATTAGGAATTGATAATTTGAGTCCAAACTCCGAAACAGAACCAAAACAGACTCTCAGTCAGTCACTTGCGGACCGCTAGTGACAGTTGCTGCCCCGCAAGCAAGTGACCGACAGAGGTATCCGACTCTCGGACAGTTACTCGCGGACCACAAGTGGCCCTTGCCGGACCACAAGCAAGTAACCGAAAGAGAGGTGTCATCTGTACCTCTTGCGGCCCGCAACTAACCCTTGCGAGCCGTAAGCAATTGATCCAGACAACAAATTGATTCCGAAAACCCTGGGAACGCTTGTTTAGTAATTGTTTTAAGTCTTTAGTTACTATTATTTACTTTTACTTGTTGTTAATTGTTAGGAAACCAATCTTCAAACAACCCCCCACTTTTATATAAAAACACCAAAAATAATCTCTTTAGGATTTAGAATTGAGTTTAAAGTCTAGTTTAGAATTAATTTCCGTCCCTGTGGATTCGACCTCGACCGTACTGCATTAGATCGTACACTTGCGATCGAGGGCATACTTAGGACATTTAAAAGCCTATACCATCTGAGTGTGTCAGAACATTAATACAAATTCTTTTTCCTCCTAAAACACATCATTGTAAAGTATAAACTTTTGCCTAAACAAACATTGATATAATCTGGATGACCCCATGAATTTCGATTATTATGTCGAAATTATAATCTCGACCCATTTAAAATGTGTTTACAAAATTACATCAAAGAGCTGGCTAATCCTTGTATTAATATATACAAACACCCTGTTATATCGAGGTGCTCATCCTCTGTGCATTGTGTAGCGCAGAATGTAAACCATTAGATCATCTCGAGATTCGAGCCAGCACAGATCGTGAGATAATTTAACGGTTCACATTCTGTGCTAGGATATGGAATCGTTATATCGCCTATTGGGCTTCCGTTAAGATCTAGTTCTCAAACCATGTTATATCAATTTAGTTATTCGCTGCTCTGCAAGCCCAATACTGTGATGATGATGAACATTGTACTGCATGCATGGTAGGAGGTAAATAGGCCATATTTATGATAAACTGGGCCCAATACTGAACAAGACTTGTCCACTGATGAGTCCAAATCAGCAATTTTACATGCTTATAGTTATTATGCTCGTTTTTTTTTTTTTTTTTTTTTTTTTTTGTTTATCCTCCATTTTAAAAAAATTTTGCAATTTTTTCTTGTTTATATCATGATAATATTGTAAATGTATTCAAAATTTTAAAAAAGAAAAAAATGTTTTTCCCAAGCTGGCCATACAGCAATGCACACTTCAAGTTACTTACCCTGGGCCCCAAAACACTGATTTATATACATCCGCCGCTGTAGTTTCTATGGCAGCGTCCTGTTATAAGTCCATGACAGGTGGGTCCCACACACAGAGACCCAAAACAACTCTATAGTCAGTGTTTGATAAATCTCTCCACAAATCACATCAACTTCTTTCAAACCACTTAGTTATGTTCGTCGATTTTATGCTATCCATCCCAATTAAATCAACAAAATTAGGTGCAGCAAATTCTTCCTTAATTTTCTCGTTTGGGCCTTAATTTCTAGGGTGAGGATATGCTGAATTTCATGCGCGTCAGACGATCTCGTTTGCCATATGACGGGTGTGGTTCTTGTGCATGTTCATCCCTAAATATATTAATCGACCCATCTGGCATAGCTCAGGAGGAATAAAACTCAATGCCGGCAGTTGGAAATGTAGTGGCCGGACCAATTAACCAAACCAATTGCATAATGCAGCTGGAATTGTATTCAGATTTTGGGCCCATGCATAGATTGTACGTCTATATAGGAATTCTTCAATGGCTTGATACAATGTTGCACTCTATCATGGCCTGAAATGTTTGGAAGCACACTACCAAGGAGGAGCTTGTACTGTTTCCAAATTCCAACTACTGGGCCTCCTGGATTGCCCTGGCAGTTGCAAGTTGTACAGTATACGGCCTTCTCTACTGTTTGGTTAATTTGGGTCTTTTCTATATCTGGGCTTACTTTCTCGACCTCTCTTCTGACAGGGGTGTAAATGAGATGAGCCGAGTCGAGCTAAGCTAAATTTAAACTCAGCTCATTAATTTAACGAGCTAAAAACACAAGCTCAGGATTGGCTCATTTAATTAACGAGCTGACTGAGCTGACTTGTTAAGCTCGTTTATTTTTTAATAATAAACTTTTAATTATGTTATATCAAAATTTATATAAATATCAACAAAATGACTAACAAAAATATGTTTGTACACATTTTACATAATAATCACATATATATTAGACCACATGTTGTATAATATATTAATAATTTATAATGAGAGCAGTACGAATTGCAATTATTAATAATTTATCGAGCCAAACGAGTTTAACGAGCTAAGCCATGCTAAGTTCAAACTCGGCTCATTAACTTAATGAGCGAGCCTAATTCAATCCGATCACGAGCGATTCACAGGCTCCGAGTTTTTTGGCCAGCCCTACTTCTGACCGGTGGAAATTAATAGACAAGAAATTGTGCGTGCTCTGTTGCGCATGAATTGAGTGCTACGTGAGCAAAGAAGAAACCGAGCTAAGAATAAGGGCTCGTTCGGCAATCCAACGGAGATCAAAATTTGATTCGCACTAATGAGTTCACGTTCGGATGTCTTGATTCATACAAAAGTGTTGAGGAGGCTTGAGCCATGGATTCCTCTTTCTTAAGAATCCGGGCAGGGGATCAAACCGGGCAGCATAAGAGGCTTAAGAAAGAGTTCTTGATCCGCACTAAGAAGCACGTGTTCAGACGGATCAAGGAGGATCAAAGCGTTGAGGAGGCTTGAGGAGCCTTGAGGAGGCACTGCCACAGCTGAGATCTGAGCAAATTGAGTGCTACTGGAGCAAATTTGTCCTTTTATATTAATTCAATATTTTATGCGATTCGTTACAATACTATTCCAATTATTGATATTTGTCAAATAATATTTCTACTATTCCGAATGGCTCTAAATATTGCTACTCTTTTCACTCTTCCAACAATACTAATCCATTACAATTCCCCTTTTACTAATTCAATAGCACTATCTATTTTAGTGCTACTCCTTGATTTGCCAAACGGGAGTGAGAGAGTACTGTTCTTGTATATAGGATCCGTCCGATATTCTTCAAGATTCGTTTCAAGTTCCGTCTGATAATTAATTCTTCACCGATCACACTATGAAATGAGATCCTCTAAGTTAACTTAAAAATTGAGTTTGCCCGCACAATAATTTTATAATGGGCCACTGAATTTTAAATACTGACCGTCTTGACCGATATACGAAACCTATGATCCAGATCTGTCCAGAGTTAAACTCAAATTTTGAGTTAACTTAGAGGATACGGACTCGACTACATGTCTACTCAGTTTATACTTGGAGGATGAGGACGCGATCGATCCGACCTGCCCAGTCCGGCAAAGAGGGAGAGAAGAGAACCCACTGCCATTGCCATGGGAAGAGACCGAAAGACTGAGACTAAGCTACCTTCCCTCCTGCACTGCTTGAACCCAGGTAAGGTAATGATTCTGAAATTTAACATGATCAGATTGGTACCGGTGTTCTTAATTAGTAAGTTAAGCAAACTAAGGTAGCATGGCTGGCATTAAGCTTGTACTGCATGTACATGACTACATGATCATATCATCATAAAATAAGGGAATAAGGAACAAATTATAAGATGTGTTATCCTGGCGGTTCTCAGAGGTCAAGCCTTTGTCTAATGAGTACATAATACCTAGCTAGCGTTCATAGAAAACTATCCATAGCGTCTATAAGTTACATTCCATGATGTATTTATTACATTTCGAAGTGTATCTGTTACATTCTGTATTTCTGTATACGTCTATGGATGTATGAACAGTTTTTCAGTGGACGCGAGATGTTTCTCTTGTCCAATAGAGTGTTGAGTGTTGACCAGCATTATCCGATATGATATCACAGTAAATTTATCATGTGCTCTAGCTTGTTCCTTTTTTTGTTTTTACTGTAATGAAATTATATCGGGATAGCTTTGCCTCATGGACTGATATTGTTCTTTTTTCTTTTTCTTAATTAGTTCTTGAAATATAATGGAACACATTAATGCTTTAATTCAATATGTAAGAGAAAACATGCAAGTACAAGTGTGTTACACATTGTGCAACTTTTTCATTAAATGCAGAGTTGTCCATTTTGTAAAGAGGATCCTCATTTTGTTTAGTGTGATTTGTGTGTTCTTTGAAGGGCATGCCACTTTTTTGTGTGCACTAAAGGGACTAAAAGTCTAAAATAATTCATATTTTTTGCATAGAAATTATACAACCTCTAGCATACAGACTGAAGTGCAAATTTTGTGAAACTCGGTGAGTTGGGAGTATGAACTTTGAATGTCTGTCCAATGTCTAACTTGCAATACGTGCTGTGTCAAAATGCTTTTGTTAAGAATGTGACTGAAACTTCAATACTGATTAAAATGCTTCACATGTCACTTCTAATTTGTTTTAAAAAAATCTGTACCAGTGGTACTGTATTGGCTCCTATACCAGTATTGATACTGTGTTTGCACTTATACCTTTAATAATATTGTATTAGACCTTGTGCTGACGCTGGTAATATAGTTCCTCTCCTACAGGTACTGGTATTGTATTTATCCTGAAGACAAAACAAATACTTGGGACAGTTGATTCGATTTCAGCAGGCAAAAGGGATGAACTGCTTGAGCCCTTTACCCCCTAGCAGCTAGCATAAGCAGTATATCAACCAGGTTCAAGAGTTTTTTTTTTTATTAATTAATATAAACAAGTGTTTTCATGCTTAAATGGTACGATACTGATTAAATACTTCTGGCTCAGTTTCTAGATTATCAAATAGAAAGAAAATAGCAAAGAATACAATAGAACTTCAACGGTTTTTAATCGGTAAAATTGTCCAACAATAATAAATTAGAATTCATACATAATATGATCAACCCATGATTGATCACAAATTTCAAAAAAAAAACAAAAAAAAGAAAAAGGGAAAAGAAAATACGAACTGCATGCATTGCATTCTCATCTGATTTGATGAGAATCAAACTGCTCATTGTTAAAGAAACAAGTACTCCATGGACGATCGATATCATCACTGTTGTTGCTCAACAGTGCTACACGCTAGCTCCATAGTTGAAACTAGAATGACAAAACTTGTCTTTGAGGATATTATCTAACTTAGCGGCCATTTCGGTCGTCATATAATTTTGCCAATCCCCCACAACACCTTTTCTGAAGAAGACATCATTTTTTGCCATACCTATACCAGTTTTGTTAACCTCAAGCTCTTTGAGTTTGTGAAACTACAAAATTCAGCAATCTCTTTTCACCACACCAAGTTTTACCTCTTCTTCACAGAATGGACAGCCAACAAAACTTGCTATCCTCAACACTGCATCCACCGGGTCCTTCATCATTTCTTCATACTTGATGAACAAAACCTTACGACTATTCTGCAAGCTCTCTGTGTAATATCCAAGCACATGATCCCAAAAAGGACCACTTGGTGTTTGTCCTTTATAAAATAACTCAAAGAATTCATTGAACGGGAGTTGCTTATAAACGTGAGCTTTTTCTATCATGTGCCAAAGAGAGACAATAACATCTTTCAGATCTCTATAAATATATACAATGCGGCATTTTAATACCTTGATGCTCTCAGGAAGCATTGAGTACGGCGTATGAGTTCCGAGAACTCGAGGGGAAGGAAGGGTTTCAAGATACCGTTCATCTCGCATCGCATACTGAAATTCAATGAATCGAACACAATCGTGGGGATTCAGTTTGAGCAAAGGATGAGATGATAAATCATACTTGTCACGGTGGACTATAGTGAAAGCGAGTGCTTTGAGCCAGGTGGTGCCCGTCTTCATAAAACTTGCCACAATTACATCGCTAGGTCTAGGCTCAAAAGCCTCCTCCATCGCCAAAATCCCGAGAAGCATCTGCTCAGAGAACCAAAAACCTTTGTAATTTCGCAGCGAGGATGTTGTCATCCATCCTTGTTCTTTGGCAAGATTAAGTATTATCTCTTTGTATCTACTATCGGATTTCTTCAAGTTTTGGAAGGTCCTTGAAGTGGGGACATGGTTTAATAAGTATCGTCTCTCCAGCCACCATTGCTCTTTGATCATTATCTGCAAAGCTGGAATTGGAGGTGGAGATATTGGTGTTTACTGAAAGGTCAGCCATGGAAGAAGAGGAAAAATGATATGTAAAGCTTGCTTGGTTGAATATGTGTATATAACAAGTTAACAACTACCAACTCATTCTGGAATTATATATAACCATATCGAATGAATTGTTTCAACCAAAGGTTTAAATAGCGGATAGCGGATTCATCGCGGTGGGGTATATTTGATAGCGGATATCAGATATCGGCGCTATCGTGCGCGCTACCAGTTCCTGTTATGTAGAATATTTTAACAATTTTATTGGTTCATGAACTAAAATATTTAATAAAAATGATGAATAATTAGAATAATTTATAAAGTTTTCTAACAAAATTGTTTAAAAATTATATAATTATTGTATTTCTCTTGAAACAAAAGCATTCTTATTCAGATATATTGACATAGTACAACATGCTGGTCAGTCTTTTATTGCATAAGTATAATTTGTTTCTATCAAAAGGATTTCAAATTGAATAATTGAGTAATTACTTTTCCTAAATATTAAAAATTTGAATGGATTATTGAAGTTATCAAAAATAAATTATCTACCTATCATTTTTCAAGAAAAAAGTTAGAATCTAAAAATTATGCTAGAAAAATTGTAAACAAATCATGATAAAACTTTATGTAAAAAAATATTTATTGGTTATATAACATTTTAATGGATTTCAAGTATATGACTTTCATTTTCACTAATCAATCCCACTATTTTTCTTATGTGGATACTAAGTTTATATAATATTGATTGTTGTTTATAAATCCAATTAATTATGTGTTAAATGATAGTAAAACATAAAGTCATAAATTAATAACGACTATTAGGTGTTATATATCATAAAATAATTGAAAAATTCAGATGATTCGAACCATATTTTATATCTTACTATATAAAATATCGCATAACGGGAAAAAACCGATAGCGTCGTAGCGTTTTGGTTCCAAAACACTATATCGACCGCTATTTAAAACCTTTGGTTTCAACTATTCCATGAGAAGATAGATCTTATTTTATTTCATTATTTTTTTTAAAAGAATATTCTCACCAATTAAAAGAGTACAAGAGTCAAGAGATAATACATATACAAAAAACAAAAACTGCAGGAAGGGGCAGCCACCGCCCATGGTCCAGGCAACACGAGAAGACACTGATTAATAGAGGTGGCAGATTCTCGGGTCGGTTCGGGTTCGGGCTAGGTCAGTTTGACCAACTGGAAATGTCAGGTCGGGTATTGGGTTGATGGCTACCAGCACATTTTCCGGGTCGGGTCGGGTTCGGGTCAGGTCGGGTCGGGTATCGGGTTGACGTCTGCCGGCATTTTTTCGGGTCGGGTCAGGTTCGGGTTGGGCGGGTTTTTCGGGTTTGGTCGTTTTTATTTTGCACCTCTATTCCTGGGTCGGGTCGGGTTCTGGTCGGGTTGGGTCGGGTTCGGGTCAGTCTGACTTTCCCTGGAACACGGGTCGGGTCGGGTTCAGGTCGGGTCGGGTTGGGTTCGGGTCAGTCTCACTTTCCCTGGAACACGGGTCCGGTCGGGTCGGGTTCAGGTCGGGTTCGGGTCAGTTTGACTTTCCCCGAAACTCGGGTCGGGTCGGGTTTCGGGTCGGGCGGGTTTTTCGGGTCGGGTCAAAATTTGCCACCTCTATAAATGATTAATCCGTAGCCGAACTACAAAATATACAAAATTGAGTGGTTGTGCTATGAATCGGCTAAACAACTTTTTATTTTGAATTGAACGGTCTTATCCAGTATATCTCTTTAATTGTATTTATAAGACATATCGTGACCATCTGATTATAAAAAATAAAAGGCCCATATTTCATTCGATTGAGAGCTGAATTAGCCTACAAATTTTGTGGTATAATGACCGAGACCTCCAACTTTCGGATTTTGACAAGCTGGTCTTAAAAGTTTTAACTTAGGAAAATAACTTCAAACTACTGATTTGTGACAAATTGTCCGCTAACTGTTTATTAGCTATTTTAATACTCTATCTTGGAGTGCAAAAAGACCAAAATATTATTTTATTCATGTGTATGGTATTTTAAAATTTAAATAAGCTTAAGAACTGATTATTAATACTAAGGTAGTTTTCAATTTATTGATTTTCAATTAAATATTTATGATATGTTTGTCATTTTTATTTTATTTCACCTTAGGCTTGAATGTTTTGTTTCAAGAATATATAGGTATTTATGACTTCAAAAAAAATTTTAATATAAAAATTGATCATAAATTTTTTAACTTGAAATTTTATTGAAAATTTTTAAATCATTTTAAAAAGTAAAAAAAAAAAACAAAAAAAAAAATTCAAGTAGAACTAGCCGAAGCAATTACATAATGCATGCGCCGGAATTAGATTTTCAGCCCGTGCATAAATTGAATGTTTGTATGCAATTCTTCAATGGGCTGAACACGATCTCAGTCAGGCCTGACATTTTTGAAAGCACACTCCAGCTGAGGAGTTTTAGGGCTACTGTCTTTTTGGGTCCTTTCTATATATATTTGAGCCTGAAAGTTGTAACAGTATATAGCCTGGTTCTGCTCTCTGTTTGGGTCTTTTCTAATACCTGGGCTTACTTTCTCGGCCTCTTTCATTTCTCTTTGCTGAATTTTGTAAGTTACCGGATAAGATGAACATTTGTAATCATCTTATTGGTATGTATATTGTTTATTAGAACTAGGCAATTATGTGTTTGTCACTAATCCTTACTTTTATATATAAAAGCATATGGGAAAAAATGACATGAAATGGCTATCTTTCCCAAATAAGAAACCTGAGTCGTTGATCATTTTCTTGAATAGATCAGAACCGTTGATTTACGTTAATGCCAGTTGATATTAATGTCTTAGCCCATTAAAATTTAAGGCCCATATCGATTTCCTCAATATAAGGTCCATTACATATTATCTTAAAAATTTATTATAAAAAATAACAATTTCAGTTCAAAGCAGTGCGTGGGGCCGTGGGCTCTTTACTAGTATAAATTTTAAGCCTTATCAACAACTGTGTTTGTCACTAATGTATTTTTTAAACCATGCCAATAACTATGGCCTAATAATAAAGAAGAAAAGTGCCACTGGTAACTAGTGCAAGCTCTGTAGATATTCTGATATATATAGTGATACTCATGCGGTCATCTGCATGCTGCAATTTCACATTCTCCTTATTAACTCACTAGTATAATGCCCGTGCATTGCAACAGATCTAATTTAGTTTTAAATTAATTGATAAATTGTTATATATTTGTTGGTTACGAACTTAATTTTTCATCACTTACAAGGAACTGACCAAAGATGTTATTAAAAAAAAAATAAACCAAATTGTACATGCTTATAAATTAGAATCACTATTGTACATGCTTAATTTAGTTGGTTACTATAAATTGTTTATCGTTTCCATTTTCTATTTTGAAAGGGTGTTTCAAAAGTATCATTAGAACGGAAAAATTAATAAGCAATTATAACATAACATATACAGGGTGGCAATTGGAATTGGTTATTAGAATAAGAAACCCCTGAAATTTATACTGATTTGAACCATGGAAATAAAATAACATAAATACAATAGAAAAAGTTCATTCAGTGCAAGAAGATGTGGTATCTAGTTCAAAATGTTTTCACCAGACAAGAAATTAAAGACAAAATGGAATTAATTATATGAAATACCAATTGAAATGGGATCAAAGCAATTGAATCGTTAGTTTGTTGTTGGACAGAATAGTTATTGATGGCGAACTCAACTTCAAACATGCCTAGCTTAGTTTTACTTGGAGGATCACATCTTTGGTACCGCTACAATTTTTGTGGTAGAGCTGCAGTTGATTGAGTTCTACGACGAGTGTTTCTGATTGTGTTTGTGTTTGTGAGTGTTACTTTCTTTTATTTTTTGCTTTTCGTTCTGCTATGTCTTTGGATAGTTTAGATCAGGTTGCATGTATTTCTTAGGGTAAGTAAGTCTGGCTCCCGGTAGTGGAGAACATATTGTATGTTTTACATTCCAAATATTTGAACAAAGTGGCAGCTGCTGCCATATTTTCAAAAAAAAAAAAAAAAAACGGAGAGAGGGCGCTCATATTTGTCTTTTGACCAACCCGGGCCTTTGAAAACTAAAACAGCATAAAATTATAACCAACGACTCTGATCAGAGAATTGAAATAGATCCAACTGTTGGAAATATTTCTAGACAGATAGCCATTTCAATCTTCAAATCAACTCCTCCTTTTATAAGAAGTGAGGATGATTGATCACAAATTAAAAAAAAAAAAAACAGAAAAGAAAAAGGGAAAAGAAAATACAATCTGCATGCATTCTCATCTGATTTGATGAGAATCAAACTGCTCATAGTTAAGGAAACAAGTACTTCATGGACGATCGATACCGTCACTGTTGATGCTCAACAGTGCTACACAGTATCTCCATAGAAACCAGAATGACAAAACTTGTCTTTAACAATATCATCTAATTTGGCATCCATTTATGTCACCATATAATTCTGTCAATCCCCCACAACACCTTTTTTGAAGTAGGCATCATTTTTTACCATACCTATTCCTGTTTTGTTAACCTCAAGCTCTTTAAGTTTGTTGAAACTACAAAATTCAACAATCTCTTTCACTACACCAAGTTTCACCTCTTCTTCAGAGAATAGGCAGCCAACAAAACTTGCTATCCTCAACACTGCATCTGCTGGGTCCTTCATCATTTCCTCATACTTGAGAAACAAAATCTTGTTATTATTCTGCAAGCTCTCTGTGTAATATCTAAGCACATGATAGCAGAAAGGACCACCCGGTGTTTGGCCTTTACAAAATAACTCAAAGAATTTATTGAACGGAAGTTGCTTATAGATGTTAGATTTTTCTATCATGTGTCAAAGAGAGACTATAACATCTTTCAGATCTCTATAAATGTATACAATGCGGCAATTTGATACCTTGATGCTCTCAGGAAGCAGTGAGTATGGCGTATGAGTTCCGAGAACTCAAGGGGAAGGAAGAGTTTCAAGATATTGTTGATCTCGCATTGCATACTGAAACTCAATAAATGGAACACAATCGTGGGGATTTAATTTGAGCAAAGGATGAAATGATAAATCATACTTGTTGCGGTGGACTATAGTGAAAGCGAGTGCTTTTTTGAGCCAGGTGGTACCCGTCTTCATAAAACTCGCCACAATTACATCGCTAGGTCTAGGCTCAAAAGCCTCCTCCATTGTAAAAATCCCGGGAAGAATCTGCTCGGAGAACCAAAAACCTTTGTAATTTCGCAGCGAGGATGTTGTCATCCATCCTTGTTCTTTAGGAAGTGTAAAGATTATCTCTTTGTGTTTACTATCTGCTTCTTCAAGCTTTGGAAGGTTCTTGAATTGGGGACATGGTTTGAATATTGTCTCTCCAGCCACCATTTGATCACCCTTTGCATAGCTGGTTTTGGAGGTGGACATATTGGTGTTTACTGAAAGGTCAGCCATGGAAGAAGAGGAAAAATGATATGTAAAGCTTGCTTGGTTGAATATGTATTAATGTATATAACAACTACCAACTCATTCTGCAATTATATATCACCATATTGAATGAATTGTTTCAACTATTCGATGAGAAGAACTTATTTTATTCTATTATTATTTTTTTAAATGGTAGCTAGGTACAAAGCTATCAAAGGTTCTCACCAACGAAATAATTTAAAGTACAAGAGTTAAGAGATAATTACATATACAAAAAAAACTACAGAAATGGCAGCCTTGCCCGTGGCCCAGGCAATAGGAGAAGACATTGATTAATCCGTAGCCTGTCTATAAAATATACAAATGAGTGGTTATGCTATAAATCGGCTAAGAAATCTTTTATTTTGAATTGAACGGTTCTTATCCAACCCGTCTCTTTAATTGTATCTATAAGACATATCGTGACCATCCAATTATGAAAAATAAACGGCCCATATTTCATTCAATCCATAGCAGAATTAGCCTACAAAAATTTTGTGGTATAATGACCGAGACCCCCAACTCTCGGATTTTGACAAGTTGGTTTTAACCTAAGCAAAAACTCCGAACTACTGATTTATGACAAATTGTCTGCTGAATGTTAATTATCTATTTAATACTCTATTTTGGAATGTAAAAAGTTATTTTCATATATATGGTATTTTAAAATATAAATTAGCTTAAGAACTAAATATTAAAACTAAGGTAGTTATCACAATATTGATGTTCAACTAAATATTTATGATATCTTTGCATTTTATTTTATTTTAGCTTAGGCTTGAATGTTTTGTTTCAAGATTACATAGGTACCTATGATTTGAAATAATTTCAATTATAAAATAAACATTTGTAATCATCTTATTAGTGTGTAAATTGTTTATTAGAACGAGACAAGCTTGCGTTTGCCACTAATATATATATTTTAAGCCTTATCAACAACTGTTTTGTCTTTTTTTTTTAAGAGGTAAGCAAATTGCCTACCTAATTTCATTAGATAAAGGTTTATGTACACAGTACACAACAACTGTGTTTGTCAGTATTCCCTCTTTTGGGGGCTTTTTCAAAAAAAAAAAAAATTCCATATCGTTACCATAATAGTAAATTGTAGGTAGGGCTGGTAAAAAAGCTCGTCGCTAGTGGATCATTCGTGGCTAGCTCGGGATCAGATCGAATTAGGCTCGCTTGATAAGCTCGTTAAGCTAATGAGCCGAGCTTGAGCTTATCATGGCTCGGCTCGTTAAACTCGTTTGGCTCGATAAACCATTACTAATTGCAATTCGTATTGCTCTTAGTGTAGATTATTAATATATGATACATCATATGATCTAATATATATGAAATTGTTACGTAAAATGTGTACGAACATATTTTTGTTAGTCTTTTTATTGATTTTTATATAAATTTTGATATAACATACTGAAAATTTTATTATTAAAAAATAAACGAGCTTAAAAAGCCAGCTCGGTCAACTCGTTAATAAACGAGCCAATCTTGAGCTTATATTTTTGGCTTGTTAACTTAATGAGCCGAGTTTCAACTTAGGCTAGCTTGGCTCGGCTCATTTACACCCCTATTTGTAGGCTTGATACCATAATGGTAAATACGAACGACCTAATTTTTATCATTCTACAATTTTTGTATATTTATCAATTATCATTCCATGCAAAAAAAAAAAACTCATCTTAATTCTTATTAAATGATAAATCTCAAGATTAGAATTTTGTCCAAAGCCATTTGGACGGTCTCCGTCCAAAAGCCACGAGTAAACCGTTTGATTCAATTTATATGTTTATCAACAGTGATAACATGTGACCCCATCATCACAGCACCGTGCTGCACGGTTGATCAATTACATGATTAAATCACGGTTGATCAATTACTAACAATTAAATTGTACGGCTCTCAGAACCCTTTGGACCGTCCAAATTGCTTTGGATAATATCCAAACCCTAAATCTCAAATTCTCAATCCCCAACATCACAGCACCGTGCTGCAGCAATCCTCTTTCTACTAATAAAAATCCACATCAAACCCAGAGCTGCCCATTGGCCTAGTGTTATGCTCGCACGGGCGGGCGGGCCCCGGCGGGCGACGGGCTATGGCGGGCGCCGGACGACGGCGGGTTTCGTCCCGAGGGGAGGCCCTTGCCCGCCTCTTTGCCCGTCGGGCTTGGCAGGCAACGGGTGGGCGAGGGGTTTGGTTTGGGCGTGTTGCCGGTGGACTGCGGGCGGCTTGGGCGCTGAGGGGCTGAGGGTTGAGGCGCTCCATTCTCCTCTAATCTCTTCTTGTTTAACAACAGAGGATCGAGCGGTCAGTGAGGTGAGGGCATCGTGAGATGAGGGTGAGACAGAGCCACAGCCCACAGAGGAGAAGAGATGAAGAATTGAAGAAGATTAAAGAAAACAAGAAAAGTTATATAATTTTTTTAAACATATTTTTTTGGAATAATTTTGTTTTTTAAAAACAAAAAATAGCAATTTATTTTTTAAATAATTTTATTTTATAAGTTTGAATAAGTTTCTTTTTTTTCTACAAATTCACAACTTCTTTGTAAATTCTTTGCCAACTTTTGTAAGTTTGAATAAGTTTTATGTTTTTTCTATTTTGATATATTAAAAGAAATGAAGTAAAATATAATTTTAGAAACTAAGAAACTTGTAAGTTGTAATTGAAATAATATTAGATTTTTTTAAAAACAAGTAAGTTATGGGCGGGCAAGGGCGGGTGCGGGGGGCGGGCACGGGCGGGAAGGGCGACGACGGGCAAGCAGGTTTCTGGGGGCGACAACAAATTCCAGACCCTTGCCCTTTGAGACTCACCCGCCCGAACCCTAGACGGGCGGGCACGGGCGGGCACGGGCGGGCACGGGCGGGCGGCCCGTGACGAGCGAGGAGCACAACACTACATTGGCCATTGCAGTTTTCAATTCCGCAACCATCCAACTCCGATCGGACATCGGAGGGTCCTCAAACGGTTCTCAGACCGTCCGATCAATATCCAACGAACGCCATCCATTTAAAAAAAAAAACCCGTAAGTCCCCTTTATCGTAACTGACCGCGAGATCTCGATCTAACAGTCCGGAGATCGCACTCATGACTGCAGATTGTGCAGTGAAGACTCGGAGTCGGAGACGTCAGAATCGGAACGATGTCATATCATATCACCTACTTTTTTCTCAAAGTAGGATCCTATTATTCCAATATGGGCCTTTGGATTGAAATGAACGAATAGGATTTGTTCCGAAAAGGCCTCCCTAAAATCTACTTCCATGGATCTAGGCCGTTCGTCAATTTTTTTTAAAAAACGAAATTGAAAAACATTTTTTGCGGAAACTAGTAAGATGACGAGACTTTTTTGGTGGACTAGATAGACCCAAAAAAAATAACCAAAGCACCCGATTTATTTTTTCGAGTAGGACTTTTGGGCTTACCGCACGTTACCGGTGCAAAAAATGCCACAGAAAATGCCACCCGAAATATTAATTCGGGTGCTTCCAAAGCACCCGATTTATTTCTACGAGAAGTAAACCAACAAGCAAGTAAAAATATAATCTAAATTTCTAGAGGAAAATAAAAATAGATCGGGGAAAAAAAAGGTACCAGCGAGATGAGAAGAACGCGACGAACGCAAATCTGACGTGGATCTTTTAAAATATCAATTTCGTCGTATGCCCACCTCCTAAACCCTAACAATGGTGGCTGGAGGAAAAGAGAAAGAGGAAGAAGAAGGGAAGAAGAAGGGAGAGAGGAGAGGGAGGCCGGCCGCCCCCTATTTAAAAAAACTAAAAGCTCCACCCGAAATATTAATTCGGGTGCTTCTAAAGCACCCGATTTATTTTTTCGGGTGCTTTGGAAGCACCCGAATTAATATTTCGGGTGGGATCTGTTTGTGGCCGATTCCAATTTCGGGAAAAAAAAAAAAACCAAAGCACCCGAATTAATATTTCGGGTGGGATCTGTTTGTGGCCGATTCCAATTTCGGAAAAAAAAAACCTACCCAAAAAAATAAAAAAGCACCCGAATTAATATTTCGGGTGGGATCTGTTTGTGGCCAATTCCAATTTCGGGAAAAAAAAACTACCCAAAAAAATAAACCAAAAAAAAATCGGGTACTTCCAAAGCACCTGATTTATTTTTTCGGGTCTATCTAGTCCACCGAAAAATTTCCGTCATCTTAGTAGTTTCCGCAAAAAATGTTTTTCAATTTTGTTTTTTAAAAAAATTTGGCTGTTCGTTCCGATCCAACGATCCAATCCAGTTACAATGTGCGTGTTCGGCAGAGTGGGATCAAGCGTCCTCAAGGCTCCTCAACGTCTAAATACCTCTTGATCCATCCGAACGTTGATTCCTCAGAAGAGATCAAGCATGGCTCCTCAGCTCACAAAGTTAATCCACCTCCCCCCTTAACGTTTTCACCTCCTCAAACCCCTCCTCGACGCAATAATTTGCATCACATCATATATTTTATTCATATATAATCTTCATCCTTTATCATACTACTACGCCGAATAAGAACTCCTCAATCACACAAATTTTTTTAAAAATCGAAAATGGAAAGTTTATTTTTCGGAAAAGAGTAAGATGATCCCATTTTTTACACGAATAGATAGGACCGAAGGGATCCTTCGGTCCGTTTCCTAAGGGACCGAAGGAACCCTTCGGTAGGCTTTTTTTTTTTTTTTTTTTTCTCCGCCACATTCTGATCCCGTTTTTTTTAAAAAAAAAAAAATTTTTCCTTCCACCGAATGGTTAATTCGGTCCCTTTAGAAGGGACCGAATTAACCATTCGGTATGAGCTATTTAAATTTTTTAAATAGCCGGCCCTTCTTCCTCCTCTCCCTTTCTTCCTCTCTTCTTCCTCTCTCCCGTTCTTCCTCTCTTCTTGCTCTTTCTTTTCCCCATTGCAGCCGCCACAGTTAGGGTTTTGAAGGTCGGCACGTCGAAGTTGTCATTTTAACAGATCAACGTCATATTTGCGTTCATCGTGTTCTTCTCATCTCGCTGGTACCTTTTTTTTTTCCGATCTGTTTTTTTTTTTCTGTATAAAATTAGATTATATTTTTTACTAGGTTGTTCATGTACTTCTCGTAGGAAAAATGAGTATGATACTCATCAATGTATTCCACGGAGGTCAGATCCTCAATACACCTACTGGAGTTAATTACGACATTTCCCCTGCGTGTACTATCCCTGTCAATGATTGGGTAACCCTGGAGGAGCTGCGGAGGCAAATCCATACCGCTCTGAACTTGCTCCCTAGCCATTTCCACCTGAAAATCAGAGCACGGATCAACACTGCACAACCAGGCTCTGGTAACTACTTTTTCACTCTTTTTTGGGTTGACTGCGAGCAGACTTGGGAGATGATTAAGTCGGCCGCGTGTCCAATTGTTGGTTTTAGAGCTATGGAATTAGTTGTTGAATCTGAACCAAACCCCAACCCCCATGGTGGTTATGACCCATGTCCAAATAGTATTCCCGGCAGTAGCAATCGAGCTCCGACCGAGGAAACAACGCACACCTCAGCCCGAGAAGACCCAATACCGGCCGATACCAATGAGGGGGATGTTGAGAACTGGCACTTGGATGAGGAAGATACCGATGTGAATTCTGATGATGGGGAGGATTTGACCATGGAGGATATCGAGGATGAGATA
The DNA here is from genome assembly GCA_030179965.1 of Cyperus esculentus. NCBI lineage: Eukaryota > Viridiplantae > Streptophyta > Magnoliopsida > Poales > Cyperaceae > Cyperus > Cyperus esculentus. The sequence continues at coordinate 824,873 of JASGLE010000015.1, read as the reverse complement.
GACATCCAGAATATAGTAAAGGAGTGGCAATCATCCATCCCCTTCATAAACCGGGGGTTGCAACATCCCTGCCGTCAGTTTAGAGATACTGAGCCCATGCCAATTGCCGACGAGCCATTCCACCGCAAACCCCCAAGAATTGATGGCGAATTTAGTCCTGGCCAGCAATTTGCCTCCAAAAAGCAACTCAAGGAAAAACTTGCTGAGTTTCACTTAGATAAAAACATTACACTTGAGACCGTAAATAGCAACAAAGTCATGTACGTTGTTAAGTGTAAGGATGAAAATTGTCGATGGAGGTTGTATGCAAGGGTAAATGATACCGGTACATGGCAAATTGGAACACTGGGGGAAGAGCATGCATGTTACGGAAGTGCCACCAGATTAGATCACGAGCAAATGACTGCCAGACTGGTTGCTGACACAATCAGGGATCATTTGAGGGCTAACATGGAGATGTCAGTGACTGAAGCCAGGGGCCTAGTAAAACTAAGGTTTCCCACTGTCCATCCATCATACAACAAGATATGGAGAGGTCGGGAGTTAGCAATTGCCGATCTTTTTGGTAGCTGGGAGAAGTCATACGAGATGCTCCCATCGTTGTTGAATGCCATACAAGGAACCACACTGGGTACCAAATTCAGGTTGGAGCATGTGCCATCCGATAGGTTTGGCGTTCACATTTTCACAAGGGTTGCATGGGCATTTGGTCCGTGTATTCAAGCTTGGCCGTACCTACGACCTGTCATCACTGTCGATGCCGGGTTTCTGTCCGGAAGGTACAAGGGTAAGTTGTTCATGGCCTGTGCATATGATGCAGAACAACGGCTGGTACCACTTGCATTTGGAGTAGCTGAGGAGGAGACCGCGAACGATTGGGGATGGTTCATGAATTGGTTGCGTCTAGAGGTTGTTGGTCCTGGAAAGATCACAGTAATTTCCGACCAGCACGGCGCTATCAGAAATGTCTTTGAGCAGCCACACCTTGGGTGGTGTGAAGCAGCTGGAGAAGCCGTCCACCGCTTCTGTACCCAGCACATTGCGTCAAATGTGTACAAAACGTGCTTCAACAAGAGAATTAAATCTCTATTTAGAGTGGCTGCCAAGCACAAAAAACCATGGAGATGCTTGGAGCTGCTGGAGAAGATTAAAAACCAGAAACAGGAGGCATACGACTACATAATGAAGGCGGGGATACTCCAGGGCAACATGACTGGTACCAGACGATACCGCCGAGATCAGATTGGTACAGCCCCCACTGAAACCAGGAACCGGGGGAACCGAAATCGTTCCAGGCGCACTGTGTTCGTGTCCGCATCCGGAACCGTTGAGGAACCCCGACCCCAACCAGCCCAACCGGAAGAAGACATTCCAGAAGAGGAGTTACATAAAGAGAGGTGGGCGGGCTATCTTGACGGTGGTCTGAACAGATGGGGGATCATGACAACAAATGGCTCAGAATCACTGAACAATGTATTTAGGCTTGCTAGACAACTCCCCATATGTGCTGTAGTGGAGAAGACATTTTTTAAATGTGTTGAGTGGTTCGTTCAAAGGAGAGGCGTTGCAGCACAGTGGGAGGCCACAGGATTGGAGTTTGCTCAGAGAATAACAGATTTGTTGAAGCATCGGGGAGACAAAGGAAGAAGACTGGAGGTGGTTCCCCTGACTTGGCAGACAAACTTCTACGAGGTTTACAACAGGAACGGCCGAATATCTGAGGTATGCTTTTTACTTTACTTTTTAATAATTCTGTACGAACTTGTTTGATTATAATGTGCTAAATTGTATAAATTGTAGCATGAATATGGTGAAATCAAGTACGAGGTCCAACTACTTGGGGATTCGGAAGCCATATGCCAATGTCAAAAACCCCAACTGACCGGCCTACCGTGCGACCATGTTATGGCTGTTTGCTCATTACGGAGGCTAGACCATACACAATTTGTAAGCAAGTACTACACTGTCGAATATTTTAAAAATACATGGGACGGTGAATTTCGTAGTTTTGGAAACAAGAGGGATTGGCCATTGTGGCCTGGTCCAATTATAAGGCCAGACCCAAAGAAAATCAACAAAGGCCGGAGGAGGAAGATAAGGATTCCTATGTTGATGGATGAGATGGAGGGTCGTATCAATAGGTTGCCTGATCGGTCCAATCGAAGGCGTTCGAGGCGCACTTAAGACTACAGAGTTGTTCTTGATGTTATTTCGTAGTTGGACATTTCATTAGCTATTGCAATTAAGACTTCGTATCCTATTTTACGCTTAGTAGGTATTTCACTTAAGACTATGTACTGTAATGTATGATTTTATGGATGCTTCTCATGTAATATTTAACTATGTTCTCATGCAACAACTTCGTACATCATAATAAAACTAGATGTCAAATAAAAGATAATTAAACAAGAGTTTAGAAATTACATAAACGTCAAATAACATCAAAAGAAAGGGGTCCAAACGAACTACATAAAGCGCACAAACTAGCTAATGCCTACGGAAACGTCGCTGCAACCTCTGAATCGGTGACGGACTATACCTAGGAGCAGGATGAACATCTCTCTGAGGTCTATCTGGAGGAAACTGCACAAACGGCCTACTAGAGGACGCACCATGATCACCATGTGGTGCACTACTAGATGAACCCCCCATGCTCAAGTTTGCGAAGTCTGGTAAGTTTCCGATATCCCCTGCAATGAATGCAGCATACTCTTCAACACCGATATCTCTGAATACCTGCTCCTGCGTAGGTGAGGGCTGCGCTACTGGTGTGTCTTGTGGCATGTCATCAGGGTAGTCATCTGAGACATCAATCCCGTCCAGCTCAAATGGGATGCCGTGGGTCATCAGCATACCGCGGAATATATGCACATGCTCCAAGTCAGTCATCAAGTCACGAAAAATCTTCAGGTTATTCAGGCCGAACCATTTTTTGCCGGGCGTTTTGAGCCACACAATTGCCTGAGCCGTCTGATGTATCAGACGAAAGACCTGTATGAACCAGAAAAAACACACGTTAGTTCTCGTGTAAAAAACCAGAAAACCAGAAAAAATGCAAAGCAGGTTGCTGTTTTGCGAATTTTGTAGGAATTTTTCCGAAGGGAATCTCACAAAACCTTGTACATGAAAAATGATCGGTACATCATGATCTATCTGAATATAAATTTTAAAAAACACGCTGTGAAGACGGATCGATCGCAGTTTTCGATTCTTTCCAGCCGATCGTATAAAAAACCAGAAAACCAGAAAAAATGCAAAGCAGGTTGCTGTTTTGCGAATTTTGTAGGAATTTTTCCGAAGGGAATCTCACAAAACCTTGTACATGAAAAATGATCGGTACATCATGATCTATCTGAATATAAATTTTAAAAAACACGCTGTGAAGACGGATCGATCGCAGTTTTCGATTCTTTCCAGCCGATCGTATAAAAAACCAGAAAACCAGAAAAAATGCAAAGCAGGTTGCTGTTTTGCGAATTTTGTAGGAATTTTTCCGAAGGGAATCTCACAAAACCTTGTACATGAAAAATGATCGGTACATCATGATCTATCTGAATATAAATTTTAAAAAATACGCTGTGAAGACGGATCGATCGCAGTTTTCGATTCTTTCCAGCTGATCGTATAAAAAACCAGAAAACCAGAAAACCAGAAAAAATGCAAAACCCTAAAAAATCAGAAAAAAATGCTGTTTTGCGAATTTTGTGTGAATTTTTCTATAACGAATCTTACAAAACTTTCTATACGAAAATTGATCAGCAAGTCGTGATCTAGCCGGATATAAATTTTAAAAAATGCACTGTGAAGACATATTGTGCGCTATTTGACAGTTTTTGTGCAAAGGGCAAAACTGGAAATAACTGTAATTAATGTTGTCATTTTCTTATAAAATTTAAGTAAAGAATCGTACCGCGCGCGAGCTGGACTGTGCGTGTGACACGTAAGCAAGGCTTTCAACCGGTTCATCCATTGGCGGCATTGGTTGGCTAAGGGCTTTTGGATGGTTGTCTGTGAAGTACAGCTTTGGCATCCCTCTCTTGTACAGCCATGTCTGGTAATATGCCTCGGCTCCTGGGGAAGAGTCGTACGGCCTATGTTCAATGATTGGAACAGGCGCCTGCTCAATGTAGTATTGATGAACTGTTGTCCAATCCTTTTTTTCATGGGCCCCACGACCTGAGCTGTGCACGGTTTTCCTCAACATCTTCAACTCTTCGTAGTCTATAGGATCCGGAGGGGGGGTTGTCTGGTACGACCCGAACTGGCGCATCACCCTATCAGGGTGATGATACTCGACAACCCACATGTGGACCAGGTATGTACGACACATCCAGCAACCGAAATCGTCATATACACACTGGGGGAGGAGACCATAATAAGGTTGGTATGGTGTCCAGTTCACATACATACCATCCAGCTTGTCAAGCTGCTCTCGGTAGTGCGCCACTCCACAGCCATGGGGGTTCTTGGTGAAATCATGTTCCCCTATCCACTTTATACCGGGGGGGGGTCTCCGCATAGGATCATCACCACCCATTTCCTCGTTACCGGCTGGTACTGGACGACCTACCGATATACGGTTCCATGACCAAAACTGCAAAAACACCAGCGAGCCACCTATCGACGCGACCTTCTTGATTGATGCCCTGGTCAAGTTACTATACAGGTAGGCAAGAACCGCCTCTCCCCAGTTCCACCGAGTTGGCTTCCGGAGCTCCTCCAAAAATTGCAAGAAAAATGCCGGTACCGATTTTTCGCTAAGATCCGGAAATAGCACTGACCCGAATAAATCTAGGCAAAATGCACGCGTGTACCGATCTATATCCGCTTGATCGGCATTTTCTTCATCAAATTCACTAAAAGTGTCGTGCAACCACTTCAGCCGAATTGCATACTTCGAGAAGTGCAAACGCTCCTCGGGTGTATTTCTCTTTTCCAGTCGCCTCGGCCATGGACACGAAGCAGGATCATCAAAATTCGGGTTTGCATCACCCCCCAGTAACAACTCTACCGTGCCGCTCCAGTCATCGTCACTCTCCCCGCATACTTTTTGCCCTACAATTAGATTTCAATGATTTCATTATTTAACACACAATTCTCTAAAATGGTGAAAAGTGCAAAAAAAATTAGTACATGTTTATTTACCGGTAATTGGTAAGCCGAGCAGGCAGCTGACATCCTCTAGCGTTGGAGTCATCTCCCCACAGGGTAGGTGGAACGTGTTCGTCTCGGGCCGCCACCTCTCAACGAGCGCGGTGATCAAGTATCTATCAACATTGCAGTTCCCGAGCTTCGCAGCCTGAAACAACCCCAACGCTAAGAGGTTATCTTCTATACAATCTCTTACTTTTAGTACGGTCCGGTGGGAGCAAACGCGCAAAGTGTTTTCAGGCTGCGAAAAAACCAAACAAAAGTTATTAGTACAAATAAACAGTTAAAAAAAAAAACATACTGTGGGCAGAGATTAATTTTTCAAATGCATGCATAGAGAAAATTACCTCGGTATGGGCAATCGACGATCGGTGGTAACGCTCAAACAATAGTGGCAGAAACTGCGGAAATTCGTCCATCTGCAGGGTACAAAATATCATGTTAATTTACAATAAATGCAATTTTTTAAAAAGATGTTAAAATCACAGCTCACATTTTGCTACACTCTATTTCGGTTCTTATTTCGGATTTTCAAATTTTGATTCAAACTACGACCATAATATCTATAAATTAAGCTAAATTATTTTATTTTTTTCCTAAATTTCGGTTTTTTTTTTTTAAATTCTGGTTTCGGTTTTTTTTTTTAATTTTGGTTTCGGTTTTTTTTTTTAAATTCTGATTTCGGTTTTTTTTTTTTAATTTTGGTTTTGTTTTTTTTTTTAATTTGGTTTCGTTTTTGTTTTTTGAATTTTGGTTTCGGTTTTTTTTTTAAATTCTGATTTCGGTTTTTTTTTAATTTTGGTTTCGTTTTTTTTTTTATTTTGGTTTCGTTTTTATTTTTTCAATTTTGGTTTCGGTTTTTTTTATTTGGGATTCGGTTTTTTTTTTATTTTGGTTTCATTCTTTTTTTTTTTTTGGGTTTCGGTTTTTTTTTTTTTTGGACAATACGACAAATCCGGTACCGAATCAAAATTTCGGTTATTTATACTACAAGACCTTTTTTTTCGGTTTTACTATTACCAATCAACCAACAACCCATACAATAACATACAAATATACTCAAAATTTATTAAAAAAAAAAGGTACATTACAACTCTACAACACTAACAACAAATATCTTCTAAATTTCTTTACGATTACCATATCAACAAACAAAGTAAATTAAATTTCGGATTAAATAGGTCAAAAAAAAGATACCTTCAAATGTTCGTCAAAATATAAGATCGGGGGGTGTTTCGGATTCTACTCTTCAAAATACGGAGCTTGGTGCAATCGGATCTAACAAATGAACAAGTTTGAGGGAGAAAAAAATTAAAACATGGTGTTCCAACAATGGAGGAAGGGAGAAGAGAAGAGAGAAGAGGCGCGGGTGGGGGGAGGAGAAGAAGAGAAGAAGAGAGGAGAAAGAAGAGAGGAGAAGAAGAGAGGGGGCCGGCCAAAAAAAAAAAAAAAATTCCCTACCGAAGGGACCATTCGGTCCCTTCCAAAGGGACCGAAGCATCCCTTCGGTAGGGATTTTTTGTGGCCAAATTAGAGGGCACGGGTGATAAAAGAAAAAAAAAAAAAAAAAAAAAGCCTACCGAAGGGTTCCTTCGGTCCCTTAGGGAACGGACCGAAGGATCCCTTCGGTCCTATCTATTCGTGTAAAAAATGGGATCATCTTACTCTTTTCCGAAAAATAAACTTTCCATTTTCGATTTTTAAAAAAATTTGTCAATCACAGCATATCCAGACTCTTCAGATTCTTTTTTTTTTTTTTTTTTAAAAAAAAAATTCTTCTGATTCATCAGTCATCCCACTCCTCAGGGAATTCGTATCCTCTACTGCGCAGTAATTTACTTTCGCAGTACTCCGACCGTTGGATCCGCTTTAAGAATCGTGCAACTCAATCTCAGGAACCCCTCCTGTAATCGGCATCGTTAATTCTCTGCACAGTAGAATACTGCGTTGCAGAGAATCTTAAAAGTCAGAACATAATCTTGTTTGTTGTACTTGTACAGTATTTCTTTCTACAGTGTACTTTTTCAGTTCTTCTTGTCCTCCGTCCAACCACCAGAATGGCCGCCGATGGCCCGACACCACCGCCGCACATAGTCATCTTTCCGTTCCTGGCTCAGGGCCACATAAACCCCTTCATCTCGCTCGCCGCCGAGTTGCACCGGCGCCACCCTACCCTCGCCATAACTCTCGTCTCCACCGCCCCCGCTGTCGACACCATCCGTGCCTCTCTTCCCCCGGCCGCCTCCCGTCTCCGCCTCCACGCGCTCCCGTTCTCCCCCGACGCCTTCGGCCTGCCGTCCACCACCGGCACCCTCGCTTCCCTCCGCTTCGACCAGTTCCTCACCTTCTACAACGCCTCACGCTCCCTGCTGCCGGGTTTCGAGGAGTTTGTGGAGGCGATATCGAAGGAGTCCGGCAGGGTTTCGATCGTCGCCGACTTCTTCTTCGCGTGGTCGGTCGACGTCGCGAGAAAGCACGGCGCTTTCCACTCGGTGCTGATCTCGAGCGGGTGCTTCGGCTCGGCCGTGTTCTTCTCCATCTGCACCCATCTGCCGGAGAACATCCGGCACGGGGATGAATTTCATTTGCCAGAATACCCGGAGGTTGTGATCCATAAAACCCAGATCGCGAGATACTGGTTGGACGATCATCTCTCGAAGAAATGGGCCGAGTTTCTTCAGCCACAGATTTTGCTTTGCTACAAAACCGATGCGATGCTCGCCAATACCGTCGAAGAGGTCGAGTTTGCCGGGCTCGGTATGCTTAGGAAAACCTTTAGAATGCCGGTTTGGCCTGTAGGACCGTTGCTTCGTGCCCCTGATACATCGGCCGAAAAAGATAGTAGTATTATTAATTGGTTGGATTCACAGGTTGTGGGGTCTGTTTTATTCGTCTCGTTCGGGTCTCAGAACACGATTCAAGCGAAACAAATGATGGAACTGGCGTTGGGTCTTGAGGCAGCCGGCCGGCCTTTCGTCTGGGTCATCAGGCCGCCTGTCGGATTCGACGTGAAGGCAGAATTTAGACCCGAATGGCTACCCGAAGGTTTCGAGAAGAGGATGACTCAGGAGGGGAAAGGATTGTTCGTACACGGGTGGGCTCCACAAGTCAGTATCCTGGCACATAAATCTACTGGCGCCTTTCTGAGCCACTGCGGATGGAATTCGTCGCTCGAGTCCCTGGTACACGGTGTGCCAATTATCGGTTGGCCTCTCTCCGGCGAACAGTTCTATAATGTCATGATGTTGGAGAAATGGGGTGCCGGTGTGGAACTGGCGAGGGGCAATGATGTGCATTCACATGTGGATAGCGAGCGGGTCAGGGAGGTGATCGAGCTGGTGATGGGGGAGAGCGAGAAGGGGAAGGAAATTAGGAGTAAGGCGAAGGAGATTAAGCGTTTGATGGAGAATGCTTGGAAGGACGGCGGCTCGTCGTCTGTTGGGCTCGATGAATTCCTCAAGAAAGCCGGAGTGCCGATGTAGGTTCATTTCAGCAATCAATTTATCAGGTTCAATTGAATAATATTGATGTCACAACATGTGTTGCAAGAACTTTAGATTGTTTGTGTAGATTGTTGAGGCCAACGTAGTCCCTCATATTCATATTGATTGTATAATTCCAGTTATAATAATGTTTCTGGATATCGCTGCCTTAAATGAGAGTAAACATGACCATATTGCTTCAGATTCATACTGAATTTATTTAAATGCAGATGTTATTTTGGTTATTTGAATGCTTTGTTTGCATTGAGAATCAGAATAATAAATTTAGCTTCAGAGTTCTGTCAAAATTATTGTTATTCTGTTGGTCTTGTACCAGTATGTCCAAAGCCCAAACTACTGATACAACCTTTCATTCTTTTCTTTTCTTTTTTTTTTTTCAAGATCATGCATTTTTAATTTTAATAAAGCAACTCAAAAATGGAAGTTACGTCTCGGTTAAGTGAAAGTCAGGGGGAAGATATAAATTAGAAGAACATGGGACAGAACAAGTGAACAACTATGTGAAAAGATTTACATAGAGCATAAATTATAACTAAAAAGCTGAATTAAGGTGGTTTGATCTGACATATTGTACCAGTTGCTGCTAAATTTCCTTTAGAAATGAGTGCTAAGGCTAGGAGAAGGGAAATAAATTCTTTCATATTTTTCTTTGTATTGTTTCCATGAGTTCATATATTTATGTGTTTGAGGCCCTGATTGGTAAATGTTTCTTAGCTAATTTGGATCCTATTTCTGTATTTCTTATCCAAATGTACCAGTGAGAGTTTGTTCATGTCAGATGCGGTATGAGGGTGTAGTTAGAATAGTATTTGGAAATCAACTTGGTATGCATGTACGTACATTGCAAAAACTCTCATTTTCTGTAATGAAAACAGGCAAACTGCAAAAAGGCTCATTAACTCAGAAGCACTAACAGTATGCATTATATATAAGTCTAATTAAACTATCAAAAATTTTATATAGTTCATATAATGCTTTGAATCACCCAGAACACCAAATGCTCAGTTCATATAATGCTCATTTTAATGCATATCGCATTTACTGGTAATTTCTTGCTGACAGAATGCATCTCTGATCAATGGGCCGAAGTTAATTGCATAGAGGCCATGTATTATGGCCTAAATAAACAAGACATATGCTACTGGGTATCTTTTAGTTGTTATGACAAAATTCGAAGCTAAGATAATGTTCACTAGCTGAAAAATGGTGAAGTGATAAATTGTTCCATAGTACATTGTGATATATATGCTAATAATTCACTGGACTGGTTTAGCATTAAGAAATTTTCTGTCCCAAATTTATATGATATTTTGATCTAACATTTGTGCCGAATTTCATGAATGGAGATGAAGAAGAATTGCACAGAGGCAGCAAATGCCAAAGAATATAAGGAGAACAACACTGACAGCATTGGGGTTGTCAGTATAAAGTGAAAACAATGTTTGAAGTAATTAAGGCAGCATCTGATATATATGCTTGTACTCACAATGTACTTAAGAACAAACCTGCAGCTAACTTTGTAAGATTTCTATACTAAGAATGAGCCTAACTTAAAGAATAACTATTTTTATACGGTCTAGGAAATATTAAAAAAAAAAGAAAAAGAAAAAAAAGGTGGAAATAAATGCACCTTTTAATAAATTCAAGAAGAAAAAAAGAAAGTGAAAAGAAAAATGTGAAAATAAATACATTCAAGATTCTTTCTCATTGTGAGAAGAATCGTCAGAGGGGCAGGATGAGTCACGGCTCATAGCTCTCTCTCTGGACTCGAGCAACATAACTACAACTTGCCGCATTGGTGGTCTATCGAATGGCGACATGCTAGTGCACATCAATGCAATTTTTAGAACCGTGATCATGTGCTCAACCGCAGCTCCTTCAGAAAGATCCAACTTACTGTCAAGGATTTCTGGATTCAGTGTGTTGTTGCTATTCCGAATAAAATTCCGGACCCATGTTACCAGATCGCCACCTTGTTCTATTGGCTGTACAGGTGCTTTACCAGTAAGCAACTCAAGTAGCACCACACCGTAACTATATATGTCGCACTTTTCGGTTACTTTCATTGTATATGCATACTCTGTTCAAAATAAGAATAAAGGAAAAAAATTGTCAGATCAAAATTAGCAATGTATCACCTAAGGAGAAAAAATAAGACACTTTCCATTTGAGAATTTTTTTTTTCTTTTTGAGGGGAATATAACAGTTCATAAGATGAAGTCACAAAATGTGAAATGATGCTGTATATGATATTTGTTAGCATCATCCATGCAATAACCACACTGTTTACCATGCCAAAGACATATATCTCAGTATATGGTGGTAAGCCAACCTTCAATAACTCGAACACCGCATGCAAACTATTCTAGTAAGTTGTAAACCTAAACAACTGAAAATAAATGAAGCATGTTTCAGTACACTAACCTGGTGCAATGTAACCATAAGAGCCAGCAACAGCTGACATTGATTTTGAATATGGCAAATCAATAACCTTGGCAAGCCCAAAATCCCCCACACGGGCCTCGAAATTCTCATCAAGCAATATATTGTTCGACTTAATGTCCCTGTGAACAATTTTCGGTTTGCAATCATGGTGCAAGTATGATAGCCCCTCAGCAGCACCAAGGGCAATCTTGAACCGGGTCTCCCAGTCGGGAATGCCTGAACCGGACCCATGGAGTTGCTCACCTAAACTCCCCCTTGCCATGTATTCATATAAAAGCAAGTTTGATCCTTGGTGGTAGATGAAACCATAGAGTTTTACTATGTTACGATGCCGTATCTTTCCCAGCGTTAGAATTTCTGCCTGGAAGCTGTTGTCTGTGTTATTTCCTTCTCGGTTGGACGCCAACTTTTTAACTGCAACAGCTCGACCGGATTTCATCACAGCCCGGTAAATAGTCCCGCATGCACCTCGGCCAATGACATATGCTTCATCGAAATTATTGGTCGCAAAAACTAGGTCTTGAAAGGAGAAACCTTCTTTTGGTGACATGCACAGGTCAGAAGCAGTAGGCCCTAGTTGCTTTTCTTGCAGCGGTGCCACAGATTCAAGAGGTTTTCTCATGTAATACACGATTATTGCTATGAATATCAAGGAAACTCCACCAACGGCAGCTGAAATGATGGCTATAACCTTGCCCAGGCGAGCAGTTGACCTTGGAAAGGAGCCCGCTGCATGCAAATCTGGGGAATCATAGCATTGCCCAAGTGGACCCCCACAAAGCCCCTTATTACCAATAAAGCTACTCACTGCCATATGATCAAATAGAGATAGGGGCGGTAAAGGGCCCGTTAAGTCATTGTATGACACATTCAGTCCCATTAGACTTGACAAGTTTGCGAACGTAGCCGGTATTTCGCCTGTTAGCCCATTATTGTTTAGCAGCAGAAACTCTAATAGGGCGAGGTTCCCTATCTCCTCTGGTATATCTCCGGAGAGACTGTTAAAGCTTAAATTCATGGCAATTTGCAGACTAGATAACATGCCCAATTCCTTTGGTATTGGACCAGAAAAATTGTTACCTCCTATCTGCAATTCAGTTAGGCGAGAAAGCTTACCCAAAATGGGAGGTATTGGGCCTGTTAGGGCATTGTCGGCTATCCGAAGAAGCTCTAGCTGGGTTAGTGTCCCAATTTGGTCAGGTAAGGGGCCAACAAACTGATTTTGACTCAAATCGAGACGTTGCAATGTTGTACAGTTGAAAATTCCAAGGGGTATGTTACCAGTGAACCTGTTTGACGAAACATTGAACACCACGAGCCTCGAGAGGTCACCAATTTCATCAGGTAATTGCGAGGTGAAATAGTTACTGGGTATGCTAAGCCTTTGTAAGCCCTTGCAATTCTTAATATCGGGTGTTATTGGCCCACTAAACCGGTTTTGATCCAACTCTATCGTGGTCAAATTCACAAGATTGCAGAGTTCAAGAGGGAAACTTCCGGTCAGGCTATTCGAACCAAGTCTGAGTTGCACTAGAGATTTGCAGTAGGTAATTTCAGAAGGAATGTTACCCGAAAATTCATTTGACCAAAGGTTCAGAAAAGTTAAATTCGAGTGCCTGCAGAGGTATCTTGGAATTGGACCTCTCAACTTATTATTGGAGACATCCATGACCCATAAACGGCTGAAAACTCCCAGCTTAGGAGGAATTTTACCAGTAAGATAATTGTCGAATAACTGGAGTTGGGTCAATTGAGTGAGGTACTGCAATCCGACTGGTATTGGACCAGTTAAGTTATTGATTGACAAATCCAGCTTTGTCAAGTTTCGTAGATTACATAGTTCAACAGGTATTGTTCCAGTAAGTTGATTCTGAAAAAGATATAACAACCGTAACCACTTGATGTTTCCCAATTCCCTGGGTATAGTACCAGAAAGCTCATTTTCTGAAAAATCTACTTCGAGTGCCTTACTCAGGTTTCCCAGAGAAGTGGGCATCGTGCCATTCAAACCATTACGGTAAATGTACAAGAACTGCAAATTCAGGAGATTCCCTATTGTTGCCGGTATAGTACCGAAGATGTTATTCTCGTAAAGTGCAATTGTTCTGAGATTTGTGCAGTTACCAATTTCAGATGGTATCACTCCAGTAAGCTGATTTGACCAAAGGATTATTTCTCGCAAATGGCTTAGCATACCAATTTCTTTTGGTAGCTGACCAGTTAATGAATTCTGTGCAAGACCAAGAACTTCAAGGTTTTCGCATCCATATATTTCTGTGGGTATGGATCCAGAAATGAGATTCTGCCCAACCCGAAAGGTAGTCAGATTTTTAAGTCTCCCAATAGTACTTGGTATTGCACCTGACAAATTGTTTGTATAGGCCACAAATTCAACAAGGGAACTCAGGTTTCCAAATTCTTCAGGAATGGGCCCCGAAAGTCGATTATTACATAAATTGCATCTCACCACATTAACCAATTTTCCAATTTCATGTGGAATTGCTCCCTCAAAGTTGTTGTTGTTAAGGTTCAAAACTTCAAGGTTGACCAAATTACCGATTTGCCCGGGGATTCTTCCTGAAAATTGGTTGCCAGAGAGGTCAAGGTAGGTTAGGTGAATTAGCATGCCAATGACGGGGGCAATGGTGCCAGAGAGGTTTAGATTGTTTAAATCCACAGAGAAAACAACCGTATTGATGTCGGTGGTGCAATTTACGCCTCTCCATGAGCAAGGTGTTTGATCATTTCCTTCCCAGTTAGATAAATGGTTTAAACTGTCAATAAATCCAGATTTCAGCTGTAATAGATTCTGTCCTTCTGGATTTAGTGCCTTGCATGTAGTCAGTAGTAGCAATCCTAGCACAAGCTTCAGCTGAAAGCAGAATAGCATTAAAAAAAAAATCATCAGAAAATAAAATTTAGAAGCAATTACATGTGTAGCTACTGAAATTTAAAAAAAAAAAAAGCAAATTAATACATAAATAGTGTATGCCAATTTAACCTACAAGATATAAAAATATTTCTACATGACTCCTATTTTGTCTTCATCTCTTGTCACAAGTGACTGAACTAGAGGGAGGTTTGGCATTTTGTAATAGTACACTAAAGGGTATAAAAATGCTATAATTAAAGCACACTTGGTGCCTAAAGAGTTTCTTAAAATCATGGTGCAAGCAATCATGAAGTAAAAGCAACATGTTAAGGAGAGTAATTAGACTGACCCATGTAGCATCCATGTATGAAGCAGCATGAATTGGCAAGTATCTACAAATCATAATCCCCTTGTTCCGACCAGAAATCACACTCCGGTAGCCGGCTTCACGCAATTCCCTGAATCACAGTCCAAAATTCACTCAATTTTTTCAAGAGAAGAAAAGATGGTGATTGCAGAAATCATACTGTTTGCATTTTAAAAAGAAAACATTTGCATTCTTAATTAGTTTGTAATTTCAAGACTAAAGCAAAGGTAGATTAAAGAGACAAGGAATTATAATTAATTACCTCCATGTATTCAGAGAGACCTTCCAAGGAGAACCCACAAATTCAAAACCTCAATCTTTTTGCAGCAAGTTGCATTAAATGGCACAGCTTGTCTCTGAGATTCTCTCTATCTCTCTATCTGGCACTTGTTCTTCCTGTCACCAGTTTCAAATCCAAATAACCCAAATCCTCTCCACCTAACTTTGAAAAGGGGGTCCAGTGCAGTGACCAAACATGCCACCAAGTGCTCTATGCAGCACAACACAACACAGATACACCACACAATAAGACTTCAAAGTTTTAAAGTTCAAACCAACTCAGACCCAAAACCCAGCACAGATCCAACTCCAACAGAAAAACCAACAAACCCAGTTTGAATCAGAGAAAAGCAGCAAAGGAAGAAAGAAAGAAAGAAAGAAAGCCAACTTCCTCTCACTAAATTCTCTGTGATCGAGTAGTTGATTAATTTGCATGCAAAGATGCCTCCTTTAATTTGTGTTGTTTGTTTGTCTGTTCTAAGATTTATCTCACCGACTAGTTTCAGTCTGCTGGATCTCTAAAAAGTGGAGAAGAAATTAAAAAAAAGAAGAAGAAGAAGAAGAATGGATTAGGATTATAACAACAAAGAAAAGAGAAGGGGATCAGGGAGAATTGTGAGGAAAGAAGAGAGGAGAAATGGAAGTGTAATGTAATGTGACTAATGGCAGGCAGCACGCTTTCAAGTCTGAGACTTTCTTTCTTTCTTTCTTTCTTTCTTTCTTTCTTTCCATCTGATCACTCTTTCTTAATCTTTCCCTCTTCTTTTCTGTCCCCATCCAACGGCCCACGTTGCCCCAACACCTTTTTTTTTATTGTAAAGCAGTTGATTAATTAATTAATTAATTAATTAAGTAATTAATTATCATCACTTGTTGTTGTTATTTGTTATTTGTTAGGCTTCCATATCTATGATTTGGTGCTTTTTTAGACACTTATTTAATATTTTAGACTCACATGTATGAACCATCTCGAGATTAATTAATTAATATATGTTTAGTTTAATTAATTTTATTATGATGATCAGCCTTTGGGGTGCGTGAGGTTGATTTTGTATTGCAATCTTTGTGTGGCCCAATATGTTGTAGAGACTTGGTAGGACTGAGGGGGTGTGCAACTTTGCCGCGTGAATGTCCTCTGCTGCGCAGCAATGAGTCCGTATCTGCTGCGATCCAAATAGGATCTCAGGTACCTGAGATCTCGATCCGATGAATGTGGTTTTTAGACGGATTTTAAAAAATAATCTGCACCGTCGGATCTGAATCTCAGGATCCTGCGATCCGATTTGGATCACAGCTAAATTCAGCGCTCGCATGCAACAACATCTAGAGCGCACTCGCAACCTTTCGATTTTTAGGAGGGTTTTTCAGTACGAATGTTAAGGTAATCTAACAGATCACATGCTGCGCAGTACAGTACTGAGCAGTAGGTGATATGAATCAGGTTTGCCTGATGACAATATGACATCAATATATCATAGGGTGGCAATGGGCAAATTGAATCCAAGAGGAACAAAACGGATCTTGTGAGAATATACATGTTGTTGCAAGAAGAAAAAAAAAAAATCAATTTATGTGTCACATAATCACATTGTTTAGTGGCCTTCAAACAAACAAAATGTTTGAAAAAAGCAACTCCTATGTGTTATAGGGTTTGGGAAAAATCTGAATTTTGTATTTGACCCCTTTTAACTTGGATGAATGACAATCAGTTTGTTGTATATATAAATTATAATTAACCGACAATGCTTCCATAAAGCACCCTGTTTAGGCCCGTTATGTACCTTCTAGAGTAGTAGAATATGCCAAAAAACAAAAGCAAAACGGACGGATAATTGGATATGTTTTCATATAATTTAAGATCAATTAATATGACATGCATAAGCATATTTTTTTTCTATTATTTTTTTTTAACTTTTCATTTACTGAATATTGCGTATTTATTTGGTGAACCAATATAATCCGAAACAAAATCATAGCAGCAAGGACCTCAGTGTCTTTGGTCCCCCAATAACATGTGTTTGGAACTAACATCATCTTGCTTTTCATAGCATTAAGTGAATCAAGACAAAGAAAAGTTGAAAAAAAAAATATTTAGGAAATGCTTCCTTCAATACCAAAATGCAACGAGAAAAAAAAAAACTTTATTTATTTATTTATTTTGCCTAAACATATAATATGAACTTAGTTTTCATCCAAAATATTTTTTTTATTTTTTTGGGTTTATCCAATTGCCTAGTTGCTTATTCAACAAAACAAAACAAAAGGAAACAAAAATACAACAAAAAGAATTATCAATCGTTGCGAAGAAATTAACAGCATTTCAATTTTCTAATTTTCTTAACAAAGTTAAAAATGTTGGTAGAGAGATTTCACGAAAAGAGAAAAAGAAAAGATGAAACACGGCACTACTGCTTTCCCCAAGTGGCAGGACAATGAGGCAATTATCCCCACCACCAAAGCAAAAAGGTTCCAATCACTACGCATGTCTTTCTTCCTTTCTTTCTTTCCAACTCTTTCTCAACATACATACATACATTGATACATACAAGATATAACCAGGAGAAACATCCTGCGTCCATTGAAAGACCGTCCGTACATTTATAAACATGTATGAAACGCAACAAATACGTCCTGAAACGTAACAAATGCATTCCGGAATGTAACCTATGGACACTAGGTATTACTCGTATAACCAGGCCCCCAACCTACATATATTCTCTGTTATATGCATGACAACTTCATATCAACAGTAATTCATGTACTATTCCCTCAAAAGTGACCTCAAAGTTCAAAGCTGGTGAAATCACATTCACCAAGTAGGTTTTGATTTTTTTTTTTTTTTTTTGATTGTTCATTTTATATTAATCAAGAATTATGTGCTATATATTTTCCTTGAATTTTTACTAGGATGATATCATGAAACGTCAGCTACATATGGCTTGCATTTATAGTACTGGATACATGTCCCTAATAATTTGTCCTCTCTGATATTATAGAAGCTGGACTTCTCCATTTCATAGGATGCTTTATAATTGTTCATTTCTTTTTCTTTTTTTTGGATATAAATAATTGAAATTTCTTGGAAACTTAATTTAAAATTTCAGTGTGATGTTAGTGAAGAAAGTACGTACTTATATACGTATTTTTTTTTTCTTTTTTTTATTTTGTAATAGAAATGAATCATTTGTTTTTCAATATATTTTGCCTAACGGCTTTAATTCAGTAACATACTTGTATTAAAGTTATAAGAAGCTTTAATCAATGTAAATTGATATAAATTTGAGGAGGGATTTATTGACAATGCTTATGTTATCTTGACATTTTTATATTCATATGTTTATATGAATTATTATGTATAGTATGGCAAAGTATTCATAAAACAAACTTTTTGTGTATATTTCACTTCGCATTTTTTACATAAGAGTTTCGGTGATTTTATTTTATTTTTTTTTTTTTTTTGAGATAAAATGAGGGTCAAGTTACTCAAATTTAAATATCTATAAAAGACCCTCTATTCGAGATTCGAACCCGTGACCTCTCATACAGAGAACGTTGTCCTTAGCCATTAGATTAAATGTTGATTCTTAGAGTTTCAGTGATTTGGATGGATAACAATTTTATAGGGGAAAATATGTATTTTTCTTTTCAAGGGTACTTATAAAATTCTTCCTAAAAATTAATGTTAATGAATATGTCCATTTTTGTAACAAACGAAGAGGACATAACTACATGACCTACTGAGTCTGTATCTGCTGAGATCCAAAGTGGATGTGGTTTTTAGGGGAGAATTTTTGAAACAATCTCACCTATCTAAAGTGAGATTTATTTTGGATCTCAAGCTGATTTCGACGCCACACCGATTCATATCCTACTCGAGAAATCCCCAACCTTTGAAAAGGTTCGGAATATCTGATGTGATGAGTTAGCCGGTATAGCCCGGTACCACCGTACCACTACCCAGTATATATATATCCACACACAAACACAGAGTTCTCTTAAAATGGTGGGTCAGCCTTACTGCCTTAGCCAAGCAAATTTAATCCTTTTGTTTAATTTATATATCTTCATCTCTCTTTTCTGAATTCTGATGCATGTCGGCAGAGTTCAGGACCGATTGATGCCAATCTGATGGCTAAAAATCGTAAAATTTAATTAAAGAGAGGATTTTAGTTTCTACGGATAATCCATTCATTCACTTGATCATGCATGTCTGAGTCGATTTCGTTGAATATATATTATTATGCTGTCAAAGCTCAGTTCGGTACGTCGTCCAAAATAAGACTAATGCAGACATGATGTATTTGTGTGTGGCCGGTACTACCCAAGCCAACCTGCAAGCTACTATCATGCATATACGAAAGTATATGAGTAATGCGACCTCCACTAACGTCGATGTGAAGTTGTGAACAGTTGATGTCGATGTAGATATTGTTAAATTGGCACATGCTGCATGGTACAATTTTTTTTTATTAGTTGTTGGTGTACAGATGGAAATTACAGCAGCTGATCATGCCAGGTGCTACCAAGTATTTATTTGTTTTTTTTTATTCAAAAGTATGTATTTTTTTTTAATAAAGATGAGGGTTAAAGACACTCAAATTTAAATGTCTATAAAATATCTCATCCGGATTTCGGAAAAAACCCACGAGTGTAGGAGAACACTGTCTTAACCACTAGACCAAAGCCGGTTCTTAAAAGTATTTATTTGTTAATACTTGATACATGTGGTTGACGCTGTGATAGAAAATTAATTAGCTACTATAATAATATATTTTATTCGTACATACACACTATTGTGTAAAATTAATTTGTAAACTGTATATTTTAATTAATTAATTAAGTATTTATTTATTTTTTTATGTACTTACTTATTTGTGTTTCTGACCAGAAAAAAACAATGTTAATTTGATCATTAGTTTGGCTACCAAACAAATGCAATTATATATTCTTACGATGGAGACCGCTTGAAATTTGAAATTGGAAAACGAGATTATATATTTTTTTAATGTACTAATTTTTTTTTAAATATTGAAAACTGTAGACACTAAATTTATAGATCATTTGTCTTTTAAATTTGAGATAATTTGTAATCATTTGATATTGATATAAAGTATAACAAATATATTAAGAATGAGGCTATGGTACTATTAATAGTACAAATGAGTCAGTACTACGGCTTCATATCATCACTTTTAAATTTAATTTGGACGATTCAAACCGCTCAATGTGATTTCCACATCTTAATTTTGTTCTTGACCAAATTTTATATTTTTTAGAATTTTTTAACTATTTTTTAGATAAATAAAAAAAAATATTTTTGAATGGTCCATAATGTTTAAACAAGTCATTTTCTAATTATCTACAAAAATAGTAAGAAAATACCAAAAATTATAAAATTTGGTCTACAATGACATTTATGTATGGAGATCACATTGAATGGTTTGGATCTTCCATATGAACTTTGAAAGTGATAATACGAAGCTATAGTACCGGGTAATTTGTACTATTAATAGTACCATAGCCTCACTCATATATTAATTCCATGTTTAATGATCCTGGATGGAATATTAAAAAAAAATAAATTGTATGAAACTGGGAGATAATCAATATACAATTAAAAAAAAATTGTCTACATTTTTTTTTTCAAAAGATAAAAGAGAAAATTTTTCTTGTACCTACTAATTAAAACTTCCTTTTTCTATGTATTTACCCGTCGAAACTTTAAATTCATTTATACATCCATTGACCCAAACAGGATATTTTTTTTGGAAATAAAGAGTATATAAATCTAAAATTTCTGTTAATTTTTTTTTTTCCTTTATGATATCCTCATGTGGTCAATCGATGGTGCATCCGTCAAAGCGTCCAAAGCCATCACATCTTCACAAGCATTAGTGGGCAAAAGCATAAGCAATATACTGTGATTGAATGGATAAATCTAACACGTAACATATATAAAAAAGATAATGTAACTGACCACTCATAAAATGACATTCAAGTTTCCTAAAGCTTGTCAATTAAGGAAGTGATGAGAGTTGGACCTAATTAATTATACTGTGTTTATATTTTTAATACTAGTAAAGAACTCATGCCTTGCTTTGGGCTGAAATTATTATATTTTATAATAAAAGGGTCAAAAACTTATTCCTTATGAGGGAACTAATATGGCCTTAAATTTTAATAGGCAGGGACATTAATGTACGCCAACGGAGGTGATCAATCTAAGTAAACAATCAATGGCTGGGATTTATTCTTTGGGGAAGATAAAACTTTCATGTCAAAAAATCCAATATTCTTTTATTAGTAAGGATTAAGCTCGTATTAATTGAAGTTCTAATTAATTAAATTGAGCCCAAGTCACTGTATACATGCACACACTTCTTTAATTAGGTAAGATTTTCCGTCAAATGATCATATATATATATATATATATATATATATATATATATATATATATATATATATATATATATATATATATATATATATATTAAGCATTATAAAATTGAGTAGTTATATATATGATAGTGTGAATATAATTATGATTTAATTTATTACCTACCAATTATAATCGAGGATACCTTCAAGTGTTAGGCAACCTAATAACGAGTATCTTCAATTATCCAAACTACATTTGTTCTGAGAGAAAAAAAATCAAGATGGTGGATATGATATCAAATATTTTGCATTTTTGATCTCATATAGATAATTTATTTTTAATTGGATTATTCACTTTAATTGTACATTCTATATCCATTACTTGGCTGTCGTACTGTATTTAATTTTATATTTATGATCGCAAGATATAATGAAGTTTGAAAAAAATAAGAAAAAAAATGCATGAGATAATGAGGTTGATTTGCATAATTATTACGAACTAAATTAAACTGTGTTTCCTCCTTAGCTAATTTATGAGAGCTTATTAAATTAAATTATTTAAATTTTTACATCTTCCAGATTGCACTTACTACTAAAAATAATGGAAAAAAATATATTGTATAAGTTTTTCTTTATTAAAAATTTAAAATTATCAAATTAAAAAAAAATTCTGGGAGTTACATCAGAAGATAATACATGTCAAAATAAGAAGGGAAAATTCATACCCTAGAAAGAAGGTTAAGCTTCCAAGCTTTTTAGTTATGCCACATCATCATTAATCTCAACCATTGATTTTATTTCTCTCTCCTCATTTATCTTATTCAAATGACTCATTTTTTTTATTATAGAGATAATATGATGTACCTAAAGAACAATTTAAGACTCAAAATATTTACTACTCTTTGTATTCTTTTATATAAATTGAGATGTAGCTAAAAATATATTATATAGAAAATATATTAAGTCCAATATTTATCTAATAAAATATATTTATAAAAAATGTATATTTATTTTTAATATCTGTTAATTATGTAATGTTATTTTTCGGGGCGAAGCCCGATTCACAGCTCTAGTAGATATAAAGTTATGAAAAAAAAAGAGGAGAAAAGGAAACGCTTAGTTGTCAACTAGTCACTACCTATATAGTATAGGATGATTATAGCCCCAGTTCCTTCCTCGTGGAACCCTAATCTAATTACCTACTCTCACGTGCCGGTTTGGAAACCACTTTCATGTCCTGTAATTATCGATTATCAATTATCTTAATAATGGTGGACATGAAAGAAATGTTATCTCATGGTGGCTTTTAAGGATCCCCACCTCATTATAGAAGCCTAATATATAATACTAATAGGAGGTGATACGTAGATACAGAAATGGTACCTAAATCGATGCTGATTGTGTTAGTAATCAAGTTTAATGGATTAAGATTCATATTAACTCGTTTAATATCCAAGATGTTCGTATAATATATACATTACATTGTATAGAAATAAGTAGTATAATGAAGTTATTAATTTAATAGCATCTCATTTAATGTGAATACTAATACAGTCGATATCATTTTTGGTATATCCATAACATTTTTCATACTAATATATTTACCTTCTTTAATTATTATTTTTTATGATAAATTGCCTTTATATATATGTTTGCTTCATATATTAATTCACAATTGAAGTATCAAAGTTCGAGCTCTTATTCGGCCTTGTCGGACCATCAAGTGATACCATTGGTGATTCTACATAGTTTGACTTGGTCAAACCAACTAATTGTTCAACTTAACATACTAATTGTAAAGCTTACCGTCTTAATTGTTTCACTTAGCTCGTTTGAGTAAGTCAAACAATATGGTATCATCAATGGTATCACCATAACATTTTCCTAAGAAAACAAAAAAAAAGAAACAATTAATTAAATTGAGAGAGCCAAAAAAAAAAAAAAAAAGATGAAGGCAAAAAGTGGTGAGAAGGAAAGGAAAGGGGGCCGGTCCATATCCTCCGTAGCGCTGCATTGTGTAGCGCAGAATATGAACCGTTAGATCATCTAAAAATCTGTGCTAGCACAAATCTTGAGGTGATCTAACGGTTCATATTCTGTGCCACACGATGCAGCGCTACAGGGGATGAGCACTCGTGCTTAATCAGTAGTAGTGGACAACTCAACTTGGTTTGCTAAAGGAAGAAAGTGGGGAAGTGCTAGCTAGATGGATGGGCATGCAAATGCTGAAATGCAGCTGCTGTGCTATCTTTTCAAACCCCTAATCCAGGATAAAAATCTGCTGCTTTTCTTTTCAAAGTAGCAGAATTGATTGCCGCACCAATCTCAAAGTACTTAGATATTTGTTGCACCGATCTTAATGTACTTCAGTGTTTCTCAACCGTCGGATCAATAAAAGCAGGCCCTACTTTTCTTTTCGGAAAAGCAGGTGATCCCGATCCCCTAATCTAATCTAATCTAATATAATCTAATATAATCTAATCAGCTCCTCACTGCCTCACAGTCAGTCAGTCACTCAGTCACTTATTAGTGTTGGCCGCGTGCCCGTCGGGTTGTTGTCACCCCCACCGCATCGTATCTCCAGATTCCGATTTCTTCCGTTCCTTGCAAGGCTTCTCATCATCCCTTTCAATTCTCATGCATGTGTATCATGTATGTATGTATATGTATATCCATCTTGTGACCTTGGTTGGTGTAGTGTATATGTATGGAGTGCACGTCCACTGGAATGGTCAGATTGCCTCAAATTATGGACTGGTCAGAAATTATATTGAAAATAATATGTATTGCTGTAGCGAGCAGCTTCGAAAACTGCGCACAATAGCTTTTTAATTAGGGGGGGTTTTGACCATTCTTACGTGGAATACCTCAGAGGATTTCAATTCGTGTATATGGTATATGAGCAAATATACCGTGAGCTTTACCTCCAAAAACCTATCAAATCATCTCTAAATTTTGATTTATATGGCTCAATAAATTCTTTATATCAAAACCTTATGGGGATACAAAAATTTTCCATTTTTAAAAATTTTTAAGTATTTGTTTGAGATTTTTTAAAAATGACTATACAATATTAATAAAATAATCAAGTTTTATGTATCACTTTTAAAAAAATCTTAAACAAATACTTAAAAATTTTCAAAAATAGAAAATTTGTGTATCCCGTAAGGTTTTGATATAAAGAATTTATAGAGCCATATAAATCGAAATTTGGAGGTGATTTGATAGGTTTTTGGAGGTTAAGCTCACAGTATATTTGCTCATGGTATATATATATATATTTGACATTCCTCGGCCCCGACTCCGACCCCTTTTGTTT
Organism: Cyperus esculentus; assembly: GCA_030179965.1. NCBI lineage: Eukaryota > Viridiplantae > Streptophyta > Magnoliopsida > Poales > Cyperaceae > Cyperus > Cyperus esculentus. Next base: position 800,559 of record JASGLE010000015.1, on the reverse strand, counting down.
ATATATCCTTACTCCTAATAAAAGGAGATTGAATTTTTTGACATGAAAGTTTTATCTTCTCAAAAAAGAAACTTCAGCCGTTGATTGTTTACTTAGATTGATCACCACCGTTGATGTACATTAATGTCTCGGTCCATTAAAATCTAAGGCTCATATCAGTTTCCTCACAATAGATGAGTTATCAGCATACAATAATTTCAACTCAAAATTTCAACTCAAAACAAGACGTGCACTCTCCGCTGGATATGATGCGTATCTTATAGCTATGTTTGTATTATTCTCCGACTTTGGTTTTTCCCCCCGGCCTGCAACTTTCCTCGGATCATTGTCACCTTGTCAATTCTTTTTACCAGAAAAGTCAGGACCCATCAATCCTGTGCACATTATTTCTTATATTCTATTCTATATGTTAAAGGTCGAACATAGGTACACTGTAGATCTACAGTGTCAAATGATTTTTTTTTTTTTTTTTTTTTTTTTTTTTTTTTTTTTTTTTTTTTTTACGGTTTCGTGCCATGCACTGTATAGCGTTGGGTTGTCGATCGATGGCAGTTGTAGATTTGCACTATATATTATATGGAGAACCCTTTAAATTACACTAAATATATTTTAATCGTGTTGTACAGGTATTTCTCTTTACCATGATATCTCAGTTGCGCGGAGCGCAACACCTTTCTAGTTCTTTCATAGAAGTTGGACCATGTCATTTTCTAGAGAGGTAAGATCTAATGTTATTATCGTTAGAGATTCACTTTTCAAAAAAAAAAAAATTACAAATTATTTTTTAATAAAAAATGAGAGTCAAGCCATTCAAATTTAAATATCTATAGTTTGAAACTAATTATACAGAACACTCATGCATCAAGTATTGTTGTATCTCAAAATAACAAAGACTTACAACTTAAGACCCTTTTTTTTGGATGAAGATAAGGGTCAAGCCACTTAAATTTAAATGTCTATAAAAGACTTATTCAGATTTCGAATTCACGACCTCTTACATAGAGAGCATCACACTTAGCCACTAGACTAAAGGTTGTACTTACAATTATAAAGATACTTATATTAAACTAGAATATAACCTCTATATATACAGTATCACATGTCACTATGTCAGCTATATTCGGTTTCATTTGAGCTTCATTGGAATATATATATATATATATTCAGTTTCACTTGGGCTACATATATTCATATATGATATATATAATGGCAAGTTATATTTTATATAATAACAGGTTATAATAGTGAGACTGTGGCCTGTGGAAGAGAAAAGAAGAAATCTATTATGAGGAGGAATCCAATAAGTATTAGCATTAAGCATTGATACATGGCGACTATTTTGTTATTTATGTATAAATTAGTAAATCTAAATCGTTAGATGTATTCTAAACCATTTTAAACACATATACACAAAAAATAATAAAGTTTTAACATTGTTCCGATAGTCATCAAGAGAAGACAAAAAATCACAATATTTAAACCGTTGATTTTTGTTAATACTTGATGCACATGTAAATAAAATCAAAATTATATAATTTTGTGTGTAAACATAATATACGATATATATATACAACATATTCTAGCAATTAGTTTTAATATTTAAGAGTTTAAAATGTAGTTGTTTAAAATTCAATTTTATGGTCATTGGTCAGTCACAAAAAGAACATGGTCAATTGATCTCTCATCTTTTATATGATCTATTATACCTTTATTAATTTGAAGGAGACATTGACAATTTTAGAAGTTCCAGCCAATGGCTATATGCCTATACATATCTTTGCTAAAATCATAATTAAATATATGAAACTCATGGTGCGAAGGATATACACATCAAATGCATAAATATTTTATACCAAGATGAGGGTTTACAGACCATAGAATATTAATTGGTCGCCAACATACTCTGAGAACTCAACAGAAGCAGATCTAGAGCTATTTGTCTTCTCTTGAATTAAGCTTGAGACAAGTGTAAATATGATTGTTTGTTTCTTTTTTTTAATTTGAGAGTATGATTATTAGACTAAAACAATCTCAGTGCATACCCAATCGTAAAACAAAATTGATTAGATATATAGGAGAAACACTTTTTTTTTTTTTTTGAATAAGTAGTTCTAATATTGAACACAAAATATATATCATTTGTGATTCAAAGATCAGTGTATTGTGTATATATATAGCTACAATCTATACAGCAGTCAGTACGTAACAGCATGATGGATCAGATCAATAGTTCCATTTCGTGCTTAGTTGTTGGATCTGCTTTGAGATTCGTGCAACTCAATCTCAAAAAGGCCCCCCTATAATCCTCATCGTTGATTCGCTGCGCAGCAGAGGATAAGCACTCGTACGTACATCTCAGGACATCTGTCAGCAACAATGCAAAATGCAAAACGGAAGAAAAATTGGGTTTGAAAATTAAATTCCAATTTCCAATGGGGTAAGTAAGTAGGAAATTAACAAAAGATGCTTAATCAACAAACAAAGCCACAAGTTGTTGGTTTGTTTCAGCTTTTAAAACGCGGGTTTGTACGAAAATGGGTGCACATAGCGAGGGGTCAACGCAGGATACAAGAGAACTGTCTCCAATTTTATTCATATAATCAGTATTCAGTACAGTTTATAAGCACAATGGCACATGAGCATGTGAGGGGTTCAAAGACTTAGAAGGCTGAATGTATTAGCAAGTCATGCATGCAGATATATAAAAATGTAGCCTTGAAATCAGCTGAGATCGAAAATGGATCTTAGGAGTCGGACCCTGAGATTTCACTTTGGATGGCTGGGATTATTTCAAAAACTTTACCCTAAAAACCATATTCGTCGGATCGCGATTGTAGGGTCTTGAGATCCACTTTGGATCACAGCAGATATGGACTCCAGTACAAATTGGGTATTTTAAGAATATTTCCTTTGACTAAGTTTAATTAATATTCTTAATTTTCTCTGGATCTGATTGTTAGGGCTTGTTAATTAATTAGGTTTCTTTGGTAATGTACTGCAGTACTGGTATGCCTAATCTCAACAACCAACCAAGTGCCTTTGGATTGCATATATCATATATGTTTGTATTTTAGCTAGCTTGTGTTGTTTTTTTCCTCACCCCCCCCCCCCCCCCCCCCCCCCCAATCATGTTGTTTTGGTAATTAGCAAGTACAAGAAGCTGCTAAAATGCTATGAAATGATATTAAAAGGAGACTAATTAAACTTTTTGGCAATTTGTGTTGGCAGTACATTATTTTGTCACTTGTCAGCATGTGTAGATTTCATTTCAATTTAATATATGAAGAGTGAGATGCATATTGGGGGATAGGATATATATAAATCTGCTGCTTTTCTCACAAGAAAAGCAGACTTTGCTTTTCCAATTGGATGGTCGGGATCAGTTGCCACACTGATCTCAAAGTACTTCAGTGTTTTTAGTACGGATCTCAAAATATTTCAGTGCTTCTCAACCGTCGGATCAAGAAAAGCAGGTGATCCCCATCTGGATATTGGATAACATACAAGATGCAACATCTATCTTTCATTTTCTTTAAAATCATAAATGGGCCCATTATATTAAATGGGCTGTGAGAAATGTAATTTTTGTGTTTCATGTTATTAATTAGGTTTTATATTCAATAGTCTTTTGATTTGGGCCTTAATTGGATAAGTTTGTACTTTTTTACAATGGTGGGCTGATTTTGTGTCAATTTATGAGATGCACAGTTAATTGCCAGAAAATGTTTGAAGAAATGAATAACTTGAAAATGTACATCACTAATATTATAACATGGTGGATCTTAAGGCCTTAATATATATTTCAAGATGCAAGAAGAACCAATCTTATCTGAAATAAGTAATATAATAAGGGAACTTCCATCAATATACATTGTGAATTTATGGGCTTTATATATATCAAAATGAAAAAATTGATATGATCTGTAGTATCTAAAATTTCAGTAGTTACAAAAGGAAAAAAAAAATGGAAACAAAACTTCAGATATCTATACTGACTGTTGAATTTGTTGGGCAGGTTCTTCATGAATTTCAGCCTTCTTCAACAAGATAGGAGACACTAATTTCCACACTACAAAATACATATTAATGGTACCAGTAAAAATTATAGTAGTCATGATACATGTTAATTGTTGCGAAAAGAAGCTATAGCATTATTTAAACCAAGGAATTTTTATTGGTAGTGCAAAGAAATTGCTATATTATAGAGGGAAAAAAAATGAAAATTGGGGATAACTTCTTACAATAGGTGCTGGCTGCAATCCATTCATTGATAATCTTGACCCAGGTGCTTGCCCATCCTACATCTATGCTCCATCTTCACAATCCAAACATTTCATAATTTCAGTAACTGATACTGAATGTCGATAAACTCGGAAGTTGTTAATCACTTTTCTGGCATGTACCAGTACAAACTGATAACAAGTGCACTGCCAGTTCGATATGTTAACACTGCGGGTTTGGACTGGTACATTATTAGTGCATAAGCAAATGAAGACTTACTGTCTAGAATGATTGTTTAGATCCCAGCTGATGAAGAGCATGGCGAAGTACATCGATCCCATGGCGAAAACAAAATGGAAGATACTGTAGTTGTACGGTATGTCATCCTCTAGTTGAACTGGATCTTTCTTGAACTGAAAAAATATAAGAACTTATTGTATTAGAATATATTTTGAGTTTTAATTTGTATATTTTCGTAATGAGCTGATCGTTACCTCGAAGGATCTTGTATCAATTCCAGTGGAGAAGGTTGCCATTACAATCGAAAAGATGGCTATGAGAAATCCCTGCAAAGTGAAAATGTGACAAAAAAACAGTTTTATGTTCAACACATTCCATAAAAAAAATAATAAAAAATAATAAAAGACAACAAATTAACTAATTTTTTTTCTTTTTTTCTGCTTACTACTACAGTGCTCCAATCAATGTGTTTGTTTGATCTCCATTGCGCTCGACATTTCTCAGTCTGGGGTTCACTGCATAGTAAAGAAAAATTGAGAAAGATAGAAATTAAGAAATGTCCAAAAACTGTACAATTTCTGAGCAGAATACTAAACAATAGTATATTTTTCTGGCAAATATTGGTTAATATAATTGTAAAACAACTGAAACCTCTGAATAGCAGACCAGCAAAGAAAAACAATGTACAAGCCCATTATTGCAGAAGACAGAAGCCCTTCATTGATCTATTAGAGCAGATTTTTCACAAAGAATGAAAAATTTGGAAAATTTAGAGTTTAGAAAAATTGTGTTGCAAATTTTGATATTTTTTCTTCATTAAAATATCCCGAAAATACCTTGGAGTGCAGTGATACTCCCATCATGACCTTAATCAAAATGGCAGTCCAGGTTATGGTGAAAATGTTGAACATACATTTTGAGTTTGAGGCATAAATGAAGTACATCATGATTATGCCACCATATGAAGCAATGAAGGAGATAGTTGACAGAATTAACCCGCAGGTATCACTGCACCAAGAAATTTATTGCTAAATAACTAATATGCTTCTTTTTATTTGGGATAAAAGTGTTACTTAATATATATGTTCAATGTGCAAATGTACAATTAGTTGGGAAATCTATATATTTACCGTTTCTTCGATTGAGGATGCGGCATCCATTTCGAATTGCACCACGCTATGAACTCGAGCATGCTTACTAACTGGAGCAGAAGAAATATCCTGTGGGACATTCACAGCTTGGATTTGAAAAACTGGTATATATCACAGTAATGTAACACTGTAACAGTCAGTATGTAATAAGTAATAATCAGTCTTAAGTATAATCAAAATTGCAATTACCCGGCACCAACGCGGGCAACTTCGCCTGCAGAGATGACAAAAGAAATTATATTACACAATGCTGGTACATCAGAGATTTTAAACTAAGTGCTGTTCTTCAGTCAAAAAAAAAAAGAACAAAAAATCAAGAGATGTGGAAAATTTCCTTACCATAAAGTAGAATGAAGGATTTGGGAATGATGAATGGAACCGTGAGAGAGACGAAACACAAAATCAGTTTGAGAGCCCACCATCTGGAATGCCAAGTATCTTGGCATTTATAGAGCTTTTTTGCTCCACATGTTGTAGTGAACATGATAAAGAAGAATATCTGACAATCAGTTAAAGATACTGATACAGTTACATTTGAATCTGTTTCATTTGGAGGAATTATATTTTAGGTAGATATTATCATATTATGATCATTTTATTTGCATTTTTACAAGTTAAAAGGATACAAAGCATCCTAAGCTAACACGAAGAACACCTCCGGCATGAAAATAGTCATCCTGGTTGATCCTGGATGTTCTCAAATCTGAAGATAAATATATAAACACATTTCAAATGAGTAATATCAATGAGCTAATGCATAAAGAATATTTTCAGCAATGGCAATTTGGTACCATCAATTCAGAATATATATATATATATATATATATATATACTCACTCTGAAGCAGGTGGAGGAACTTGGCACCATAATCTCTGAAAAACCATGCCAGTAAGTTTATGGCAAAGAACATAAACCCATAAGTGTATCTTGCTCTTAAAGATTGCCTCCTTCCATGAGCATACACGTCATCCGACCGAAACTGCGAGTTCAGTAGTTCTTCTAATTTCCTGTCCCCAGTACTCCCGGCATTGCCTTCAGACCGCGAATCCGGAGTCGGCTCAGATGATATTCTCATACTGCACACAACATGCAATGCAATGCAACCCAATTCAAGGAGTACAATGATGAATTCCTATACAATGCAATGCATCAAGTAGTGAATATAATTCTGATCAGGAGGTAAATAAATAAATGCCAGAAGATGAATTGGTGGCAAGAAGCTGCTGCTTTCTGTTTACAGTATCAGTATATATGCGTGATTGAATTTATTATAGCTCCTATAAATAAATTCAGAGGTGTTAGAGGGACCCCATCCCCATGGGTAGATTTCTTTTACATTAAAAATATGAAACTTTTTCATGGATTAGGTGCACCTTTAAGAAGTGAGGAATTAATCTCAGTTGCTCTTTCTTTTTTTCTTTTTTTCTTTTCTATTTTAACAAGTTTTAGGTTTAAAAAAAACTTGATTTCAATTAATTTGTGTCCATTTCAAATGAATACAAGATAAATTAATATATTTGTCGAAATACGATACATTGCATTGTGAAAACTCGATAGAGATATAGAAAGAACAAATGTAACATAATTTTTTTCCTCTACTTGTTCATTTTGTATGCTCTTAGATGATCAAATTGCTAAATCCAACATTCAAGTGTCAACAATTTCTATTATTGATGTTTTCGCTTGTCCCTCTTTGTAGAGAATATTGGCTATCTCTCGAGTGGAGAATGATGAAATGAGATTATCACATGCAGTCATGCACTAAACTTATCACCAGTGAAAGAGACAAATCTATTTATAATTTCTTACATGTTTCTATGTACCCATCAGAAACACATTCGAGCATAATAATGAGAACAGTCCTAAAAATAATTAATATCATCAGCCAAAAATATACATAAATTAAGTGATATTTGAATAACTTTAACTAACCATTTAAATTGATTACACAGGTTAGATTCAAGTTCCACGATTTCGAACAATTCTCTCTCTTCCTACTAACTTTCTCTAGAAAGCATATGGTACTCCAAATCCATCCAACTTCTGTAAGAGCCACGGTTGGTGCCCCAAATGTGGGAAAAAGAAGTCCCATTTTTGACCGTTGGGGAGCAGCTGCCGCGTTACTAAATTCTCATTAACAAGTATATAATTTAGTTGCTGCCAGAAAGAAAACTATAATCCTTTCTCACTACTTTTGGGGTTATAAAATTCCATTGTTGTCTTGAGACACTAAACATAATTGGGACCTTTCACAAACTGCCATACACATAGGTTATGATTTTAGGAAACAAATTAATTAAACAGGTGTCATTTTGGCTTTATTTTGTGTAATATAATTATATAAATGACTTTTTTTTTTTTCTAGTGATTTTTCGTGTGGAGCTGCTAGAAGACAAGGTTAGGTTATGGAAACGGTAAACCTCAGTTTACGTTCTGTTGAAATTAAGGGGTGCTTAATTAAACGTTTAAAACAAGGAAACAATTGTGGTTTGAAACTTGAAAGTTGAAACCTTCCAGATATCAGATTGCAGGAGCCTCATGAGTTTCAAAGTTCTAGAATTAAATGGTCGATTTATAATAAACTGGTTTAGTATAATAATACTGTAATTAGTTTTATGGTATAATGTGTGGGCCAAATAAGTTTCTATTTGAGGAAAAAACTAAAATATATAATGTGCAAAAACACAAATCTTTTAACATTATGCAAAAATGAATGAAAGAAAGAATGAATGAATGAATGAATGAATAAAAGGGGGAATGTTACTGTTACATGTTGGCTTATCAGTAATTAGTGTTCAAAACACAAGAATATGAAATATGAGAAACAAACAATATTGTTTTCTTTAGGTCTGACGTGATTTGAAACTACAGAGAGATCATGATATAATTAGTAACTGTACTTGACACTGTTAAGAAAGCAACATGAAATTCTCTAGATTCTGGGCTGGACCATCATCCATGCGAATTAATTTGGTGCTGTAACTTTTGGAGTAAAAGGGCTCACAATCAGCTCAGAAGACCATTCATACCAAAGAAGCAGGCAATATATTGACCAGGAATCTATATCCTCGGCTCTAGGCATCGGTATCTGCTGAGATCCAAAACCGATCTCAGGGTCCTGAGATCTCTATCCGACGGTTCTCAGGGACCCCGAGATCCGGACTCAACAGATACAGACCCTGAAAACCGTCGGATCGGGATCTCAGGACCCTGCGATCGGTTTTGGATCTCAGCAGATACCGACCCTCGACTCTAGTGGCTAGTGCGCAGTAAACTACTCCAATCGTTGAATCTGCTTTGAGATTCGTGCAACTCAATCTCAAAAAAACCCCCTTATAATCCAGATCGTTGATTCGCATATTCAGCTGTCGACCAGAGGTCGATGTGAGACCCGGTTGTATCTTCTATATATGGCCAATTCATATTGAACCGTCTACGGTCTGCCTTAAGGTAAAGTGCTACATGGCACGTGAACCGTTGGATCACTTCAAGATTCGTCTAAGCTCGAATCTCGAGGCGATCCAACGGTCCACATGCCATGCAATACTTTACCTGAAGGCAGACGATGTGAAATCGGATCAGGATCGCCCCTGCTTGTCCATTGTCTCACTACTCACAGACTCACAGTGATTTCATATACGGATTGCAAATTGCAGTCAATCACGTAGGCCATTGGATTATCTCGAGATCCGAACTCACACGAAAATGATCACTTGATTAAATGCAACTTGCAAGGGAATAATAATTAAGCACTCCACTTTTGTTATATTAAAATCTTAGCAACTCATGTAAATAACAACAATATGTATGTATCAGTTTTCAATACAGATGTTAACTGCAAAAACGTGCAAACAAGATATTATGATCTTGTCAGGTTTTCATGCAAAAAGAAAATATATCTTATTTTGACGTGTGCATGCAAAAGAGAGCTGGATTTTGCTTTAAACGAAAAAAAAAGGGCAAATAATTAATTATGCGTTCTCCACGATCTATAGATTAATATTAAAATTCTGAAATTTGGTTTAAAGCAAAAGATTAAAAAATAGTAAGAAAATTCTATTGGCTCATATCTCATTAAAAGAAGTTGGAATTTCAGAACTTTTCATTAGAACCAAGCTACCTAACTAAACCTCATTATTTTTACACCCTTGTTTATTTGAAAATTGAAATAGATATTTCTAGTCAAGGTATTGGTTTCATGTTGTATTTTTTTCTTCTTCTTTGCAGGAGTTATATAATTTAATGTCTTTTACATATTGTATTTTCTTTTACAAAATGACAAAAGAGTAAGGACCACGAGAAACTAGCTATCCGATATCGATATATATAAGATAAGGGAAAGAAAAATAGAAGAAGATCATTCTGAGAGAGTAAAATTTAGCCTTTGTGTAAGAATCAGCTTTCGCTTTAGTGGCTAAGGATAACACTCTCCGTGTAGGAGGTCACGGGTTCGAAACCTGGATGACCAAATCTTTATAGACATTTAAATTTGAATGACTTGACTCTCATCTTTATCTAAAAAAAACTTACCCAATAGACAAAGAAAAGGGGAAAATGATAAGCAGCTTGACTAAAAACCAGAGTTTTATCTTTGTTAGTTATTTAGATTGCATGTTAATTACTAAGCAACTTAATTAGTGATTCAATTAGTCAATTAATTTTACTAGTAATATATCTAAGAACTCATTGTCTAAAACTTGATTAATTATGATGATTTGACCCCATCTCAAACTCCAATTTTAAATGAAGTTAAAAGAAAATAAATATATACTAGATTAATTTAGAGCAAAACCAACATGATCAAAATTAAGAATTTGTTTCCTTCACTTTCCATCTATAAGAAATACAATTAACAATTACAATTACAATTAACAATTTCCTTTCTAATTATATACGCCACTAATGACTATAAATAAAAGAAATTCAAAACCAAAATTCAAAAAAAAAAAAAAATTTTCTTCTTTACTAATGGTAGACTTCAACCTTTGGCAACCTGAACCCTTGAACTGAATTTACAAAGGGCACTGCCTCCGGCTGCCCGACTAAATCGTCGTAGAACGCGTACTCCGCCGCGTAATCGTGCAAACCGAGCTCGGCCCTCTGCCGCGTATGATAATGATGGTGCACACCCTCCTGCTTCCCAAACCCGAACAAGCTCACCCGCTCGCAAACCCCCAGGGCGATCACGACCGCCTGCATCCCCGACGAGTAGTGAAACATCTGGCGGTCGTGGAAGTCGCCCCACTCGTCAATGGTTTTCCCGGTTTCCTCCACGAACTGTTTGAGGGAGTAGTATTTGACGAGCCTGGCACAGAGCGTGTCGAACCGAGGGTCGGTCACGATGAGGGGCGCGGTTGATGAGTTCTTGCACACGGCGTAGTCCGCGAAATGTTTCGGCTGGCATATGTACATTGCCGTGGCGACACGACCGTCGTACGCGCGACAGTAGCATCTATCGTGAACCGTGCACCGATCGAGCACGTTGCTGTTTATAAACGAAAGACTCATCTTCGACCCGACGTGACGAGCGAAGGGCTCGGTCGGGGCGTTGTTGATACGTATCACGAACTCATGACCGTCGATCAACTTCCCATTGTTTGAATTCAAGAGGATCCCGCTGTTTCCGACGACGGCGCAGCTGGAGTAGCGTTCTTTCGACTTGCTCTTACCGTTATCATTATACCGGTCAATCGGCGCCTTGATTTGATCCACCAACTGCGACATAACACCCGGCTCGAAACGGTTGTTGTCAACCCAATCACGGAGCAATCCGAGCGCCGTCGTTCGGTACTGCATCGGTCCAATCGGGAACCCATGCTGCACCAACTTCTCCGCGTCTCGTCGTACATTATCAGCTCCGATATCCACCGCCGCCTGTTCCATGAGCGGCGAATCGAAGCCGGCGGTAACGTTAACATCCTCCGATGTCGGTTTATTGATCCAAGCAGCCAATCTGGTACTATTACCATAAAAAATCAACAAAAAACACAAAAGAAAAAAAGGAAGAACTGGCAAAGGAGGCCTTTGCCATGGCTTCATCATCATGATCATGAACTTTTGTTAAATTTGGTTGGAAAAGAAAATGAAATGAAATGCATAATTTGGTACAGAAATTGTATGAGGATAATTAATTATAAAGGATGCGTGAAGATGAAATTAAACTGGATCGATCTCCCCCAGTTGATCGAGCAGAATTGGAATTTCAGTGGCGACTGGCGACTACAAATTAACGTGTGTTAGTAGACTCGTCGTGGAAAGCTTGACAGTGATATTGACCCTGCTTGTATTTCATGTATCAGTATCTTTCTTGCCATTTCAGTAACAGACTGTCAGGAGCAAATATACGGTGAGCTTAAGTTTACGAAGGTTTTCTATGAACTTAAGTTCAAAATCGTATCAAATCATTTTCAAATTTGAGTTTACATGCATGGCTTATTATATTCTTCATATCAAAATATTTTCATCAACTTAAAGTTCAAAATCATATCAAATCATTTCGTTATTTGATATGAAGAATATAATAAGTCATGCATGTAAACTCAAATTTGAAAATGATTTGATACGATTTTGAACTTAAGTTCATAGAAAACCTTCGTGAACTTAAGCTCATCATATTAAAATTAATATCAAAATATAATGAGCCATATAAACTTAAACTTAGAAGTAATTTGATATGATTTTGAGTTTAACCTCATCAGATATTTGCTCAATTGTCAAACTAACTATAGTCTGTACAAGTATACATGTCTTGTTTTGGGTTGTCTTGGAAACATTACACAATGACAAGCCTCAGAGAATCAGTACACAGGTACAGACTGAGATTGTAATTTGTTTGTTCTGAGGCGTTATCTCACCAAGTCTGCCTCAGGAAACTTTTTCAAAATTGAGGGCTGAGATTCCATTCCCCTGTAAAAACCTTCCTTGGATAATTGGGTTCTCTCCCCTAAAATATAACCTTAGTCCATGTATGGTGATACCACTGATGATATTATTGGGGATACCATATAAGTTAACTTAGTCAAACGAACTAATTATTCAACTTAACGTCAATTTATAGCTGGATAAACAACTAATTATTCAACTTAACATTAACTTAAAATTAGCATGTTAAGTTAATGTTAAGTTGATATTAAGTTGAATATTTAACATGCTAATTATAAGTTGATATTAATTTTAGTATTTAGCATGTCAAGTTGAATAATTAGTATACCATGTTAATAATTAGTTCGTTTGACCAAATCAAACTGTATGGTATCCCCAATAACATCCTCAGTGGTATCACCATAGCATTTTCCATAACGTTATTATAGGGAAGCCATCGTTGTTTATTATATATATATAAATCCAATATTGTAATCATGTAATGCGTCTGTGGATGACCCAATATAAGGTGAGAAATTCCCTAGTTAATTAAGGTCTCTATCTCAGAATTTTGCTATGCTGATTGATGCATAATTAAGCCGTCTTCTAGACATTCCAGTTCGTATCCTCTACTGCGCAGCGTTTCAACTGTTGGATCTGCTTTGAGAGTCGTGCAACTCAATATCAAAAAACCTCCTATCATCCTCATCGTTGATTCTGGATAAGCACTCTTCTGTGTTTCTTTTTTTTTTTAATATATATATATATATATATATATATTTGTGTGGTAGGCTAATCCGAGTGCTTATCCTCTAACATATGGCATGGTGCCATTCAGCACGTGAGCCGTTGGATCACCTCGAGATTCAGACCGGCATGAATCTTGAGGTGATCCAACGGCCCACATATGTGCCATATGTTAGAGGATTGTGGTAGACGTTCTGCATTTTGAAAGCAAAAGGCTGCTTTAACTAGTAGTTAGTTTTAAGGAGACGTATGACTCCAGAAATGGGTTAATTGCAAGAAATCTTGTGCAATTGAAATTTGGGAAATGGATTATCCATAACTTGTTGTTTTTACCAAAATTTGAAAGCAAATTTATATCTAATGTCCTCAAAATTAGTATTTACATGTCTGCGTCGTTATAAAATTTGAGTTAAGCGTTACACAATTTGAGATAAGAATTACAAATTTTTGTATATATATGGATGTGTGATAGACTGATAGTTATCATTGAAAAATTCCTTAATCAATTTTTTTTACTATTTCTTTTAAACCGCGATATTGATACAGGGCCTACCTATAACTGATGACAGCTGTTATTTTAAAAAAAAAAAAAACTGGTGGCCACATGAGGCAATGTTTTCAATATAAGAAAATCCTTTTTTTGATTTAAGATTCTGATAAATAGAATCGACGAGTCTTGAGCTCACTTGTTTAAAAAAAAAAAAAATGGTGGCCGCATGAGGCAATGTTTTCAATATAAGAAAATACTTTTTTTTTTTAATTTAAGATTCTGATTAATAGAATCGGTATGTCTTGAGCTCACTTGTTTAAAAAAAAAAAAAAAAAAAGCTGGTGGCCTCATCAGGCAATGTCTTCAATATAAGAAAATATTTTTTTAAATTTCAAATTCTGATTAATCGAATCAATGAGTCTTGAGCTTTTCAAAATATATACATATAGAGTTAGACTATTATACTAACGTTAGCATTTCGGACCGAAATACTAACGGCTCAAAATTTATGTTATCGTGTCCGAAATCATGATTTATGGTGCTCAATAAATTCTTTATATAAAAATATTGGGGGATACAAAAATTTTTCATTTTTAAAGTTTTCTAAGTATTTGTTTTGCATTTTTGAAAATAGCATGTACAAACATCAATATTTTATTAATATTTATGACATTTTTCTAAAATTCAAAATAAATACTTAGAAAACTCTAAAAATGAAAAATTTTTGTATCTCCCAATATTTTTATATAAAGAATTTATTGAGCACCATAAATCATGATTTCGGACACGATAACATAAATTTTGAGCCGTTAGTATTTCGGTCCGAAATGCTAACGTTAGTATAATAGTCTAACTCTATACATATATATAAAAAAAGATGACAAAATATTGCGAAACTATGATTAAAAAATTGGCCATCAATAATTATTTGAAAATTAATATTATTATTATCAGATTATTTTCGTATTGAATTTTTGCAAATCAAATTTTGATTGAGGATTCTCATTTTTTAACAGAAAACAAATTGATTGGGAATACGTTTAATCAATTATATTTCTGAAAAATCAGCACCAGTAAATTATCCTAAAAACACGAGATAATCAATCAACTTCGCGTCTAAAATTGCTGAATATATTTTCCCAATCTCGGTTCTATATATACATTCTTTTAAATTGATTTTTGCCTGATCCATAGCAGCTCCAACAATTTGAGATAAAAATTACAAATTTTGTATATGTATGGACGTGTGATAGTTACCCTTCAGAAAATTCCTTAATCGATTTCTTTTTTACTATTTTTTCAAAACCGCGATATTGATACAGGGCCTACCTATAACTGATGACAACTGTTATTTAAAAAAAAAAAAATGGTGGCCGCATGAGGTAATGTTTTCAATATAAGAAAATACTTTTTTTTTTAATTTAAGATTCTGATTAATAGAATCGCTAAGTCTTGAACTCACTTGTTTCAAAAAAAAATTCTAAAAAAGATGACAAAATATTGCGAAAATATGATTTAAAAAATTGGCCATCAATAATTATTTGAAAATTAATATTATCAACATTATTTTCGTATTGAATTTGTCCAAAATCAAATTTTGATTGAGAATTCTCAATTTTTTAACAAACAAAATTGATTGAGAATACGTTTAATCAATTATATTTCTGAAAAATCAGCACCAGTAAATTATCCTAAAAAACACGAGATAATCAATCAACTTCGCTTCTAAAATTGCTGAATATATTTTCCCAATCTCGGTTCTATATACACATTCTTTTAAATTGATTTTTGCCCAGTCATAGCAGTTCCAGCAGGATTTTAAGCTTACACAATTTGAGATAAGAATTATAAATTTTGTACATATATGGATGTGTGATAGTGTAAGAATTATAAATTTTGTATATATATGGATGTGTGATAGTTACACTTGGAAAATTTCTTAACCGATTTTTTTTTACTATTTTTTGAAAACCGCGATATTGATACAGTGCCTACGATGACAGCTGTTATTTAAAAAAAAAAATTGGTGGCCGCATAATGTTTTCAATATAAGAAAATACTTTTTTTTTCAATTTAAGATTCTGATTAATAGAATCAATGAGTCTTGAGCTCACTTGTTTTAAAAAAAAATTATAGAAAAGATGACAAAATATTGCGAAAATATGATTTAAAAAAATTGGTCATCAATAATTATTTGAATATTAATATTATCACATATTTTCGTATTGAATTTGTCCAAAATCTGATTAATAGAATAGGTGAGTCTTGAACTCACTTGTTTCAAAGAAAAAAAAAATTTAAAAAGATGAAAAAATATAGCGAAAATATAATTTAAAAATTGGCCATCAATAATTATTTAAAAATTTATACTATCACATTATTTTCGTATTGAATTTGTGCAAATCAAATTTTGATTGAGAATTCTCATTTTTTTTAAAAAAAAAATTATTGAGAATACGTTTAATCAATTATATTCCTGAAAAATCAGCACCAGTAAATTATCCTAAAAAACGTGAGATAATCAACTTCACGTCTAAGGGCACGTTTGTTTCCCCGTAACTATTACAACATTGCAGCTCCAGTTGCAATTAAAATCTGCACTTATGTTTGGTTTGTAGTATTTGGTAAGTGTGCTGCATCTTCAATTGCAAATATTTCTCAGATGCAGTAGTTGGTGATACAACCAATTTTGTCGTAGGATGAGATGCAATGAGCATTCTTTACTTAATTATAATTTAATGAGGTTAATTTCCTCTAGACACATTCCTTTTTATCTCAATTAATTTAATTCACTTTATTTTCTTCCAAATTGGTCAACAAATTATAAGGAAATATTGATTTGTGTTGGAGTTCTTACTACAAACAAACAAATAAAAGTTTTGCAAGATTAATATTGCATCTCTAACTTCTTACACTTACAACCACAGCGTAGTTGTTAATACTAGAAAACAAACGGCCCCTAAAATTGCTGAATATATGTAATATCTCTCCGGACACCTCAACCTCAAATACCACTTTCCCAATCTCGGTTCCATATATATATACATTCTTTTAAATTGATTTTTGTTGGAAGAACCGACCTTTGGTCTAGTGGCTAAGGGCAACGCTCTCTGTGTAGGAGGTCGCAGGTTCAAAATCCGGATGGGGTTAACCTTGCATTTGGCAAGCGTATTAAAAGTATAGTAGTGGTGTGGTAAGTGATTTAAAGTGCTTTTAAGTCACCAAACAGAAGTGATTTAAGGTGTAGTAAGTTAACGCAGCTATATATGTGTAGTAAATTAAATCACCAACATTTCACATCTTTTACACATTCTACCCATTTTACTTCATCTATTTACTTCACTACTACCAAACACCACTGATTTAAGGTGATTTAGTGAATTACTCTGCTTTAACTTACTACGCTTACCAAACAGAAAGTTAAATTTGAGTGGCTTGATTATCTCAAAAAAAAATTTGATTTTTGCATGCACAAGAATTCGATATTTTCCTGATTGTGCTTCTAAACTCCCCCATTTACTTTCTTCATGAAATCCGAGTCTGATCTTCTTGGGCCTAAAAGGAAACGATATATCATAAACTTTATATGGCCCGTTTAGGCATTAATTGGATCTTTAATTTATCTGTAAGAACTTTTTTGAGTTTTGAGAGTTCAACTCAATAATATAAAAATCCGGCCCATGAACACTACAATCCTTACTTATATATAAAAGCATATTGGAAAAAAATGATATGAAAGGGCTATCTTCCCAAATAAGAAACCTCAGCCGTTGATCATTTTTTTGGATAGATCAAAACCGTTGATTTACGTTAATGCTCATTGACGTTAATGTCTCAACCCATTAAAATTAAAGGCCCATATAAATTATCTCAATTTAAGGCCCATTACATATTATCTTAAAAGTTTATTATAAGAAATGACAATTTCAGTCTAAAGCAAGGCGTGAGCTTTTTACTAGTATCAAGAAAACCAAAAGAAGGGATCACATATTTACATGACAGTTATTTATCTTAACAACCATGACAATTATTTTCACATAAATTCATTAAATAATCTTTAAAATGAAAAAAAATTCTTTATAAACATGTTTATATATAGATTGATTGTGTTTCAAATTGTATTCAATTTACATGTCATTTGAAACTCCATCAAGAATGATTAAATTTAGACTGTTGTACCGTGCAATCACGGGAGCAGGAGCAGTGGTGATAGTAGTGGTAATAGTAGTAATAGAATTTTTAATAATTGGTAATAGTTTGTAGTTGATAAAATATTCATGATCTTAATAAGTTAAGAAAATAAATAAAATTTAGTCAATTTAAAAATTAATAATATGGAATAATTAAGTACTATAATATTAGTATAATTTGTCTAATTAGAAAAACGCCATTACTGAAGATATAGTAGTGAGTTTTGTAAAAAGTACAGTACACATAATAACTGAGTGCTAATCATGAATTTCATATAAAAACAACAAACTGGCTATTAGTTAATTAAGAGTTTAACTGACATTCTAATTATCAAACCCACAACTAAAAGACCCATAATAACTAAAAGTGTTACGAGAGTAATTATGAGCTCTCCCTTACAAATTTAAAAGAAGCATGCAACTCACAACTGTTTGTCATGATACTTTTGAAAGAACAAGAAAGGTAAATATTTTTTTTGAAGCTTTTATTGTCAGTCCCAGTGCTTCAAATATTCGACAGTATTTTTTTTATTTTGAAATAATTGATGACTGCATGCACAGTATGTGTTTGGCTGGAAGTGTTCACTATTGGTCAAGGAAATTCTAGTAAAAAAATATTAAAAAATCATGCATAGCTACTTTGCAAATCTACATATAATAGACTGTACTTATTAATTTAAATGCATAAAAGTATTTGTTTTGGAATTTTAGAAGTGACTATTCCCATGTTTATGTATTTTTTTTAAATAATCTCAAACAAGCACTAGCAAATTTATTTTTAAAAAAAAAATGTAAATTTTTATATCTCATAAGATTCTGATATAAACAATTTACTGATCATAGGTGATTTAAAATGTTTTTGAAGCACTATCTTTATTATGTTAAAAGCACTTAATATATGCAGTGAAATGAATCGTCAAATTTATTAATTTTCTAACTTGTTCATCTTCACTACACAATTAAAGACCTCTAAATTGTTCATCTTCACTACACAATTAAAGACCTCCACCAAATTTAAATAGATTTGACTAACTATAGCTTGATCTAGAAATGAAGTACATACATATTCCAAATTGCCAAATTAAAATTTGTTGTCACTACATATTCCGGGCAGTCTCATTCGACTCCTCATGCACAAAAAAATCGATGGCAAAAACATGTACAAAATTGCTACAAATTCTTGCCTTTATAAATTACCCAGTGAAAGATTTAAAACAACATGCCAAATAATATAGTGGTCCAAATAAAACCAAATGGACCTATATATACATACACATACTAAATAGATGCAATCATGGACCCAAGCAAGGTTTATGGAGCTGGGATCTGTGTACCAATTTTCATATACCGACATGTACATACTTGTCAATACAGCTCATGAATATTGTTCCCTTATGATAGTTGCAACTTGGTAAAATATAAAATAGAGTAATACCTAGCGTGTATAGAGAAATTTGTCCATAGCGTCCATAATTTACATTTCGGGTTGTATCCAGGGGCGGATCTAAGAGGGTGCCAAGGGGCGCCCCGGCCCCCTGGCCCGGTAGAAATGTTGAACCCCGGTTTTTTCTTTTAACTCAAGTTCATATTTGATGTTATTTTTGTTAATTTGATGCTAAAAATTATTTTTTTTTTTTTGGACATGAAAACATGAACAATGATTAAATAATTAAATATTTTGTTACTTAAGTATGTAATTAACTCTTAATTTGAGATATATAAAAGTTGTATATTATAATAATTATTTTTTTATCTTTTGAGCCATAAAGTAACCCCTTTAAACCCATTTTGGATCAATATTTAGAAAGTTGGAACCATGAATTGTCCCCGACCCCCCTTTTATATCAGTTCTGGATCCGCCCCTGGTTGTATCTGTTACATTTCGGGAGGTATCTGTTACATTCTGTGCACATTTATGGATGTATGGACAGTTTTTCAATGGACGCAAGATGTTTCTCTATAAAATATATATACACAAGTTCTGACCACATTAACCTAACACCAAATTAATTAACTTAAAAAGGTACACATTCTCAAGCAACAACCGTTTGTTAATTAAATTAAGATATTATTAAACCGTACATCAGTCATAGAGATGTATTTATTTTAATAATCCTGAGGTAGCTTAATTACAAAGAATGTCTCTAAGCATGGCAGTATATATCACATGAAAATATTATATATTTTTTTTTGGTACACTCAATTGGGTGCCTAATATATAATTACTCTCATTATTTTAAGATATAATATGTACTTAATTAGGCAAAAGAATTTGTTGAATGGTGACCATCTGGAAACAAGGTGCATGGACTGTATTATTGCATTTTCTAGATAGATGCACATGGCCTTCCATTTTTTTTTTTTTTTAATTATCCTAAATGGTTATTGGAAAAATAAAATATGGGTTGCAAATTTGCTGACATCATTTTATTATGTTAGTTACTAATTTGACAATAAATTGTGTAGATTAATTGGTGTTGAAAAATCATTTCTATTATTCACATAAAATGCTAACTAAATTCACCCATATATATAGGCACAAGACAAATTGACCAAATTTTGCAATATAGGCCTTTTTTTCTCAAAAAGTAACACAAAAAAAAAAGAGTTACATATTTATGATTAATTAATTACCTCTTCATGAATCATGAACACAAAATAGCAAATTCAGCCAAGGCCTCTCCAACTAAATCATCCAACACAAACCCACCAATTTCTTGACTAATCTCATCCACTGCTTCAATCTGCATTGCCTCTGTCCATTCCTTTTCTCTGAGTTCTTTCTTCACTACTCTCTCAACTATTACACTTGTGTTTTCTATTTCCTCCGGTACAAACTTGCCCTCATTTGAAAATAACTCCCTGACAAGCCTCCACACTTCAATGATCACAACACCATCCCATAAAACGTCGCGACGGTTGGACCACGGATACAAATTTTTCAGAACATGATAGCCTATTTGTAACAATGCCAGATTTACGCAGTCGAATAGTAGTCGCTGGTTCGATCGTCTCTCCCTACACTTGGCAGCTTCTTCTTTCGGGTCTAAGAACTTGTCGAGTAAGGTCGGGCTCAGAGGCGACTCGAGCGAGTGCCATCTGGAAAATATAGTGTACGTTCGTTGCGTCTCAAATCCGGAGCTCGATAGGAGCTTCTCTACAAATGAATAGTGTTCTTGTTCGTTGTTATCAGTTGTGGAACTGGTCCTAAGAACTTGTTCGGGCGGCTTTTTCGGGGTTGCCATGCACTTTTCGTCCCATGATAATGTACGAGCAACGGATTCGATTGCTGAAGATCGTGATAACGGCGGTTCTGTATAGTAAACATAATGTTCAATCAATTAGATAAACAAGTTTTTAAAAGTAGTTACACAAAACCTTTTAAACAAGTTTTTCCTTCGATGTACTTACGCTGATAGCTTGTAAGTGAGGGATGAGATGAGTCAAGCTCGGTACCACTGCCCTCATCAAATGTTACGTCGAGTACTGATGTGGGGCTTGGCTGGTCTCTCGTCGGCCTCAGCAATTTGTCGAGGCTTTCACTTGAGGAGTGAGGATTTTCGATAGAGAGACCATGCTGACAGACAAGAGGGAGAAATGCGATTAAATAAAAGAAGAAGATTGTAAATATTGCATCGGCAGGTAACCATAATGTTTCGGTACCAACTTATAGTGTCGAAATCAGGATTCTGTTGATCCGCTACATGTTGATACCGGTACGATAGCAGTACAAATATTACAGGTACCTGTACCAATCCAAAAGGCATTGAACAGAATTAAAAAATCACCTTAAATAGAGTGCCGATTGATGTATCGCATTCTTCCTCAATTTCAACATTCGGTGCGCTAGTAGTACGAGCACTTGTAATTGGCAATGTATCTCTATGATCCAGCAATTCGATATCGGTACCAATCTTTACTTTCTCGGGCTTCTTGCTCCTATTAAAGAAAAAGCTCGAAACTTTTCCTTTAAAGGATGATTTCCCCTTATTGTTGTTGTTCCCTTTATCGACCTCACTAGCTTTTGAACCGGGATGCAAATTCAAATTTTCAAACAATGAAGAGGAAACCGGTAACGATTTGGACCTCGACAGAGCCCTACTCGATAAATCTTCCCTTTCTCTATCTATCGACAGGGAGCTCTCTCGTGCAATCATTTCTTTCTCCTTGTTTAACTCTTGAATGGCAAGCATCTCCCCCAAAGTACTCGAGCTTCTTGGAACCGGTACTGTTATCGTACCAACATCATCCGACGTGACCATGGCCCACCTCTCCGAGAGCCGTTTCTTCGCCTCCTTGATCACAGAAGATTCTGGAGAGTACATATCTCTACTGAAAGAAGAAACTGAGAAGGGGCTACCGAGCTTTGTACCAGTAGCATAACCCCACGACTTGTGTGAATATGGACTTGCGGCTTCCGAATCACTACAGCCACCGGTACCAGTAACGTCTTCCTCTAAATACCCATTATCAGACGGGCCATAAAGAGAACTTTCGTCACCTCCGTACCCGTTAGAACATATGGAAGAGATCAACGATTCATCACGCCTATGCCAGCTATTCCTCATGGACCCCATGTCATCGCTCTTGCTCGTGCTTGGGCTAGGTTTGAGCACCACAATACGGGTCGGTTGAGAGATATTATCCAACCTCCTGTTTGGCTTATAATCGCCAAGCTCTTGCCTTGTGATTTGCTTCGAACCAGTCATGCTACTCTCAAACGACTTGACAGGTTTTAAGACAGTGATCCGTTTCGTCTGAGACGGTGGAGGAACTGAGAATAGGGAATTGGGTTCTTCGAGAAACTTTAAAAACAAATCTCTGTTAGAACTTAACACATCGAGGGCGTCTTGAAATTCATTGGTATGTAAAAGCCGCTCATCGGTTGCAAGCCGTTTCGCCTCCGTGAACTTTCTTCGGACTAACTCCATGCGAAAGTCTTGGGTGCTGTCCATGATTCTACCGTTAGGAATAACTCCCTGCTGGCATTGCACCTCGTACACATCCTTGTACTCGAGCATCTCGTCAAATGAGTGCCGAGCATGCCTCGTCTTACGGTTTGGCCTTTGGGTGTTGTGGGTATTCGAGCAATCGTCCGCTGAGTTTCGTCGGGGAGGCGAAGGGTTAGCGGGGCGCTGGATCGATGGATTCGGATCCTCCAGACCCATCAACTTCGCAACTATGCTGGTTTGTTTCCGTCTCGGTTCGGTATCTTTCGACATCTCTTTGTCTAGTAATGCTTTCATTGGAGTTCCCTTGTGTCTTTTCGGCGAAATTCGGGTTACTTCGCCGGAAACCTAATGTACAACAATAGCAAACTTTCATTATAAAATTCAAAATTATATTCAGAGTTGTACATTTATTTTTTTTGGTACCATATATAACAGTTGATAAATTAAGGGGCTTACAAGATTTTCTTCTGTAAAATTTGGAGTGATTGAATTTGCAGGAGATTTCTTCACCTCTGCACGAACTTTTCTAATTGGAGAATCTGGCAAAAAAGAAACCAATTGATTAACTCAGAAATTCAAAAAAAACAAAGAAAAAAAAAAGGATGATGGCACCATGGAGATAGGTTTTATAGGAAAGAAAAAATGTAACAAAAATGGACAAAAATGTTTCAATGCTTCACTCAAGCTGCCAAGCCAAATACATACATAAAGAAATATGTTGATGACAAAGGAATTTGTTCAAAAATGCCTTTCACTTTTCTTTTCTTTATCATATAGAAATGAGAAGCTGACAGGAACCAATAATTAGAGTACCACTAATTCCAACAAGGAATTGGACCACAGAGAGGAACACAACAAAATCACAACTGAAGAGCACAAACTTGGCATTATTATTTGGGTGACTTAATTGGGTCAATATCATGGTTTTTTTTTTACTATTAGATCAAGGCAATATAAATAGAAAAAAAAAATAGATCATATGGATTTTTTTGTAGTATATCAGCAAAAAAAAATTGCACTGAGAAAAATTTTAAAGAAATAAAAAAAAAATCATGAACAAATACTAGGTATATAACAAAGACAAGAAAAATCCATGGAGTTTCCCTTCTGAAAATAATTTAATTGAAGTAAAAGAAATGCACTGAGAAAGCTCTAAAAATAAAATGATCAGTAAAAGAGGGCAGTAATTTTCTTACCATCTCTTTGCCCTTTTTCAGTAAGGCGCTTAGTTCCAGTCATTCCAGCACTCAGATCAAACACATTCATCATTTTGTCAACAAATTAATTTGCATTTCTAGAAGACCTGTAATAGGGAGGGAGGGAGGGAAAGAGTAAACAGCATAAGATTAATCCAGAGAAAAATTTGACCATTAGTTTCTTCTTTATTATTAAAGGTTTAATTTTGATTGTTTTTTTTATGGATTACCTATTGCAGGATGCAGCATCTGGCACAACAAGTGCAGGTGTATGGCAGTCTACTGTGCTGAGTTTAAATCTGCAGAGCCAGATCAAAACAGGATTAGACATGTAACAGAGCAATAATTAGACTGAAATATGTTAAAAAATTCAAAAAAAAAAATACAAAACTGTAGTAAAAATCATATGATTTACTCTTGAATAAATAACAGTAACAGTAATGTTCCTAGATTTGATCATTTACCAGCAATAGCACACATGAAAAGGTTGTTGGGTTTGAAGCAATTTATTCATCACAGTCTAAAACCATTAAATACTTCTGGTTGAAAAAATAAAGAAACAATTAAAAATAAATAAAAAGGCAACAAAATTTACAGAAAACCCAACTTTTTCAGTCAATAAATTGGGGCAATTATTGTAATGGAATGACAGTGTGGCATGGTACTTGGCTGTCACTGGGGGAATCTTTCAGAAAGAAAAACAAAGAAAGGCTGCATTAACATTATTTTTCTGATTTTTTTTCTGTCATTCACCACAAAGGAGAAGAAGAACAGCTAATATGAACAGTATAACGGATCAAGCTATCTCTACAAAGGGAATCTAATCTTACACAGCTTGGTATATATTTATGATTTACAGAAGAAAGAAAAGGACTTGCTTGAGACCCAAAAGGCTGTTGAATTCGTACAAATTTGTGTTTATGAAATATATATATAATAATGTACCGTGAAAAATCAGGAATTATAGCCACCTTTTTTGCCATCTTATCTGAATCAAATGGAATATTTTGGGCTTTGAGAAGAAAAGGCTGAGGGAAGTACGTACAGACAACCCAAAAAAAAGTATTAAAAACTCAAAAAGCGAGCAAATTAAACATGTAATATTAAACTATAAATTCAACTAATTAAAACTTAGGAATTAAAATTTAGCACAAAAATTAAGGAGACAATCAAATTCTAACCGATCACTATGAATTCAACAAACAAAGTTCAAAACTTTACAAAAAATACCAGAAATCTTTATAAAAAAAAATACACTTATTAATTTACCTCTGAGAAACAAGCTCAACCAACGAAGTGAGAGTCTGGCAATTGAGAGCGATCGAGTGAGAATAAAATCAAAAAAAAAATAATCCTCTCAAGAAGGCTTCATCATCATGGAATTCAATCCAATCACGACGTAGTTGTAGTAGTCAACGCCGCCGGGGGTCAGAGCAGGGCCGGAGAAGAAGGCGGCTCCGGTGGTGCTATCACTTGCACACACGGAGAGAAGAAGAAAGTGCGAGGAAAGAAAGGAAGAAAGAAAGAGAAGCTTTTCTTTCGCACGGGGTGTAAAAAAAGCGGATTCAGTCATATATCCGTTTCATAAATTTATCTTTATATATCTCCATGCATGCACCCCATTCTTATGCAACTATAATGTAGCGAGTTTAAAGTAAATCTACAGTGTTCTTAAGCTCACGTGAGTCCGTAGTATCTACTGCAATCCAAAATGGATCTTAGGACCCTACAATAAAGATCCGACAGATGTGATTTTTAGGGGAGATTTTTGAAATAATCTCAACCGTTTATAGTGGAATAGTTCTGAGATCCATTTTGAATCTCAGCTGATTTCAATGCAAGCTCATGTAGGCATTCCCTGAGTTTAACTCAAAAACATATTAAATCACATTTAAGTTTTGATTTATTTGGTTTAATAAATTCTTTATATAAAAAGCTTGTAGAGGACAAAAATTTTTCATTTTTGAAGATTTTAAGTATTTATTTCGGATTTTTTTGTTAGCAACTAAATAATATTAATAAAATAATCAATGTTTTATATAAACATATGTAACCTTTAAAAAAATCCGAAATAAATACTTACAAATCTTTGAAAATAAAAAAATTTTGCATGCCACTTAATTTTGGCATAAAAATTTATTGAGCCATATAAATCAAAATTTGGATATAGTTTGATATGTTTTCAGTATTAAGCTCACATAAAGTCTTCGTAAACTTAAGGACGCGGTAGATTTACTCGCTGAGTTTAATATAATGTATGAATATGTTGACCCGCTACAAAGAGTTGGGTCTAACCGAGTACTGTAGAGGAACAGTGATTCGGGGTAGGAGGAGGTTGCTGGGGAGAAAAGGACAACAATGTGGGGGAGTACAGTGCTACAGTGCTAATCAAAGGGGCCTGCCTGCCTTTCACTTCACATTAGCACAAATAAGGACAACAACCATCCTACTCTATCAAAAAAAAAAAAAAAAAAAAAAAAAAAAAAAAAAAAAAAAAAACAACCATCCTACTGCTTACTAACACTTTACTTACATGGGATGAGATTTACACAACGGTCCTTCTGAAGGGGACACACATATTTGAGGATGTGAAATCTGGGATGTTTGATTTTGATATGAACTGCTTACACAATTTGCATTTTTGGACGGATTGTGAATTTGTGAGACGGTTGAAGTTGGAATGGAAATGGCAATGGAATTCTTTTTCCACACTCCGTGATTTTGACATGATTGATGTTGGTTTGTTTTTAATAATGTTTTTTTATATATATATTTTTTTTTGTTTGGAATGATTTATTGCATTTTTTTAAAGTATCTAATGCTGTATTTTTTGAGTGAGGATATTGTATTTTGCAAAGTGTCGTGACGTTAGTATTTTGATTCTATATCTTCTAAGACTGCAGTTTGAATGATAAATGCAAGTTATTTACCACAATCTACATTTAAAATACGGAGGAATACCAATTTTTTTTAGTTTTAAAACTTTTTAATTTAAAAATTGAATGGAAGACATGTCAAAAGGTCATCTTTCAAATAATTAAAAGATATAGTTAGATCTTAAAATAAAAAAAAATTGTATTCTACTATATTTCAATGTTTAGATCGTGGTGAGAAATTTGGATCAACAATTCCAACTATAGTTAATAGAGATATGAGTCGAACTACCAGCGCCATTGTGCTCTTTGCAAGCACAGTAACCTCCCTTTCTCAAAAAAAAAAAAAAAAAAAAAAAAAGCACAATAACCTCCCTTCTTGTTTTTTTTTTATTAAAATGTAAAGTTTACATTGACGTGTATATTTTCTGAATCAAGATCTATATTTTGATTTTTTTTTCTCTTTTAGTTCATTTTCCTTATTTATTAATAAATTGAATAGTAAGAAAAGAAAAACAAAGTTTCAAAAATTATTATGTTTGCAGATTCAGAAATTTTTCTCAAATTTAGTTCTAAACTTATTTATTTAATTTTTAAAACAAATTATTTGGTTATACATTTGACATTTCAGAAACATTTCTTCGAAAAAAAAAATCATTTTACATTACTTCCACAAATGTCCCACTCCCAAAAAATATAAGAGGAGGGATCAAATAACCATGTTTTTTGTGACCGATCGGTGACTATGAAATTAAATCTTAAATAACTACATTTTAAACTCTTAAATAACAAAACTAATTGATAGAATATGTTGTATATATCATATTTTATGTGTATACAAAAAATTATATCATTTTGATTTTTATTTACATGTGCATCAAACATTAACAAAAATCAACAGTTCAAGTTTTATAATTTTTTATCCTCTCTTGATGACTATCGAAACTATGTTAAAATTTTATCATTTTTTATATATATGTTATTGAGATAATATATAATACATCTAACAATTTAGATTTTTAATTTATGCATAAAATAAAAAATGGTCACCAATATCCATAGTTATCGGATCCCTCCTAAAAAATATAAAGGCTGAATATATACGTGAATACACCACTCCGGGGGGTATGACCGTAAAATACAGACAGGTTTCAATGGTGATTGGTGAGTGACCGACTGTGAAAAGGTGAAAAAAAAAAAGAAAAAAAAAGCATATGTTATATTGCTGAGATAAAATAAAGCGGGCTACGGACCTACGGTCACTACTGTTAAAAAATTTTATTCTGTACAGATTACAGAACGACAGGCAGCGCGAACTGCACCTCGTCCGGGAGCACTACTGGGAACCACACAAGGTACTGACTGGCCTTCTGTATAGGACTATAGGCAGTGCATTTATTACTTACTTCATTCCATTATTATATATTCGTATTTACATTTTTATATGTATGTTTTTTTAACTTATACTACTTGCGTGTGTAATGTATACTACCTCCGTCCATGAATAAATGAATTTTTAGAAAAAGTCAAATGAGTTAGTGGAAAAATAAAATTACATAATAATTATTTCAATTAAATAATATAGATACAAGGGTGATCATGACATTGAAGAAACAAGTGGATTCAAACAAATGAATAGAAAAATAAATTCAAATCGGTGAAATTCATTTAATTATAGACAAGTTCTAAAAGATATAAATTCACTTAATTGTGGACTGAGGTAGTAGTTGTATACTCAGCACGTTTTTGTTTTTTTTTTTTTTCTATGAAAAATGTATCAGCAAGTTAAAAGAAGAGTGATATATCTAGAGTCCACAAAAAATCTGTCTATAGTGTCTAGGTTAGGTTATAAGTTTGAGATAAAATTTATAAAATTTTGTACTTTTTCTAAAATCACGATTTATGGTACTCAATAACTTCTTCGTATGAAAATATTGAGGAATACAAAAATTTTTTATTTTTAAAGTTTTTTAAGTATGTGTTTTGAATTTTTGAAAATAGCATGTATAAATATCAATATTTTATTAATATTTATGAGCTATTTTCTAAAATTCAAAATAAATACTTAGAAAACTCTAAAAATGAAAAATTTTTGTATTCTCCAATATTTTCATATAAAGAATTTATTGAGCACCATAAATTACGATTTCGGACACAATAACATAAATTTTGAGGCGTTAGCATTTCGGTCTGAAATGCTAACGTTAGTATGATAGTCTAACTCTATATATTGGTATTTACATTTTTATATGTATATTTTTTTTTAACTTATACTACTTGCGTATAATGTATAGTTGTATCCTCAGCACGTTTTTGTTTTTTTTTTATTTTTTAGGAGAAATGTATCAGCAAGTTAAAATAAGAGTGATCTAGAGTCCGCAGAGAATTTGTCTATAGTGTCTACTGTCTAGGTTATAAGTTTGAGATAAAAGTTATAAAATTGTGTACTTTCTCTCAATAAAAAATATATACATAATTTTGTACATCTATACGTTTTTTATATGTGGACGCAAGATGTTTCTCTTGAAATAAAGACGGATCCGATCAGTTCGTTCGACTATATATAACTGAATACTTTAGTCCCTCCGAATTTATATTACTACTCACTCAGATATTCAATTGACAAAGAGTAAATGTACGGTGTTTTTAAGCTCACAGAGCGTTCTGTGAGTAAAAACATATCAAATCATATCTAAGTTTTTATTTATATGGTTTAATAAATTCTTTATATCAAAATTTTATAACACACAAAAATTTTCTATTTTTGAAGATTTTTAAGTATCCATTTTCAGATTTTTTTTTAATAGCAACTATAAAATATTAATAAAATAATCAATGTTTCATATATAACTTTTAAAAAAATCTAAAATAAATACTTAAAAATCTCCAAAAATGGAAAATTTCTGCGTGCCATATGATTTTGATATAAAGAATTTATTGAGTCGTATAAATCAAAATTTGGATATGGTTTGATATATTTTTGGTGTTAAGCTCGCGGAAGGCCCCCGTGAGCTTAAGAATACCGTAGTTTTACTCAACAAAGAATACTAAATGAATTATATATATATTGTGATTCCTCAAAATTATTTTTTTTCAAAATTATTATTATTAATAACTTAATTTCGTAGACAAAATTTAGAAATTAGCGACTTCAAAATTTGTTTTGATTGTAAAGTACCAAATATCTAAATCATGCTTATATATTCCATGTCCACTCCTTCAATGCAATTATGCAATGCAGGTAATATATATTTGAGGAGGGATCTATTGACAATAGGTTTTTTTGATAATATTGACAATCATATCTTTCAAAATTTTATAAAAATTCATAAAAAATCTTAAAAGTAGAAAAAAACCTATGGAAGTATTATTTAACTTATAGATCGATTATATTTCCGATTATATTTAATTTGAGCGATACTTGATAGCTCTTTAATGAGCCGTTAAATTACAACCGTTAAAAAATACACAAATTTTTGATAAGGTATCAAACGATGTTCAAATTGATTGAAATTTGAAACACTATCAATCTATAAGTTAGATAATACATCCATAAACTATTTTTCATTTTTAAGAGTTTTTTGTGAATTTTCACAAATTTTTGAAAATTATCATTGTCAAGATTGTCAAATTAAGCATTGTCAATGATCCCTCCTATATATATATATATATATATATATATATATATATACACTTTGTGCTGTTCATTTGTGTTCTGAAAATTGTTTAAAAATAAAATATAATCCCGAATTTCAATATTTTGGCATTATATATAGTAGAAAATAAAGAAATGTATATATATCTAAATAGCATCTTAAGGGTACATCTTTTGATCATGTTGATATGACATAACCTGAAATATTGTAACAGGGAATCAGCAGGGATCCTCCCTCCTTTGGAATGGGGATCAGGGGATGGGACCTGATCAAACTCAGATAAAAGTATATATAAACGAACAAAATGAACAGTTGAAAGGATAAAATGAATTTGGGTCTTTTTTTCTTTTTTTTTTTTGAGACGAATGAATTTGGGTCTTGTCACTGACCTTGTGAGTTGTGCCATGTATATAACGTAGCATTAGAGCCTACGGGCATTTTACCCTCAAAAAAAAAAACGTAGCATTAGGATGATTCCAAAAACACCGCGTCATTAGCTGGTACAGACTTAATTTGGATCATACATTTCACTAAAAAAAAATTTGGATCATAAAATTAGAGGAGGGTTCCAATGTCACAAGTTTTTTGTGCTATAAGATGTTATAAACTTATTTTTTTCATTTATATTTTAAAATTTTGCATTCAAATTTCAAATCAGAACCGTTGATATTTATTTATGTTAGTAAGAGATGTATGAATATAAAATTTCATGAATTTTGGAGTTCATTTTATACTAGATTAAGTGACTTGAAAATGAATGAATCTAATTAACTATGATTGCTTGATTTTAATACATTCATCTTTACCTCACTTAATTTAGTACAAAATGAACTCTAAAATTTATGAAATTTTATATACATACATCTCTCATGAACATGAATAATATCAACGGTTTTGATTTGAAATTTGAATCCAAAATTTTGAAATATAAATAAAAAAGTGAGTTTGTGGCATCTATGGTACAAAAAAATTATGGCATTGGAATATTACTCATTTACATTTACATAAAGAAGTATATTATTTTATATCTTCTATCTATCTATGTATTGTCCATAGAGTCACATACGTGACACAAATTGTTACATTGTGTTCACATAAGTCTCATTTGTCATACAACTTTGTACCTTCTATAGATTGTCCATAGATGGACGGTAGATACGATTGATTTTAGTATATTACAATGGCATTAAATTAAACATTGAACTAATGATGTAATATATTATTTTACAATGACATCCGTCTACGGTGCTATGCATATCACGGTTTTTAGGGGTGTTCAGACGGATCGGTTTATTCGGATTTCAACTGAACCGTTAAACTTTGGACTATTCGGTTCGGATATTTCGGTTTAAAATTTTGGTTCGGATGAAAATTTTATCTTATTTGGTTATTGTTATTTGGTTCGGTTTGTGTTTTGGTAAATTAGATAAACCGAATAAACCGAATAGTCTAAAATATACTAAATAAATCTATTTTATTTGATATAAATGATGGTTATATATAAAAATTGTTCAATATTATTTCTTTTGTAAGTTTTATTTGCTTGCTTGTTTTGTTTTTCAAAATTATATATCTATTTTATCTTTAATTTGGTAACATAATATTTTTGTTACTCGTGAACAAGTATTAGTTCAGTTTAATCGGATAAACCGAACAAAATTTTGGTTTATTCGGTTATCGGTTTATTCGGATGTCATTTTAAAAAGATTGGATCGGTTGGTACTTTGATAAACTTTGGTTTAATTTGGTTGTATAATATTATTTCGGTTTGAACCGAACTGACCGATTGAACACCCCTAACGGTTTTACCGTGCTATGTGGTCCGTATCCCAGTTTCTAGTGTCCAAATAGTCGATCCAAACTGCTCAACGTAATCTTTACATTAAAATATGTTAGGAAACCAAATTTTACAATTTTTAGAATCTTTTTTGCTATTTTCAATGATGAAGAGAAAATGGCTAGATCCAAGAATTCTGGTTCATACAAAACAACGATTTTCTCCCCATCACTAAAAATAGCAAACAAATTCTAAAAATCATAAAATTTGGTTTCCTAGCATATTTTAATGTAAAGATTACGTTGACGGTTCGGATCGACTATTTGGACACCAAAAATAGAGGTACAGACCGCATAGCACGGTAAAACCGTGATATGCATATCACCGTAGCCTAATTCTTACTAATTTTAACTATATATATATATATATATTACAATTTCGTAAAGTTAATACAAAGGTCAGATCTAGTTTCACTCAATTGTATGCTGCACAAATTTTGGATTTAAAATTCATTTTTGGCTAATCTATTAAATTTAGTGCAGAATATATTTATTTGCAAAATTAAAATTGCCACATACTATCTACAGTGCAAATTAATGCAAATATAAAGTGAAACTATATTTATTGCTGATCCATAATTCCATATAGGCTACAGTTTTTTTTTTTTTTTTTTGTGAGATAAGCTACAGTTGTTTTGGAAATGAAGAATGCTTTGAAAAGGTTATAATTATGCACGGACTGAAGTACAGTAACATAGCCAGTTCAATAAATTTCTTTTTTTCCATTATTGTGATTTGAGGATCTCATGATTCAATGCATTATAATATCCCATTGAAGTATATAGGAAATTCATATCATCTTTTATCACAAATATTGTTCTTGAATAATTAAATATATATGCCATCGGTTCATCTTGGGGCCAATATGAAACATGCAGCATTGCAATTTTTTAGTGACAGAATTTTTATGCAAACATCAAAAAAAAAAAAAAATTCAGAATATTGGCAGCTCACAACTCCATTGACAAAAAAAAGAAAAAAAAAATCCAGATTTCATTATTGACAAACACAATAATACAATATAATGCAAATTATCCAATTAAATTAATGAAAGGAATAATATATAAACTCTGTTGACTTCCAGTGATAAAGCTGATCGATCGATCAGAACAATTAAGCAGCTTCAACATCCAGATTCCAGATTATATATATGAATATAAAAGAGAGCTCCAAAATAAGAAAGAAACAACAGAAAGATTCGCGCAATAGAAGCGTTTTCATGATGTGACAAAATATATATGGTTCATATATATACTCTCTCCATCTGCCATTATATACCTGTTTACCAAAAAAGCGTGCATAAAATATATATGACGAAATATCAGAAATGGATATAGTTTGATAAGAAACTTCATGCGTCAATTGACAAACGGTCAATAAAATTTACATTATGAATGTAATTGTTACATCTGGGTTCATATGAGATCTATTTGTCATACTATTTGTTATTTTTATGGACCGTCTATCAATAAAAGATAGGTTTTACTGTAGCTTAATTGATTCATATATACATGTAAGTGTGTCACCTAATTTACCACTTAGTTGTTATATATGCTTGCCATTGCAATATATATTGCAGGGAATTAATGTATAAAGAGGTTGATAAATGCCTTGTTTTAATCGTTTCTAAATTAGAGGACCATCTGACATGGAAATTTAATACTCTGTTATTAAATTAATTAATTATACCAGATATAAATTATGCAATATAGTAATAATGTAATATACACACACGACACTTTCAGGAAATTAATATTCCAAACAAATATATATCCACCACGTATACTATACCTCCATCCTCACTAAAACTATTTTTTTTAGATAATTTTTTTAAGATAAAAAAAAATAGTCAAGTCATTCAAATTTAAATGTTTATAAAACTCCTTTGTATTATAGACTTGTTCCATACGGAGAGTATTGCCTATAATGTTTTAGGAAAAATCCTCTCTATTTAACCATGTCATTAAAATTGTAAACCGTACAATCATTCAGCTGCAACGAAACATATTAGATAGTAAAGAACTGACAAAAGTGTTCGATACGTAATCATATACACTTTAACATGTAAGCATACAAGTATTCGCATCCAGACGTGTCTGCACGTGTAACATGACGTAGTACACGTGTCGCATGCTTCAAGCATGCTTGTTCAAGAATTTTAAAAATTCAAGACGCATAAATATGTACGTCTATGCACGACAACATATGCTGTACAAATATATAAAGTGTCACGACACGTGGCACGTAGGACATGCAAGTCTATCAATTCACTATTATTAGTCAGTGATGAGACATATGTATTTGATTTTTCTATTAAAAAATCATTTCATTTTTTTGTTTCCTGAAATAGGAATACCAATTACATGGCAATCTCTCTTCTTATACAATATATAGACCAATATAATATTGAGTTGTAGGTAGCGGCCCCCTTTTATCCATCTACCGGTCCACCGAATTTTTAATGAATAAATATTATTTTTTAGTAAACATTTATATCTTTCCTACAACATATATTATTTTCTAGTAAACAGATACACTAAAGTTTTTAGCAAACATTTATGCAACTGTCACAAGAACATGAGTGCGCATGGATGTGTCAGATTGTGAAAAAAGAATAGATGAGTGGCTTATTTTATATGCGGACTCTACGTGTTTCCTATAATATTTCCTTCTTTTCAATCGATAAACAATAGATAATTAAGTTGATAACGAAGCATCATACGGTGTTGTGTCAATTCAACCTGTGAGGAAATTCCCAAACCCACAGATTTGTCACATTCTTTAATTTGAAATACCAAAATTTTTGACAGTCTGATTAGTCGATTTTTGAACCTGCCCCACACCGACACCTTGCACTGCACATGGCCTCACCAACTAACCCAATTAATCCCTTTCAGCACTCTTTAATAGTGTGATCTCAGGTTCCTCAGATCCTACTATTATAGACGGCTCAGATTATTTTAAAAAACCTCTTAAAAATCATATCCGTCGGATTGTGATTGTAGGATTCTGAGATCTACTTTTGGATCGCAGCAAATACAACTCTTTAATAGTGGGATCTCAGGTTCCTCAGATCCCACTATTATAGACGGCTCAGATTATTTCAAAAAACCCCTCTAAAAATCACATCCGTCGGATCGTGATTGCAGGGTTCTGAGATCCACTTTGGATCGCACCAGATACTGACTCAGATATATGTACATATCATTTAAAACTGCATTGCTATGCAAGTTTTTAACGTTGGGTTTTGCATATTAAAATGCTCTTCAACAACTGCATTGACGAGTTGCATGTCAGTTGATGGTATTAGGTCGCCAATTTCTAATTAGCAATTAATTAATTGTAGCTTATATTAATTAATTGGATAAGCTGCTCAACGCCCTGATAAATTTTGTTGAATAAGATGTGTATAGAGACGACATTTTCAACTTTGTTTTAATTAATTAATCCATACAGATGATCAGCTGTAGTTTCCATTTTCCAGAGTCATTAATGTAAAGAAGAGCTCCCAAAGACTTAATTACAATTATTGGCCTAAAAAGTAAGCAACTAATTTATGACAGAGCAAAGATCCAATTATCTTTAAAATATTGCATTTTGGTTAAACTATTTTTTTTTTCTTAAATCAGTTTTTAAACTATTGCATTTGGTTCATTGATCTCGCTGTTGTGTTGTGTTCAAATTGGTAACTAAATTATTAATTATAATAGAAATTGAACTATTGTATTTGAGAGTTGTCATGATTGTCAAGATAAATAGTTGTAATGTAATAGTTAAAAAACTTATTATTCATAGAAAATCTTAAAACATGGAAAAAATTTTACAAGTATGTTCACACATTCATAAATTGACTATGTTTTAAGTTTCATTCAATTTGAGTGTCATTTGATATAAAAAACTTTAAAATTGTATGGTAATTGCAACGGTCTAAATTTAATTGTTCTTGATGGAGTATCGAACAATACTTAAATTGAATAAAATTTGAAACACAGTCAATCTATGAATATATGAACATGATTTAAAATTTTTTTATATTTAGGATTTTCTATGAATTTATTTGACAGTGGTTTTCAATCAAGATAAGTAATTGTCATACGATCCCTTCCTATAATAATTTCCTCAATTGCTTTAGTTACCCATGCATTTTATCTCAAACTACATGTCATATGGGTGATAAATCCAATTTAAAGGTATTATTATTAGATGTCTATGATCAATTATCATTGTTATGGCTTATGATATATATACTATTTTACAAAGACGTTAATATCCTAGATTTAGTCTCCCTCTTTTAAATAAGTTTGTACTAAATTTTATTAGGGAATGATAATTGCACCTCTTAAAAATCTCTTTTATCCATTCTATTTTCAATATATTTTTTGTTCAAAATTATTTTCGAAATGTAACAAACACTTCTTAGGTTCGCAATGTATGTCTTCAACCGTACAAAAGATAAAAAAAAATCACTCAGATTTTGAAAAAGCATAAGAGAGAAAGAAAGAATATTAACCAATTTAATTTAGAAGATGCATAAAAAAAATTAATGGGGACAAAAATCATTTCTCATTTTATTTTTCTATTTCCTTTATAACATAGAGCATTACTGAAAATTAAACAATGTCAGGTTGGATATATACTTAAATCTCATCTAAAAGGTGTTATATGTGTTACTTTTATTATATCCTTACTTCTAATAAAAGGCGATTGGATTTTTTGACATGAAAATTCTATCTTCCTCAAAAAATAAATCACAACCATTGATTGTTTATTTAGATTGATCACCACCATTGACGTGCTTTAATGTCTCAACCCATTAAAACTTAAAATTCATATCAATTTATTCACTTTAAGACCCATTACATATTATCTTAAATTTATTATAAGAAATAACAATCTCAGCCCAAAGCAGGTACTGGACTCTTTACTAGTATCCACATAATTTGATTATAGTTTTACAAAATCAAACCAAACCCAATCTTGTACGTACGGAGGATCCTCCAACGCCCTTCGGTTTTCTTATCTTTTTATTCATCGACATATATAGGCCATAGCCCCATCTCCTTTTGTCCCCACTAAAAAAAAAAATTAGTTCGTTGACAGCCTCTGTCAACTTCTCAAAAAAAAAAAAAAAAAAAATAATAATTAGATCAAGATACCAAAAAAGAAAAGAATAAAATGAATAACATTTGTGCGTATATATAATTGGTTTCTCAACAGAAAGAATTACGTGTATGTATATGAAGAGATCAGATTTGTTTGGTTGGTTTATTTGGAGCCTGGCTCTGTAACATCTTGCGTCCATGGAAAACCTACCAATACATCCATATATGTATACTGAATGTAACAGGTATATCCCGAAATGTAACTTATGGACGGTTTTTCTGTGGACACTAGGTATTACTTTGTTGAACTCAGATTCCATTGCTACATGCAGGCTACAGCTAAGGATACAATACACATGTGAAGCTTGAGTCAGAATAAAGTAGATTTGTCATATTTAACCGGATGGTAAAGATAGGGCCCCCCTCATTTGGTAATAAAACTTGAACACAGACACACAGCAAATTAATTAATTTTTTTTTTTTTTGAGGAAAAGCAAATTAATTAATTAATTAATTAAGCGGTACGTAAATGATGTCCATCAATATTTTTTGATAAATTTTGTCCATGTTTATATTAGTAGACACGGATTTAGAGTACATAAATCGCCAGCTTTATATCTTAAAGATACAGAAATATATGAAAGGAAAAATGTATAGTTCGCCGTTGCCACAAGTTCGTTCATACGATACCTGCTTTTTCATTCGCTAAATGAAAGCCCACTGGACCAGCACGAATAAGAATATGAATTTTCCTTTTGCACGTTATTAATTTACACATCTTATCTTATCAACAAAAAACATCACTTTATTACTATAAAAAGGGAAAACTTCACGAATGAATTTCAAAGAGAGTCTATTGATACAATTATATGGATCTCAGACATAACTTGTGCAAGGATAATTCCCTGTGCTTTTTTGTGATACATGAAGCAAGGAAACATACTCCATTTTATTTTCTATGTAAGGAAACCAAATCAAGGATAGTTTGAGCGATCAAGAATATTGAGGCAGAGAACGCAGCAGAAGTCCCGTACCAATCAACAATCTTGCATGAACATGAAGAGGTCAGAATCAGTTGCATGCTGTGTTGAATCTGTTGATGTTAGCAGAGTGTACACCATCAAGACATTTATGAGCTGGGGACATGAATGAATGAATGAACAAAATGCAGATGATGAATTGATGATGATGATGAGACCATCAATCGATTTCTCATTAATTGGATTCAGCAATTGATCAGGAAGCACTTTTCTTTATCAGCATGTTCTGTGCTTGCATTCTGGACAACACAAAACTAGCACGTAGGTACATCTCAACCGCCTTCTTAGTTTAAGATAGGCATGTCTCAGCATGCTCTTTTTGCTGTCTACTTGTATATAATCCCCCCGTTTGGCAACGTGGTAAAATTGATTTAAGGTGATTTAAAGTGCTTTAAGTCACTAAACGCAAGTCATTTAAGGTGTAGTAAGTTAATGCAGCTATATAGATGTAGTAAACTAAATTACCAACATTTCACATCTTTTACACATTCTATAACCAAACATCACTGCTTCAAAGTGATTTAGTGTTTTACTCCGCTTTAACTTACTACGCTTGCCAAATGGAGGGAATACTAGTAAAGAGCCCACGCGTTGCTTTGGGATGAAATTGTTATTTCTTATAATAAATTTTAATATTGAGGAAATTGATATGGGCCTTAAATTTTAATGGGCTGAGACATTAACATCAACGGGCATTAACGTAAATCAACAGTTCTGATCTATCCAAAAAAATGATCAACGGCTCAGGTTTCTTATTTGGGGAAGATAGTCATTTCATGTCATTTTTTTTAATATGCTTTTATATATAGTAAGGATATATGTCGTCATAATATACGACTGTCTTAGAAAATCAAGAAAATATATGATGTCAAACAAAATATGATTGGAAAATGATGTCAATTGAATTGCCACAATTTCAGGAAAAATTGTGATTGGGTAATGATGTCAATTGCCCACATTTTTATTTTTGGTAATTTTTGTAAGTCATGTCTTCATTCCGTAAACACATTTTATGGTCCCAACATTTGTAAATTCTGTAAACAGACACCACGCTAGCTGCCAAACCAACCCGGCAAAAGGATAATAGCAAGTAAATTCTGATCTACTGAAACAATCACAGTGGCATGTACTTGGGTAAAATTTTCATATCACAAAAATAGGACTAAACTGGAGCAATAAAAATTCAAAATTGACAGTTTCAAACCTGATGAAGATAGTAAAAGTTGCTGATCCTTTTTTTCTTTTTCCCCCTGTTTCTGTAATTTGGCTGTTACCATTCAAAAAGATACCTGATTTTAGAGCGATATACTCCACTGTTGCATGTGAACCCCATTGCTTGCTTGGACACCGTCCCAGTAAAGGAAGCTCAATCTTATAATGCAACTGTGGTTTCTTTTTGTCCTAATATTGGTACAGCCCCATTTGTATGGTCCTTTTCAATTAAAAAACAAAATTTGAAAGGATAAGGTAAATACCATAAAAACAAGAGTGTTTTACATCCAATCATCCATAGAAACTAGGAACTGTTTTTTTTTAGGTAGCAGGCCCAGAAAATTAAGTACTGTTACCACAGAAATGTATCTCTGACAACCATCAGTTTACATACTAGCCTTATGTTATAATTTATTCATTGTAATGAGGTCTAATTAAATTATACTGAGTTAATATGGTGTTAATTTGTGCATAATCTGCATTGTAAAAACCCAAAAGAACATATAAGGATCAGCTATGTCAAAAGAAAAGCTTGGCGAACCAGAAACCGAAGATTGTTTAAATATATAAACAAAAATTCAGGCCAAGAGCTTCCACCTACATATACAAAATTGGTGAAAGCTAGAGTACTGTCACTGGTGAATCGACTAGTTCTACAAGTAGCACGGCAGATTACTAATTTCATTCCACCCCTTCAGTATCACTATTTTTTTAACAAAAGTCATTTTTCTTAAATGTTAACCTTTCGTTGGAATGATTTTGAAAACAAAGGTGAACAATATGAGCAATGCTAACCAAAAAATGGAGTAGCCCTACATTTCCTTACAAACAGCTACCATCATGGCTGCAAAGCAAGAGCCTCAAGAGAGAGATCTGAAGTACCAAAATTACGGTGCTTGCCATCAGCTTTATTAACGAGTTTAAACCCTTCTGAAGGTAGTTGATTTATAAGAAGCGTTTCCAATTTGCATGCAAAGCTCTTTCCAGGTACTACAGCATACAGTATAGTAGCATCTTGCATTCCCTCTTTTGACCGATGTGCTCTTAACCTTCCCACCAAGTCATCAGTCTGATTATCAAAAACAAAAAAAATCAAATAATTATAGACAAATAATTTCAAAAATAAATAAATGAATGAAGATATCAAGTGAGTAGCTATTACCTGACCAACATAAAGTTTCCTATCTGATCTAATAATCACATATAGACATGAAGCACCAACAGTAGATGGAGGTGGCTGCTCCCTGGGTCCCACAGTAACACAGGCCACTTTACCAGCATTCACAACTCCCTTCTGACATATCAGCAAGATGCTCCTCTCTACCTTCTTCGCTAAAGGTTCAGAGTCAGATCCACTTACTGCCCGTTTAAGCTCCATTCCATGTGGAGCTGGAACATACAGCACTTTACTTTCTTTCATACATTTATACAACTCTTCAGCTCGTTCAATAATTGGGCTGGGCATCCCTTCTCTTAGTGCAGTCTGAAATGCTAAACTCTCTCGACAGACACCATCAGTCAATTTAAGGGTTGGCTTAATTACTCCATTCACGATATTAGTACCCATCGCTTTGAAAACTGTGTTGTTGGTACTTAGGGGTAGGTCAAAGAGGCCGTGTAAGTGCGTTGAAACAACTCCAAGGCACCCAACCTGGTCAAGTGTCTCTAATATACTGCCTGCTATGCATGTGCCCTTGGCTGTTTCTGTACCACGGCATATTTCATCTATTAGGACAAGGCTTCTTTCAGTGGCACGCCGCACTATTGACCGTATCTCTGACATCTCAATCTGGAAACACAGCACATAACTTGCGAATTCAGGAAAAAAGAACTTAAAAAGAAAAAAAAAAAAACAGAGAGAGAGAAGTCAATTTGTTTAAGAACCGAGGATAAGAAAAATTCCCCATCAAGTAATGCTAATATTGGGTGACATATGTCAGTTTGTTAATTTACCTATTAAATTTTCAATATTAGGTATTTAGATTACCTGGAAGGTGCTTTTTCCATCAACAGGGCTGTCATACGATTTCATATGGAGCATAATTGAGTCAAAATGAGGAATAACAGCTGACTTAGCTGGCACCATTAGACCACATACTCCAAGAATAGACGCAGCACAAATTGACCGAAGAATACTTGATTTTCCACCTCCGTTAGGCCCGGTAAGTAGGAATAGAGAATGCATTTTCACATCATTTAGAATTGCATTCCCTTGTGACATTTCCAGCCAGTATGGGAGCAATCCCAAAAGTTCCATCTCATTTGTTGCTTTTACTTCTGCTTTACCCTGCATGTTATAAAATTGGTATGCAAGGAATTTTATTTCACAGACGAGCTACTAATCCTGCTAAAGCGGACAAACTTGGATCAACCTAAAATATCTACCCAACTTAACAAAATTTTGCCCAAACATTACAGAATCTGGAGGTCAGCAACTGAAACCAGACCAACTGTAAAAAAAATCAACCTACAATATCATGGATCAAGAATCTGATATATAGGCATCCAATCATCATGAGTTTTGACACAAGCTTCAATGACCATAACTTCATAATGACAAAAGATAAAATGACCATAATAAAATTGGACACCACCTGAACCATAGCTCATGTACCACTTTTATGCCAAATTTTGGTCATTTCAAAATTTGTGCATGCACCAATTAGGTCAATAATGTGCTAATTAACCCAACTGAGGTACATTTGTTCAATCATCATGAGTTTTAATTACTAGTTCTCAACTGCCCAGTCAGGCATCTAGTACATCTTGCATCAATTACCCCTGTGACTTCAAGATAGGTATTATATGCAATGACCATAAGAATTAATATAGCTATCAGGTCCAGCACTCAACTAGCATGATTGTATGCCATCAACTTATGAAAACACTACATTTAAATCTTGAAATTACATGGAAAATTTCCATCATACAAAACAAGTTGCTATTAGTATGCAGTAGGAGTTGCACCTCAGAAATATAAGACTTCTTTATTGTAGGAAATGCCCATCCCCTACAACGGCCTTCACTGCAGAACAA
Source organism: Cyperus esculentus (assembly GCA_030179965.1). Taxonomy (NCBI): domain Eukaryota; kingdom Viridiplantae; phylum Streptophyta; class Magnoliopsida; order Poales; family Cyperaceae; genus Cyperus; species Cyperus esculentus. The sequence continues at coordinate 757,756 of JASGLE010000015.1, read as the reverse complement.
TTAGAATTTTGTCATGTAAGGCATCTTGGATATAATTGACTATTTAGTTAACTGAGAAATCACCTGACATGGCTAAAGAGCGCCCTTGATATGACAAGCAACATTGAAGCAAAAACAAGCACATTAGTATTACTCTGCAGTTCAGCTGAAAGTTCTCTTAACAGCTCCAAAACTTTTTCTCTAGCTTTCTCACAAGCTTCATGATACCTACATACAAATAAAAAGACTTGCATATTCAGAAAAAATAGAGGAATTACTTGCACCAATTACCATTTTAGTATGCACTATCAAACCATAAAACAAATTGTCATTTTAACTAGCATGTAGCATTCATTACATAATTTGGTTTATTCGCAACCTGTTATTCCCCTCCCTCTGCTACTCTCTTTTAAGGAACTTAGCTTAGATGGACTCCAGTGGTACCTGGTTAAAGCATTCTCAACTTTCGTCGTGGTGAACCATTCTTCACCAACCTTTCGACCTTTTGCATCATATGCAGGCACAAGTTGCTTAATTTGTTCTTCCCCTGGTGTGTCACCCCAAACATTGGGTCGAAACCGCTTTCCTTTAAACCAAATAGCTTCATGCTCTTTTGAGTAACATATCTCCCCCTTTGTGCCTCCATTCGGAAAAATTATAGATTTTACTCTTAGAACTATTGGGAGAAAATCTTCTTTTATCTGAAAAGCAAGAGGGAAATGCATTAATAACACCCATGGTCCTTCTCAAAAACTTGGTGCAGTTCTGATTCGATAATTAATAATTTTTCCTTTAGCAGGGAAAAATAGATAATTATCGAAGCTTGGAACAACAATGTTTAGAACCACTGGAAGTTGTATATACTGTCCAGTATGCCAGTAGCCTATTTGACAAACAAAATTATTAGCATAATTTTTGGCAAGTTAGGACTAAAAATAAATGCATGTTTGTCAAACTATATCTTAAACTTGGATGGTTGAGTGTCACCATTAGAGCCATTAGAGCACTGCTGGACCAATTTCAGTAGTAAGTGTCACATTAACAAAAATTAAATCCAAGAGGTCAGAAAAAAAACATAAAGATACAAAACATACAGCAAGACACAAGGCCTCAGCAGCTCGGTCAACTTGCACGAACTCTGGTTCAGCATGGATCCTTTTTACACGACCTTTCCAAGAAGATTCCATGTCTTCAAAGAACTCATCTGGTATGATTTCAAAAGAGCTTATCATCTGATCACTTTCATTGCCTGAAGAGATCACCTCTCCAATTTTTTGAGAAATCAAATCGCATTCCTTCACCTGAAATATTATCAGAGCCAAAATTGCACATGAACTTCTACTTATCTCTGAAACATAATATTAGTCACAGATATAACATTTGTTAATCTGATTTACAATCAGTCAAATATGTTTTGTTCAGAGTGCCTTGTTTAGGTGCGCAATTCTAATGCTCTTTCACTTAAGTGAATAGATCAGGGTTCTTCAGTAAATCATCTAGCTCATTACTTGCCCATGCAGATCTTTAAAAAAAGAAGTTCAAGCTAGATGAGCTAGCATAAATTAACAACAAGCAACAAAACCATTTAGATGAAAAATAATAAAATTCAAAAGTTGCAGATGGAGGTAATTAAAATTACAAGTAGGTCATATTCAACTTGCAGCCCAGTAGCTACAGAAGTTGGAGCCAATAGAACATGCAAGATAGGAGCAAGCTCGGCATTGTTACTCATGTGGAGTATCTCGTCAACTAAATTCCTGATTCTACAGAACTCGATATGGTTTGCCTCTTTTGACTCGAGCAACTTCACAAGCTGTAATTTTATAATGGTAAATTCTTGCAAATAAGTTCATCATAGGAACAACAATTAAATAAAACAGACAAAAACCAATTTGAAGCTTGAGCCTTGTTTACTACGCTTAATGATGACCATCTACCTTAGCTGCAGAGACGCAAGTGAAATCAGGGATTGAGCATGTAACATTACTCATAAGCCTGCATGCATCTGCAAAACAAAAGGTGAAGCAGAAAAAAACATCAGCAAAGGTTTGGTAAAATTACAGAACAGTTCATTCTCAAACACAGAGATGCAGCAGATAATGATGCCAAAAAGAATTGTATGCTTGCCTTGAATTGCAGAAGCAATCTCAAATACAGGAGGATTTAATAGAAGATCTCTCATATACCTAAAACACATTTAATTTGTGCTTAGCTCTTATATTTGATATTACTAAGTAAAGCACAATCCTAAAGAAAGAACAATAATACAGTAACAAGCAAATTAGAGAGCTCAAACAAATGCCAAAAGAAAAGGCTTCAGACACTATTGACGAAATTAAAGTTTGTGCAAACTTACAACAATGGAAGACCAACACAATTAGAAGGCAGCAAATATTTTAACAAGCTAGGAATTCCTTCAGTTGGTATCACACCAATCTGAGTTGCGGCACCCAGGTACAGAGGTTGAGGCCTATCTTCTGATGAAATCTTAACATTTCTAAATGGTACTTCTTCATCAAGCCCATATATTTCTCGCACCTGTTGAACACCCATAAGATATGAACCATTGGCACCGAACAGAAAAGTCATCAGACCATGAGTTCAACCTTTTAGTTTTACAGTACCAGATGGATTAACGTATGGTTTGTTCAGTATCTGTTTTGCTAAAGCTAAGCTAGACTACTTTTGGAATAATTTTTGTTGTTGATGTTTCATCTCCAATATTAACTGGTTTTTGGACTGGTAAGATACTTGACCTACTACATACCTTGCTCAGA